>OZ035825.1:35733019-36333019 GCA_964034765.1 Knipowitschia caucasica | reverse complement strand
ACTTTATACAACCGTTGAATTTGCCGATACAGATCAGAGAATCATGAGGTAAGACACAAAAAAATATGGAACACATAATGTATTGGTCCATAGGGAGTCCCTGAATGTTGATAAATGTCCATACATGTTGCAGAACACCAGAACATTCAAAAGCTTGTGAATGTTCTCCGCAGATTTCAGGCAATGTGGGTAAAGTGTCTTGCTTAAGGACACAACTACAGCCACAGCCGCCCTACTGAGGTCTCCCATCACAGTACTAACCACCACTTCTTTTCAGAGGTCTGACAAGATCTGGCTTTCACACGCAGATGGCGCCACTAAAAGCAAAGCATATTTTAGTTTTTAGTAAGAATTAACTCATTTAGAACGGGACTGAAAATGCAATATTTGTCCCTTTCATTTATCCCACTGAGCGCGAATGTCGTTACAGAAGGGTGGGAATTAAAAAGAGCACTCAAGATAATGAAGCCACAAACACAATTTTAGAGAATGCACTTTTGATCCTCAAAATTTGTGGCGGTAATTTCACTTATACATCAAAAGAGAGATACTTTTAAATAGGATCAGTCATTAGACAAACTTGGAAGTAAAAAGCATTCCTAAACATACGTGAGCTACATAAGGAAATATTCAGTAGCGCTTGATGTGGTGATCAGAGGAGCCATGGTAGTAACTATTTGAAAAAAAGAAGAAAACTACTCAAACATGCTTGCTTTACATTTTTCTAGAAAAACAAAAGCATGGTCCAAAGCTGTGGATAGTGTGTGCACATGAAAAAAAAAATAATACACTGTCAAAAACTGTCTTATATGGACTGGGTTTGTTCCGAGGCATAATAAATTTGGGAACAGAGTATAATTCTGACAAATAATAAACAACTGACTTAAAAAGATAAGATAAAAATAGTCTAATGTCAGGGGTAGAAGAAGTCCATCCATCCATCCATTTTCTTCCGCTTTATCCGTTGCCGGGTCGCGGGGGCAGCAGTCTAAGCAGAGACGCCCAGACTTCCCTATCCACACACACTTCCTCCAGCTCGTCCGGGGGAACCCCAAGGCGTTCCCAGGCCAGCTGAGAGACATAGTCTCTCCAGCGTGTATAGGTCTTCCCCAGGGGCTCCTCCCGATGGGACATGCCCGGAACACCTCCCCAGGGAGGCGTCCAGGAGGCATCCGGAACAGATGCCCGAGCCACCTCAACGAGTTCCTCTCGACATGGAGAAGCAGCGGCTCTACTCCAAGCTCCTCCCGTGTGACTGAGCTCCTCACCCTATCTCTAAGGGAGCGCCCAGCCACTCTGCGGAGGAAGCTCATTTCGACCGCTTGTATCCGCGATCTCGTTCTTTCGGTCATTACCCACAGCTCATGACCATAGGTGAGGGAGGGAATGAAGATTGACCGGTAAATTGAGAGCTTTGCCGTTGTGGTAAAGAGGGTAGAAGAAGTGAAATATAAAAAGATGTGCCTATAGATTGACTGACTTGAGTGAGGACAAAACTGCAGTGTCTACTCTGGTTTTCAAATCCAGGTTAAAAACAGTTTTGTTTAGCCGTGCATAGAACTGAAGGATTATATATTTACTCCTTTTAATGCACTTTGGCTATTCATGATTATAATCCTGTTTATTGTGATAAGATTTTTAATTACTTGTGTGATTTTATTCTCCATGTTTTTATTTATTTATATATATATATATATATTTCTTGTGCTCTTAATGTTTGTTTTTAATCACATTTTTCAATGTATAAGTAGATTTAAATTTTTATTTTTTACCCCTCATGTGATGTGGGTTGTGAGGCGCTTTGTGTTGCCTTGTGTAGGAAAAACGCTTCACTGACAGAAACACAATATACAAACAAATCATGACACAACTCAAACGGCAATACAACAATTCTCCTAACCTCCCATGGAACATTCTACACTTTTAAATACGTGTGAATATCATTATCATTGTTGATATTATTGTACGACATTTTTATTTGTTGTTGTTGTGTTAATTGTTGTGTAAATGTTCTTTGAAATACAAATAAAGGCATTTAAAACGTGGAAAGGCGCTCAACAAACCAAAAAAGCTGATTGATTGAAGTCCTTTAAATCAGATACGTTTTGCGTTTCTTTTTCTTTTCTTTTTTTTAGTAAGAAGAAAAAAAATGATTGTGATTTTGGTCAGGAATAAATCAAAACATGAAAGATGCCGGTTACACAAGTCTGCTTTTCCTTAGAGATTAGGCATCTATCAGTAGTTGTCACACATGATTAGTTTCTCCATCTGAAAAGCCTTGATGTCCCACTAAAGCAAAGTGCATGAAGAAAACACCAAATAGAATATATGTAGACACCAATCACTGCTATTTGTTGCACTCTCATGCATCAGGGCTCTTTGTAGTGAGCCAGTGTGGAGAAGAAAGCTGACCTGCATGCACAACACGAACAAGCCTTTGTACACTTATTTACCATAATGTGCTCCGAGCGCTCGTCAAAAGACTTGGGGAAAGAGCCCAGCCCTTTGAGATAAGCGCGCTATTGTTTTAACCAAAGGCGTTTTGAATGGGAAAATGTTCAAATGACTTGGGTAAAACAGACCTCAAGATGTGCAAATGTAAGCGAGGGAAACACTTTTGTTGTACCAAAGTTTTAACATAATGCTCGTCCCAAATGCAATGGCACGGGCTATTGATGATTATACAGGATGTGGACTCTCTCTCATTGTTTTAGATGTTGGTAAAGCACCAGAGTCTTTGTTGATTTGAATAAGAGCCTGATGGGATTTCAAAGTGCCACAGCTAAAAGCACAAAAAACAGATATTTCAGCATCTGTGGAGAGAGGGACCATTACCATGTTTTGTTATCTTCAAACAATTCAAAACTGTGGGTCATTATACAGGATATGTTTGTGTGACTGTCCAATGAGATAATTAGTGGATTTGCATTACATTAGTCTCTGGTGGTTCATTACAACATTGACCATTTGTTAAACCACTTGTAAAATCCAACAAATAGTACATTAGGCCAAATGTGCAAAATAACAATGGAACACTGATATGTGGGTTCATAGATTGTTTGTGTTCTCAGGGCCATGGGAGGTTGTGGTTTGTGTGTATACAGCCTCCTGTAGGAGATGTGAGATGTCTGCAGTGACTGCGAGAGGTGAGACAGGTCCTGGACAGATGCAGGCTGCAGCTCACCTTCTCAGAGGCTATAATGTGCTGCTGTCTGAATGCGTCCGGCTGTGGCTCTATAGTTGGCTCTATAGTTATAGAGGTGTGGATGGTCTGGAACTGCATAGGAGATTTTTGTTTGGATTTCATAATATTTCGAAGGATAGTTTAATCTTCATAAAATAAAATATAGAATTCAACCAGAGCTGCACCCATTTTGTGACTGGGTGCAGCTCTGACTGCCACCCCCCGACCCAGAAATGGATTAAGGGGAAGAAAATGGATGGATGGAATTCAACCACATGAACTATATTTTATATTTTGTATAATAGAGAGAAATATTGCCTTCATTAAGCAAATATTTGCTTGATGAAGGCAGTAACGCAATAACGAAGTCATAACGCAGAAACGTCGCACTTCTAATACATTATTTTAAATTTGCATGTAAGACGGTGTGCGTCTTTCTCTCTTTCACACTAGGCTATACTCCTACGCACCCAATCTCTAGGTATTGATATGTGAATCCCTACTCCAGTCATATTTTGTATAATAACATATACCATCTCTCCATGGCCTCTCACCAAAATGTATTAGTGACATGTTAGTCCCATTTGAACCAGCCCGGACTCTGAGGAGCACAGGGACGGGACTCCTGTTAGTGCCCAGAGTCAGAACTAAACATGGGGAGGCTGCTTTTCAGATTCATGCTGCTAAAATCTGGAATAATCTTCCTGAAGATGTGAGACAGGCCTCCTCTCTGACAATGTTTAAAACCAGGTTAAAAACAGTTCTGTTTAGCTGTGCATACAACTGAGGGATTTTATATTATTATCTTCCTTTTTAATGTTCTGTGATTATTTATGATTTTAATGCTTTCTTGTTTTGTTCAGCACTTTGAGTTGCCTTGTGTATGAATTGTGCTATACAAATAAACTTGCCTTGTCTTGCCTACAATAGTTTGAAATAATACAATCTTTTTAATAGTAGTAGTGCTTGTGTTGGTCGGAGCACCCGGGGCAGTGACCTCGAAGCGGTAGGAGTGGTTACATCAGATGCCTAGAACAACCTATTGGTCCAATCCTATTTGCCCATGAAATATAAAACATTTTGTAAGCATACTGATCTCCAATTAAACAACAAATATAAGTAGGTAATCAATATAGAACATCATATGCCTGTATATGTCTGTATAAATATTAATATATACATTTATAAATATAAATTGTATTGTATTGTTAATTGTATATTTTGTATGTATGTACTGTACAGTATGTGTGCATACATAGATACACATGTATAGCATCTTGTTTGCAATACTGATTTACCAATACTGGTTTGGGGGCAACACTGGTTTTGGGGCTACATCTTTGAACTGTTGTGTGGCCTTTTCTTTAGAGGTCCTTGGTCCACCATGGATAGTGTATGCAGGATCTGCTCTGTATCTGGGAAGGTCCTTTAGAAGTCACCACTAACTAGAAGCAGGGGAATAGAGTGTCTGTGCTGACGGAGGAGGGAGAGGAGGGGGTCCCCCGTGAGGCCCTGCCAGTCCCTGACGCGAGAGCACGCCTCATGCACATTCTCTTTCATGTGGACTATTAACATCAGGTAACACCGCAGCCCAGCGCTTTGAAGTCACAGCAAATATCAAAGGAGCAGCAGAGATGAGGAAAAGGCGACTGAAGAGTGGTAATAGAGAGTGAAAATGCAGTCTTATGATTTATAATTGGTATGATTATGATAATTACGTGACCTAATGCATTTTCCAATTATTGATGGTGAATATGAGATGTTAATCAGCTAACAGGTATGATAAGTGTTTGTTCCAGTTTTATGATATAACATGTATATGCAATACTGTCTGATTAACATGCTATGCCCTTACCGTCACCACCAGCCATAGATGAGAATAATTGGTTTTGACTGAGAAGATGACACAAGAGTAAGCCCATAGTGAGGTAACCCAACTGTCACTAACGTTTTCTGCACTAGTTTTATAGATGTGTATGAATATATTTTCAATACAAAGGCAAACGTCTGAGTCAGAGGCTATAGTACTTCATTAACATTTATCTTTGGGAAAAAACTTAATGATGGCTGTTATGATGCTGTCACTTCACATAAAATCATTTAAATGTGATCCAATCTAGCCTGGTCGAACCACACCATAGTACAAATAACATTTCATACTAAGGTCTGGAGGTGCTCTATTGAGCTTTGTGAACAGGTGGAAGAGGTTAACTCCTTTTGCAGATTGAAACGATTGGATCTGAGTTTACCGTGACGTATGTAGTGCGCCCGAGTGAGTCGTTAGCATTTAGCCTAGCTTTAGCCATCTCCTTTGCCGCTAACGGAACCCGTGGGGAGTAGGGCCACAATCTTTGCCAGCAAAGATTTTATCTATGAATTCCTTTTGCTCCGGCTTCAATTTATTGATAGAACCGGGCCAGAATACTTTACTATCACATTTTGTTTATGTTTATTTGAACATAAAATACTAGATAATAGAACAAATTCTTTGCCATTGCCAATCTACAACCAGCCCAACAGCCCAACTCTTGACGTGACCCACATCTACAGGTAACTAACACCCGCCTCTCGCGCTCACTGATTGGTCGGAGGGAATTCAACCGATGTGATCGCAAACACAGGTACCAGACCCAGACGTTACATGCAGTGAAATGATGACAGACAGGAGTGCACGGATAGCTAAGGCCAGGCTAGATCTTGGGCCAGGCTAGAGCTTGTCTAATAACGCTATGCAGGAACCGGTGATTTTCCACTTGAATGTTTTGGTTTTCTGAAGCTACTGGGACCGTTGGCAGCTGCTGATTGGAGCATCTACGATTCATTCATGCTTTAAAATCACTTGCATTCTGAAAATATTTTATTTATTTAACATCAATAAAACATGTCTTCTGTCTGTTACACGACCCCATACCCCTAAAACAAACAATAAGTATATCAATGTATAATGTATATTTATATGCACAGTCCCTTTGATAAATCAATTTAGAAAAAACATCCATCCATTTTCTACCCTTTAATCCATTTCTGGGTCAGGGGGGTGGCAGTAAGAGATGCCACCCAAGTCTCATAGCACCAGCCCCTCACTGACCCTCTGCAGGTGGTGAGTCCACAGGAGGACGGCTGCTCTCTGAGTGTGAGCATAGCCTTGATCTTTCAGTGGGGGCTTTGGGCAAAGTGGGGTTAAGTGTCTTGCCCAAGGACACAACGACAGCAGTCATCAGTGGGAGTCGGTGGAGAAGGTGTAGAGGTGGGAATTGAACCCACAACCTTCAGGCCTGAAGGCCAATGCTCTACCAACTGAGCTACTGTCGCCCCTTTAGAAAAAAACAGAAAAAAAAAACATTTTTTTTTTTTTTTTTTTTTTTTCTTTTGTAGAAAAAACAGAAAAAACAATATGTCTTCAGTGAATGAAAAATTTAGTTCAGCTTTTAATCTTGATGCCAATCAATGACCTGAATGCACAGAGCCTGGATTCTACAAAAAGCTTGTGAATGTTCTCCACAGATGTACAGCAGCCTTTGTGCACACACTCCTCTGGGTGATGCGCTTCGATCCAGGCCAGTCCAGCAGCAGGAGCGCAGCAGGGGCCTGGGCTTTAACTCGAGCACTTCCTCCCGCGATGCTAATCCTACGGCTGCTGCTAAGAGGCACACGGCAGACGCAGGACTGAGAGGACAGGGCTGGACATGACACCGTGGAGGGGAGAGGAGGTTCAGCCAACAGTTCACACCAACACACCACCAGTTTGTGTTTGTTTATTTACTATAAACTTTGTGTCTGTTTTTCATGACGGTTTTGAATGTAGTATTTTGGCATTGAAAACATTGGTGAAAATCATAGATAAGGCATCACTCACACACTAGTCCCAATAGTGAATGAGATTACAAAACAGAAGCTATAATATGTGATAATCATATGTCATTGTCGGCTGTCGGTGTGTCCTTCGGCAAGACACTTAACCCCACTTTGCTTGAAGTCCCCACTGAAAGATCTCGGCTCCTGTGGACTCACCACCTGCAGGAGGATCAGTGAGGGGCTCGTGCTAAGTGTACTGGGTGCAGCTCTGACTGCCACCCCCCGACCCGGAAATGGATTAAGGGGAAAAAAATGGATGGATGGATGAATATATGTCATTGTTTTTGATGAACTTGACGTGGAAAGTTTTGGAAAATGTCTAAAATGTAAAAGAATAAAAGAACTGCTGAGCTTGTAAATTTCCTTCATCTGTAATTAAGTAAATTCTTAAATCATGTGCAATGTGCAACTTCAGAATGTCACAGAACAATGTCACTTTACCTTATGTCACTTTACCTTATGTCACTTTACCTTATGTCACTTTACCTCATGTCACTTTACCTTATGTTACTTTACTTTATATACTTATTATCCTGCACTATTTAACTGTACAGTATATGACTGCACTACTACTACATATATATATTTTGACTGGTATTGAAGCATTTCCAGCATCTACAGCTAGTTATGTTAGCTAAGAAACATAGCTACTACTTATTTGTATATATTGTGTGTGCTCCCTGTGTGCTCTTACTACTGTCCTGTATGTGCGCTGCAACATTGAAATTTCCCCACTGTGGGACGAATAAAGGAATTCTTATCTTATCTTATAATTGTTTTACTTTTATTTTATTTTTGGACCTAATACATGCCTATTAAAAGTCAAGGCAAGGCAGCATTAGCACAGTTAATACACACGGCAAGGCAATTTGTTTACAAAAACAAGATCAAACGAACTATCACACAAGGCATTGCAATCATACATAATCCCAGTACATTAAAAAGAGTGATGATAAAATCTCTCAGTTGTATGCACAGTATAACAGAACATGCCTTTTCCCAATATGCTCCTTATGAATGGAAAGCTCTGCCTATTGACATCGACATTCAGCTAATTTAAGAGGAAACTAAAGACTCAGTTACTGACTTTTTTCCTCTAGCCTTTTGGACGGGTCCTATGAAACGTCTTGCTGTGATTTGTTGTACTTTTGTGTCTCCTTCTGTCTGTGTGTGTCTGTCTTTGATCCCGCCTGAGTTTCGGCCCGCCTCCCGAACGCTGCCATTGGTGTGGATGACACCGATAGCCAAAAAAACAGCGGTGGATGACTTGACTTGTTCTACGTGGAAGTGTGCCTGCGTTGGACATGGATGCGTTTTTGAAGGCTGAAGCAATGAGATATTTTTTAAGTTGGGGTCAAAAAAGGAACTAATAGGTTTGGACCAATAAGTTACTAGGATTTTAGTTCCTATCATGTACTGTATGGTCATGAGAACCCACTTTTGTTGTTAAGTTAAGTTTTGTAAATACTTATACTATTTTTATAACTCCACCTGTGTTTTTGTTACAGCCCTTTCCCCTTTAGAAGCTATATTTGGGTTTGTAACAATGCAATGTTATGTGAATGTGTTTTGAATCACGCTCTTTCCAGGTACACTAGGTTGCTTTACACATTCTTAGGCCTGTCATATCCTTTAGTTCACAGCTGAAATCGCAACACACACATAATATTACATGAATACTCCATAATTAATGTAGAACGTTGCAGTCAACTATAATTGATGGAAAACCAGCCTATTGAAATTACACAAGATTTCCTTTTAAGCTTTTATGAACATTCATGGACATTGGTCCATGGGCCATAGGCTCCTTTGTATCTCTCATTAATACATTCCCTGTGTTCTATTTGTTTGATTGGGGCTTTACAAGAATCTAATCTAATAGAGAATCTCGGCATGTCAACATACACTAGGAAGTTCTTATCCTTAGCAATTTGATTAATATTGGTTTAAAATTAGAATGAAAGTTGAATTCTAAATGTATCTAAAAAAACACTAAAAAGAAAACCTTCCTCCCCTGTGACATGTGCAGGCACTTGGCGGGTACAGTTCCCAGCTCACCATACTCCAAAATACATAGCTGTGGGGCTCCCGGCACTTGTCTTTGTCCTTGGCAGGAGAAAACAGAGTGTGTGTGCAAACCGGTGCCAAACAAGCAGTGAAGGTTCATACTTGAGGAAGATGGAGAAGCCTGAATGGCAGAAGGACTCCAGCACTAACAATGAAAGCAGATGGGTCAGAGTCTCTCAAGTCCATGACCGGCTCTGTGCTCCATTGAGCTTGTGAGCAATGAGCGAGTTTTTTGTCTAAGGACAGCAGATGGTCAATCATTATGGACTGAGCATCTTCCAATCAAACTAGTACTTTTAGCCACAGACTCCGGAGTACAGGTGTGAAGATGTTGTTCTTACTCTTTGGCAAATGACTTTTTTGTCAGGTTAAGTGGGACATAAGACGCAAAATCGACTTCTCACAGCTTTGGTTGTTTTCCCTTGTCATTTAAAAACTCAAAGTATTTTTAGAGGGATCCAGGCATCTTGAGTAGTTTATATGATCTGATCACTTCACCACCACACGTCACTGTTTTTACTTTGTTCGCCAATCTGTATCAACCAACTCCATGTTGTGTGAGTGCTCTTGACTGCACAAACCGTGACCCCCATGAAGGGAAAAGCAAGTGAAGTTGATTGCGTAGTGGCTTTTACTTGTGTGCCTGTTGGACCTGCCCACTGCATGTCAATTCGCTGCACACCCATGCATAAAGATCCCAGCATTTTGTCAACCTAAAATGTGCTCTAAGACAATCAAAATATCTGCACTTATGGTCTTTGACAACTAAGTAAGTAAGTAATCTTTATTTATATAGTGGTGTGAGTTTGCCGTACAGGATGCGCATGGCAGACCTATTGTGCATGTTTTCAGGTGATAGGGGAAACCGGAGCTCCTGAAGGAAAAACGACGGAGACACAGGGAGAACATGCAAACTCAACTAGTTCATCACCACATGCTCACAGAGGCCAGCGGCAGCAGCTGCACTTGCCCTCCTCGGAGCGCTATACTTGGGGCGACCATTGAGCATAAGAACACTAGACAGTAATGAGTTAGAAGCTTCAACTGCGTTAGTATTAACCAATCATTGACCACTGGAATGGCTACAGTTTATGCAAATTAGCCACAAAGTTCGTTGGGTTTCACATCTAAACGAGTACAAATGAGATAGCGAGCGAGAGAGTGCGATCTAGTCCTCTTAAACCACAATTACTATTATTGAGGTTGAGTTGCCTTAGTGTTTTTTTATTAGAACTGTAGATTTAATGTGATGTGATCTGCTTTCACAGGGGGCAAAGCAGCCGCGTCATGCAGAGGCTGGACTGAAACGATAAGCGCTCAGATTAATGTAGATCATTACGATGAAAGTTCTCTTCTGAACCGTTACGTGCCTATCCCATCCCATCCCAGGCGCATCACACCAAAAGACAATAGGTACTGCCCACTGCCAAAAAGCACTCATCATCATTTGGATGATTGTGATGTTAAGCAAGGCTACATTAGAAAAATTAGTCATTCAAAAATGCTGCAATTATTAGTATTAAACTGTATGCACCTCTCCCCTCTTTGAAGCGGTTCAACAAGCCGTTCATCTCTGGAAACAATGCACATGCACGCTCCGTAATCCAAGAGGCCCACGAATGAAAGGAAAAAAGCAGAAGAAAAAAGAAAACAATTTTGATGTTAAACGACTGTAGCTTTGGATGTGTGCCAAGAGCAGCCAAATGAAATGGATTTAAGGCTGTGCACTTTGCTTGTGTTCTGTGCTCTCCCCACCCTCACTCCGTTCCAAAAATGTTTTAGTTAGAGTGTTATTAGGCAAGAATGGGACTACGGGCAGTATCTTTTGGTTAAATGTGGGGGTAATCAGCTTAATGCAGAGTTAAAGGGCCAATGGGATGCTGGCCAAATCTCTGGGCTATTAAAGTTGTGCCATATCCCTGTGGTGACCTCATCCTCTGCTTTAATTATGGCAATACTGTGGATCTCACACAGATTCACATTTTCACACTAACTCTCTCACTTGCACTGTCTTGTGCAGGGCAGCGCCACATTCGCACATTTGCTGGCTGCCTACAGATGTTAAAGCTCCCTTGCTTCGGTGTTAATCAGCATTTGTGTATTCATCAGTCATTTCTCTCAACATCTCAGGGCCACTGTTCAAGTTCGCCTTTTCTCTTGATACGTTTTATGCCACACTGAATTACAAGTTAGACTGTAAATTGTCTGTATAACTTAACTGAGGCGTGAAAGTAGCACTAGTCAAATCCATTCTATGTGTATTTCATTGAGCACTGTTGTTGTGTCCTTGTTGCAAGACATAGTGTACCTTGCCTATTGTTTGAACATTATTCTGGAGTTAGGAAAAAGCAAGTGCTAGTTACCATTGCTAATTACCACACTGTTAACTGTTAGCTGTTAGCATTTGGTCTTTAGCATTAGGCTTCCAACACATTATTTTTGCTGTATTTCAAGTTTCTGAATATTCATACATTTTAGCACATTCAAAATCAGTAAAAACCTTATCAATTTCTTGTATTAAATTTGTAAGAAAACCTTTGGGGAAATATCTAAGAACTGTATCGAAATAGAGTATGGAGAAGAAAAAAAGTTTTTTTGACCAAATCCCTTGGGTCAACCCACCTTTTCAACATTTTTTTTGGCCACAATTAGTCATAACTTAGGAACAAAAGAAAACAAACATATTTAAACCATTTTAAAGCCCATTGCTTGTTTGCCCATGAATACGATTATAAAACCAAGCATGTAAGTAAACTTTATTTATATAGCGCCTTTCACAGACCAGAGTCATAATAACTAACTCTAAACAAGTCACACAAGGTCTGCCATTTTCTCAGCAGTGTGACAACCTACATCATCAAATAAGAATTATTTATAATAGGTTGCAATAATTAACAGTACAGAAAAAGGTCGAAGTCTTTGATGAGGTGACATGTCCTTAAACTGGCAGTAATAACACAGAGCACAAATGCTTTAAACAGCATGAGACTTCTTTGCACAGGTTCCACTCTATTAAATCTTCAAACATTAGTCCAACCGTTCTCTCTCCTGCTTTGTTCACTCTGGCTCCTTTGTCTTTTAGCCTTTTCTCTGCCAGTCGCTCTGACTTTGTGGGCTTGCGGTTCCCCTCTGTGCTTGTCATTTTTTTAAGTGACTGACAGTCAAATGGTGCTAAAGTGTGCCGCTGTTTTAGAAACCCTGTGCTGGTAGGTGTTCTAGTAGCATTGTGGTCGGCTTGTTAGAATTATTATAACATTTTTTTTAATGTGGTACAGACATTCGATTTTCTCCGCATGTGAAGTTATTTCTTGTTTTTAACCTATATATATTGTTTTTTTTCATCATCATCCCTTTTTTTCCATTTCTGGGTCAGGGGGGTGGCAATCAGAGCTGCCACCCAATACACAATGCACCAGTCCCTCACTGATCCTACTGCAGGTGGTGGGTACAAAGGAGGATGGCTATTTCTTCAATGCAGGCCTTGGTCTTTCAACAGGGACTTCAGGCAAAGTGGGGTTAAGTGTCTTGCCAGGGACACAACGACAGCAGTTATCAGTGGGAGCATGCGGGAATCAAACCCACGACCATTAGGTCCAAAGACCAACGCTCTACCAACTGAGCTACTGTCGCCCCTATATATATATATATAAATAAATATTTTTTTTTTTCATGCATATGTTTATTCAAAAAACCAGCATTAACATAATTTGACCACAGAAAAATACAGTCAAATACAAGGTTTGGTAAGGGGGTTGGCTGAAGCAAACGCTATTTCCATTCCCCTCCCTTATACTCCACACTCATTCAGAGAGGACATAAAGACATTCACAAACATACGCACCAACATGAAAACAAAACACACAACACACCCACACACACTGGCCCAATCACTCTCCGACCCCCCACCCCTCATTACTTACTTATGCAGTAAAGTCTTTTGACGTATTCAAAATTCTCAACTTCTCGTATATATCTGCTCCCATTCTTTCCGAGCTACATAAATGATAAACCCCTGTCATGTACATGCCCCGAGCTTTATGATTCTTTTTTTTATTTTGGCCACTTCCCGCCTACGTCTATTCCCCCCTTTAGATCTTTCTGTCAAACTCTCTCTCACCTGCAATCCTTGTCCTTTTCTCCTAATCCCCAATCACATCCCCTCCTTTATCTTTATTTTATTCCCTCTTATTTTATTCTTGCCAAAGGCTGCGTTTCTTTTTTTCCCCTTTACAATGCCGTATCAATATTGCAGAGTAGCACCACTGGAGGCAGGGCTTATTCTACCACTCACATCAAGCTGCAAATCCCTCTAATTCTTCTTCCGATGGTTAAAAAAAGGCATTCAAACCGCAGCGATATGAAAACAAATTACAGGCACAAAGAAAGGGAATGACAAAGGAAAGTTGTTTGAGCATACAGCGTAAACATGCAGACAGTGGCACACACCCATAATATCGAAGCCAAACATCTGGTGGCACATGTATAATTTCAACAGAAGCTGAGGCTGCCATTGAGATGCGCTATGTGCCAGATGGGCCCACGTCTGCCAGAACCACAGCTGTAGTGCGCGTCACTCTGTACACATGATTACTGTCCTTATACATATTTTACATTTACATATACTACTGCCACTCACTGGAATACTTACCAGACCCCTTTGGGCACTAAGGATTCTGTGGTCTGAAAAATATAGTAGTTTTTAAGACCAGACTTAATTTCAAAAGTAGTGAGTAATGTTTATTTATATTGTGCATATTTACAGACCAAGGTCATCCAAAGCGCTTTACAATGTCAATCACTGCATGCACAATGATGACGGAAGCGAGACACCGAACACACTAGCAATTGAAAAAACTCGAACCAACACCATCCATTCAGTCTTTCATATACATTCATACCTATTGTGCATGTTTTCAGTTGTAGGGTAAACCGGAGCACCCAGAGGAATTCTATGCAGACCACTCCACTGTCCAAGTCTGTATTTATTCCATTCCATGCATCATTGATTCTTTGACAATGCCACTCTATGCATCTTACAGTACATCTTACTGGCCAACCACTAATGAACAGTTAAGGTTTGGGTCAGGACCATGACTTCAGGTAGAATTGATATGATTGATATGCCCGGTGAATATCTAGTCCATGAACTGTTTGGTCATTTTCCCGTTGGAGAGGAGTGGTTTGCGATTGTCCATAGATGTTTATTGGCCACTAAAAAGGTCAATCATGTGTTTGCACGTTTGCGGCAATCATATCAATTCTACCTGAATAGTAGAATGACCCAAACCTTAACTGTTCATTAGTGGTTGGCCTGTAAGATGTAAGATGGATAAAGTACCATGGTCAAAGAATCAATGATGCAAGGAATAGAGTAAATACAGACTTGGACAGTGCAGGCGACCTGTCTCTCTCACATTACAGCAGAAGTTCCTCATATACTCTTTACAAACACCAGAGAGGGATGGAAGATTTTGTTTAATGGAGAAACCAGCTTGAATTTCCCTCAGCTTCAGCTCTTGTCTTCTTCAGCACGTTGTATGTTGATGTATGTCCATGTTTTGTTCTTGAGTACTGCTTGGCTCCGGGTTTAATCGGCTGGCAGACGCAACATCTTTTTGTGAATTCCTTAGGGACACAAAAACAAATACTTACACTACCTGTTCACAGATCTTGGGTGACAGAAATGCAATAAGAAAAAGAGGAAGAAGCGATAGAGAGGATTGATGTCCGCATGATGGTGCCGAACGATTACTGACATCTGTGCAAGTTACGACCTATTTGGACAGTTACTTCGGTCACTGAAAAAACTCTCAAACTCAGGGAATGTTTGGGGGAACATAGGAAGAGTGGAAGAGTGGAGTGGGCTCTGGACTATAATTGACATCAGCACAAAACCTCACATTATTCTTTGAAGCTGGTGCTAGAATTGTCATGGACATTGTCATAGACCTAGAGGGACATCACGGCACCCGCTGGAGCCAGTACTGACCTCGGATTCATGGCCATATGTCTGCTTTTCCCAAGAGACTCTCAGAAAGTAATACGAAGATTGGCACTAATGCTAATCCTTGTAAACTCTGCTCTGCACGAGTCACTCAAGCACAGAGAGCAGTCCCACCGGATTGCCTCGTGACGTAGACTGCAACCCCGAATCACTAGCATCCTTGTCCAACCGCCTCCTTGTCAAACCACTAAATTCTAATGAAGTGTCCCCAGTTGAATCCAAATAGAACGATCCAAGCACCGTTTTGGAAAACATAAAGTCTTCTATTGAGTATGCATTCAAGCATGAACATATGGATGTAGATAAATCTATTTTTGATGTATTCTATGTATCTATTAGAAACATAATTACAGCGATTTACTGATTTAAAATATAACAGTATAGATTTGTGTTTGCTCCCATCTGCTAGATCTGTAATCAAACTACAAGCTTTTGTATGTTGAATAGTGCATAATCGCCGTCTTGCCGTACCTCCCCGTTCTGTGATTGGTTCCCAGATCCATGCAGAAATGTTTTCCTGGGTTTCCAGGCTGGTTTGCAGTTGCAAAAAGGTTGAGATATCCTCCGGGTGCTGCGGTTTCCTCTACCACTAAAGACAAATATAATAGGTCTGGCATGCGCCTCCTGTACTGGTGGCTCGTGAAAGGCGCTAAATAAATAAACGTTAATTACTTACTTACTTAAAATGATTCAAGCACACTCTGCATTATAGGTGTTCTCAGGCTGTTTTATTGAATTTAGAGTCTAGTTTTCTTTATGGATTTTGAAAAATATAATCGCAATTTTGTTGATTTAAGTGAATATTTCAACCTATTCATCAGTATGGATTGAAACCAACGCACAATTGATGATAATAATCGGTCAATCAGTCTGCAATAACACTTCTTATTTGCTCCAATTTTGGTTCAGTCCGAGCAAGTACTCTATTTGTCGTTCCTGGACAATCGACAATGATTTAAATGACAGACTTAAGACTTGATTCTATCTTAAAATAGCGGGTGAGCATCATTTCCAGTCTGAGAAAGAAAAAAAGCATAACAGCCACGAATCCACATTTCTTGTGTATTGATTACGCTATAGTTTACTTTGAAGCGCAGTGCAGTGTGAGATTGCTGTCTTATTTAGTCTGGAAAAATCAATGCTGTGCTCCTAAACAGTAACATTTGCTCTATAAGCGGGTCTCTGTAATACATATCCTAAGTATGACATTATACCAATTTTCATTTCAGGCCAGAGGAGAGAGAAAGGAGCTTGACCAAATCGACCAATTACACCAGGTAACCCCTTGTTTTGATTTCTTGCTTGCCTCGTAATTATTGCATGATGGATCGGGCAGCAGGGCTTTATACTGATATTATGCGCAGTGTGATTGCTTCCCCTCTGCACTGAAAAAGGTAAAATATTGATTTGCATGAAAAGTACATAGCTGGATCCATCAGTTCTGGAGGGTGTCTGAGAGATTGGATGGGTGTTTTCAGAGATAGAAGATTATTGATTTCATATCTTTCTGCATTCCCACCTTGAGGTCTTGGCAAAAGATTGGCAGACTCAATTTCTTTTTAATTATACCTTTAGGTGCAGCTGATGGTGTTTAATTGCAAAATAACATTTGAAAGGTTACATTCTTCCATTTGATGTGAAATACTGTATGGGACATCTGAAAGAGTAAGCCAGCACTGGTTTATCGCCGTGGCTTTTAAGATCAGAACAAACAATCGACTGGGTTTATGAAGACTTTATTCAGCCGCATGGAAGGCTTGTTAGTTGCTGTTGTAAAGTTGAAGATGACAAGTGCGCAGTAGCTGATGTCTCTATGGAGTCTGTGAAACTTTTCGCACTTTAACTCAGAGGGAATGAAACACTTCGCACTTGAACTGAGAGGGAAGTCAAACATTGGACATCGAGTGAACAATGAAATACAGAAATGTCACGGTTGTGGTTTTTAGTTCCGGTTTGATTTGTATTATCTGTTCTCCTGTGACTTTTTGAGTTTTATTTCCTGTTAATAGCATGCCCCGTCGATTCTTGTTTAATAAATTATATCATATTTTGCACGATTGTGGGTTGGGTCCTTCTTTTTGACACATGACAAGAAGTTCCTAATGTTGGAAAACTGAAGAGTGCTCTGTAATTATTCTCTAGTTATATTCAGGGAAATGTTTTATAATTTATACAATAATGTACTTATGTAAATTGAAGAGGTTTAGAGCATGATACTAGTCGCAAATCTTTCAAGTGAGTTAAGCAATTTCAATATTGATGTGCCTCTCAGCTATGGCATCACTGACCATGTTTTTTTTCCTCAAAGCACTGCATTCTATACCTTTAAGCGTTCATCACACATAACTCTGATCAACGTTTTCTTATATGTATTAATTTGTCTAACATTAACAATAACATTAACCTCTGGAATACACTAAACACTAGGGTTTAATCCCGGGACACGAGATTCCTGGGAAATCTGATCAAAACTATTTACCGATTCCCGGGAAATGTTATGACGGGAAACAGGAAATTAAAGTTGAAAAAAAGTTTATTGAAGTTCAAACATATTTCATTTACAATCTACATGTCTACAGCTGAGAGGATGGCTCATATATTGTGTTTTTGACAACAAATTTGGGTCTTAATCACGCTAAACCAGGGCTTTTAATGTCACCAATTGAGGCCAGCCTCAGGGTACGGGGCGCGTGTGAGCCCAGAATTCGGCTACATCCAATTCTATCAGAAAGCTACTGTCTTTTTTTCGTCTGGTAAGGGCAGCAACAGGTTTGGCTAACATACAGATAACACATATTAAGATAATTTAAAATGCATTTAGGGTACTGTTATGCTTCCAATGACGAAATGAATGATAAGGAAATCTGAAATGTCCCCACTGTGGGACAAATAAAGGATCTCTTAAGGGGGAGAGGTGAAGAGTAAGAAGGTTGATATTAGAAATTGCATGTACCCGAGAGCCGGCTGCAGCTGGCGAAAGACTGGCGTTTATGGAGGAGACACCCGTTTGTTTTACTTTTTAAAACTCTTTGGACCTAATTCCAAATGGAGGATTACATATCTACGCTCAAACTATTATCTGGACTTAAACTGGTCTGAACTGAAGTGGTCTGTGCAGCTCATTAATAACTAAGGTAAGGCACTCGGAAATGTGCTTTTTACGAACTTTTGCGTTTTGTATGAGCAAACAATGCGGACATGGAACATATTCTGCTGTAGCCACACTAATTGTGAATAAGCCGCTCTGTAGATCCTAAGATAAGATACGATAAGAGTTCCTTTATTCGTCCCACAGTAGGGAAATTTCGTTGTTGCAGCGCACATACAGGACAGTAGAAAGAGCACACAGGGAGCACACAATATATACAAAATACGTAGTAGCTATGTTGTAGTCCTGTTGATTTGATATATATGTTCATCTGATTGGGCTGAAGTCAGTGCCTCCAAAGCACACACATGTCACTGGTCGACAAGTGGATTGTGCAGACATTTAGAATCTCAGCAAAGTGAAATTCCTGAAGAAAGCCCATCAACAAAACGTCTGAAAACGCTATGGCTACTTTAGAAAACATAAAACACTAGCACTAACACTATGGCAGCTTTTGATGAATTATATATTTTAATGATATCATACATTAATTGGGCTAAAAACAACCACTACAAACAACAGCTATTTCCCGAGAAAGGCGTTGTCTTTTCCCGCAATTTCATACATCTCATTTTTGGGAAAAATATTAAACCCTGCTAAAAACACAAGGGTAAACACAAAAAAAGACAAACAATCATCTAAACAAATCACAACTATAAATATAGTATGTAATGTAAGATTTTATAGGTGTGACCATGGGCCTTTTTATGTATAAATTACTTTGGCGGGTAACTACTGTAGTTAATGTTCCATGCTAATGTGACCAAAACTGCTCATGAAGCCAAATTATTAATATATTTTTTTCATTCTGTGTTTTTTTTTGTGTGTTTGGAGAAAAAAAAAGAAAAAAAACAGTGAAGTCTATGTAACATGTTTGTCTCTGTCATATGCATAAGAGGCTAATGCTAAGGTCATACAATTCCTATTGGTTCACTTAGCATTCAGGCTTGTGTAAGCCCTCAGTCGTACAGGGATTAGTCAAAGCAAAGGAAGGTTTCTCACCCATCATCTGTACTTCTTAGCAAGTTTTCCCGACGTTTCGTCCTCAACCTGGGGACTTCTTCAGGGAATGAATTCTCGGACCGCGCGTTGGAGATTTATAACCTATGGGTGTGGTTAGCCACACCCTAATCCTGATACTAAGTCATAAACAATCTACGGTCTGCTTGATGTAGAAGGGAGCAGGTCTAACGACCCTGCTGAGGCTAACGACCCTAACTCCTTAGCATGTCACAGACCTATTGTCTGCTGGGATGCTCAAGTGGAGTGCAGGTCTCACCCCTCCTAACTCATTAGCATGTCACTGACCTTGTCCCAAGGTCAGTGACATGCTAGGGTCAGGATTAGGGTGTGGCTAACCACACCCATAGGTTATAAATCTCCAACGCGCGGTCCGAGAATTCATTCCCTGAAGAAGTCCCCAGGTTGAGGACGAAACGTCGGGAAAACTTGCTAAGAAGTACAGATGATGGGTGAGAAACCTTCCTTTGCTTTTAGCATTCAGGCAATTTACTGTGAAAGTCACAGTCACATACTGAAAGACAGGATGTTTTGCAGGAGAAATAATGTTACAATTGGGCAGGAAATGGCCTGTTTCAATGATGTAATAGCAGGCACACAGACACACAAATGCTGTCTGTCAAAATAGAAATAAGAGAGGGCAAAAATGCATGAGAGCTACCAGCAGCGACAACATTAAGCCACATTAAAGAAGATTAGGGCAAGCAATCAAGCACCCGTTGCCATGGAAACACCAAGCCTAAACAGTTATTAAGTTGAGCTAGCCAAGTCTGACGTGGTACAAAAGGCGGATAAGCGAAGTGCTCCCCCCCTGCTTTTTAGAGCTGGTATTGTGGATAACATGACAGTCTACATCCAGATTATCCTTGTATTTGGTATATATTTATGCCACTTTTTACTTTATTTAATGCAAATGACAACACTATCAACATGTTTTAATACATTTTTAGGCAAGACTTAAAAGGATCATACGCTTTTCATTGCCAGAACCATTGCTTTGGGGTATATGCAAGTGTGACGCCCAGACACTATGTTCAGTTTTATCTTTCAATGTGCTAAAAATAAGATCAATTGCATATTCTTGAAACCATATTATACTATTAATAATCAATTCACTCATCTGTACAACACATTTAAGTTGTAAGTATTTTGCATATAGCTTTTACATGACACTGCAACCAGGAATTAATCAAGAGTGTCAAGTGTATCCCGAACCATAGCTTTCCCCACTTGAATAGGAAGGACTCTGACACCACTTTACGGCTTGGCGGCACGGTGGCTGAGTGGATAGCACTCTCGCCTCTCAGCAAGAAGGTCCTGGGTTCGAATCCCGGCCGGACCAGGGCCTTTCTGAGTGGAGTTTGCATGTTCTCCCTGTGTCTGCGTAGGTTTCCTCCGGGTACTCCGGTTTCCCCTACCACTAAAAACCTGTACAATAGGTCTGGCATGCGCCTCCTGTTCGGCGACCCCGCTCCCGTCTCTGTGTGGAGTGAGAGGACAAGTGCCCAAAAAATAACAATTGTAAATTGCTTTGTGACTCTGGTCTGTGAAAGGCGGTATATAAATAAAGCTTACTTACTTACTTACTTACACTTTAGGCCGGTTTCACTCAGTTTATTGAATTTCAGAAAACAGCAGGTGAAAATCTTTAAACAGAAAGCATTCATGTGATTAGTAACAATAGAACAAAATAAAAGGGATTTTTAAATGTATTTTTAACCCCATAATTTCACTATTTTGCTTTTTACTGTTAAAGGCAATTTGCTATTTAAAATTCACATTGCTTTAAATAGGTTTCAAAATTAATTGCTTTAACCAAAGATCTCAATTTGATGGATTTTAACAAAATATCATGAACTTTATTTGTTGTTTGAACTCATAATTGTTTCATTGTATTTTGTACTAAACAACCTATTAAATATTTTACATTCTTATTTAAAAAAATAAAAACATGGATTCTTTACAGGTCTGTTTTAACCTTTTAAATTCAACTTAAATCAACTTTTATACTATAAACTATTTTAATATAATGTATTATTTGTAGCTGTGCTTTAACCTGTAAAATTGTCATCATGTCCTGTCATTGTCTTCCCTTTTATTAATCCATTTCTGGGTCGGGGGGTGGCAATCAGAGCTGCCACCCAAGTCTCATAGCACCAGTCCTTCGCTGATCCTCCTGCTGGTGGTGGGTCCACGGGAAGATGGCTTCTCTGTCATCGACTATATGGCCTTGGTCTTTCAGCAATGGGCTTCAGGCAATGTGTGCCCAAGGACAGCAGACATCAGAGGGAGCAGGTGACATGTGTCGTGGTGGGCTCAAACCAACGACCATTGTGTCCAAAGACCAGTGCTCTACCGCTGGAACTTGAATATAATGGTTACATTTAATAATTTGACAATTTTATAACCGTTTTAAATGATGTATTAAACAGTGCTTTGTGGCTTTCCTGGACATGGTGATGCTTTTTAGTGAACAATCTTATTCTTATATGATTAGATTACACTCAAGTGGACTCTACTCGATCGACAATTCATCAGAAAACATGTGCACAGGGTTGAATACGTTCTGCATGTGAACGAAATCATATATTTTGCGTCCACTTCACTCTTTCACTCTTCTTTTTCTGTTCTTTTTTTCTTTTTTTCTCTTTTTCTTTTTTAATCCTTTTTGAATGTGTTTTTGTGTCTTTCTGGTGTGGACCATTTACTCTTGCGTCCAAAACAAAGTATCAAATTGAAATTGAATTGAACTTTACATTAGTCTTCCACTTTCTATTGCACTTTATGGTATATTTGCACTGAAACTAGCTTTGATACATCCTCCCTCGTTCTTGTTATCTTCCATGTTGTGATTTACTGTCTTTTTAGATGATTGTTTGCTACAAAACCAATTTCCCCTAATGGGACAATTAAGATAACTTTGAACTTTGAACTGGTATTTTTCCCAAGACAAAACAAAAACATTTACAATTTAAACATTGTGGTTGTGAAGGGCAAAATGTGAGTGTGAAAACTATTATTATATTAACTATGATTATACATATATATATATTATGCTGCAGCTGCATTTAGCCTATTTTCAACATCATTGCGTAATTCTCCTTGTTCATAATATCCTAAGCCGAACAGGAGAGATGGTGGTTATGCTTTTGAGCTGTGCCACTGGCCTCTTGAAAGTAAATGGGCTGAAATAGGGGCTTAAATGACAGCGATGCCAGAAAAGCATCACCAGTCGAATCAGCAGCACAAAGCCAGACTGAGCCGGGGAAGACAAGGACACCATTGCTTGAAGTCGTATAATGTGAAAAAGCTATTTGAGGAAACACCCTCATTAACATAATATACAGCACATTATGCCACCATTATACCATCGTTAAAAGAGTAACCTCTCTGATGTACTCTGGCAGTTGTTGCAATGATATTTGCTTTAAATAAATGTCAGTCAAGTGTAATGAAACACATATGCCTGATTAAAATGCAAAAAGGAATAAGAAGAGAAACCGAGCGGTGGGTGGCATGGACAGAGATAATCCGTACCCATCTTTGACTGTTTGCCTAAATTTACAACCTCTAAAAAGCTGAAATGTGATCACTTTGGTTTTACTCCTCAGTGTAACAAAATAAAAATCTGGTGCTGTTTTTGCCATAAATGGGTTTCAGAAAATTGAAAATTAGGACCGGTCAGTTTGAGTGTGAAATAAGTAGCGTTGCAATTTCAAGAAGCTTAAATTGTTACGCTTATACAATGTTATGCTTTGTCCACTGAATGTCACTTTATCTACTTATCCTGCCCTTTATGAGTCTGATTATGCAGTATATATACAGAGATATGTAGAAAGATTGATATTGAAGCTTTTACAGCTAGCTAAGAAACATAGCAGCTACTTATTTTGTATATATAAACATGAAATTGTCCCACTGTGGGACGATTAACAGATCTTTTCTTGTATCAGACCATAATTTAAACATATTTTATTGTGTTTTGATGACAGAGCATTCTTCAAGCTGAAACATTGTGACATTAGTTGTTCATGTATTACTATAAAACATACAAATTTGTAAAAATGTAAACAATTTGTCATTTTATTCAGTAGGAAAAATAAAAACAACTTTATTGAGTGACAAAAACACTTTGCAGTCATTTTGTATTATTATAGAGTTTATTCTTTTACAAAAATGGTTCGGACCAGGTTCACTACAATTTAAAAAAGGACTAAAAAAACTGGAATGGATGTAGGGGCCGCTCTCCTGCCGTCTGTGTTGCTCGGGTCTCTTCCACTTCATATTTTTAAGTCTTCTCCTGCCTCCAGCTTCGGGATTTGAGCATGGTGTTCCCGTCCAGCCAGCCCTGCTTTGGCACCTGTCAGATGGCAACAGTAAAAGTGCAGGACAGTGCAGTCGGGGCGGCCTGGAGTTCTCTCAGACAAGACCTGTGTTTTGTGTGAGTGTGTTAAAGCACTTGTGACTTCTTTGATTGACTTTCCACTCTGACCTTTTGATTTTTCATGCATTTTGGTTTTATGTATGCAGCAGCACGCTCTGTAGTTCATTTTTCTGTTCACATTGTATTTCCTTCAATCCATCCATCCATTTTCTTCCGCTTTATCCGTTGCCGGGTCGCGGGGGCAGCAGTCTAAGCAGAGACGCCCAGACTTACCTATCCACACACACTTCCTCCAGCTCGTCCGGGGGGACCCCAAGGCGTTCCCAGGCCAGCTGGGAGACATAGTCCCTCCAGCGTGTCCTGGGTCTTCCCCGGGGCCTCCTCCCGGTGGGACGTGCCCGGAGCACCTCCCCAGGGAGGCGTCCAGGAGGCATCCGGAACAGATGCCCGAGCCACCTCAACTGGTTCCTCTTGACGTGGAGAAGCAGCAGCTCTACTGGCTTTTAGGTTCTTCTAATAAGACAATTAAAGCAAAACAAAGCTAGTACTGCTTAAATACCTGACATGTTTCGGCGGTACACTTCCGCCTTCATCAGAGGTGACACGTGATGGTGGGACGCGTCTCTTATCAGCTGTTGTTGCCGGAAGCAGTCAGTCTGACAGATCTCACAGATCCATCAGACTGACCACGTCCCCCGCCGCGCTGTGGTCTCTGGAGAAGTGAATCCCAAGTGTGAGCCAAGGTGAAGGCCCCCTCGTCTCTGTTGATGGTCCGTGTTCCCCGCTTCCTGATTTCGATCGCCTCTCGTATCCATCTTTTGTATTTATGTTCTTCTGTTCCTACTATTTTTGCATTGTCCCAGTCCATGATGTGATTCGCTCTTTTGCAGTGGTCTGATATTGCTGATTTGAGGTTTTCCTGTGTTGCCTTTTCCTTGGTTGCTCTTGTTAGTCGCGCTGCCGTTTCTTTTTCGCATTCCTTTTGATGTTCCTTTCTTCTGGTGCTAAAAGCTCTCCCCGTTTCCCCGATGTATGTTTTATTGCAGGTTCTACATGGTATTTCGTATATGACATTGCACTTTTTTTCCGGTTGTATTTTGTCTTTTGGGTGAACGAGGATCTGTCTGAGCTTCTTGTGTGGTTTGATTATTGCATTGATGTTGTGTTTTCCGAGTGCTCTCTGTATCTGCTCCGTGACCCCTTGTATGTATGGTATGGTGACTATGTCTTTGTGTTCGTTGTGTTTTTGTGGTTGCTTTTTTCTCTGTTTTTGTGTGATCTGTTTGTTTAGTACCTGTTGTCTTCCTTTCTGTATTGCCCATCTGGGATATTGACAAACCTTGAGTGCTTGGATTATGTGTCCTTCTTCTTTTATCCTGTCTTCTTCCTCTGTGATGTTGTTGAGGGGTTCAAATAGTGTTCTGACAACAGATAGTTTGTGTGCAATGGGGTGTTCTGAAGTCCAGAGTAAATATTGATCAGTGTGTGTTGGTTTCCTATATACTGTTGTCTTGATGCTGCCGTCCTGTTGGTGGTGAATGTTTAAGTCCAGAAAGGGTATGCAGCCCTCCCTCTCCTCCTCATGTGTGAATTGTATGTGTCCTGTTGGGTCTATGGTGTTGAGATGGTCAGTGAGGTCCTGTGTGTGTCCTGTCTTTACTTTTTCTAAAATGTCGTCAACGTATCTTTTCCATAGGGTTGGTTTGTATTGTTGTGGTGCTGTATTGATGGCTCTCTCCTCTAAATCCTCCATGAAAAAGTTACTCATTATTGCAGATAGTGGATCCCCCATGGCAAAACCCTCCTTCTGTCTGTATATTGTGTCCTTGTATTGGAAGTAAGTGGATTTGGCAATAAAAGTTAGAAGTTGTGTTATGTCTGTGGCTGTGAGGTTTGTGCGTTTTTTGAGTGTCCGGTCCTTCTTAAGTCTCTCTTATTATAAGGTTCTTATTATAAGAAGACAGAATGAATTTTCTACATTTAGCAGCTCTACTCCGAGCTCCTCCCGTGTGACTGAGCTCCTCACCCTATCTCTAAGGGAGCGCCCAGCCACTCTGCGGAGGAAGCTCATTTCGATCGCTTGTATTCGCGATCTCGTTCTTTCGGTCATTACCCAAAGCTCATGACCATAGGTGAGGGAGGGAACGAAGATTGACTGGTAAATCGAGAGCTTCGCCTTTTGGCTCAGCTCCCTCTTTACCACAACAGTCCGATACAGCAACTGCATCACTGCGCACGCTGCACCGATCCGCCTGTCAATCTCACGCTCTATCCTTCCCTCACTCGTGAACAAGACCCCGAGATACTTGAACTCCTCCACTTGAGGAAGGACCTCTCCACCCACCTGTAGAGGGCAAGGCACCTTTTTCCGATCGAGCACCATGGCCTCGAATTTGGAGGTGCTGATTCTCATCCCAGCCGCTTCACACTCGGCTGCAAACCGCCCCAGTGCATGTTGTAGGTCCTGGTTCGTTGGAGCCAACAGGACAACATCGTCCGCAAACAGCAGAGATGAAATCCTGTGGTCTCCGAACCGGACCCCCTCCGGCCCCTGGCTGCGCCTAGAAATTCTGTCCATAAACACAGTGAACAGAACCGGTGACAAAGGGCAGCCCTGTCGGAGGCCAACATTCACCGATTGTATTTCCTTTTCTACCTTTTACATATACCATTGAAAATAAAATAAAAAATACTAGCATTTTTGGTTACCATATAGTTAAGCTCTCGGTCGTTTCTAGGCAAATTTACATGACAGTAGCCATGACATTTAATTTTATTAATGTTTTTTTTTACTGTTTTGGATTTAATGTAATTTTATTGTGAAGCACTTTGGTCGCCTTGAGTGTTGTAAAGGGCTCTATAAATAAATAAAATTGATTGATTGACATGACATATAACAAAAGGCACATATCAACCGGCATCTAATTATTTTCTCATGAAGACGTCTAAAAGTGGGTGAAATAATATAATAAGAATAATTAAAGGAAAATGCAAGGTCTTTCAGAGAAGAGTCGTGAGGTGACTTTGTGAATCAAATCAACATACTGTATTTACACTTTCTCAAAATTCTAGAGCATATCTGAAACCTATTTAACCTGTTGACACATTAGTTTATTTTGCTAAAGTTTGTTGCAGTGGGTTCATAAATAATACTAAAACTTTCTGCCCTGCACTTGCTACTTATCTTGTGTGACATTATGCAGAGGATGTATTGTCATGTATAAATTGTGTGTTTTTTTGCAAAATTGAGACAAGTGTGTTTCCCAGTTTGAATTGCAGCCTATTATATGATGTGTGTCATGTGTCCGGGAGGTGATGAAATATGTGTCAGCGTCTGTGCCCTTGTCCACCTGCTGTCGTCGAGCCTGTGCTGCAGCCTCTCTGAAGAAAATGTCACTTCGAGGCAAAGGCTACGCTATAGCGACAAGCTGCTGTACACAATATTGCTCTGTGTTTCTGCCATATGCAATGTTGTCAAGGGTCCGCTCGGCCAAATAAACAAACTTTGAGTATAATAAACTTTACATAGAAGTGAATGTGTTGTAAATAGCAGTTTAAGGTTGTAACGCAAATATATTATAACGTTCAGGGAGTTTATGGGGGAAAGAGACTCTGTGGAACAACTTGACATTAAAAACATTCAAATCTCTTTACCTTACTCCCATCTCTGTGTGGAGTGAGAGACACATGCCCAAAATTGTAAAACGCTTTGTGACACTAGTCTGTGAAAGGCGCTATAAAAATACAGATTACTTTCCTACTTACTTAAAAAGCTGGACTTCAGCACAGAGCGAGTAGTGGGAGGGTGGTGTGTGATTAGAGAGAGTTTGGGCCTCTGTCTTTTTGTGTGAGGTGCTTGTGTCAAGTGTGTGGTTGTGTTGAATGAATGAGGGGGGTTGGAGCCAAATAAGCATCTGGTTCGCCCGTTTTTTTCCCCCTATTTATATTTTGGTTTATATGTTGTGTGGGTTCGAATCCCCATCGAAACACGGCCTTTCTGGGTGGAGTTTGCATGTTCTACCCGTGTCTGAGTAGGTTTCTTCTGGGTGCTCCGGTTTCCCCTACTACTAAAAACATGTGCAGAGTTCAGGGTGAATGGGTGTGTGTTTGTGAGTGCGAATGTGGAACAACGGATGTAAATTAGGCTATGGCTACAATCCGGAGTGATGTGTTCATTAACATATTTTGAGTCTTGTTTATAAGTTGTATCTTTTTTACTGTTTATATTCTTTTCTTTTTCATAACGTTTGAAATTAATTCTTACTATACTATGTCTTATCTAATCCAGTTTGAATGGACGGAGCGAAACAATAGATGTTATACAACTGCTATTGTTTCCCCAAATTATACCATGTAGTCACGGAAACCAAATATTACTGTGACAAGATAATCAGATACATTAAAGGGATATTAAATGTGAAATGCAAGCTTCCCTTTTCAAATGTTTGGGACAATTATGTACTCTAGTTGTATTTTGTAAAACTTTTATTAAATTAGCGCTCACAAATCCAAATGGGATTTATCACCAACCTGTCAGCTTTCTGCATACAAGACAAAATCACTTTCCCGTCAGTACAAAATCTCAAAAAGCAAAGTTCTATCAAATTCATTCCTGCACTTTCAATATGAATATCACAGCTATCTTCTTCGAATGGAATTTGCACATTTATCTACTATTTACCAATGAAAAAATAGCGCAGGGCTGAATTTTAAAATCAACTCTAAATGAGGACAAAACCAGTAAACAGAAACATATATTTATTTATTTTTCATTATTATTTTTTGGCTGGACTGGACTAGATTATAGGGCAGGCCTGTTGCATGGCTCACAGTCACATACATGTACTTTAAACATCGGTGTGACTATAGATTTTCAATGTAAATATAATTCAACTAAACCAGCAATTTCTAATGTAATCAATCTCTTATTTTCATCTCTCACCTGATTATTGGGTCAACAACACATTCTGCGTTGCTCCTTCCATCCATTACTCAGAAGTGTCGACACTGCTTATCCAGGAAGTAGCTTTGGCTCCCATAAATTGAATTGGGAACATTAATATTCCACTCGGGGCTCGGAGGGCTCGGGCGGGGCCAAACAGGGGAGTAGCATGGAGCGGGGTCTAATGTTCTGTCAGCATATGTGCAGGAGCCTGTCCATCTGTATGAAGAGGGCCCAGAGCACCAATAACATCCCACCTAACAAACATCCCTCTACTGCCCTGAAAGAAAGGGCAGTACAGGAATGGGAGTCTATAGGGGGCCGTAACACTAAAGGGTGCCCTGTGCGATGTTTGTGCTGGAGTATGTATGCGACAGCCATGTTGTGTGCACTTTACACCGTTATTAATGGCATATTCAGAATCAGTTGAATGAATAGGTTTGTTTGTTTATTTGATTCAATTCTGCTCATACGGAGTGGGCTGAAGGAAAAGGCTGATAACCACCCCCAACCCTCAAACACAATACAACTTTTCATATCACAATGAAAATAGTACAGACACATAATAAAAACACACACAAAGGCGACATCAGGAGTCTTGTCAGTATTGATGATCTATCTATGAAGATACATACATATATTAAAATGGTAATAATACATATTTATTTTTAAAATGTATTTATTATGTCATGAACACTACAAGGTCTAGACATAATGGTCTGCAGGATGATTTGAGGGTCTGCACGTGTTTTTTTTCTAGACCATGAAGTTTGAATCATGTTTATCCACCTTTTGAGTTTTTTTTTATTTTTATGGATTTGATGTAATATATGAAACACCTATCTTTTGCCTATATATAGTATTTGTTTATATTATGTTATTGTAAAACCATAAAAAAAAAAAAAAAATACTATTCTCAATATTAACTACATTTTGGTTGGAGGAGATTAAAATCTTACTCCTACTGGCTCATCCCTATGCATTAGGAAGCATAAAGGTCTAGTATTCAATTTTGGTCCACTAATAGGTTTTGAAGGTCATAGAAAAAGATGAAAATATGGTTAGGGGCTTGCTCAAGTTTCAGCTATTACAAAATAAAATACTAAACAACACTTGCTTTTGCTTATCGTCATTCAAACCAACATTCCCCTCTGGAAGCAATTAGCCCAAGACTCCACTACCCTTTCTGGTCTCAAATAGACTACATCAATATGTCTATAAACTAGTGTAGATAGTGTATGAGTACTCAGTGACTCATCTGCTAACTTGCGATAGCGCCCCCTGTGGTGTGGATTACCAAAGTGCATATCTAAATGTTGCACATTCCCTTCCATGCGATAAGCAGCATCCTTGCGTCCCTGCAGTGCTCTGACAAAGGTCACCTGTGGACCAAAGATGGGCTGCTGTGTTGTTCATCTGTATACTGTCCGATTATATATCTTTCCCTTGAGGCACCTTATTCTTACTGCCATCTTCTGGCACGGCATGCATACTGATTCATTAACAAACATGGCTAAAACCAGGCTCATTAAAACACTCATTATATTGGACATCCATGGGGCTCAAACTCTTGCTTTGGGAGTGAGCTTTGCTTTTCTCATTTTGGTTCTTCCGGTAATAGATATCTTTAATTTAACAGTCGCACAGCAGTTTCCCATACTTGAAGCAGATGGACTTGGTTCACTCTTAAAGTAAAACGTATAGGTCTTTTCTTGGATTTATTGAAGTAGAAATCAGTAATCAGGTCACTGTAAACCTGAAAGTATGTTCTAAACAGGGCTTTGAATGTGATTCACTTCAGGACATATGTTTTACTTTTAAAAGTCAAACCTGACAGAGGCAAGAGGGTCACTTAGAGTTCTGTTCATATTGAAGGCGCTTTGCTTTTTGCTACTACATACATGATAGCTTCTCCCACCTTTTTCATGACACTTGTTGAAGACACCATGATGACGCCACCTACTTTCTCCATTTGTCTCCAGTTTCTTGAGTATATAATATGAAAAAAAACAAGTCATATTCAGTTTACTGGTGCATTGTGGCTTTTTAAGAATCAGAATCCTTTTATTGCCATGTGATTAACAGGAAGTCACAAATTAGGAAATTGGTTCTGTATTTCACATTTACTGCTGTATAACAATGTAAGATGAACAGATATACTTACAAAAAAAGTTAGTCCATATTTTCTGCAACAGAGTTGCATTATGAGTTTTTTGGAGCAATCCTCTCTGACGTCAGGTCTGCCCCCGCCCCGGCCACGCCCCCTGATTTGCCGTTTAGCTTTTCCTGTGCTCTGGCAGAGACAGTTGAGGAAGGGTTTTTGCTGCTGCAGGAATAGAGAGAGAACTACAGGCCTGTTCTTTTCTAATAGGTGCCAAAATACTAAGATGAACTCAGAGATAAAACTCTATCAGAGGTGGGAGATTTTAGATGAAGATGCTATCGGACGTATTGTGAACGGCAGGATGTCAGAACTGCGAGTAGACGATTAAGTGTGTGTCATGAGCCTCAGGGGAGTTATTGGCTTTGCGATTTCTTTCCAGTGGCCAGGGTGATAGACGGAAATTGGTTGGACCTCCTGTAAGATTTTAGCATTAATGGAGTGCTGTGAGAACAAGTCCCAGTTGGATATCTGTTTTATAGAGAGGTGGGTAAACATTATAGTCATGCCCATGAGCACTGAACCCAAGGCTGTGAGACTATTCAAGTCATAAATCTTCCTTTTAAGATACAGCTAAAATATTTGGTATTTTTGAACTGTCTTTGAACTGAATCGCAAAAGTCTTAGTCTCTAAGTTGCAAAAATCCAACCCAAGGAAAATACATTAATACTACTTGTTATCTGGTATGTCACTGTGAAACAATATTGCAAAAAATGGGAATTGGCATTGGCATGTTTTACAATTGATTCTAAAAAGTTTGTGAGACGTGATATTTTGTTAGAAGTCAAAGTATGTGAGAATAGAATTTGGTTTGAACGGATCTGTTGATGGTTAGGGTTTTTGGATGAACTCAAAAAATCACATCCTTTTACGTAAATGCTTGTATACAACGGTTATCTTTCATGTGTCTACCAGGAACACAGCTGGACACAAGATAAATCTTTCCTCTTAAAGCAAAATCACTGGATGAGAATGGATTACTTTCAATTTATGTGACCCAGGACCATCCCAAAAGATATTTGAGAAACAAATATGTATCACACACACAGCAGGAGTCCCTTAAGAGCACCCTGCATTATCTGCTGGCGCACACATAAACCATTATCTGGAAACATCTGTCTGCCCTGTTGACCTCTGCAGCGCAGGTCAAATGAGGCCGATTAGAGCGAGGATGAAGAAATGGGGATTGAGACGTGTGCGCTAACCGGGCCTGTTTTTATGTAGCGTGGTGTGATGGTGTCACAAGGCCACAGGCCCGAAGTGCCATAATCCTAATAGTCACATATCAGCCACAGAAAGACGCAGGAACAACTGGATTCTTTAACTTTCAATGTTTCGGTGATTAGCGCTATAGCTGTTCATGCTATCGTTTTCAGGAATCAATAAGTAATAATGAATTAATTAGAATAAAACATGTCAAAATGTACAATGTGGACCCATATGTGTTAATGTTGCTTTCCTTAGTCATTTTGTCCCAGATCCTCATATTGCTAACATGTACAGATGTATACACACAGCTGTAAACTAAACTAGAATATACAATATGTCACACTTGCCTCTTTATCATGCTAAAGTTAGAGATTTTGTACTCAAGTCTTGCTTCTTCATCACGCTAAAGTTGGAGAAGTTAGAAGTATTTCCTTACTATGCTAAAGATAGAGATTGCATGTTTTTATGATAGAGTTAAGAGATTGATTTCTATTGTTATTATTCATTTATCTTTGCTGTGTTCCTCATTCCAATACTGTCTGTAATTTGTGACGCAACACTGACATTTAACCACTGTGGGACGAATTAAGAATCTCTTAACCTTAATCTTCGAATCAAATCGAATTGACCACGTGTGCTAGGCATTGATAACATTATCTTATACCACACTTTTTTCCACAAATACTCATATTATTAGAAGCATTACCTTTTGCATTTGCATTGGAAGAAAGATCCCTGTGAGATACTACTTGTTGCTTTGGGCTGAGAGCTGATTGGCTGAGTGAGGGTGGTCCTCTCTCTCTCATTTGTCTGTCTGAGTAGAAGAGGCTGAGTAGCGGTTTTTTTAGTTACATGTTTATTTGGTTTGAAGTATAGGTACCCAGTTTTTTATGTATTCAATCCAATGCAGAACTAAAGAGCAGAATTTCCCAACACAACACAAAGCATAGGGAGAATCGCATATTCAATGCTTGTATTGTGCTGTTTGCTTTAGAAATGGTGTATTTTAATATTTCAAAATTCTCCTGTTTAAACATGCATATCAACCAGTTAATTATTGGGGGGGAAAAAACATGTGAAATTATATTTGTTTTGATGTCCGGTCTCAAAACATCTAATCCTTTTTGGCAATCATGATCAAGCAGAGTTTGGTATTTCAATTTGCATAGTTATTTGCAGTCTTCATTACCACCGCAGTGCATGGAACCGTGGTGAAAAACATGTTCTCTCTAATCAGACTCTATCCACTGCTTTCTTCACCTTCAGCGCCAATGATACCAGAAATCTCCCAGGAATCACTAGATATGTTTAATTTTGTTCTCAAACATGTTTTTATTATCATGATAGTGCATGTGCCTCACAGCAAGAAGGTCCTCTGGGTACCCCGGTGACCTCTACAACTAAAAAAAAGTACAATAGGTGTGGAATGTGTGCTCCCTGTGCTCTTACTACTGTCCTGTATGTGCGCTGCAACATCGAAATTTCCCCACTGTGGGACGAATAAAGGAACTCGTATCTTATCTTATCTGAATGCGCCGATTCCATCTCTGAGTGGAGAGAGAGACAAATGCCCAAAAGCCAACAATTGTAAAGTGCTTTGTGATTCTGGCCTGTGAAAGGGGGTAAATAGATACTCACTTTTTTGTATTATTCATCTTCATCATTAAGAACACAATATCATTTGGTCAGTAGGTAAAAGATTTGTTCCATTATATACGGTAAATGCATATAGAAAAATAAATACTGTATGTACATAAAAAAGGATAAGATTAATTAAAGAGACCATTTCAGCTGCTGTACAGTTTAAAGGCATGAGCTCCAGTGAGTCCATGATTTGGAGGTGAACAGCAGTGACCAAAACTCAGGGCTGACCAGAAATCCACATTACCTGACATGAAGTGGAGAGAGAGGTACACAATCTTGTCAAGTCATGTTATACTTTAGTGTCCTGTTTGGAACATTTGTCCTCTGCATTTGACCCATTCTTATATTCCATGTTTTTAGTGATAGTGGAAACCGGAGCACCAGGAGGAATTCTAAGCAGGCACAAGATTGTCCATTATATTTTGAGAATCAGAACATTTTGTCTAATGTGTGTATAGTAGTAATTTTAAGAAATGTTATGTGGAATGTTTTTTTTGTTTTTTTTGTGTGTGACTTATTCTATTTTTACTTTTCCAATTCTTTGCACCGAGAGCCAAAGCAATTTCGTACTGACTGCTTGTTACTCACAATGGCAATAAAAATAAATCTGATTCTGATAAATATGAAAGAATAAATGCTTATAATCCAGAGGTCTTTTGGTGGCTTGAGGGTGAAATGATGAACTGGATGTATCACAAAGAAGTTTTTTGCCGTTGCCTTTTGTTGTTAAAGCACGATTCTGTACTGGGTTGTTTACTGTTTTATTAATATTATTTTTTCTTATCCATACGTATATGTGGTCTGTAGCCTTCAGACATTTTTCCCCCAGTGTCATGACATTTAAATAAACTCAAACTAAAGTTAAGCCCTTTTTATCTTTTAATCTTTTTGAGCAAGTCGTGCACGCTTTTATTTCAAGCCGTCTGGACTACTGTAACGCACTTTACTCGGGAATTAGCCAGAAAGCACTCTCTCGTTTGCAGTTAGTCCAGAACGCTGCGGCACGACTCTTAACAGGGACCAAAAAACGCGAACATATTACCCCAATCCTTGCGTCCTTGCACTGGCTCCCTGTTAATTTTAGAATTGATTTTAAAATTGTATTGTTTGTTTTTAAAGCTTTGAATGGACTGGCCCCTCAGTATATTACAGACCTCATCCAAATTTACCGGCCCTCTCGCGCTTTGAGGTCTGAGGGCCAGCTCCAGCTCGTGGTTCTGAAGACGAACCGTAAAACCAGAAGGGACAGAGCGTTCTCCATTGTCGGCCCTAAGCTGTGGAACGCTCTGCCCCTCCACATCCGTACGGCCCCCACCGTGGAGTGTTTTAAATCCCGTCTTAAGACTCACTTTTATTCTTTGGCTTTTAGCACCGCGTAAGTTGTGTGGTCCCCCTGTGTCTTTTTATCTATTTTATTGAATTTTATTTTTATTTGTAGTTTTTAATGTGTTTTTATTTATATTCAGTCTTTTAAATTGTTTTATTTATATTTATTTGGTGGAGCTCATTTGTATTGTTTTTGTTTTATTGTTATTGTTGTTCAGCACTTTGCAAACGTTTTGTTGTTTAAATGTGCTATATAAATAAAGTGGATTGGATTGGATTGAAACTCTAACTAAAACCCTAAGCAGACCTAGAACATATTTCATAGTGTATTTTGTAAATATTGTGTGTTTGTTTGTTTTTTCTATTTTGTGTGTGTGTGTGTTATATGGACTCTTTGTGTTTCTGAATAAAAGATTAAATAAAATAATTACACTGAAGTCCTTGAAACTGCTGAAGTCCTTGAAACTGCTGAAGTCCTTGAAACTGCTGAAGTCCTTGAAACTGTTGAAGTCCTTGAAACTCTTGAAATCTTGAAACTGCTGAAATCCTTGAAACTGTTGAATCCTTGAAACTGTTGAATCATTGAAACTGTAGAAATGTCTGAAAGAGCTGAAGTCCTATTAAAATGCATGGGCCTATTAAAATGCATTGCAGAATTCTCAATGCAGATTTTTGTCCGATTGCGGAAAAACCGGAAATCGCTGAAGTCCCAAAAGTAATAGCAATAATCTCCCAAACATGTGGAACGTTTTGATGTATAACTTGTGGAAATTGTTGAAAATGTGAAAGCTGTGAAACGTGTCAAAAAAAATGACGGAATAAAGAAATACAAAACCAATGGTTGACTGCGGAAGGTTCCGCAGTCAATCAATAATAAATGCAAACTTCACTCAGAATGAACCTGTTCCGACCGGGATTCGAACCCTGGAGAAGCGAGAGTGCTCCTGCTGAGAGCCACAGTGCTGCCTCCTTGATTTTCTACTCCCCGAAAACCCAACATTCCATACGCAACTCTTGCTTTAGTTTTTGCTGTTTTGTCTCTAAATATTACTACTTTAATCACAACGATGGTTAAATCATACGGTCTATATTTGTCGGATGTTAGGGATTTTGATTGTCTCCTGTTGTTCTGTCACCAACAAACAAGTGTATTTTAGTTATTGCCTGAAAGCATCATTTCACACCACGGCGTCACGTCGTGCTGTTTGGTTTTCGGGCTTTGTGTTTTTTTTTTTTTCCGGTGACTTATTATGCTGTGAACTATATCCATCAGACAATTTGAATATGTCTGTAGGGGGTCTTGTGGTTTACTATCTCTCTCACTGCTGCTGCTACTGCCCTATAACCTGACTGTGGGGTGCGACTTCACCAAAAGCCTGCTGCGCCATAACATCTGTCTTTATTATTCTGCTTCCTGTCAACCTTTCAGCAGCTGGAAACAAACACTAATAAAAAAATATGTTTTTGGCTAAGTGATCACCCCACTGAGAATCTCGGCCTACGCTGGATGGGACAGTGTACAAAAGCAAGAGTGTCTGGTTGCATGCAGAGCCGGCTTCCTTGATCATTCTCGCTCGGAGTCTAGTGGTATGTGCGCTTTTGCCCCTGAGGCTCAAAGCATTGCATCTGTAACCGCTGCACTAACTGATTGCTACAAGTGAGGCAGCAGCCCTGTCTGGGCCCATATACACATTAATACGATTACGGCATAAACAAGATATAAGTGTGTTGTCTCTATTCATTCTTGTCATCTTTCCCCCCTCGACCCGCTGGAGATTCTTGCTTTAAAGTTGAGCTGTTATTTGATGTGGGCCACGCTGTGTAATACTAATGTGTGGGTGTGTGTTTTTTTGGGTTTTTTTCTTAAGAAAGAGTAATTTGTATATAATAATAATAATAATAATAATAATAATGCCTCCGATTCATTCATTCAGTTCAGTTTATTTCTTCATCGGTCACCACACTGAAAATAAATATTACGTATTGGTATACAGTAAAAGTACAAATATACATTCACTCCATACATGGTGGTGATAAACTACTACTGTAGCCAGTCGTAGTAGTAGTAGCTGCCCTGGGACACACTGACAGAAGCGAGGCAACCAGTATATGCCCTCGACCCCTCTGACCACCACCAACCATTCACACACACACCAGACTCATTCTGGGCAATGTGGGTGAAGCGTCTTGCCTAAGGACACAACGCCAGTTTAGCACTTTACCGCCGCAGCCGCCCCACTGTGGCAAATAGTGTTTCCAGAGGTCTCCCATCACAGTATTAACCAGGCCCTGTCCTGCACAGCTCGGCCACAAATTATGGCTTGGTGTAATGTGTGAAACTCTTTGGCTTTGCTTTTTGAGGCACTTTTCATTGAGAGTCTGGCTGCAGCCCCGGGCTGCACTGACCTTCACTGGGCCCCTGAATTGGGGTAGCTTCACCCGCTCATGGTGGTCGTCTTGATCCCTAGGGGGGGTTGTTTTTTTCGTCAAGACCCACTCTGTTAGTGACAATGGCCTGTTGTGGAGTAGAGCTGATTTCCCAGAGGTTCTCAAGGCTAAAAGCTTTTTAGGAGCAGGGTTAACCCTTGTGGACAGATGTGCTTGCTGAGGACGTATGTACTGTAAGGAGAGGGCTGTTTGGTGCGCTCCCGCTTTCACCTGCTCAACACATTTAGTTTGGAGGGGTGTTTTGGCGATGCTCAGGAATGCAGCCTGGGATTTTCTTGGGGGCCTTTTCTGGTGGGTCTGTGCCGCTTTGACTGTCGGGCTGCCTCATGCATCTGCTCTATTTTCTCTGTTCTTGAACTCTAGAAACCTAGGTGCCCCATCTCTATGTTCTTGAGGGCCCCACACATCGCCGCTTGTGCTTCATCGCATAGACATTGTGGTTTAGGACCCAATTGTGCAAGGCAAATCGTCTTCCTCGAACGCTGCCTTTGGGGCCAGCAGAGTAAGAATGATGCGATCCTCAGCCACTGCGGTTTGGATAGCTTGTTTCTACTGATCCAGATGTGCTGTTTTTTGTCCATGTCATCTGAGTCTGTCTCTCACTTCTCTCTAGCTCCTGTTTTTTGTGGGTGCCATCAGAAGTACTTTCTGTGAAACCAAAGAGCTGTTAAAAGAGTGCACAGCGTTTTCCCGCCTTGTCTGCCGTCTTTGCGCCTGTTTGCGCTGTGACTCTAGCTCGTCTGTTCTCGCGCCTCTCTTTCCTTCCGCAGAGGTTGAATCTGACGGAGTGTTCTGCCCTCTTCTCCTGCCAGTTTGAGTTACCACCTGAGTGCTCAAGACTCTGTGATTTGTTTCGCAGGTCTCTTTCTGCGGCTGGTCATCCACGTTGGCTCAAACAGCCAGACCTGGGAGTTTTCGCTCCTCCTCATCTTGGCGAGCCTTGGCCTCCTGCTCTTTTTTTAATTGAGCAGTTCGAAGCGTGGCCTCCTCTCGAGCACTTGCTGCTGTTTGGAATCTTTCTTGCGTCCTGCTTGAAGGTACCCTCTTGGACGCGCGGTGACCTCGGCTGCTCGCGTCGCCAATGCCTCTCAGTCTCTGCACTCTGCTGCTGCTCTCTCTGCTGTTCAGTATGCGTTTCAAATCCACACTCTCTAATACTCTAATATGTTGCTTTTTTAGTGCCTTCTTTTGTCAGCACCCACATCATTTTGGACTGAGGAGCGGACATGGGAGTGCATCTCTGTTCGCTGGAGCCTTTTTTTCCGCAATCAAGGCATTATTAAGAATTGTGCAGCCTGGGCACTCGCGTTCTTTGCGCTCCTCGATTCTGCGGCTTCATCTTTCGGACATCCTGTTTATTGAGGAGTTGCTCCTCCTATATATTCGGACACAGCGGTCCTGTTGGCCCTTCTCATGGCCTCTTCTCTTGCTGAAGTGGATAGGGCCTGATTGTCCTTGGTTCACTTTGGGACACAAGCACAATCCTCTGAAGGTCCCTGTATGGAGCAGACTGCTGCAATATCTTTCTTTGGCTGCTCCAGAACACTTTGATTCTGTTCTTCCTGACGTCTATCTTCTCAGCCAACAGAAGTTCCTGAAGTTCCTTCCTCCTCCTCGCTCACTCTCCTCAATAGGGAGTCGATTTTCCTCCATAGGGAGTCGATTGTCCTTCTTCTGCATTCTGTCTTGGACTCTGTTTGTTTGAACTACTTTGGCCCTCACAGCCGGGCACCCTCACAAGTCTTTTCCATAAGGCGGATGATGTCATATAGAAAAATTGCTGTTGCCATGGAGACAAAGATTGCCACAATTGGAGCGATTGTTTCCATGGTAACCCATAGCAACACCACAACCAGTCAACGGAGGTCCGCAAAACTTTTTCTGGATAAATGATTTGTTGTTCATTTTAGTATTGCTTAACAAGCTGGTGTCAAGCTCAACAGACTACTTTAAGAGTCACTAGAAAATCGTATCTAAGAAGCCATCAAGTAATGGCTAAAAAGGGCAAAATGTTATCATCACTGTTTCATTTTGGAAAAGTATTCCTTTCTAGTTGGCCAGCCCATTCTTCCTAATTTTCAAATATAACTTTAATGTACATTTTGGCTCACGCTCCACTCAACCGGTTTAATAAAGTCATAAGGAAAGTAGTGAGCGGCTCACTAGAGGCTCCGTGAGAGGCGGCCCGTGTGATCCCTCTGCGTAGTAACCACGCTTCTGTTCAGTCTGCTGGTCTGTTAGAGGTACCAGAGTGGAACTCACTACCACAAAGTGAAACGCAGAGCACATGCGGGCTTTTTACACAGCACCAAAAGGATGGACCGGTAAACACATACACTCTGCCCTCATTAACTGATGTACGTTATTGCTTGAGGTCTTGTAAATAGTGTATTACTTGAATGGTGTCAACACTCTAATGTTAGTCTTGATTTACGTTGTCTCTGTCTTGTAATTTTTGTAATGTAATGTATTTTTATTTTTAAAATCAGAATCAGAAATCATTTTTATTGCCACGTAAGTAACAGGAGGTCACAGACTAGGAAATTGCTTTGGGCTCAGTGCAACAGTCAAAAAGAGATAATAAAAATAAGAATAAAAAACACTTCTAAAGAATAAATTTAAATTTAAAATAGAGTTACAGTTACTATTTACAATATACAAGTGCACTTGGTGCACACAATGTAAGGTGACAGCAGGTACAGTGAAGTAAGTGACGTATGATGGGCAGTAAAGTGACTTTATAAAGGGCGGGGGACAGGTTAAGAAGTGTTCAAGAGTCCAACAGCAGAGGGGAAGAAACTGTTCTTGTGGCGGGTAGGTTCTTAGTCCTGATGGACCGCAGCCTCCTGCCTGAGGGGAGTGGTTGGAATACAGTCCATGTGCAGGGTGAGAGGGGGTCGGCTGTGATACGACCAGCCGGCTCTCGAGCTCGGGTCCTGTAGCGTACTGCGGCCTGATCCACTTCTCTGGTCCTGCCTAATTAGCGATGGTTTTATGTAGTTGCATTTACAATAATCGGAAACTGAATCCAGTGCGTTTTATGCCGATCGTGCGAGGGAGCTTCCTCTTGGTAGCTAGCTCTGCCACCGACCAGTGCTTTTGAACCTTAGGGGACCACCAGACGTTGGCGTTTTGCGGGCGCAGTGCTCGGCTTGGTTGAGAAAGACATTACCTGTTTAGCTGATTAGAAACGTATTTATTTGTATAGCACATGGCACATACAGGAACACAAAGAGCTTCATAAAGCAATAATTCTACTAAATTGAGCAGTTGTTAAAGAGGGCTTGCTGCAGATGTCAGTGGAGGCTGTGGATGAGCAGCTGCAAGTTCTCCCTTGCTTGTGGTTAGAGTTGTCAAGGCGTGGGTGGTGAATACTGTGCCTTTTAACTGATACTTTGGTTACTTAAAGGTAGACAAGGACGGTCAAAACTTACCAGAAGTAAAACCATGACCAGTATGATTGTGTTTCAAAAATTAAAAAGACAACAACAAAAAAATCCCTTGGAAAAAAATAAAAATAATGTTGTTATTATAATAACAATATACATCTTCAACGTGTTATTTACTATTTCTCTAAACCCTTTTGAGAAATGTTTTTTAAATTGTAGCATAATTTAAGAATACAGGTTTTCTTAAATTATAAGTTGAGAAAACAGGTTTTTTTTTTACAGGTTTGAAAAAAAGGCAAAAACAAAAGCCTGGATGCTAAAGTTTATCAGTGTCAGTCATATGAGCGGCGCTTCCTCCTGCGCTGCTTTTCACTTCCCTGCTCGCTTGGCGGCGACGGGGGCGGGGCTTCACTGAAGCATGAGGTCTGCGTTTTGCCCAATTGTGACTGATGCATGACAACAGATCATCACAACACACACATAGTACTGAGTGATGTCATGTGCACAACCCGGCGCTGAAGTTTGAAAAGCTTATTTAAACATATAAAGACAATCAGGACTATCTCACACTGGACCCGAGGGAACCATGGTCCTATAATAACTAGAAATGGTACAATGGCTGAAGCCATTGGCAGTGGCTGCATAAAAGAAGAAGAAGAATGTGTTGTAAGTGCTGATGTGTTGTTAAATTGCTGTAAGTGTTGTACGATGTTGTAAATGTATTGTATCTGTGGTAATGCATTTCATGACACTTAACGTTGCCTATCTTACCCGTCCGATCCCAATGTGTTGTATGGGGAGCTAATCTGCGTAGCTCTACTGGACCATCTCGGTTTTCAACTAGATCTGCCGATTTCACAGTCGTACTTACTAGCCTACAGAGAGCTTGTCCCACAACCGGCGCACACGGCGCGACGCCCACGTGGTGTACCTACCTCGGAGTCAGACTAAATTCACGGGGGTCTACCACCCACGCAAAAAAGTCTCATAGAACTCATGTTAAACTAAAACAGCTTCGACTTCTTTTCTTCTTAAATCCTTGGTTTTCTTTAACTCCCACACTTTATGGCACAAAACTCTTGCTCGATTCCTTCCGCTCTGACGCCGCTCATCTGTGCTCTGATCAGCAGTTCTGATTGGTCAAAGCGCCGTGCCCGAGCCCCCTCTGTGCACCGTGATGAGAGCACCACCGTGTATTTGGGCAACGCATATTAGGAGCCCGGATCCGCTGCGCTAGACCGGGAGGACCAGGACAATGCCCAAATATAGGCGAGTTCTGCTAATCTCCCAGCCCCCTGAAGTCCATGCGTACTGAGCCAATCATTTTAATAGGGCGCCTTCTTGGATCACCAGGGGCTTGCGGAAGAAACTGACTAACGTTGGAAAAATTTTGGAGCAATTTTTGCATAGAACCGGCACAAAAACAGGAAAGTGATCCAGTACCAGGAGGCGGCGCTTCCGTTCCCGTGAAAATAGCTTTCGTACCTTGTGGATCGCCTTGGCTTTTAAACACCAATTGAGTAAAATGGTTTACTATTTACACTTAATGTATGTATGTGTGACTTTTTATGTGGTTTTCTTTAAATTAAACGGAGGAATTAGGCGTTACTGGTCTGTTAAATTTACAGTCTAATGTTGATAACCATGGCTTATGGGTGGTGTTGATGTGCCCTGCTTAGGTTGGACTAAAACCTGCCTTTGAGGGACCGGTTTGACACCCTGGTTTAGGGTATGGTTAGCTTCCTGGGAATTCCAAGATTTTCGGTCTATTTATGTGTGTTTGTCATTTTAAATGTAGTCTAGAGTGGCATAAATAAACCAGGCTCATTGCAATTGGTAATAAAATATGTATTCCCTTGAGCATGGGCCAAATTAAACATGAATAGTAAATAATGTAGGGCTTTTCTAAAATGTAAATCTGTAATTGATGTTGTAATAAATAAGATAAAAGCAGATGTGAATTTGATTGACCCGGTATGAACTCTGTCTCTTCCCAAGCAACAAAGACCTGGTCTCCCTTGTTCCTTGGTAGTCCAAAAAAAAAAAAAAAAAAAAAAAAAAAAATATGAAACAAATGGTGCGGAACTATGAGTTAATGATAGTTAAACTGGGGGGATTCTGCTAATCCTTTCGTTGTTTGAAGAAGGAGGTGGATCATGAAAAGCCTCCTGTCTTATTCATGGAAGGTAATATTTCTATAGATTAGGTGAGGGGTAGTGTGTGTGTGAATGATTTTGTTTTAGGTGTGGGCGAGACGAAGGAAAAAGGCCGGACCCTGGACCGGAGCTGCGCTGATAACAAAACGCCCCATTCTTCCTGGACATCTGCTCTTTTTTGCTTGGGCTGGAGGCTGGAGTCAGTGAGCGCAGGGGCCAGAGAAGGACTGCATAGCATAGTTTTAGGAGCTCTCTTTTGTTTGAATGTTCTGGTATCTGATTGTCAAGATAAATTTAAATAAGATGTTAAAAACTTGGAGAATCTTGTCGGATTTCTGTACCAATGTTGATCACGTCAGTCAAATCCTTTTTTGACCCACATTGATCAGATTTCTCCTGAAACAATTTCCATGGGAACACTTGGAAAATGTGTATACAATTTGCCTAACTTTTCCAGACACAGCAGCTAACAACGCTTTAAAAGGTAGCGAGAAGGGAGATGTCCCATCAGCAGGGGTGAAATTAAGCACAGATACCGAACTGGCATTTGGCACAAGATCTGGCTAATTTATTATGATACCAGTCATCACACTGCGCCAACACCCCCACGCTCGAGGTGACCCCACCACAACAAAACATATACGATCACCAAAACAGCCATAAGACTCAATATGTGGAAACAAAAGAAAGGAGTCAGTGTCAGTGGTGAAGCCACGGTGTACTTACGGGCCCGCGCATGCACCAGGTCACAAAACGGGTCCTGGGGAGCCCACCAGCAACCTTGGAGAGATAAATCCACCGTCTCGTTTGATCCTCTGCACCACGGTAATCCAACAGAACGATACTCCAACTGAGGATTATAATCACAAAAACTCCAGGTAGAGGTGTAGGCCTGACTCCAAGTCCGCGTCTGACGTCGAACACGCGCGCCCCCGCGTCGTGCCCGTTCACTCCTAAATAGAGTCACCAAGTGCGCCACCAATGGCAAAACATATTGCTCCAGTACCTGGAGACTTATGAAACAAAACACAAACACAGACCTGGTACATCAAACTTGGTTGAAAATACAGAATGTCACCCCTCTGAGTGACACTTAAGGTAAGGAACTACGCGGGCGTTACATTCCCCCCCCCAGCCCAGCGCTTGACCCCAGGACCAAAATAAGGCTTCATGTCTACCACATTTTTTAGTATCCACCTTTATTCTTATCGGACAACCAACTAATTTGGTAATTTACAGGTCCAAGGCTTCTATTACCCTAGGCCGGCCCTAACACACTTGGTGCAAGTTTGGCAGACAATCTTTGAAGAAGCTTTGGACAACGGATGCGGACCTAATCCCAGACCAGGGACTACCGGACAGCAAAGTGTACATCCTGCGTGTGCATTATAATATCTGGCTTGTCTGGCTTTGGCGCGCAACGTGTCTCGCAACCTCTCCCTACTGGAGTGTGTGTCTGAAAGAGTCTGGTATTGCGGGTGTATGTGGAGCAGGAGCTCTGTGAACAAGTCTCTCAAGGTGGGCGCCAGAAGCTCTCGACCCTAGTCAGCTGGCAGGTGTCACGGCCTGTGGTCTCATGTACCGCCCTAGTGTTAAGAGCAACCGAATCAGGCAGCCATTGTCCCAGTCTTGGTTGCTGGTTCCCAACATAAGAGGCAATATGGTCTTGAGGGTGCGATAAATCTCTGTCATGTTGGTTTTGGGGGTGATAGGCTGTGGTTGTAGTTTATGGGTGACGCCCCAGGTTTCACACATTGGGCCAACAGATGCTTTGTGAAACTGAGGCCTCGGTCCGACCACCATTGAACTTCGGAAATCCCCAGCGGGTAAAAATCTATCTTTCAGGACCTTGCAAAATTTGGGGTTTTGGCATCCTTCAAAGCAAACACCTCGACCCATCTGCTGTAGTAGTCCACCACTACCTTTAGCACAGAGTTGCGGTCTTTGCTGAGTGGGAATGGTCCAATGAAGTTCCCACACCGTTCTTTCCCCGGAACCGTGACCTTCAGTAGATGGCAGGAGCTGGCCGCTTTCCCATAGGGAAAACATTTGTACTGCTGGCAGATAGTGCACGTTGAGGACGTGTTGCGTCATCGTTGCGGAACAGATGGCCACCCAGGCCACTGGAGGGATCTTCAAAAGGTTTCATCCTGCCCAATGTCCACAAATGGACTGTGGTGATAGTACAACAGGAACTTGGGGCACCAACGCGGCCGGAACCACACTTGGTAATTAAAACCTCCGTACTTGGAAGGTACGCCTCTGTACCCCACCGTCCTGTTGGAGTGGTAATGGGAATGCGACCCGGGCTTGCTTGGCGGTCAGACGGCCCGAGCTCTTGACAGGAGGGTCCGCCTCTTGGGCCTTAGCAATCTCCCCCCCCATGCAGGGATCATGGGATGTCGACCAATATGTTTTTTTTGCACAGTCAGGCAAAACCTGTCCAGCTTGGGGAATGGGGGCAGGAGAGGCATCAGGGACCACGTTGCAGATCCTTTTTGTAGTGGACTTGAAGGTAAACGCTTGAAGACGTAATGTCCAGCTGGGTGGAGGAGTGAGGATGTCTTGGGGCAGTTGAACGCCCAGGCCAGGGGCACTGTGGTTCAGTGTAACACGTCAAACTGTGGTGCCTCAAGGAGTGCTTCCACTTTTCTATTGCCCACACGACTGCCAAGCATTTCTTTCTCAGCGGGTGGAATATCGGACCTCGGCGCACTGAAGAGCTCGGGATGCAAACGCCTCAGGGACGCTCTCACCGTCAATTTCTTGGTGTGAGTATGGCTCCCAATCCCACATCACTGGCGCATCACAGTGGACTTGGAAACGAGCTGAGGTTGTGGGCTGGCTAGGACTGGTAGGTGATTGAACCAGGGCCTTGAGTCGGTCGAAGGCAGCCTGACACTCCGCAGACCCACTCCCATTGCACATCTTTTTTTTTAGATGGTTCAGGGGTGCTGCAATGTCAGCGAATCGCGGAATGATCTTGTGGTACCATCCGACCATACAGAATCGTGAGACCTTTTATCACTGTCGGTGGAGGGAACTCCATGATAGCCGACACATTGGTGGAGATCCACCTTAATCCCTTTTCTGAGACAAAGGTGGCCGAGAAAGGTGAGCTGGCGTGAAACCAACAGCATTTTTTTACGTTGAGGTCAGGTGTGACATGGTGGAGCTTGGCAAAAACACTGCATTCAAGGTCATGGCGGTGCTGTCTTCAGTTTTGGAAAAGACTATAAAGTCGGTCAATGTATACTGAAACACAGACTTTTCCCCTCAACTCGCCTAGGACGATCTCATCAGTCGCTGAAACGTAGCCCCAGCGTTGCGAGACGAAAGTTATGCCTTAATGAAACAAGCCCAGATGGGAGGTCTGGCTGTTTTGAGCTTGCTCTCATCGTCCATAGCAACTGCCAAGTACCCACTACTTTATTCCTGGGAGCTAAAGTACTGGCGGCCATCCCGGGACTCTAGAAATCTCATGAATCAGGGGGCCCATGGGATACGATCATGCCTCGTCTTTCATTTAAGCCCCTGGAGTTCCACGCAGAATCGTGGAGTTTCCATCCTTTCTCGGAGTGAGGACCACTGGAGAGGACCATGGGGATGCGGATGGCTTCAATGACACCATGGTCAAGCATTTTTTGGTCTTTTCTTCGATAAACAGCTTGCTTTATGGGGCCGATACTCTGTAGGCTCTTTTCCGCACTGGTACGTCCATCAGTGGGGATGTATCCTGTGCTTTTAACTTGTGTGGCCAGTAGCCTCAGTCCAGACTTGGACACTTCTGCAGCAGTGGCGCACCACCTATGGCTGGAGCCTGCAGGAGGGGAATGTCAGTGTGGGTTTGTTCGGGCAACGTAAAAGTTCACTGAAGGTGGCTTGTGACTCCAGTGGCGCGTTGCTCTTACTTTGGGGAGAAATGAATACTCTGTGCCAACCTGGTTATGTAAAACTCTCCAATGTGGCTTCAGAGTTACTTGGCACATGGGACATAAGTCGAGTCCAAGTGAAGTGGGCTAAGCAGAGGTTGTCGTCAGCAGAACGTTGGACTCCGAGCATGCCATGGAAATCGTGGAGACGAAAGAGCAAGGTGGCTTTTTCCCAGGAGCCTTGTTCTCTTGACCATTGGCCATTACGAACTTTGGGATTTCACTCTACGCTTGAATCTCTCCGTCCTTCTTGATTGGCCTTCCATGTAGTGAGTGGCTCCTGTGTGGAGGTATGTGCATCCCGAAACGCAGATGTACCGCATCGCCTTTGGAACGCGAGAAGGCTAGACCGGCACGATAAGGGAGAGACGGCTCGCCCTAAGCCTGTAGGACGAGTCGCCCCCGGAGCTCCGGTTTTTGGACCATGGTCGTTTCTTTTTGCCCTCACTTTTAGGAGGACTGTGACTGCTGAACTCCTGCTCCAATAGTCCTGTGTGTTGTCTCCAGTCTTGTCTCAATAAGAGTGCCCATCCGTCACCCAGCTGTTCAACGGTGGGAACTGTGCCTACGCAGCCCGCTAGCCAGCCTAGGGGTTACAAGCATTGAGGATGCGACGCTCCATGTCTGCCTCCGTCATATTCTGGCTCTCCACTTTAGACAGGACGAGCTCCTAAACAAACTCTACAGAAACGACTTTACCAACATCGTAGAGAAAACTAGTGGGCCACAATGGGCTGTACATCTCCACCTCAAGGCCACCAACCACACCATGAACCACACCATGAACCACACCGTGAACCACACCGTGAACCACACCACCAACCACACCGCGAACCACACAGAGGTTCGCTGGCTCGAGACAAAAAATGGTTTGAGAGAGGGGTGAAAGAAGCCATTTTTGTGAGGAAACAAACCTTAACAGAGGAGGCGGGTTAAGATTTGTTTTGCCTCGTATCTATGACGACGTCCTAAAAACAACGCCCCAACTATAGATGAGGTCAGTGTGGTGCTAATGAGTGAGGAGTGGTTAGACCTGCACTCCACTCCAGCAATCTGGTAGTTGGTTGGTTGGAACTATAACCTAACCCTTTCTGGAAAAAAAACTATTAAAGAACTGAAGGTCAGGAACCAGGAGGATTGACAGGTGTACAATGGTGAGAGGGCAGATGTAGGCGCACCGAGCCCTGGCAATCCAAGATGTCTCTCTTGATAAAGTCAAAGAACCTGGCATGGTCTAACCAGTGGGGGATGGTCAAAAACATAGGGATTGCTACGTCCATTCATATTGACAGTCTATGGGTCTAACCTGTCCTCGAAGGGCACTGCTCTTGGTATCTGCCGCTTCACAACATCCTCCAAAAAGTGGTTGAGTTTCTAAAGCGGAACATTTTGCAGAATGTGAGAAGGTTCAATCCGTGTGCATAATAGTGGGTAAACAGGGCTTCCGTAACCTTTTATTTTATCTGGGCCAGCAATCCATTAAGCTCTGGGCTTTATTTATGGCATTCTTTGTCTTATCCACTGACACCGCGACAAATTGGGCTGCATTGATCTCTTTTCAAAATCCTTTCAGGGAGCATCACGACTGCTTCAATCACCTCCAAATGTCAAGTTAACGTTCATCTTATCACAATTGGATTGATTTGTGCTCTCATCATTGCAACAAAATACCAGATTCTGTTTAGCTAAAAAGCAGGTTTCATTGATGAGGTCCTTTTTTTCTTAGCCTTAGCTTTGTTTGAGCTGATTTTAAAGTCCTATTCAGACGGGATTAGTATTACCTGAGGACCTCTGGTAATTTGTAATAATCAGGGAGGACGTCTGAGATCTTAGTCCAGTGCGAATGCGCCATGTCTGTGATTTGTAGTAATAATAAAAGTAATAATTCCGCCGCAAACAATCTCCTCTATTTGTTCAAACACAGACGTCCTCTGATAATACTAATCCTGTGAATCTGCATGTCAGTGATTGTGATTGCTATTGCCGCCTTCTCTGCTTTCTGCGTTGTTAATATCTCCGCCGGCTCTACTTGACTCAACTAGACGCGACTCGGTTTGAGAATGTTTCCATCGCTCCTGTGTTAGTTATTAACGTTTGCTGCCTCTTTTTACAGTTGATTGGCACCCTGGCAGAACCCCTCCGGAGAGAGGACAGTCCTTCTGGGAAACACAGGTGCTTGAGAACTTTATAGAGAAAGACTGGTACCTTAACTTCAGAATGCCCAAAGAGGCCTTCAACAAAGTGTGCGACGAGCTACGCCAACCTGTCAACACTCAGCCCACCAAGATGCTGGCACCTGTACCGTTGGAAAAGAGGGTTGCACTCACATGATTGTGTATTGTAATTCACTGTAAATGTTATTTTTTCTTTACTTGGAATAAACAAACAAACTGTTTACAGGCTTGCCAGTAATGTTGAGTTCCATGATGTTGCTAATCTGTTTGGTATTGGGACCGGCACATCTTCTGGAAAAGATGTGAGGCACTAAGTGAACTCCAGAGGACGTATGGGAAGAGGCCAAAATCTGTCCCTGAAGTCAATGCAATCATCACTGTTTTTGAGAGGAAGACAAAATTCCCCATGTGTGTTGGTGCTTTGGATGGCTCACACATCCCTATCATTGCCCCAAAATATTGTCCTACAATAGAAAAGGGTGCTATAGTATTCTTCTTCAAGGGCTTGTAGACCACACTTCTAAGTTCATAGACTTTGATGTTGGCTGGCCTGGAAAGTGCCACGATGCATATGTTTTTGAGTTCTCCCGTTTGTGCCGCTTCCTCGAGGATGGCACTTTTTTCCCTCCAGTCACCAGTAACATCCAAGGGGTCGACATACCTGCCCGGACTGTTGCAGATTCTGCCTACAACTTGACCATTCCCAGATTGTGCAGCAAGAGGACCGAGGGCAACCAACGATGCCTGTCTGAGCCATGCACGCATCCACGTAGAGCACGCATTTGGCCGCCTTAAGGGTTGTTGGCGATGCATCATGAAGAGAAATGATTCTCAAATAGAAAAAGTGAAGTATGTTGTGACGGCTTGCATAGTGTTGCACAACTTCTGTGAGCTACAGAATGTTGCCTACCAGGAAGTACCCCAAGAAGCCATGGAGGAGCAACAAGAGGCAAGACCAGAGCAGCAGGATGCACAAGATGATCCTGGTCTCTCCTCAGCAGATCGCATCCGTGAAGCCTTGGTGGCTCATATCCACTATATTCAGCCCTTATTTTATAATCTAAAATGAAATATATTGTTGAAAAATAATTATTATTTTCTGTGAAATGAAAATGTTTATCTGTCCTATCCTCCTGTGGACTCACCACCTGCAGAGGGTCAGTGAGGGGCTGGTGCTATGAGACTTGGGTGGCATCTCTGACTGCCACCCCCCTGACCCAGAAATGGATTAAAGGGAAGAAAATGGATGGATGGATGGATGGAAAATGTTTACTTTACAGTGCACTTGTAAATGTTAATTTATTAATTAAAAAGTGCAAAATATTTTTACATAAGTTCAACTGAAAAAATTGCATAGGGCTTCTTCCAAGTGAACAAATACAATACAATTTATTCTTGTATCGCCCTAAATCACAACAGTATCATCTCAGAGACTTAACAAAACTATTGAAATCACCAACACATATCAGAATCAACAATTAAAACACATAAAGAATATAGAACACATGTTGATAAATGACAAACATGTTGTAGAATGTTAAAGTGTCCTGGATCACCACAGTCCTTCTAGTTGGACACTAACTGCCCAACAGACCCAAGGAAAAACTCATAAGAAAACCCAGTGGGAAAAAAGTGAGAAACCTCGGGGAGAACCACGGTTTGAGAAAGGGATCCGCTCCTCCGGACGGACAGGCTAATGATCCAGGACCTAAGCTAGCTACAGAACGTGGACCAGTGGCCGCTAAACGTGGACAGGTCCGGTGCAGGACTGAAGCACTCCCAGGCGGGTCGGGCGGGGCAGTCCGCAGGTGTAGATGGAGGAGGCTAGGCTCAGAGATCCTGTCATTGTACCATGAAACAGACAATGGGACAACGGGTGAATAGCAATGAACAAACTACAGTCAAAATCCTAATAATGCTAAACAGATAAAGGCCCCGTCCCAATTCTCGCCCTTGCCCTTAAAAAGCACACTTGCCCTAGCGTTTGCGCGTGCCCGCGCGAGTGCAAGGGTGTCCCAATACTTAGGGAGACGAGGCGAGGGTCTTCACTGCCCTAAAAACCACCCTTGAGCGCAAGTGAGGTCGGGAGCTCACTTGCGAGCGAGGGTGATCCCATGATGCATTGCGAACTCGGCAAACCAGCTTTTCCAAATGAACATGGCGCCGACTCTCGGAAGCGAAAGCTACAAATGTAAGTACAATTTCACACAAACATGCACTCTAAAAGCTATGAAACGTGTCAGAATTATGTGGGTACGCAATTTGTTCTACAATGTAGAATGCCGGTGTTGGCTCGCTGTTTCGTACGTGTGCATGTGCATGGCATGGTGTGCATTGAATTCATAAACATAGGTAAGCGTTTGTCTTCACCATTAACGTTGGTTGTGTGTTTGCAAACCTGCGCAAACAGCTTGCAGTAGTAGTGGAACTGAACAATTGACCAACGCTGTTTTTCCCCCAGGGACCACGGAGAAAACCTTTGTTCTCATAAATTACAGAGCTGCGAATGAAGCCAATTTTATGAAAACTAAATTTCAGACAAAAAGTCTGTGGCAGTAAGTGAAACTACTATTCTTAATAATAATGCTATTGAACACAGCTAAATGCCTATACCTCACTGTATGTTCACAGGCAAGCAGTGAAAGAGCTGGGCCTGGAGGGGAAAGTGACCCACAAGCAGGTCAGTAAGAAGTGGGAGAACCTGAAGAAGCGCTACAAGGTAATTATCTGCAAATATATCTGCCTGGTTAATCCTGTAACCTCAACTCACTTTGCTGTGTGTGTGTGTAGGACCTAAGGGACCCAAAGACTGGCTCAGGCACAGATAGTGGGGAGAAGACCGCTTCAAACTGGCCGTATTATGCTGTGCTTCACGCAGTCTTGGGGGGAAGGCCTGCTGTGGATCCCCCTGTTGTTGTGGCGTCTTTCAGGCCAGCTGAAGACCCTACAGCTTTGCTAATGGTAAGAAACAAGGGAATATTTTTATACTGTAGGGGCGGTGTACAATAAACATTAACCCAAAGGAAAGATGCATTGAACCACTAGTCCCTGAGCAGGTTGTTGTCAAACAGTAAAATGTAAGTAATTGGAGGAATTATCCGACCAAAATTTCTATTTCATTTACCACAAGTTAAATAAAAAACACTGGCCAGCCCCATTATTCACTTATTATAAAGACATTTCTGCACTGAATTCACACAGACACGTCACACATGGAAACAGAGTTGCCTTTCCAATAGACATGTTTTTGTACTGCATGTGAATACTTTTAGTTCAGTGCAGGTGATGATCTCAGTTGGGAGTGAGTCCAGAACATTTTGGGACGCTGCACTCTCCACGTGCTGTAGACCGAGTGGCATGTGTACTTTGTGATGTGTACACACTGCTATGTCAGTGCTTGTAGCCGTGCAGTTAATAACTTTATTTGGCATGACGTGACAATAATTTGTCTCCAACAGGCCATTGTCAATCCTGACGAGACCCCCAGTGAGGATACTCAGTTGGGCTCTGCCTCCTCTGCACCATCGACCCGGTCTGCTTCTCCAGCTTGTTGTATTAAATATAGGCTAAAAGGCGATGTGAATTAGATTGACCTGAAATTGAACTCTGTCTGTCTCCAAGCAAAAAGAAAGACCTTGTATTGCCCTACTCCCCTGGTCCCATTTTGTCCAAAGTGCATGGGTGAGTTAATGATAGTTAATCTGGGGGGATTCTGCTAATCTTTTCAAGTTGTGAAAGAAGGAGAGCTTTCTGCCTTATCTCAAAGGAACCAATAAATCTATAGGTTGGGGAGGGGGAGTGTGTGAATGATTATGTCTAGGTCTGGCGAGACGGAGAAGACATGATGGAGGCCGGACCCGGGACCCGAGAGAAACGACACGCCCCCTTCTTCATGCACATTTGCTTAAATAACCTCATGCTTGTTTTAGACTAGACTGGATCAGGGACAGCAGTGTGACTTTGCGTGGAGCGCCCACCAAAGTTATACTTTATACTTTATATAGGGAACAAGGGATAGTTAAAGTTGGTCCAGGTCGTTGTGTTAGATTCTTTTGTATTAGGGAAATAAACCTTTTTTGAATTTAACTTTCTGAATCCTGGTCATCTTTATAAGGGATTTTGAACACGTCATTTTTTAATACAATAATTGGTGACCCTCGACGTGATCCCTTTGATGACTTTTCGCCTTCCCTTGGACTCTGCGTCTCTCCTCAAAGCGGCCGCTGATTTGAAGGTAAGCAGATACCTTTTGACTAATTAAAAATCTGCATATTGGACTAACCAAATCAAGGGGAGAGGAGTTTTGTCCACGGAGGAGCTAATTCAAATCGTAAAAATAGTAAAAGCCTAAAAAGTAGTGAGAGCCTTGCGAAAATACGTTAAAATTAAATAAAATAGGAGTCTAAGTAGCTAGAACCCTGCGAGAATATATTAAAAGTAAAGATTTTTTGAGAAGCCTTGCCAGAAACAGGAAAGCCCGCTGTGACTAGCGTGGTTGACGGACGCGTCAACACACAAGTTAGGTTTAACCCATTGGAGCCTGGGGGAATTTTGGCCCCCCCCAAAAATGGAGACAGGCATTCAAATCGAGCAGCTCTATAAAGAGATAGAGGCTCAGATTCTGAGTGGTCTGGATAAAAAATATAGGAACAAGGCAAAACGAAAGGCTGTGAAAGCATGGGAAAAAATACAGAACAAAAGGGTCATACTTGAGTATATGACAGCGTCCGCATTAGCTAAGATTTTGCGGGAAGAGGAAAATAATTTAAAACAGGATAAACTAGACCTTGAGGGAAAGCAGGGAGAGAGTTGGAATGAGCGTAGAAAAATTAAGGCGGAACTAAAAAAGGCTGAGAAACTGAGGACCAAGGTACATAATTTTGCTTTGGCTGCCACGGCGTTGGCAAAATTACCGATGGTAAGTAAAGACAAGGAAACAGAAAACGGAGCAATGCCGGTGAGTAATATATACCCATCCCTACCCACGGCTCCACCAAAGTACTCTCTAGGTTTAGAACCAGGTAAGCCAAATCTAATATTGCCACAATATACATTTTCAGGAGAAGTGGCGGTAAGAAAGAGAGGGGACAATGACTTTGTAGACAGTGAATTTGACGAAGGGACAGAAGAGGAGTCTGTGGGGGACAATAGAGATCCGAGTCAAAATCCAGCTGTCAGCCTCCCGCCACAGCTCCCACACACCCCTCACCAACCCCCATCTATTCAAGAGGAGCTCCTGCACTCTCTCAGAAATATTAGAGCTAGGAAACCGACCTTTGAATGCACCACAGACAGAGTTGAGGGAGAAGAAACCCCAAGTAGGACCCATGATTACGAGACCGCTAGACAGGAGAATGCAAAATTAATTAATAAAGCCGCACGCAGAGCCATGACTAGGATGGACAGTGAAAATGAAAAGGGAGACGGTGCCATGGCCCAGCCAATACTTAAAGCTAAACAGGCTAGAAAAGGAGCTAAATTCTCTTCTGACGATAGTAGTGATGACGGAGACAGGGAGCCTGGAGAAACTAGACCGGTGGCAAGCAGAACCAGGTCTCAGACAAAATCCATGTTCCCTCTGAGACCAGGACGAGGCGCAGCTGGGGAGTACCATCCTTTTTCTGTAAGTGACATGCAGACTATAAAAGACAAAATGCCTCCATTGTGTCAGGGAGCTGGAAACTGGATTTCCAGTCTCAACACATGGTTTACAGGTCATGATGTGGCGATGGGTGACGTCCGGGCAGTGATGGCAGCATGCAGTAAACCTTGGGAGAGAGACGCTATTGAAAGACAAGCTGGTACTGCTGATGTTTGTGATTCTTCCAGATTTGGCCAATATGCAAATGCCTGGTATGAAGCACTGAGGGAAAACTTTCCAACTCCGCTGTCTTCTGCCTTTCGTGAGTTAACTTGGCTGGAGTCTGAGGACCCACTTGTATTTTATGACAGGAGTGTGACCAAGTGGATGGACACAGTAGGAAGACACCCTCACAAGGTCAGTGAAGTCATGCCTTTTAGAGCAGCTATTTTGAATGGTTTACCAGAAACAATACGCTCAAAGATTGAAGACAACCCAGATAATATTAACCCGGATTCAGCACAGTGGAAAACAAATTTAATCTTTCACATTAAGCGATATGTTGAAAATAAAACTAAAGAAAGAAAGAGTGTTGAAGATATGACTTGTCAACTTTTGAAGTTACAGCTTAGTGAAGCGAGAAATAAAGCCACCCAAAATAAAAAAGGAACTAGTAATCAGATGACTAATATGCCTGCTGGACTTCCCACTCCACCACGACAGGACTGGACAAGGGGAGGGGCCAGAGGTGGTGGGCGTGGGGGCCGGGGAGGAAGGAGGGGTGGAAGCTGGAAAGGGGGCAGGGATGTGTGTCACCTCTGTTACAGGCACGGTCACTGGGCGAGGGACTGCCCCTTTGAAGGAGAGGCCTCCTACTACCATGGAGCGCCTGAGATGGCGCGTGGGAGGGGCCCCCAGAGAGGCATGGGACCCAGACCAGAGCGCGCAGGCCCTCCCTCCCCATGGACGGCTCCGAATGACACCCTGGCCCCGAGAGATGGACAATATTACCAGAACTACTGGGGCGAGTATGAACATGAACAATCTTACTAGGGCTGCCTAGGAAATCCAGGGGACAAGGTGCTTGCAGAGCCTATGCTTCCCATAAGGGTGGAGGACGACAACCTGATGGCCCTGGTGGACACTGGCGCCACCTACTCTACCATCAATACAAAGATACGCCCTGTCCTGCTCTCTGAGGAGCACATCACCCTGGTTGGATTTTCTGGGACACCTGAGGTACTGCCACTCACTAAACGTTTAAAGACACAAATTGGAACACAGACACTGTGGCATTCTTTTGTAAATGCTCCTAAAACACCTGTCAACCTGCTGGGAAGAGACTTATTGACTAAAACCAATGCGTCAATTCTATGTGGACCGGATGGTCTACAAGTGACTTTTCCAGGGGGGCAAATTTACAGATGTGTGACCGGTGTATCGATGGACTCCTGCTGGCTTCTGAGAGAAGAGATGCCAGACCAGTATGCAGACATATACTGGGTGAGACTGGACCCAGAAAACAAGTCCACGGACAATAATGGTGTGCATTCCGTCTTCTTCAAGTGGAAACCCTGGATAAATTCTTTGGCCTCCTACCACCTCCCACTGGACCCTGCCCACTTGACATTATTCTATGACAGAGACCAAGACTTAATGTACAGAGAACAATTCAAACAAATTGAAAGTGATAGGTGGACATTAGAATCAGATTACATTTATATTGGGCCTGAGGGTGTGGCGGCCCATACACGGCTGCTTCCTGAACAGTGTGAGTGGTATTACATGTCTTCCTCTGCTGTCCCACACATCACCTTGGCTGTACACCCTGGTCACGAGGCTAGAGCTTTAGGTCCAATGGTAAAGAGACTGGTAAAAGCTGACGATTGGTCTGACACCCAACTCCCTCATGTGCAGTACAGCATTGAAAATAAGTCATACAGGATAAAAGCAAATATGATAGACACAGGGGAAGTGGAGCACGAAACATTGACCAGACATCATGGTAGACACATGACAGATCATGATGATACTCATGAAATATTGAAACAGGTGCCTGCAGAAGTTTGGTGCCAAGGTCCCACGGACGTGGGGTTGTGCACCTCTTTCCCTCCTGTGTCTTTACAGATGAAGCCAGGAGGCCCGATTCGCATAAAGCAGTATGCCGCCAAACCAGACGCTGTCGAGGGTATCTCACAGGTGATAGAGGGACTTACGAAAGTGGGAGTCCTCGAGCCATCAAAATCAGAGTGGAACACGCCCACTCTAGCTGTGCCAAAAACAGGTCAGAATAAATATAGAATGGTCCATGATTTGAGAAAAATAAATGATTTAACATTAACTCAGTGTCTCCCGGTCCCAAACCCTTATTCAATGCTGTCATCACTGTCACCAGACCTCCAGTATTTTACTGTTATGGATTTGGCTAATGCATTTTTCTGTATTCCCCTGGCAGAGGAAAGCAGAGATTTCTTCTCATTTACTCACAGGGGCCAAAAACTGCGTTACACCCGTCTTCCCCAGGGACATAAATGCTCCCCGGGCATTTTTAATCAGACTTTGAACGCTCTGCTGAGAGAGTTGGTGCTTCCGGAGGGCGTGGTACTCCTACAGTATGTGGACGATCTCCTCCTCGCCTCGAGAACGGAGCAGGCCTGTCTACAAGCCACCAGGGACACTATAATCTTCTTACATTCAAAAGGATTTAAGGTCAGTAAGGAAAAGCTACAATGTTGCAGGCCTGCGGTGACCTTCCTGGGACGTAGTGTGTCTGGAGGATCCACAAATATGTCTCCAGAGCACAGAGATGCTATTTTGTCATATCCCAGACCCACCATGGTGGGGGACATGTTGTCCTTCCTGGGTCTGATAGGCTATAGCAGACACTATGTGGCAGATTTTGCAGACAAAACTAAACCTTTAAGAGCTTTAGTTAATGAACATGGCATGAGAAACACAAGGGCTAAACTGAATTGGGACAGAAATAGTGAGGCACAGTTTATCTCACTCAAACAGGACCTATCCTCTGCGGCTCATTTGGCGTCACCAGATTATTCGCACCCGTTCTATTTAGATGCCACAGTGCAGTCTCAGGTAGCTAACGGGGTGTTATATCAAAAGTGCAGAGGCCAGAGAAAAATCTTACAGTATATTAGCGTTCCACTGGATTCAATCGAGGCTAGACAGGTTGACTGTTCTAGGTATGCTGCAGGAGTGGGACATTTGATTAAGAAAACAGCACATTTAGTCATGGGGCATGCTTTAGAAATATTGACTGATCATGGCGTTTGTGCATATGTGTCCTCAGCTGCCTTCACTATGTCACCTTTGAGACAGTCACGGCTCTTACAGGTGCTCACTCAGCCCCACATAACTTTTACACCTCTTGGCATTAACATGGCTGACCACATGCCAAGAAAGGGTGAGCCCCATGACTGCAGTGTAAGGGTAATAGACAGTCTGAAAGTGCGACCTGACCTCCAGACTGACCCACTTCAGGACCCCGACTTACAGCTTTTCACAGATGGGTGTTGCTGGAGAGAGAGGAATGGCAGCCTGAGAGCGGCATATGCAGTTGTCAGTGTTAACGGTGAAAATTTTGTTATAGTAAACAGCGGTGTTTTAACTGACAAACCATCAGCGCAGGCGGCAGAACTAGAGGCTCTCTGCGCCGCCTTGGAGTTTGCTAAAGGTAAATCTGTAAATATTTACTCCGACTCTGCGTATGCTACTCAGGCTGTCCATTTCAACCTCTCCGAGTGGAAAAGAAACGGCTTCTTGACTGCTAAAGGCCGACCCATCACACATAGAGCCCTGGTGGAGAGGCTGGACAGCGCTCTCCAGCTTCCAAAACAGGTAAGCGTCATCAAGTGCCAAGGGCACTCCAAGTCAGACAACTTTGAGGCCAGGGGAAACGAGGCGGCGGATGAGGCCGCAAAGAAAGCTGCCAACTACAAGGTCAGTACTCCAGGAGTGTTTGTGGTACGGGACGAGGGGCCAGACCTGGCAGACTGCCTGCCCGATCTGTCCCTTCAGGTTTTAGCTGAAGCCCAAACAAAAGCAGCTCCTGAAGAAATATCCATGTGGGTTCAAAAACGGGCAAAGAAGGATCCAGATACTGGCATCTGGTACGGCCCTGATGGCCGCCCCGCCCTGCCCATGGGGGACCTCTCACGAGCGGCTTTATCTGAGGCACATGGGCTAGCCCATGTGGGTCAGGTACAGATGCTCAGGAATATGTCACAATGGTGGCATCCCTTTAAGACAAGCATGATCCAAGATTATACTAGGTCCTGTCAAATATGTCAGAATTATAACCCATCGCCCTGCTCAGCTGTTTCCCCAGGAAAATTCACACCTGCTGCTTGGCCTGGGGCACATGTTGTGATGGACTTCACAGATATGATTAACAGGTGCGCAGGAAAGCGGTACCTGTTGGTCATCACTGACACCTTTACGGGATGGCCTGAGGCATATCCTGCTGTAAAGGAGGATGCTGCCTCTGTAATCAAAGCCTTAATTCAGCATTACATCCCAACGCATGGCTTTCCCCAGTTAATAAGGTCTGACAATGGGACGCATTTCAGGAACAAACACTTGCAATTGGTAGAAAAACATCTGGGGCTAAAACATAAATTTGGAACGGTCTACCATCCTCAATCCCAGGGCCGAGTTGAAAGGATGAATCAGACCTTGAAAAGTAAACTCTCTAAAATCCTGGCAACGAGTAAATTGAATTGGCTACAGGCATTGCCTATTGCCCTGTTGTCAACAAGGCACTCTGTTAACCGCATTCACCATTTCTCCCCATACGAGCTGTTAACAGGGAGGCCTATGCCAGGACCAGGAAACAGGGTGGTGCCTTTCACAAAAGACGACTCCCCAACACCCCCAGTGCGGGTGTACTGGGAACAATTGAGAGAAATGTTGTCTAGTTTTTCCCATCAGGTTGAAGGAAGTCTCGACCTCTGCGAGAAGGAGGCCTCGGAGGATCCACCAGCCTGGGTCCGTGTCAAGGTGTTCAAAAGGAAGTGGAACGAGCCCCGCTGGACCGGACCCTTTGAAGTGGTGGCCCGCACTCGCAAAGCTGTTCAACTGAAGGGACACGGGAACAAGTGGTTTCATCTCTCTCATACGAGACCATCTGACCCACCCTCGTAACCACGCTCACGGGTTGGACAGTGACTCACACACACGCTTACACTCCCTCTTAATATGTTGCCTTGGGACAGGGAGCCCTGGCCCACGACCAAAAGAGGGAGAGCCATCCTATGGGCTATCGCTGCAGTTGGTTTGGTCGTGGTCCTGGGAATTTTAACATGGAAGTGTTAGAAAACACACAGCTAAGAGACAGGGCCAGACTTGTAACACAATCCAGTCTTTGGTCCAATAAGACTGACAGAAATAAAAGATCCATAGGAGAAGGCAGCGTTAGAGACTCTCTACCTACGATTGTGACAGTAAAATGCCCGGTGGGTGCGACAATTACAGCCCACATACCAATGGCAACAATCTTTCCATTATCCTTTCGACCTGACTACACACTCTACCTGTGTTACACACCGTCAACATGTAAATATGAGAGACATGGAAAAAGCTTTAGAGCATCGGTGGACTGCACCTGTGATGCTTGGGAGTATGTTATATCCAATACAGGTCCTGATTGGGGTTATAATAATGAACACAGATTGAAGGGACGAGTGATTCTGACTACAGACCACTCACAAACAACGGTGCTAGTCACTGTGAAAAATTGTGGGATTGATGTGAATGGGACTTACGTTATTGGACATTATCCAGGAGACATTAGACAATGGATTTCAATTGCCATACCCGAGGACAAGGAGCTAGACAAGGAGGCCATAGATAGTGAAGTATGGCAAGACAAACAAAACGTACAGGTGACTGCTGACTGGACTGTTTCTGAATTGTTAAAACAAGCAACTGGATATGGGGATAGAAACGCTTGGTTGTGGACAGTGGAGCACATGTCAGCGGCTGTTGGCTTTGACGATTGTGTTGTGTGTTCCACTGCACGTCCCACTTTGTATACAGCCCCTGCTCCACTTTTCCCAGAAGATGTAGATGGTTATAATTGTATGATAAAGTTGTTTTGGCAAGAAAAAGACCTGACTGAGGAGACAAAGACAGTCCGTAGCAACTTTTCAATGTTTGAAGTATTGTTTCCAGAATTGGATTCAGAAATTCAGCCCCCTATGTTTTCCCACAGGAAAAGCAATTACACCTGTTTCCACTCACTCAATGGAGGGACGAGGCCGCGTCTCCAGTGGGGGTTCCTTCCAGCAGACTGGTGTGTCAACAACGTCACCCTGCCCAGTCCGGTTCCCATGACCCGGACCAGAGGTGATTTGTATTGGTTGTGTGGAGATTTAAAACTTAGACATAGACTAATAAAAAATTTTACAGGCAGTTGTGCAATGGTGCGATTAATGATGCCCATTTCCATAATTGGCCATAAGCCATCCCTAGACAGTCCCCACCCACTGCATAGATTTAAAAGAGCAATACCATTCCTAGATACTGGGAAAGATAATCCAACTTACATGGACTCTATAGGTGTTCCACGTGGAGTCCCTCATGAATTCAAACTGGTAGATCAAATTGCAACAGGTTTCAAAAATCTTCCAATAATTTCCGCTATTTTCCCTATCACGCCAAACAAAAATGTAGATAGAATTAATTTCATTTGGTATACTATGCTTAGGCTTGCCAATCACACCAGGGACGCAATAGAGGGATTGGCAGAGCAGCTGGGGGCCACCTCTCTGGTAGCATTTCAAAACAGAGTGGCTCTAGACATGCTCTTAGCAGAGAGAGGGGGGGTCTGCAGTCTATTTGGTACAGAATGTTGTGTATACATTCCAAATAACACACATCCAGATGGATCAGTTTCCAGGGCTCTGGCTGGTCTCAAAATGCTGTCAGAGCAAATGCATGACGTTTCTGGAGTCCCGGAGAACCCACTGGAGGCGTGGCTGGACAGCATCTTGGGGAAGTGGAAGCATGTAATTTTGTCTGTTATCACAAGCCTTGCGGCCATCTTTGCAATAATAATGGTTGTAGGATGCTGCTGTATACCTTGTATACGTTCTCTTTGTGTTAAAGCTATAGACACCGCTGTTAACCCTGGACTGAGAGGTCAAATGCTTGCATTGGTTGAGGATTCCCCCGTCCCGTCGCCTGAGGAAGGTTATTGAAATGTGTGGCCTTTTTTAATAGCGGCCAAAAGAGGGAACTGTTGTATTAAATATAGGCTAAAAGGCGATGTGAATTAGATTGACCTGAAATTGAACTCTGTCTGTCTCCAAGCAAAAAGAAAGACCTTGTATTGCCCTACTCCCCTGGTCCCATTTTGTCCAAAGTGCATGGGTGAGTTAATGATAGTTAATCTGGGGGGATTCTGCTAATCTTTTCAAGTTGTGAAAGAAGGAGAGCTTTCTGCCTTATCTCAAAGGAACCAATAAATCTATAGGTTGGGGAGGGGGAGTGTGTGAGTGATTATGTCTAGGTCTGGCGAGACGGAGAAGACATGATGGAGGCCGGACCCGGGACCCGAGAGAAACGACACGCCCCCTTCTTCATGCACATTTGCTTAAATAACCTCATGCTTGTTTTAGACTAGACTGGATCAGGGACAGCAGTGTGACTTTGCGTGGAGCGCCCACCAAAGTTATACTTTATACTTTATATAGGGAACAAGGGATAGTTAAAGTTGGTCCAGGTCGTTGTGTTAGATTCTTTTGTATTAGGGAAATAAACCTTTTTTGAATTTAACTTTCTGAATCCTGGTCATCTTTATAAGGGATTTTGAACACGTCATTTTTTAATACAATAAGCTCCATCCTCAAACAATCCTCCCTCTTCACCAACCCCGTCCTCTTCATCCTCTCGCCATAACACCCCTACCCCTAGAGGATGGTGGAAAAGCTGTAGCCTGCTGCTGTGTGGCTGTTTGGGCAAACATGTCTGTTCATATTGTACATATGACATTTTATTAGTGTTTTTCAAAAAATAAATCTCAGTTAATGTGACTGTGTGTGTGTTGATGTTCACTGTTCTAGGAAGAAATACTGAAACTTAAAGTTAGGATCTTGGGAAAGGATATAAAGAAAAGGTCATCCATTGTTCGTTAAATCATTTTATTGAAAGAATTTACTTTACATTTAAGGGTCTTCATTGAACAATACAGCGAGCCTGTCCCTTATTGCAGTCCCTGCCCTTTCATATTCCTCAGCAGCTTCATGGAGAGGAAGTTCCGGGTCCAGGATGTCTGTTGCATCACTATCAGGTTCCAGGACGTCTCCGTTATCTAGACATACATTGTGCAGAAAGGCACACGATGCTATAACCTGTGGTGCAAATGTAGGCTTGACCTCCAGGGCTCTGAACAGGGTTGACCTCCAGCGAGTCTTCATAATCCCAAATGCTCTCTCCACAATAGAACGGGCTCTTGACAGATGGTAGTTGAATTTCCTTTGGGCCCGGCCGTTCACTGGCTCTCGGTATGGAGTAATAAGGGCGATTGGTCCCTCCAAACAAGGATACCCACCATCTCCCAGAATGAAAGTACCCCGTAGGTGGGTACCTTCTTGCAAGGTAAAACGAGCTGTTCTTCAGAATGCGCGTGTCATGCACAGAACCTGGATAGCCCACAAAAATGTCTAGGAATTTTCCTGTGTGATCACAAATAGCTTGCATTTGTATTGAGTAGAAACCCTTGTAATTTAGATAGTCCAGACGATGGAGTGATGGGGGCTTTATGCGAACATGACAACCATCAATGGCTCCAACAGCTTTGTTTAGTAGAGGTGTTCCAGCAAGCTCGGCAAAGCCGTTACTCACTGCATCAATGTCAGCCATCTTTGGAAAACTGATTGCTCGGTGTAGATTGTTCCAAATGAACTGTGCTACCCTATGGACAACCCTGTGGACAGTAGACCTAGGAATACTGAACACTCTGGACACAACACGGTAGGATAGTCCATGGGCAAGCCAGTATACATATATGAGGACCTCATATTCATTGCCCCAACCATGATCTTGCGCTCTCCTCATTACACGTTGCAGCGAATGCATGGCCTGCCTGGACAGTCTGAAGTCAGGTTTTTGTGTCCAATTCGACGTCCAACCACAAGCGTAGAATAGGCACAACCACATTGACTTTACAGTACGTTGCTGGACGGTCACTCTGAAAAACAAAGAGCAAAAAAATATATAGCATGAGTGATGGCCTAAGAGCACAAATTCCCCTCATGAAAGCAGTGATGTGACATTAACAATACAAACTATACATGCAAAGGCATTACAGTACTTCATATAATATTTTCCGCAATATAAATAGTTCTCAATATACTACTGTGACTCAAGATTTCAGCGAAAGGAAAGTAGAACCAGTGTAGCCAATGCTGCACCGCTTTGTTTTTGTGTTTGTGATACACGTGTTTAGTACATACTTAAAACAGCGATGAATACTTCATGGTTAGACGTTTGGACATATGGATGTAACTTTTGATCTTTGTATCGTTTGTAGGTCGTCTTGTTTTAGACACAGTTTTGGTACGATGGTTAGTAATGTTGCAGCCATAGACTGTATATATATGCAGTCGGGCAAAGCCGCGCCATTATGAAAGAAAACAACATACCTGAAACATCCGGGCAAGCGCAACCATACGTCGAAGTCTCATCCTACGTCTGTTGCTTCTCCGTGTACTTTGCGAACGGAGAAAAAGCATCATAGCCCACAAAACAGGCAGAAGCTCCGCTGGACCCGGCATTTTCAAAAGTAACAACAACAGCAGTACTTCTCCGGTCTTACCTACCCTATGAAGAAATATGTATTACCGCCACCTATTGGACTGGGGTGAAATCCGAAAAACGGACATTGCGTGTGACGTAGTGGACGCTCATTTGCATACAAGGGTGTCCCAATACTTAGGGAGAGTTGAGTGCACCCTCCACTTGCACTCGCACTTGCACTCACACTTGCACTCGCACTTAAAGGTCCTATATCACGCTTTTCTTCATGTTTCACACTTAATCCTATACACATGTGTGATATTAATGTGTATGATACACCACACAACAATCAAAGCTTGTGATATTAGAGCCATCTCTTGTATAGAGGTGACGTCACCTCGACTCAAACGAGCTGATCCAGAGAAGAGTCTGCTCCTCTGCCTGTGAGCCCGCCTCCCCCCGCCCGCACGGTGACGTAGCATCACGCTTTTGTCGTTTATCACCTGTACTTAGTAATTTCATACATAAGAATAAACTTTTTCCAACAATGACAATCCGTCACATCGAGCCCTATGTCCTCGATGCACAATCAGACCCTAGTTATTTAGTTTACAGAAGTATACAGCGAGTTAGCGTCACTACTTACAGATCGAGGGGGTCCGAGTTACGTCTTTTACCGTGGGAATAACGTGTTTCCAGATTAGCTTTTGCGTAAGTCCAGTTTCATTGTCCCTGTAGTTCTGGAACAGTCTCAGTGAAGTGTCGCAGATGAACCGGTATTATAATAGATCCATGAGATGAACAGATGAAAAAAGTTGAGCCGCTTTCTTCCTCTTAGGGCCAAATAGTGTGTCACATATTTACACCCATAACACACTTCATTCAAGTTGACGTGATCCTAACACTTTTAGGCGCTGACAAAAGCATAAAAACAGCAGCTCTATGTGGTGTCCGCGAGACCAGACCACAGACGCTGGACTCGGGAGCCGGAGCCTGTGCGCTCTGATTCGCTGTTTTGATCCGTCAATCACCTCCCGCCGGCTTTTAATATATTTTTATTTTTATTATTTTTGACAAAAAACAGCATACTAATTGTGTATTGTTTACCCCGTTTTGGCAAAAGTATTTAACAACTATTTTAAATACAAAGCAAACGGGGTCATGCGCGTCATGCGCGTCATCAGTGTGGTTTTTGTCACTGAAGTGGACCCGAGCGTTTCTGTGCCTCACGCTGGGGAAGGAGACAGATTGCTCTCTTACAAAAGATTGACAGATCAATGAATAAACTACTGTGGGCTTGTGTATGAAGGCCAAATAGCATTGTAATCATGTTTAAAGCAGAGAAAAGTCAAAAACCGTGATATGGGCCCTTTAAGGGCAAGGGGGAGAATTGGAGAGGACCATACCTTCACCCTTAACTCCACGCATTTTTTTGGTCTGCAGAGGGCGCTATGACACTCACAAATGTGCTGATTTGTAACTTAGTCAATCATAAAAAAATAGAATGTAACTGGTAATGTTGTCTGGGTTTGGCCAAATACCTTTAGTTATTGTATTACTATTGACCTTTATTCACCCAAGTCCAACTGACATTTCAGAATCTAATTTTCAGGATAGTTATTGTCATCCATTCAAACTCTGCATTGCTAAAATAACTCCCAAAAAATGAAAAATCAGGTCATAAATTAAGAATGTATATTGTATCACATTATTGACCAAATTCTTTAAAGCATCAGTGATTCGTGTTCTGTTCCTGCACCGGCCAGTGTTATAATAAACAGTCACTACATCATCGCCTTCATTTGAACATGGCCACTTTTATGTTAACAGCTGTGATTACGCTTTTGTTTCCTACACGCCTCTAGTATGCTTGGATTTTTCCCCAACGTTCCAACAAGCAAGCCGTTTAATATTATATGACATGTACAGACATCTGGCGAGCTATGTGATGCTTAAGCTTTCAGAAATCTGCTCTGTACGTGCATTCGGCTATCTTTAGCATGCGCTGCCCGGCATCCTTCATGTCAAGTTATAGAGTTGCTGATGTGTGGAGACTGAAAGACGTGTAACAGAGCTTTGTCCACTTTTCACTTTCACTCAAACCCCCTTCCTGTCCATGCTCCGTCAGCGCCTGTCCCACGTGGCTGTTTGATCATGTGTAGGGCATACGCACAGAAGCCACCGGGTAAGTGAACTCTTTACAGATAACAACCTTGTATCATTTAAATGTTAATAGGCCTTCAATGGGCTCAAATCCACATTTATTATTGTGCAAATGAGCTAATTTTCCTATATCTGCACTGTCATTAGAGCTGGCATGTTTAGCTGTCTGGGGATAATTAGAATGATGGTACTGTAATAGGGAGAGTGAGAGAACATTGTTACGTTGCAGAGTTTTGAGATATGGCTGAGATGAAGGCTGAAGTGTACTCATGGGTCAATGGTTTAAAGATTGTGGAAAATACAGAAAAAATGTCATGGTTTTGTCTGAAATTTTGAATAGAGCCGCCTCAATCTTGCACGGCATGGCTTCGGCCCTTGTTCCACGGCCGGAGTACTGGATCCAAGGGCTTAGGTTTGTGTGGAGACCATGGTCAGACCAATATTTTGGGAGGACTAATATGAACTCACCAAATATAAGATGAGGTCACGGGCCGAATCCACCGTGTCCAGTTGGCAGTGGCAGCGTCACGTGACCTGCTCATCTCTGTGCAGTTATTGGCTGTCTTCCTCGGAGCTTGGATCTATAGCCCATCCAAGCGGATCCCTCTCTTAATGTGGGCCCCCCCCGAGGTTTCCCTCTTTTTCCCACTGGGTTTTCGAGTTGTTTCTTGCCGGTGCAGGCGGGTCTACATGGACAGTGGACATTTAAGGACATTTAAGGTCATCCGCCCGTGATTTACTAATGGCTCCTATGTGTTCATTATTGTTATTACTGTTTCCTGTGTTTTCACTGTTTTATTCCCTGATTTGTGTTGGTGAATCAACTGTGTGATTTTGGGTCTGGTCAAAATGTATTGAATTGAAAAGTGTCCAATAAACTTCTGTCAATTGCAGTAGGAGTCTCTAATGCTAAGTCTGAACCCGTGAATCTGTAAATTAACTCAACCAGGCCCAGTCCTTTCATCATCACTGGTGATTTTTGCTTTCATAATTTAGATATATATAGAATATATTTTGTATATGTGTTTGACTTTACCATTGATGCTGTTCTAAAATACATGGCTATGCATGAGTCAGAAACAGTGAAAAACAGTACATATACCCAAGAGACGACAAAACAATTGGAATATCAGTGAATTAGCCCTAGTAGGCTCCCTGCAGATGTGCTGTTTTATACAGACATTTAGACACATCACTTATGCTGTCAGTGCTACTATCCGTGTGATGATTGGGGTGTAATTTCCACATGGAGGCTGTTTGCTTTCAGACTTTCACACAACGTGCTAGATAATGTGTAGCTTACTGATCCACCGCTTGTGCCATAAAACATTTCACATAAAGGCCCACAGTAAAAAGGTGCTTGATTGTCGATGCAGTTCGGAAAGTCATTAAATCTATTTATTCCCCAACATGAATCAAACTTTCCCTCTTGCACACTGCAGAGGCGTAACCGAGTCATTTAATTGTTGTTGAATCCATATCCAATTCGATTCCCCTTCAGATAAAAATAACCCTAATAATCAAATGAAAGGCATGCAAGAACATAAAAAACGCATGTATCCATCCATCCATTTTCTTCCGCTTCATCCGCTGCCGTTTCATTTCTAAAGGCTTTATACGTCTCACTCTAATGGACTTTTGAGCATTATATTTTTACCCTTTATCTATCTAAAGATTTAGTTAACCTTAGATGTACACCATATAATTCTCTAATATGTTAAGATATTTATTGAAGTCAGTTTAAAAGCATCTACACATTTTTCTTTTTTACACTGTTTGTGATTAGGAGCTGACAATCCCATTCCACTCACTCAATTAGAGTCAAATTCCTTTCATGTTAGTTCAGGCCTAAATGTCTCACACTCTATTCATATCACTGTATGTACTGCAGAGTATCATAATTGTATTCTGTATGTGGAGTAACCCTTTAAGTGCCGGATGTTTATTTTCCTAAAACGCTCAATTTAGTCTTTTTAACTTCAAAAGGCTATAATTTAGAAGTGATAAGGGATAGAGGCTTTATGTAAATTATATAAATATTAAGAATGGCCAAAAGTGTATATTGAGATTAAATTGAGTAATCTACAGTAATTTGCCAACTAGAGGCAATGAGTTGGAATTTTGACACCCAAAATCGCCATTTCAAGCAGTACCGCATCTTGTCGAATGACTTCAACCGTGGCACCAAGAGGGTTAATTATATTATTTTGTGTATTGTTGTGTGTTGAATGGGTGAAAAATAAGCGTCTGTTTCATCCAACCCTTTTTTCAAACTTGTATTAGTGTGAAGATATATGAAATTATGTTCTGCAGCTTTGAAATAAATCTAACAAACTATAGAATCATCAGTCAAAAGGCCATTGATTTCACAGAAACCATCACATTCACTGAGTCGCTGATATCTTTGCGGCAGGACCCCTGAAGGATGCCGAAATGTCATCCCAGACACCGGTAATGAGCATTATGAAGACACAGGTGCTAACCCAGGTGATACTTTAACACACTGTTGGGGGTCACCGTTGCTTGGTTACGAAGAGTTAACCTTTAAACAGCCATGTACATTTTTGGCCGATGGTTTATTCATGACTGGTTTTATGGACGTTTTTGTAGTTTATAATGCACCTTGAGATTGGCATAATCACTCGTTGCCTCATAAAATAAAACAACGGTGTAGCGTACAATGAGTAAGGCACACATTATTGTTTGAGTGGCTTTACAAAATCCACGGTTCATAAAAGGCCACCCTGACAATGCACAATAATTAATGAATTATAATAACTACAAGGATAGACTGAAGCAGAGTGGTTAGCCATCAAGACGTAAGGTACCACCACAAGATACCGATTAAAGAGGTTCTCACCCCCGCTCCTCGAGGCTTACATCACTCACATTCCCTTTTCAAATCTCCCTCCAAATGGGCGTAGCCTGGAGGACTAAAGGGGACAGGCGGGGGGGTAAATGTTGGGCGGGTCTAGGCTGTGATTGACACTTGACATCAGCATTGGCTGTGTCAGAGATGGAGAGTTAACACAGACACCAGCTCTATAGATTCTGTGCAGTCTTAGGAGGTAGAGGACTTCTCTTGAGAGAGAGGAGGCAGACGGCGGCCCCCAGTCCTATTTGAGCCGCTAGCTTGCGAGCTAGTGCCACTAGTAGAGCTAGCGGCTCGCGAGCTAGTACCGCTAGTAGAGCTAGCGGGCACCACCTGCAGCTGCCTCAGCTGCAGAAGCAGCGGAGGCAGCGGAGCCAGGAGAGGCAGCCGAGGCAGGAGAGGCAGCCGAGGCAGCAGACCGCCACAGAATGGGGCCTGTTTCTGAATTATTTAGATTAGAGTGGAATAAAAAGTACGAACTGCTTGTCACAGGAAGCCTTCCCATATTCCCATACAGTAACCGCTTATGTTGCGGTGCTTTGCTTGACAGTTTTGTCTGTACATTTTATGTATGAACCCAGACCAAGATAAACTATGTTGTGGGGGTCATATAGTTATAATATTCTAAACTCTTCCACTGCACCTCCTTGTCCCCAAGGTGGATAACCCTGAAGGCATTTTGGATAGAAATGATACCCCAATGTGCACAAAAGAGACAGTAATTTAACACACGCTCAAACATAACGTAGTATTTATGAAATTGCACTGGATATAGAACACTAGTAATACTAAGTCCTTAACCCTAACCCTAAGCTAAATTCAGCTAACTAATCTAACAATAAAAGCAACAAACGAATTATTAAATCTACAATATTCAACAACAACGCTATTAACACTACACAATTATCTATAATACAAACAGCTATAGTAGTAAGTAGGTAGTAAGTAATCTTTATTTATACACCGCCTTTTCACTGCAGATCTGAGTCTCAAAGCGGTTTACAATTGTTAATTATGGGCATTTGTCTCTCACTCCACACAGAGATGGGAGCGGGGTCGCCAGTACAGGAGGCGCATGCTAGAACTATTGGACATATTTTTAGTGGTAGGGGAAACCGGAGTACCCGGAGGAAACCTACGCAGACACGGGGAGAACATGCAAACTCCACTCAGAAAGGCACTGGTCCGACCGGGATTCGAACCCAGGACCTTCTTGCTGAGAGGCGAGAGTGCTATCCACTCTGCCACCGTGCCGCCCGGTTACTATACTAATGAAAATCTTCTCTAACTCTCTACGGGGGCGCGAACGAGACTGGGCCGTTTATATATCTCAGGGCGGCGGGGCTGCTGACGTCAGGAACTACCTCAGACGTAAGAAACAACTGCTGCGCCAATGTTGGCTCCAGATTCAAAATTCAAATGTAGTATTACAGGTCGCCTGCAGATGGCGCCTCACTGACGGTTTTAGGCAGAAAATTGATCTTTCAACTAATTTGCACTAAAGTGATAAAATTATGACCAGGATATGTACACAACACTATTGGACACTCATTTATACCGTTTATCAGCAAAAAAAAGATTTGAGTGTGAGTTGTCCTTTAAGTTCTACCATTACATGCATTTGCTGCGGATAAGTTTAATTAAATTACATTTGAGTCCGAGCCAGTAGACAGTACACAAGTGCAGGTAAATAGGGCCGTTTTCAGGAGTCCAGGAGTTCACGCCATAAAACAGACAGTGGAACAGCGGGTGAACAGCAATGAACACACTACACATGAAGTCTTAATCATGGCAGATAAAGAAGGAGAGAGGAGAGGATAGTGCTCAAGTTATTATACTTGAGGAATGTTTTAACTCTGACCTTGAATCTATTTCCTTGACGTCGATGGGAAGCTGATTCCACGGAATAGAAGCTTGGTAGCTAAAGGCTCTCCTTTCTATACCACTTCTGCTTTCTAGCACCTTATGAACCATCAGAAGTCTGGTATTTTGCAAAAACAGTTTGGTTAATGTGATAGTAATATTGTCTTGGAGGTACAGTAGATGGGGTACATGCCGTTTATAGGCTTGTATGCTAAAAGGAGGAATTTTAATTTGATTCCAAATTCCAGGGGAAGAGTGGAGGAAATTTAACACTGGAGTCATAAATATACACTGCCCCATCCAGATAAATACAAAAATGTTACCGTACCTGTTCAGATCTTTGCTGCAAATCAAGCTCAATGTGCAATTTTTTTCCCCCATTTCAAGTTTTCCAAAGACAAAGAAAAACTTTAATATTCTACAACTAACCAACCACTTAAAACATTTCACCTACCAATTTGAGTGTGGAAAATGATGAAGAGTTTGAACGGCAATTATCAAAGTATTCTCCAGAGCCCCACAAAGGGCACACGCATGCAATTCTCAAGACGTATTTTCAATTCTCGCCTTTTTATTGTCAAATGTTCTCCTACTGTTACCAGGCAACTGAAAGATGCAACCAAAACTTTGCTAATGGAGATGCTATATCTATCTTTTATGGAAAGCCTTGTCCGTTCCGTGACATGTTATTTGCTGCCGGCTGTAAACGTGTGCACTATTGGATGCTGCCAAAAGCCCACAATTTACAGGGATGTCAATCATTCTTTTACCCCAGCGCACAATGACCTCTATCATAGCCACGTGCCTTCTCCATATCTGTTCTGGCCTCCTCTGTGGCTGTCATCCTCCTGTGTTGGCTTGTCGGCGCTGTCTCCATTTCACTCATGTTCAGCCCTGTCATGGATGGTCAAATACTTGGCTTTCTTTATTCACATCCAATGCATTCTGTTTACCATTCAACATTCAGCAAGGTTTTGTCTAAAGTCAATCCTGAAAGAATGTGGGCCCGCACTGACATCTCTAGCAATTTTTGGAGCTGCACAGGATAGGTTGTAATGAGTTTTTTTTTTTTTTATGAAAAATGAAATACAAAAGCAGAACATTGGAATAAAATCAACACATACAAGCAATTAAAAACATATACAAATTGTGTATGTATGTATGTGTGCATGCATGTATTTCAAAACCATATACACACATGTCACACGAGAAAACAACTTTCAAAACCGTTTTTTTTCCTAAATGTATTGTGTTTGTCCTGACAGAAGGAGTCGTGTTAAAGAAACATTTTATGAATTGATTGAGAAAACATTTTATTGTTCTACTTACAGAAAGATGATTGGCTGAGTGTCTCTCTTTCACACAGGACAATGAGACAGCTAGAGGCCGAAAGTGTATGCAACTTTGAACCCTGTGAAGAGTCGTCTCTCCTAAATAAATAATAGTGATCGAAACAAAAACATTTGAGGAATAGGAACTCTTTACAAGGACTTTATTGCACTTTTATTAATGGAATGTAATAATGTGAAAAAAAAGAAAACAAAATCAACAAGATTAAAGGAGCAATATACAGTATACACAAAATGGCCAAAAGTGGTACTGCCCTCTCTCTGACTCAGGTTGCCAGATATGCAGACGAATCAAGCTGGGACCACAATTACTGAATAGAAGAGTTTTGTCAAAAACAAATGTATAACCAACACCTTTTTCACAAAGCCATCCTCAATAGAAATCCTCGTTTTATTCTTTGTTTTGTCATCAATGATTTGAGAATCATAACGAGACCTTTTTTGGTACTGCAGCCACATGTTACTTTACCAGTGAAATTAGCTCGACACGGTGAGTTGGCGGGACATTGAAATAAAAACAATAACAAGATTTAGTGGATGTTAATCCAATTTTGATCTTAGAATATCCCACTTGAACTACTGTTATCAGTTAAAGAAGTATTGGAAAATAACATGGTTTATTAATGCCTTTTGCTATATTAGGGCCATACATATTAATGATGACTTTACATGAGAATCTTACATATTGTTACATAATCTAACTTTATCATTAGAACTCTAAAAACAGACCTCCAAAGTGAAAAGCCGTGAAATTGACTGCTCTGGTAGTTGTAGTGTTAAAATATCTTAATTTCTCAAATAAATCACCATTCAAATTCAACAAGCTGCAAACCAAATATTTTCTTCATAATTTGAGACATATTTCCCTGTCAAAACTCGCTCGTTCAGTACTGTACGAGGAACTTGCTTTCACTTTGAGTTTGGTTATGGAGGCGCGGAGTGGCAGGAAGCAGCCTGTTGAAAGCCATCTGTTCGTTGATCTGACAGGGCTGAGTGTGCGGCGAACACTGGCACTGCCCCCGGTTTGGAATCCTCCAGCCTTCACACGATTGTTCATTCGCAGTAACCTGGCGAAGACCCTCCACATGATTTTTGCATTAATGCTTGGATGACTATACCAGCTAAATCAAAAGTAGCCTACCACTGCATAACCATGACCAATACTTGTTTTGTTTACGCGATCTTATTTTTTTTTTTTTGTTGGGAAAGGACTGCAGAGTTCTTCATAAAATTAGGTCAGCCTCAAAAAAAGTGTGAAATCGCTTATTGATTATACATGCCACGAATGCTGGGTTTGTTGAGTTAATCCTATTCCAGTTGCCAAGTCATTCTGCAGTCATCATTCTGATTCAAATTTGAGGCACAACTTTTGAATATTGTTGTCGTTCTTTATACAATCTCACTGATGATATGCCAAGTTTTTAACCCAGGTGCCTTAATTTTCACAAATGTTGTCAGTAAGTCAGAATCAGAAATATTTGTATTGCCTTTGTGAGTAATAGGAAATCACAAACTAGGCATTTAGATTGGAATAAAGTAGACAACTGAGTGTTTCATAATGAAGTAAAAAACAGTTGAAGGGACACGCTTTCAGCCATTTAATGATTTTGCAAATATTGTTTTCAAATGACATCTCATTTCAAAGCAAAGGTACGAACACAAGAATGAGCCCTGTGAGTCACTTTTGGACTGCGTGATGGTGGCCCTCTCCTTTGTGCTTGTCTGTCTGAATACGCTGATTTGTCCCTTTACTGTTTACTCCTTGAAGAAAGCAATGTTTTTATATTTTTTTGTTTCGCTTCATTTTCTAAGATGTAGAAGCACTTGAAATTTGTTTTCTTCTTTTTACCCCTAGTTTATTTTTTATATATATATTTTTTATATTTTATTATTATTACAGGCTTTTACCAAGTGGTTCAGATTGTGGTAATGGTAAAAGCGCCAAGAACAAAGTGAAATAAATGCCCTAATGAGGTAGATTTCAGTTCCAAGCTTCAAGTAGATATACTGTAGTGACTGAAAAGGTGATCCACCAAATGGTTGAAGAAACCATTAAAGGGCCAAAGATGAGACAGGGACCAATAATACATTAAATGTTTGGGCGCCAACCCCTGCTTCAGCACATACAGATGTCAACGGAAAAAAATATATATATATTTTCAAGTCATTTATTTGAAGCATACCTTACTTTGAAGGCACAAACATGTAAATAAAAATAGTAAAATCCATGTAACTTGTTCCTGGCTCTGCTAAGTTTGCTTCTGCCAATAGTTTCCATGTATTTTTGGCCTCCGTCAATTTTCAGAAAGAAATGTGAAAAGAGGCTCATCCTTCATGAGAAAACTAGCCCTCAGCCCAGAGCGTCAAATTGCTCTTTCTTAGAAGTCGGCACAGATTACATGTTTTCTTATGGAATGAAGTCGGCGTGTCGATTGGTTCACAACTCTTTACATTTTACAACACTCTTCTGTTGAGAGAAACAACATCATTATTGTGAGGTACCCCAGCTTTAAACACTTCAAATAAATCCAAAATAAATGTCGTGACTCAGTGTGTGCTCGTCATTTCCACAAGGCCCCTGCATCACTGACACACACAAGCAAGCTGCTCCAGTCTTGGATCTGTTCTGTGCTCTTCATTGACCCTTTGCTCAGTGAATGAAACAGTTGTAATTATGAACACACAGTCAGAGCTGCTCAAACAGGACCTGCTGCTGTCTCTCGTTAGCCTCAATATTCACTCATAGCCACACTAACTCCTGCACTGACTTTGGTGTGGCTTTTGGGGCGTAAAAACACACTTCATAAAGAAATATTGATCCGCGTTGGATGTTTTGTGCACTTTTATCAAAACAGATTGCTATTCTGCAAAGCCCTTGTTTGCAATCGCGCTTAACTAGCAATGATTATTCATATTATACACATTTGCATAATGTGATTAGTACCTGATTAGGTTTCTTTATTGATTTAATTGCTTTGGTTTAAGCATGCTCCAGCACCTCACTGTTATTTAACCAAATACAAAATACACATGCAGCTATTGCAAATGTGAAAGTACAAACATCAATCTTCGCAGAGGTTAGGAATTTGAATGCCGCCATTTTATTGTTCAATTATTAGATGTGGGTCTTCTTTCATTGTGAAGAAACGGTCCATACCAACAGAGTTTATTGAACGCACAATTGAACATGACATTTATACAAACTTGCCTCTTTTCTTGCCATCCTATAGTGATTTTGTTTGTGCAATCTGGGACCCCATTTAGAAGTTTGCAGAGCTTTTTGGGGTGTCCATATTTCACAAATCACAAAGATATAAACAAAACGTAATGTATTCAGTACCTGTTCTAATGTATAAAAAAATGAATAAATGACAGAATAGGGAGTGTTGAGGGGAGTGTGGTCAGGACTGCCAGAGCTGGAGGATTTAGTTTGACACAGAAGAAGCCTATAGAGGCATTTGTATTTTGACCAAATGTAAATCGTACATCCATGAATGTGTTATTTTAATGTAAAATAACATCAACCTACCCAGGGACTACGGGTGGTACAATGCATCTTTCCCTTTGAGGTTAATGTTTATTGTACACTGTCCCTGTGATCTTAAATAAATAAACTAAACTAAACTAAATACAGGGAGAACATGCAAATTCCACTTATAAAAGGCCCTGTTTGGAGGTGGAATCAAAACCCAGAACCTGTTAGATGGCTAACCACTCAGCCACCGTGCCAACCATCCTCACAGTTTTTATCTGCAATTCACACCTCAATCTCATCTTGGCAATACATATAATTTGTTAAATCCATTAGGGGCATTTCCGACAAAAAAGGCAACGGAAAATAATAAACTAAAACAGTGTTTCCTTTGTCTTTTGTTGCATTGTCAGTCATAGTGGAAAAACAAACTTATACTGTTTACATTATGCTCATCTACATCTATACTCTTGTCTTTTTGATGGCGTGTCCCTCTTGCTTAACTTATCAAGTAGCTGTGAATTTGTACAAGCTTTAATATTTTCATCTAATCTTCCACACACACACACACACACACACACACACACACACACACACACACACACACACACACACACACACACACACACACACACACACACACACACACACACACACCTGCCTCTAAGAGTGGTCCGGACAGATTTTTTGGATACTATTATGGTAAGCTTTAATTAGAATCTGACATTTTGAGGAGGACTGTAGCAGAGATTGAGACAGGTGGTTCTAAATAGGTAAATTTTATGAAAGTAAGAAATAATAATACACAAGAAAAGAGGGACATTGGCTTTTACTGTATATTTCATGTTAAGCCTCTGTATATAATCGCCCTCTAGCTATATATTTTATTTTTAGTCTCTATAAAATGAGCAGATTTTGTACTTAACCGGGCTGAGTGGCCACTTTGACTGATTTTCCCTTCAGAAAATTGTTACTTGAAAACAGCATGAATTACAAGTGATTTTAGACAAAAGCTGAACCTAAATGTGACCGGCAAATATCACGTTTCTTACTTTATTCAATGCCACACTTCTATTACAAAAGCGAGACTTCTTTGATTAAATTGTTGACATTTAAGCATCACTTTCGGTCGAACTAATTATCAGCAGTCTTCCATCTCTAAAGGTGCTACTTACTTCATACGCCCTTCTCTTCCTTCACGCAGGATCCAATTTAGCGGAAGCAGCGAAAGAAAAGTTGCACATTCGGCGTAATCTTTAATAACAAAATCTCTCATAAAACCAAGCGGTGAAGAGCCGGGATTAACTGTCGCAGCTGCTCGCGCAAGAAAAATGTGTCGTTTTTGATCATTTTTTATATGACGATAACCGCGCAGAATCCCAGAGCAACTTGGTAACTATTGTCACTACTTGAAGGAATATGTTTTAACTTTGAATCTATCTGGAAACCAAGGGATTTCCTTTTGTTGTGTTGTTTTTGTTCATTTTAGCATCAATCAATGGTGTGGATGTGCTCATTTTCCATGTTAGAACTTGTTATCACTTAGCTCCCAGCGCAGGCTTGAAAAAGAAAATTCCGGTTTTGGGATTGGATTGTTTTGTAGTTGCTGAAGTTTCTAGTCTATTTTAACATAATTGAATCTTGTTGATCAAAAAAAAAAAAAAAAAACATTGTTTTAGAATTGTCTTGATTAATAATGTTACCTATTCCTTTTATTTGCTAGTTAGTTATTAGTTATTCTGAGTGAGAATCGTGCGACCTGCCTCGGGACTATGGATGTAAATTAGCAGCTATAATCTGGCACATTTACAATTGTCGTTGTATAATTGTCGTGGTTGTTGAAATAGTTGTGCTACTGACCAGGCAGCCAATGTGAAGAAGAAGAAGAAGAAGAAGAAGAAGAAGAAGAAGAAGAAGAAGAAGAAGAAGAAGAAGGTCCTTTATTCGTCCCACAATGGGGAATTTCAGTTTGATGCATATACATACACATATAAATACACATACATATATATACACATATAAATACATACACATATATATACATATATATACACATATAAATAAACATATACATACACATTATACATATAGAGTAAGAGTTCTTACTCATTCCCACTCCATTCCAGGTCTCTATAGGGAAAATGTGCACATCTATGTAATCATGTCAAAGAACTGTATCCTGTATGAACCTGGAGAAAAAAAAAAATGAATTGAAAATAGTAATGATAATAAGATACAAAGAAATAACCTCTATTTTAGGATACATGATATTCACAGTCTATATTGCCCTCTGGTAATTATTTCATTCTGTATTGTTTGGTTTTGCTAGAGGAAATAGGTTTTCTGTCCTTCACGCTCAGCTGTGCAAGTCGACGTAAACACTCCCAGTTATTCAGAGCGCTTCAGTGACTGTGGCAGCGCTGGTTTCCGTGATCTGCGCACACGCAGTTTTTTTTATTTTCATTATTTCAGATACACGGTGTTTTAGTGAATCCAGCTGTGAGACCAGACGTAACAAAAGCTTTGGAGCGAGAACATTTCACACTGTTTTCATGAGGTCAGTCTATAATAAATGAGTCTTTGATCAACATATTATTGCATCATTTTGTTTTGTTTAAAATGTATCGTGGAGCGGGTATTCGCCTTTGTCACATTGTAGGGAGTCTAATAAATGGTAACAATATATCTAAATAAATACAAAATATATAATAAATACATTTCATTTCATTTCATTTTTTATTTATTTCAATTGTTCTGAATATTCTTTCATTTTTACATGTTTACATAAAATAATAATAGTAGTCAGACAATTGAAAAGGAGCACAAAGAAGACAAACTTATATTATGTGCCCCTTTCTCCAAAAAAACCAAACAACATTTTACATCAGTCACAAAGAAATAACAAATACAAAACATGCCACAAGCAGGGTTTGCTCATCAAAACAAATAATCCTCTTTCATTTAATTTCCAGTTCATATGATTTAATTATTGTTTCCTTGAATATTTGTTTAAACTGAAAAATATTTGTGGAGTTTTTTAAAGTGTCTTTCATGGAGTTCCACAGCTTGACTCCAGCCACTGAGATAGCCATCCGCTTCTGGGTGGTACTGGCAAAAGGAAGAATAAAGTTAAGTTTGTGTCGGAGACGAGAGTCTGATTTAAACGAAAATAGTGTACATGAAATACATACATGATACAAAAAAATAAAAAATATATATAAATATCAGTGCTGTGAAACAATTGAAATATTGAATTGCGATGAATCATGTCAATGTCATCTTTAAATCACAATTAATCATAATTTTCTATTGTGACCTCAAAATAGTTGCGATTATTGATGCTGCACAGTGACGTTTTTTTAGTCAAAAATAGGTGAAGTGTAATAAAAGTTGTTTACTTTTATTATATTTGATATTGTGCACATGTACTTCACAGACGGAGCCGCGCCTCTATAGCTCCTGTGCATGCTTGAGATTCCTGTTGGCTCATCCAGCTCCCATCCTGCCACCTGCGTGTTCCGCCTCCTTTTGTGTGGTTTTCTCTGGTTTGGTTGCTTGGCTTTGGTTTGGTTCGTCTGGTTTCGTGCTGGTTTATTTTCTACACCATTCAACACTGCAGACATACTCTCACAGCTCATACACTGCACTCACTCACTACAGACTTCCAGACCTCATTAAAATATTAACATTGGATCATTAATAAACAAATTTTCAATTGTTTGGCGTGTTTCTGTCATTTCTTTTCAGCTGGTTTATGATGATTATTTTTTTTGTATTTGGAAATCTTAATGTAAAAAAGATAATGAATTAATCTTTGGCCTAATTTAACTTCTAAATTCTAAATTAAATTTTGTGACAGATTCAATTAACATATGGTTGTTTAAATTAAGAATAACATGCCATAATATTCCATCCCCATCAATGCTGCAAGTTACTGTGATAATGAAACTTGATAATTCATTTGAGGGGCCACTATAAATGGTCTTGGGCTGAGCTTGACAGGCCTGTATTAGACTAAAACAATGCCTGTTGTGGTCTTATGTATATTGTATAGCGTCCCCTCGAAGCACGTGAGCCTGTATGAAAAACTGCAAAAAACACTTGAGTAACCCTGAACCGCTTGAACCAGTAAAACTCAATCACCACCGCTGCCCGTGTGTGTGAGCTGTGCTAATCGCGCGAAAACATTCTCAAGCTTCTTTCTCGTCCGTTTGGCACCTGTTTGAAGGTCAATCAGCGGAGTTTCAGCTGACTAGCAGAGCCCAGAGCCCCATGCCAGTGTCCTCCTAACCCCCTCACATGCTCCTCTTGTGATATCCGGCTCCTGAGTGGCAGAGGGTAAGCCTTTGATTCCAAGATGTTTCTCTCCGCTGGGTGGTGGGCTGCTCTACAAAGTCATAACACAGCACAATGGACAACTTGTAGTCAGATGATTAGAGAGAGACTGTGTGTGTGCATGTGAATGTGTGTGCGTGTGTGTGTGTGTGTCTGTGTGTTTGGGGGGGATTTTGTCTGACAGCAGTTTCAAGTAACAATACATGTCAAAAGGAGTGAATAGTTGTGTGACTGGCAGTGCCTTTTGTCTTCTAGGCCCCTTTTCAATATTTTGTAAGGATGTCAGCGAGTGTTGATCCAGGATATGCCAGAAGGGGCACACATTGGAAGTAGCAGCAAACTTTGAAAAGATGTGTTTTTATGTCTCATGGAACAAACTTGTGTTTATTTTGAGCATGTGGCAAGAGGGTGAACGAAACTCCAGCGTTTACTCACACTTTACTTGAGTGTTTGAAAGGAAAAAGCATTTCTATAAGATCTTAAAAAAAAAAAAAGTGTTGTTGTCACGTTATTGAGTGACTTTTCACCTTTTCACCTTTCTGCAGTTTAGGAGTTCGGTTACACGTTCCCACACATTCGCCCATGGTGACATTTGTTCATGTCAAATCATAAAAAAACGGCACAGGAATGTAGCAGCTAACTGTCACAGCCTCATGCTACGCTTTTGGAGGCACAGCACTTCCTCTGGCTTGAATTTAGCTCCAGCAGCAAAAAGTCGTGTCAGTGAAGGGCAGATATATACAGTGAATATAACAATATATGTCGGCTCTATGTATGCAAAAGCAACCCCAAAGACACAGAGGCAGTTTCACCTCATCCCAAACTTGAGAAAGATATGGAAACGGATAACTAGTAGAAGTAGAAGTCTACCGAGCTCTTTTATCAAGGGTCATTATTGATTTCTTTGGGAGCATTTTTTTTTCAACACAAGACAGATAAACAATTACTCTACACTAAAGTAAAATAAAATCTCAAACTTTAGCAAAATGAGGAAGCAAGTATAAAATCTCTATCTTTTTTTTTTTTTTTTTGGGAAGCATTCCAAGCAACCTTTTCAGACAGGAAGTTGGACAGCCACTACATACACCATACCCATGCTCCTGTCTGACAACTAAATTATTGATACAAATATTAAAGTTTAAAGTTAAACAAAATGCAATGTTCTGATTTTGTCAGAGTCTTTTTGATATTAAAGTAATATTTTGTCTACACAGGAAAATCTAAACATCCAAATACAATCCCACAGTAACCCAAGTAAATACAGCCACAATATATGTATTTGTGTATCTGTGTATTTATATGTTTGTCTCCGATGCACACTTTTGTACAACCATTCCAATGTTGTTGCTTTTCTATGTATGAAAATGGCAAATAAATGTAATCTTGAATCTAGACACTTTGAAATTACTCAATTGTTATGACTTCACATTAAAATATGAAATTGCCAAAGAAAACCATAGCAGTAAATAGAATCCAGGTCAAGGTGGATCACCCAAAGATGTACGGATACGCATTTTTAGATAAATAAAACAGTTGTTTTTAACGCACGCTGCTGTTTTATGGCAGTGTTCTGCTGACGTGTGCTTCTCCCTGAACAAACCCAGCGGGAATAGGTCGAATGGAGATGTGTCTTTAGTCTGTCCTCTCTGGGCGCTTATAGAAGACGGAAATACAAAATGTGGAATTCTAGAAACAGAATTTCTAGAATGTCATGTTTTTTGATGGATAAAGCAATGAAAGAATTGAAAACGTTTTTTGTACAGAAATGTTTTATAAACCTCAAAAACATTCTACAGTTTTCTCACTCAGTTTCTCACAGTTTTTTATTGAATACAAGTGTGATCTCAAAACGAAGGTCTAGAAATATCGATAAACACACAAAAAAAAAAAACTATTTACATTTGCTGAAAATATTTAAACAAAAACGATATGAATTTCTCAACATCTGAGAGCGCTAAAACTATTCACTGTGAGATTTGAAGCTCGTTTAGCGCCTGGAGTCAAAACGGCATATTTATTTAAACATCTGAATAACAAGAAGCACATTGTAGATAATATAAGGCTAATGTTACCAATATGGATCGCTGCCTTTGAGATGTTTAGACTTGGAAATCCTGTGACTTTTAACATAAACATTTTCTGCATGGTGACCTCTTCCTACACAAAACAAAACAGAACCAGTAAAAGCAGATATAAGCGCAAAAAATAATAAAAAAGGTGAGAGCGAGTAATGAAGTTAGACGTCCAGAGAGTGGCTCGGGGGCATCCTCTGCACCAGCGGAATGCAGCCAGGCAGGATGTGAGGGAGGGCTGTGGCCGCTGCCGCCGGAGTCTCTGGTCACAGGGATATAGTGAACAGCCTATCGGGTCAGAGAAATCAAAGCCCCCGGGTGCAGTGGAGCCAAACATGTCCCGCCCAATGAGGTGCGAGCAGGGTGACGAGCGGGACCTTTGACCCCAGCCCCACTCTGTTTGGAAGGAGGTCGCCAGTACGTCTCTGAGCCCGAGGGGTGGCTTTTTTTTCAACCTGACAGCGACTTATTGGCAGTTGTAAAGATAATAGCTGATAAGGCCGTTTGTTATTTGTGTGCTTTTTCTAACAAGAGCTCAGGGCTGTTTTGGAACTCTGAAGGTGGCCTGCTTTGCATACGAAGGTGGTAAGTACATGAATGGTTTTTATAATGAGCTGTAATATAACTCAAGTGGAAGGCTTTGCTAAATGTGATTTGCTCTCATTTTTCACCACTAAAAGGCTAATGCACTTTATTGTTCCCACTACTCCTGATATGAGCCCTTTTCAGATAATATATTTGAGCTGCTGTGGCGTTAAGAAGAAAAATGGTGTAGGATGAATAAGCTCCACATACAATTTATGAACCATCAATGTGTCTATTGCGGAAGCTATGAATAAAGTGGAAAATCATTTCATTTGAATAGTTCAACTATTGGTTTTTATGAGGTAATAATATATTTTTTTCTAGCTATGTGTGTTAACTGCTGACCCATGCAGCTTTTTTAGAAATTACAAGACGTTATCACCATCAATTAATAACTTCATAAACTTAGGTGTATTAGTTTGTATTATATTTGGGATTGATTTTGCTTCCTTGTCCACCTCTATGTTCGTGACACAAATAATGCAGATGATACAACTCATTAACACATTTACACGTACTAATTGTGTATAAAAGTGTATTGTGTATGAAAATAATTGGTGTATATCAAGCAGGGCTCGCACATGGCCAGATTGGATCGGCGAGTCTGTTTATGTCCAGAGTCCTTTGTGATTTTGGCAAAAATAAAAGAGCTGCAATGGTGAAGAACGTCTGTGTTGGTCGCTGATGAGATTTGAAACACAGTAGAGGACCAGCATAACTCTAGGCAAAAGACAGAAGAGTGAAAGAAAAATGGAGTTGCCCCTACATACGCTTTACTCCTATGCATGAGGAAGTACATACTCTATACTCTTTTGCATGAGGAAGTACATACTCTATACTCCTATGCATGAGGAAGTACATATGCTTTACTCCTATGCATGAGGAAGTACATACTCTATACTCCTATGCATGAGGAAGTACATATGCTTTACTCCTATGCATGAGGAAGTACGTACTCCATACTCCTATTCATGAGGAAGTGCATACTCTATACTCCTATGCATGAGGAAGTATATACTCTATACTCCTATGCATGAGGAAGTACATACTCTATACTCCTATGCATGAGGAAGTACATACTCTATACTCCTATGCATGAGGAAGTACATACTCTATACTCCTATGCATGAGGAAGTACATACTCTATACTCCTATGCATGAGGAAGTACATACTCTATACTCCTACGCATGAGGAAGTACATACTCTATACTCCTATGCATGAGGAAGTACATTCTCCATACTCCTATGCATGAGGAAGCATATACTCTATACTCCTATGCATGAGGAAGTACATACTCTATACTCCTACGCATGAGGAAGTACATACTCTATACTCCTATGCATGAGGAAGTACATACTCTATACTCCTATGCATGAGGAAGTACATACTCTATACTCCTATGCATGAGGAAGTACATACTCCATACTCCTATGCATGAGGAAGTACATACTCTATACTCCTATGCATGAGGAAGTACATACTCTATACTCCTATGCATGAGGAAGTACATACCCTTTACTCCTATGCATGAGGAAGTACATACTCCATACTCCTATGCATGAGGAAGTACATATGCTTTACTCCTATGCATGAGGAAGTACGTACTCCATACTCCTATTCATGAGGAAGTGCATACTCTATACTCCTATGCATGAGGAAGTATATACTCTATACTCCTATGCATGAGGAAGTACATACTCTATACTCCTATGCATGAGGAAGTACATACTCTATACTCCTACGCATGAGGAAGTACATACTCTATACTCCTATGCATGAGGAAGTACATTCTCCATACTCCTATGCATGAGGAAGCATATACTCTATACTCCTATGCATGAGGAAGTACATACTCTATACTCCTACGCATGAGGAAGTACATACTCTATACTCCTATGCATGAGGAAGTACATACTCTATACTCCTATGCATGAGGAAGTACATACTCTATACTCCTATGCATGAGGAAGTACATATGCTTTACTCCTATGCATGAGGAAGTACATACTCTATACTCCTATGCATGAGGAAGTACATATGCTTTACTCCTATGCATGAGGAAGTACGTACTCCATACTCCTATTCATGAGGAAGTGCATACTCTATACGCCTATGCATGAGGAAGTATATACTCTATACTCCTATGCATGAGGAAGTACATACTCTATACTCCTATGCATGAGGAAGTACATACTCTATACTCCTATGCATGAGGAAGTACATACTCTATACTCCTATGCATGAGGAAGTACATACTCTATACTCCTATGCATGAGGAAGTACATACTCTATACTCCTACGCATGAGGAAGTACATACTCTATACTCCTATGCATGAGGAAGTACATTCTTCATACTCCTATGCATGAGGAAGCATATACTCTATACTCCTATGCATGAGGAAGTACATACTCTATACTCCTATGCATGAGGAAGTACATACTCTATACTCCTATGCATGAGGAAGTACATACTCTATACTCCTACGCATGAGGAAGTACATACTCTATACTCCTATGCATGAGGAAGTACATTCTCCATACTCCTACGCATGAGGAAGTACATACTCTATACTCCTATGCATGAGGAAGTACATACTCTATACTCCTATGCATGAGGAAGTACATACTCTATACTCCTATGCATGAGGAAGTACATACTCCATACTCCTATGCATGAGGAAGTACATACTCTATACTCCTATGCATGAGGAAGTACATACTCTATACTCCTATGCATGAGGAAGTACATACTCTTTACTCCTATGCATGAGGAAGTACATACTCCATACTCCTATGCATGAGGAAGTACATACTCCATACTCCTATGCACGAGGAAGTACATACTCTATACTCCTATGCATGAGGAAGTACATTCTCTATACTCCTATGCATGAGGAAGTACATACTCTATACTCCTATGCATGAGGAAGTACATACTCCATACTCCTATGCATGAGGAAGTACATACTCTATACTCCTATGCATGAGGAAGTACATTCTCTATACTCCTATGCATGAGGAAGTACATACTCTATACTCCTATGCATGAGGAAGTACATACTCCATATTCCTATGCATGAGGAAGCATATACTCTATACCAATTCCAAACAGATGCCCCTAGTGCGTCTTTCTTTCATGAATAGTTTCAAGCTGATTTATATGTTTGATACGAAGACATTCTTAACCTATAATTTTGTATTCAGAGCACTGTATGATCCTGACTCGCGTTCGTACATCAGGATTTTTTATTCATAATATATCCCACAATTATCCCTGTAGGCACTCTACGCAGCTGCACACAAGTTGTGAGCAGTTTTCAATTGGATTTCATGGTCAAAATATAGAACGTTCATCAGGCATTCTGGAAGCCTTAATGTCACCACCAACTGAACTACAACTATTAATATTAAACCTGATGAGACAATGTTATACAGAAATTACTATATTGTATGCAAATGAGAATGCCCTTTATCTGCGCCTTCTGGGAGCAATGTTCGAAAAAAGCTTCTGTACATGTTGTATTATACTTTTTTCATGATTACTGTATAGTTGTTGGATTGAATTGTGTTTATCAGCATGCGCTAGATAAATAAATACAAATAGATAAACCTAATGTACAACACAGACGCCTATCTAAACCCACACACATTCAACTTGGCATGCTTCAATAATGATTATACTTTAAATAACTTCCAAATTAGCCTTTTTTCTCTTTGTCTGACCTTGCGTCTGCTTTGAATTCCAACTTCCTCCGTCTCACCTCCCTCCCTCATCTCGACTCGCCCGGCCGTGTCCAAAACCATCAGATTCTTCCATCTCGTTGGATAAAAATGAGCGCAATTAGGAGTTTGGGATTGTGCTCTTTGGCAGTGCTGCCTGTTACTGCCCGAGGGCTTTCTTGATATGACTGAGATTATTATACGGCGGATGCTCACTCTCTCTGTTTTATACACGTTTTTGGATCACACATGTATTTTTAAATTGATGATGGAGAGCAGTTGCAGTGACAGACTGATACACCCTCGCTGTGTGAAGGAGAGGTTTGGTAGGTCTTTCCTTCCTGCTGCTGTCAGACTGTACAATGAGAACTGCTGAGCCTGTAAATGTCATTCATCTATAAATAAGTAAATACTAAAATCATGTGCAATGTGCAATACTGCAACTTCAGAATGTCCACTAAACAATGTCAACTTTACTTTATCTACTTATCAACCTGCCCAATATGTACAGTATATAACTCTGCAATATATCTATATATGTATATATAAGTATGTTCTTTTTTGAAAGACTGCTATTGAAGCACTTACAGCATTTAAGGCTAGTTAAGAAACATAGCTACTACTTATTTTGTATATTTTTGTGTGCTCCCTGTGTACTCTTACTGTCCTGTATATGCGCTGCAACATTGAAATTTCTCATCTTATCTTATCTTATAATGCACTCGTGTTTCTTTTAAAGGTTTTTTTTGCACGATGGAAGGTGATTGATGACAAGAAAGCCACTATAGAGTTGGCTGAGTGTGCGAGTGTTTGTGTGCGTTTGGGAGTGGACCGTGAAAAGCAGGTTGCGCGCCGAAGGCCATGAATAGCCATCCTGTTGAATAAACTTTGAGCGAGCTCGCCGGCTGATATCTGACCTCGAACTGGACCAAATATAACAGGGGCCTCCAAGAACGACAAGGGGCAGATAATGGAAAGATGAGAGAATGCATTATGTTGGCAACAAAGAGCCTGTATGGTTTTACCGAGAACTAGCCCCGTGAACATTTTTGGAGTTGTACATTTGATACTATAGGGATATGGGGTTTTGAAAACATGGGTTGAAAATGTTTTGTAATGCTTTATATATTGTACTTTTCACCAGATTTTCACGCACCCGATGGTCAAAAGTTATTGGGTTTTAGCATTGGAGTTCTTTCACTAGGAAAAATTTAGCAGTGAAACAACCATATGCCGAGTTTTTTGCAACCTCTACCGGGAAGGTTATGTTTTCATCTAGGTTTGTCTGTCCAAAAATGATCTTTAAAAAGTTATGGGAGATGTTCAAGGAGAGCTCAGATTTATTTTTTATTTTTTGCAATAAGCTTCTTGGTAAAGATTTTGTGCTTTGCATTTTTTTCTCTTGTTCATGATAAAAAGGTAGTTAATATGAATTAGAGATGATAGATATTTTCTTAATTCAAGCAATATTATGATGTGCTGTTGACATTTTGCTGTATCAGTGTTTAATAAAAAAAAGCCTTGGAGATTCAGGTTGAATACATTTGGCAGATGATCAAAATATGTATTTATCTGTTACTTATAATGGGTGAATCATGTATGATACTTAATAATGAAATATACTTAATTAGAATAACACCTTTTGCAGGGCATACAGTACTTTCCAGATGGTGGTTGACATATTTTCAAACTTGTATAATTTGTTTAGCCCTCTCTACTCCTTTGTTTTCACATATTTTTTACACTGATGGAGATGTTCTTGCCAACGAGGAGCCTGCATGTTGATCCCATCACCTCAATTTCATCCTTGTGCTGTTATTTTGAATAATGAACATTCACTACAAAAGATTTTATTTGGAAATGTAGCCAAACACACACTGGGAAATCCAAATCCATTTTTTAACAACTCTTGCATGTCTCAATTTTAACAAATTCAATTTCAACTTGTCCATAGTTATCAGAATCAAGCCGAGATAACAACTTAGCGCCTGACACAAGCCTCTGTAATGATCGGAATAATAACTAGGGCCTAGTCAGGGGTGAAATGCCAACGCGTGACCGATGAGGAGAGACTGAATATGTGCACGCAGCCACACATACTTTTGCATATGCGGCTGAAATAGTAATTCTCGCCTCTCCTCCTCCTCTCATGTCACAGTCTTTTAAGGCGCTCTTTGCCTCACCCTTCACCACGTTTTTTATCTTCCGTCGACTCTCCGCCGTCCTCACCTCCGCCTCATTTACAGCTGCGCTTCTCTTCCTCCGGGGAGCGTTAACCGGGGTCATCCACTCACCCCGCCCTGGAGCCGTGATGAGAGGTGGGGTGAGGAAAGAGGAAGGGGGGAGGCAAGGATGAAGAGAGCTGGGTGGGGAGATTCCGCAGTCCTTTTTGATCCAAACCTTCATAATCTTAGCAAACTATCACATGCACAAAACGATGGGCATGAAATAAATCAAATGGATCAGTTTAAAGCTGGGGATACCTCACTATTTTTTTTTTCTTTTCCGGCAGAAAAACTGAGAGGTGATGAGCTGAGTGAGGCTGGTACTTATTTTGAGAGAGAGAAGCTGGTTTCAAGATGTGAACAAAAATAAATATTAAAACTATTGGATTAAATAAATTTATCCTCACAGAGATCAACAAAGTATCTATCTATTAATCAATTAACATAGATAAATTGAATGAAAATTTTATTTCTGTTTTGTTCATATTTTCCATGTATTGGTGTGTATATACTGTATATAAAAAAAAAAGTGTGCAGTGACCCCGGTACCACCATTCAACTGCACACACTCCCTGAGCTCGTGGCTTTGTGAGGACTAAGCGCAGCATGTGTTTAAATCTCTATAATCACAATGAGGCAAAAGAAGTGAGAAGAATGTGGAAGGACACCATGGATAGTGTAGAAAGGTATGTGATTTCAGATTTTTTTTGTATATACTTTTTATACACACTTAGAATTTTCCATCAAAATGCGTCCAATTGAATTACTGCTTATTCAATTGGTTTACTACAACGAGATAATTTTCAACAAACTAGTAAAAACCTGATCCCTCGTCTACTCTATTATTATTTTTTTACAAAACAAGCTTGTAAAACCTGTGCACTCTGATTGAAGGCGTGTCCACACTGATCGAACCCATTCTCTGTGGACATGGCTAGCAGATGCATTTAAGATCACAGCAAATTTGGATCATTTTAAATGTACGAATTTGTATTTATTCAACACCAATTAAAGGTGCAGTAAGCGATTGTGTTAGCTTAGCCGTAGCACCAACACAAAACCACTTCACCCCTTCCCTCGCCTCTCCACCAAACCAAACATCCAGCTTTTTCCTTTCTTTGTCACAACAGGGAAAGAGGGTTGCAAACGTGAAATTACCATTTTCTGTTCAGCCCTTTTAGGTTTTAGAAACTCCAATTACTCAGGTGCGCACACTTGTGAGAAACAAGAAGACGGCAAAGGGGGTAAATGCATCACATTGGTTCGTTGGGGATGAACAAATCCCATTGGTTTATTTTTATCGGTCTGCTCCAATTATTTTTAACAATTTTTTGGAGACTATAGGCATCTGGTCAATTCCATTACTATTTGAAAACACATGATAACTTGACAACTTTTAGGGTATAGGGACGTTTCCCACAAAAAAATCACTGACTGCATCTTTTTTACACTGTCTCTCGCTTGTTTCCTGGTTTTGTTAAATCAACCAGGAAAGATGGTGTGGTTAATTGCACTGAGGAGATTAATTGACTTGTGCTGCTGCATTTGAGCCTGTGTAATAGTCAAATTTTAAGTAAACACAATGTTGCGTGATTACCAAAAGTGTGGTATTAACAGTTTGTATAATAACAATTTTATTTTCATACTTTTACAAAGTTTGAAACCAGCAATAGGCTTTTCTTCTCATCTGAAAGCTTGAAGTCAGACATTAAACTGGTCAGACTGGTATAAAAAAGAGCCAAATATGTTGTTGTGCGTACTTCATATTTGTATGCTTTGTCAACATACTACAACAATATCCGTTTTAAAAATGTAAGAGCCTAGAGTGCCTAGTTAACTCACCAAGAAGGATCCCAAGCCCGGCTGGAAAAGGAGGACGGTTGGGCATAGGGCTAGCTACCCTACCCCGTGAAAAAAAACAGCAGCTACAGAAACGCCAAAGAGAGAAAACAACAGATTTCTTGTCGGCGACCTATGCCGCAGGAGAGGTAGTAGGCAACAGTAAGTAAGTAGAGCGCATTATGCAAACCATAAGCATATGATCTACAGCAAATATGAGCAGGTTATCACTAATATTTACAATCTATGATCACACCACACCACCGAAACCAATATGTAATGTTGGGGAAACATTACTCATATAGCAAATTTTTCAGACCTAGGTCACCCAAAGCGCTTTGGACATGGTTGTAGGGTAAACAGGAGCACGCGGAAGAAATCTACGCAGGCACAGGAAGAACCTGCAAACGCCACACAGAAAGGCCTGGAGATGGAAACAAACCCAAGAAATTTGTGCTTTGATACTCAAGCTCTAACCGCTGTGGCGCCTGGTTGGCAAGTCTCCGTTATAGCTTCAAAAAAAACATTATTGACTGTGTAATCAAAGTAACATGTGTGTCAGCTTGTATATATGTTTTTTCAAACATAAAAACCCCTTCAGAATTCACTACTCCAATCACAATCCCCAATCGGAACACCTGTTTACGATTCAGTCTTGTTTAAAAATCCAGCCTTGTTTCTGCACTTGCACATGCTTAACCATCTGTGAAAGAATACCCCGAGAGCTCTCCTTATCCCTGTCTGGATCCACTACTACTGCTGCTGCTGCTGCTGCTGCTGTTGTTGTTGTTGTTTTTGTCCCAGACCGGAGTCAAAAATCCGTCCATAGCCACAAACATCTTCAAATTTCAGCTCAAGCCTAATCAGGAAATCGAATGGTGGCTGGCCCCGGTGCATTGTGGGCTTGCTAGTGTCAGCAGCGGTTAATGTGTGCTGTGTTTGGATTGTCAATCGCATATTATTCCAGCCATGGAAAGCCATATTTTTAAAACAATGTTTAGGGATGCATTATCGGTATGATTTTTCATCCAAACATTTCTATCGTGTTACTTTTTTGATGCGGAAGATTTGAAGTCGCCTATTCATCTCTTGTTACCAGTTGCCATTTTGACACTGAAAGGGCGCATTGTTCATCCGGAGACTCATAACGTTGATCTTTGCCCTCTTCGAGACGACATCCTGTTCGTGAGATCATTCCTAAGCTGTTTTGTCATCTAGAGAACTCCTTTCATCTTCGCCTCGCAAACACATGCCCTGTCTGTGTCTCTCTCCGCACCTTTCACCCGGGCAATCTCCATCTCTTCTCCCAAAACCATTATCTCTGTGGCCACCGTCTGCCTTTCCTTTGATCTTCTGTAAATAGTTATCAGGTCGTTGTACTGGATCATGAGAAACACGCAGAATGAGGTGTTTGTATTTAGCATTTTCCATCAAGTTTTCAGGTACAGTATTGTATGTTTCATGTGTTCTCATTGCATGCCCTTCTGTTAATCCTCTGATAGCCACACAAAACGTCAAAAGGTTTTATTCTCAAAATTAACACTAAAAGCATATATTGTAAGTTTAAATGTGTACCCTATATATTGGTGAGAGTGATTCAATATTGAGGGGTCTTGAGAGAAAACTAAGTAAGTAGGTAATCTTTATTTATATAACCTCTTTCACGGACCAGAGTCACAAAACAGTTTATAATTGTGTCCATTTGTCTCTCACTCCACACAGAGATGGGAGCAGGGTCGCCAGTAAAGGAGGCGCATGCCAGACCTATTCTACACGTTTTTAATGGTAGGAGAAATCTACTCAGACATGGGGAGAACATGCAAACTCCAGCCCTGTACCGACCAGGATTCAAACCCAGGACCTTCTTACTGAGAAGTGAGATTGCTATCCACTCAGCCACTGTGTCGGCAAAAACTAATTTCAAGTTTGTTGTAATGTCTTAGTTTGAACAACCAGGATTCAGGTAGAGTTGCAGAATTTTAGAGAAAAATCAAATTTGTCAGGTCAGGGTTTGAAATGTATGTTTTGAAACTTGGATAATGTTGAAAGTGCTTGAGAAGAATTCACCTTGAACTTGAAGTTCTCGTGTTTCTTTATTTGTTATTATTAGTGAATTTCAACTTAAAAGCACACTCTGCATAACACTAAGTTGGATAAGATTGGAGTTTTAAATTTTTTGCTTTAACAGATAAAACCGCTAATTCATTCAAAACTAAAAATCACTGAAATCAAAATAATGCTACCTTATTTACTCTCTGTTTGAGATTTGCACTGATTCTTGTATTTCTAAGTCTGTGGTAGAGCTCTGAACACAAGTAAAACACAATAATCAACTGCTGGATAATTACTGTTCTTAAAGGAAAGGATCTATGTAATTGCTTTCATTGCAGCGAATAACATCTGAATTCTAGATGATTGTGATTAATTATGCGGCCCTATTGTCTGGGGAAATGCATAGGGGTTATACTATAGAGCCGCTTCCACACAGAGAACCCTGCTGCTGTCTTATAGTATCTTTGTCAGCAGGCTCTAGTATTCTCCTCCATGCCGTTTATGACGTAACTGAGGTCGTGATTAGTCCATGAAACAATAAAACCTGTAAAATGAAGATGAACTCATGATAGCTAAAATTGTAAAATGCCTGAATGGTCCTTACAATGTCCCTAATAGCTTCACGACAAACCTCCTAGAAATATAATGGGTCTAATTCTCCTTTTGTGGTCTTTTCACATTTATGACATTAGTGAACTCATCCTCTACCCTCCACTCTATATTCCACTTCAGCTTCCTCTCATCGTGTTCACCATTAGGCCTCTGTTCCACTGTCCACTGATGTTTCGCTCCTCCGCTGACCTCCTCTGTGTCTTGCCTGTGGACTTTCGGCCTCCCATCTGATCATTCCTTTATCTTTTCCCCAAATATCAGCACCTTTCTTCAAATCTTCTTTTCAAGCAGCCACCAGGCCTATATTCTCTGATCACTCCTTCCAGGGTTTCGGTCCGCCCACGCTTCCCTCCCCCTTTCCCTATCTCCCTCCCTTGCTGGTTCCTGACCTCCATCTCCGTGTGATCATCCCCTCAGAGTTAAAGCCATCTGTTCCTGCAGGAGAACCAAGAACTACCCTCATGAGCAGCCACGATGTATTTATGCAGTTTATTTTGGGTGTGTGTTACAAAATGTGACCACAACTTTCTCATTTCTCAAAACTGGCAGCTTTGCATATTCATATGGGTAAAGGTGATAGACCATGTGGCCCAGCTGACAACCAGCCGTGCCGAAGAAGAAGTTTTAAGGCGCTCGCAGATTCCATGTGATAGATGTGTCGAGATGGTGTTGGCGACGATGGTTACTACACGTCGGATACCGGTTTGCGTTGCTCCATACAGTATGTGTGTGTGTCTGTGTATTAATGTGGTTGTACAGTGAGGGTTCAGGCCCTCAGTGGTGTCCCACCTCGATTAGGGAGTAAAAAATGTTTATTCAGGAGCAGCTGTTTCAGAAAGATGTCGACACACTCACACACGCATGCACTCACACAAAACATGCACACGCTCACATGCATGCACACACACACACACTCACTCACACACACACCCACACATTTACACACTCAAACACGCACACATACGCACACACACACACACAAACAGGCAGTGCAGGACGATGTCGGAAAGTGGAATATCAAAACAAAGCAATGAACTGAAACTTTATTAAAATCAAGTCTTGAAAATGAAAGAATGTGTGTGGGGATAGTCCTTTGTCTGCCTTTATTTTCTTTGCCTTCAACACAACTTGTTATTATGTGTATGGTCCATGAAGGAACAAGGACATTTCTGACAAAGGGGTTTGAATTGAAGTGGAAGACGTATCTTTTATTTTTTAACACTAGGAGCGCCCCTAGCGGTCATCTGACCTCACTTTAATATGCTAATTAGTGTATTCAAAACAAAACGCCAGAAGTTGAAATTTTATGACTTTTACTGGGTACTTGTTGTTTATATTTTGGTGTGTTTTGTTTTTGGAAAAAGTAAAGAAAACAAGATTTACACGCATTTTAACTTTTCTAAACCACAGCCATTTCTGCTGCCCCATAGGGATACATGGCGCAGGGGCGACTGTTGTCATAGTAACCTTTCCCGGGGTTTTTTCGCGCCTTATACAAATGTATCAATATGTTGTCATTAGACTCTAAAGGGACTTGAGGTTTTTATTTGGGAGAGAGAAAGAGTTTTGAATTGAGAGGAGTACAACATGAATAGAGCTGCAAGTACACGGTATGAAGCCCAGACAGTGCTTCAAGACATTGAATGAGAACAGTCTGACGGAGGTGAGATGTCACAGCGGGGAGAACACTTATAATATTCTAAATCTGAACGTAAACCCGTAGTGCATTCACGGCACGGACAGCAGTGTTGGAACAAGTCCAGAAGCAATAACGCACATGACCCGCGTAATGCCAGCAATACGCAGGTGTCTGTGTGCGCGCTGTCGCTCCATTCTGCCTTTTCATTCATCATCAATTACATTATTATATTTATACATACAAGAAGGCAATACAGCAGAATACAATATCGCAATAAAATAGAACAATTAGATGAACTATCAAGGCAGAGTGCAGATGGAGCGCTGTGAGGCCTCTCGTCACCCGCGGACACCTGCAGGAGGAGAGCGACTGTGGGTCAGAAGCGGCCCTCATCATATCAATAAGGATATCTTTCTTATTTCATTCAGATAACACTGTGTGTTATTCTGCACAGCGCGCACTGCAAGGCAATGATTATAATTTTCTTCTGATCATAAAGAGCACTGCTTGTCTCAAATAAATACAAATATATATATATAACGTGTCCCGTGTAAAATTGAAGATTGTACATTGACGATGGAAGCCTAGCTGATGATCTTGTGTCAATACGAATACTATTATTATTATCGAGATAATATTTCCCACAGTGATTTAGGCCTCTAAAGAGAAAACAGTCTGGAGATGACGTAAGAAGTAGACGCATAGCAGCGCGAAGACGTTATGGTCCCGTGCTTTTCTAAACAATCATTTATATTGTTTGAATTGACATATTGTTACTGAGTCAAATTTAACATATAGTGACCGACCTTTTACGTGTATGCAAAGTTACAAAATAAATCTAGCCAGAAAAGTCTTCGTAATTTTTTTTTATTTCGGCTGGAATTACAATTACTTAGCATATTTAGACAAATAATTTACACAGTTTCATTATGATCACGATTTCCTTGCAACAACAAATTCTGGTTTAGTGAACAATCAATTTGGCAAAAGGCTGTATCAGCGCAAAATACATAGCGGTCAACTGACCGCAGGGGGCGGTGCAAGGTATGTTTAGAGCACGGCGGTCCTAGTGTTAATGGCACTATTAAAATTGTTTATGTTTATTGTTCAAGCAATTTCATAATCAGTTTGCAGTTGACACATTCATACATGCTTTTACCTGAACAAAAGGAACAGAAAGAAGATAAATCTTGTATATCCTGTCCTTTGTACAAAAACAATAAAATAAAATAAGGAAAGCAAATTGAATTTCCCAATTTAAACCCCAAACACCAAAACCCAAGTCACCAATTGCACAACGCATCAACAGTCCTCAATGTCTCACATTTCGTCAGATACAATCCTCTTTTTTAACCTAAATTATATTCATTCAAAATTTTTACTTTATACATTCTCTTGAACTTCCACACACTTTTACAAACTTTGAGTTCTTCATTCAAGGAGTTCCACAGTTTAACTCCATAAACTGAGGGACATTTCTGTTTCAGTGTTGTCCTGGCAAATTTGGTTCGGAAGTTGTGTTTTCTTCTGTGTCCATCACTCACGCAAAATAGATCTTGCACATAATTGGGCAACATTTTCTGTTTAGCTTTCCACACAAGGAGCAAGATTTTCAAATCAACAATATCCTTAAACTTGAGTTGTCCAGATGCTATAAACAAGATGTTTGTATGCTCTCTATAATGTTTATTGTTAATAATTCTTATAGCTCTTTTTTGCAACAAAAACAAGGGTTTGGTGTTGGTGCTATATGTATTACCCCAGATTTCAGTGCAGTAACTGAAATATGGGAGAACCAGTGAGCAGTACAGCATATGTAACGAGCTACAATCAAATAAATCTTTCACTTTGTACAAGATACCAATAGTTTTACTAATTTTTTTCTTTACATAGTCTATGTGAGCTTTCCAATTAAGTTTCTCATCTAAGACAACGCCCAGAAACTTAACTTCATTAACCCTTTCAATCCGAACTCCATCAATTGTGATTTTCACATCATCACTTTTATTTTTGTTACCAAATATCATAAAGTTTGTTTTGTCCCAATTTAATGATAACTTATTTGCATTAAACCAATTCCTCACATTTTTTAATTCAGCACAAACTCTTTCTGTTAATTCAAGCAAGTTATTACCCGAGTTGAATATACTGGTGTCATCAGCAAACAACAAAAAGTTTAAGCTATTAGACGCTTCACAGATGTCATTGATAAACAAAATAAAAAGCAAAGGTCCTAAAACGGACCCTTGTGGGACTTCACATGTGACCTTTTTGTAATGTGAATTCACCCCCTTGATATGCACATATTGTTCACGGTTAGAAATATAACTTTGAAACCATTGGTGTACTGGCCCCCTGATTCCATAGCTATATAATTTGGACGGTAGCAACTCATGATTTACGGTATCAAATGCCTTGCGTAAGTCAATGAATACTCCGACTGTATATTCTCTTCTTTCCGTAGCAGCTGTTATTTTTTCAACCAATTCAATAAGTGCTAGGCTTGTAGATCTTTGTGTCCTGAACCCATACTGTTTTTCACTGATTAAGTTATGTTTATCTAAGAAGTGTGTAAGTCTATGAGAGAACCATTTCTCCAGGACTTTGGAAAACTGAGAGAGCAGCGACACTGGTCTGTAGTTGTTAAATGTATGTTCATCCCCATTTTTGAAAAGCGGGATTACTTTGGCGACTTTCATTTGATCCGGAAAAACACCAGTTTGTATAGACAGATTACAGATAAATGTCAAAGGTTTGATAATGCAGTCGATAGTTCTTTTTATAATGAACATGTCGAGTCCATCACTGTCTGTGGAGGTTTTACTTTTACACTTTTTTACAATAGATAAAATTTCGTTTTCAAAGACCTCTCCCAGAAATATAGACTGCATTATTCTGCTCCCCATCTCAGATGTTCCCCTTTGATTCGATCCGTCCATACTCTTGGCTATATTAGCTCCTATATTAGTAAAAAATAAGTTAAATTCATCAGCAATCTTTCTTTTATCATTATGAACAATATCATCCTCAATGAAGTAATCAGGTATGATTTTTTGTTTGGAGTTGGGTCTGATTGCTCTGTTTAGTACATTCCAAGTCGCCTTCATGTTCCCATGATTTTCTCTCAGTTTTCTGTTATAGTAATCCTTCTCAGCATTTCTCATAATGGTAGTTAATTTGTTTTTGTATAGTTTGTATTTTTTTTCGTTATCAGTGTTCCGGTTTTTAACATAATTTTTATACAGTTTATTTTTCTTATGACATGCTCTTATTATTCCTCTTGTAAACCATGGTTTATCAGTTCTAGTAATTTTTTTGGATTGCTTCAATGGACACCAAATATTATATAGTGATATAAAAGTATTTAAAAAGGAATAATAAGCTTCATTCACATCACCCACATAGACTCCAGACCAGTGTTGCTTGAGAAGTTCGTTTCTAAATTGTTGGATATTAATTTCTGTTCTGACTCTGCAGTATGTAGAGTAATTCAGCTTTTCATATTTTCTAGGCTGCAGGTCATAGATGGTAAAAACAGGCAGGTGATCGCTAATGTCATTAATCAACAAGCCACTTGATATAAAGTGGTCTGCATTATTTGTGATAATATTGTCGATCAATGTAGCACAGGATGTGGTGATTCTACTTGGATGTGAAATCAGAGGGAACAGAGAGCGTGAACATAGAGCACTTAAGAAATCAGAAGTTGCTCTACAATTTCGTGAATTAAGAAAATCAATATTAAAGTCTCCGCCGATCAAAAGGGTTTTTTGGTTATCCTGTGCGTCTAATATTTTTTCAAAATTGAACTGAAAATCATCCACTTTTGAGCTTTGTGCTCTATACACGCATGCAGCTATCGCGTTCCTGCTTTTCAACATCTCAATTTCTACAGCCACACTTTCCATAATTCCTTCAATAGCCATAGTCATTGGTTCGACAACTTTGCAATTCAAGATATTGTCAACATACAACACCACACCACCCCCCCTCCTTCCAGGGCGATTTGTGTAGTGCATTGTGTATCCTTCTATTTCAAAATCAGAAACATTCTCATCGCGAAGCCAAGTTTCAGAAAGCGCTATTATTTTAAAACGATACTTAAGTGAATACAAATAATCTTTCATCCTAATAAAATTAGCATAAAGGCTTCGAATATTGAAATGAATAAATGAAACACCATTTATTGAATTGCTAGTTGATGTAAACTCGACATCTGTGTAATATTTACAAGTATGGCTTACATTACTCAGTAAATTACTCTCCGGGTCCAGATCCACATCAAAATCATGTGCTCTATGCTTGGTCATTACTGCGTTTAATTTGGCACAATATGCAGCAAAGCAGAGTTCGGTAGAATATGGATAAACTAACTAAGTGTAAGACAAAAAAACAAGACATTGGTGACCACCAGAATCCCCTCCCGCTCTTCCCCAACCCCCCACCCTCCCATTCATAAAGTAAAATAACGTTCATCGTGGGGTAAACATATTTACCCTCTCCCCATACAAGTTACAATATAGCTGTGAATTCTTAAATATGGGAAAAAATATTTAGTCATATTAGAATCCATGCACAAAGGCTTATCTGAATCGGCTGTCGTGTTCAGTTCTTACCAGAGATGTACCATGAATGTATCACTTGTCCAATGACGATATGAAGCTTTCTGCCTGGCCTGGCTCATCAAAGGTATGGTGCGCATTTCCTTTGGATAGCTTGATCGTCGCTGGATACAGGAGGAAGGCCTGGAATCCTTTTACGCGCGCCTCATGCATAACTTTGTAGCACACTTTACGCCGCTTGGCGGTGGCCTCACTGTAATCCGCTGCAAACTTGAGTTGGATCTTGTCCACCTCTGGAGGATGTTTCCTAGACTCTTGGAGAATGCGATCCCTGTCCGTGTATCGTAGGCATTTGACAATCAGAGTCAGAGACTATTTCTCCGTCTCAAAACATGTGATTCAAAAATAAGTCACATTCAATATTGACCTTGCATGATAGCCGTGAAAACACAATTGTGTTGACTTGTACAGCGAGTCCTAGGGTTGTAAGTGTGTAGAATGCTAGTTCTCCAACTGAACTAAATGTTATTGTACACCACTGCTTGGAATGAGTCCCTCTAGTCGAAGGAGGTTTAGGTTAAAGAACAGTTACCTACATTTCACTTTCAATAATCAATAAGCAAGATGACGGACATACATTTGTTTTATAAAGATAGGCCTGGGGGAGTCTCAAGAATTGCAGTGCTACAAAAACTTTTCAAACATGAAACTTCAGTATTGGCAGTTAACAAAATATTGAACCAAATGATGCCTTTGTGTCGTTCTCATTTCTTGGCATCCCTGATTGTTCTTGATTTTCCATAGCAGCTGCACGTATCCGTCCTCGGGGTGAATCCTTTATGAGCGTGAAGGCTTTCTTAGCAGGAATGACCCAATTTATCAAATGCAGCTAACACACTGTTGATGAGTCTAATTAAAATCTGTAGAAAAATCTCAAAAAGGCTAGTGGTAATCGTATTTACAGTGTGCAGTTTCACCCATTCATTTCCCCACTTAAACCACGGATAATCCACCATATTTAGTGTGGAAAAAGCCTGTTTGATAGTGACTTTGATCGTGTTGCTCCCTGCTTCTGTCGGCTTTATATTTAGAGCGACTAAACAAGCATGCACACAAGTCTAAATACAATGGTATAAACACACTTCCTTTGTGATGTGCCCATATAAAGAGATGATTATATATTCTTCATTAGTGTGTATGGGAGTAATCCAGTGAAAAGGCTATTGCACTTTGCACAAAGCATACAATTGATTTGAGTCAAAGGCTTCAGTTCGGGTCTCCCTGTGTGCCACATATTGGAAAAACAGTAGGGCAGCCACAAGCAATTCCATTCCTCGGCCTAAGTGTATTTTAAAGAGACACATTTGTTTAAACAGCCCACCTCCGCAACCGCACCCCTGCTATTAGCACGTTTCAGTGTGGAGCGGTATTATTCGGATGGGGCAGGGTGCTTTCATGGTTATGAATGCATTTCCAACCACCACTATGAGAGCATTGTAAAAATACAACACACTCTACGTAATAGAGAGAAAGACAAGGGTTTTTTTCTTGTTTCAACTGTGGTCCCATATAAAGGTGTACATTTTGAAAAAATCACTTGAATGAGGCGGGCGAAGTGGATCAATGCTTTTCCAGATAAGCGCCCCCTGCAGGCCACCCAAATGAAACGCAGCAATTTCTTCTTCTATTTTTTATTGTTATTTTTTCCAAGTTTGCCCAAAATCAATTCTCTTTTGTGAAAGATTTTTTAGTACTACCTTAGAATTGAGTGTCCCCCTCCCGATTAAGACTACAGGACTGAACCAAGAAGGCTTTTAAACCTGGAGTACCTAACTCTTAAAAATAATAATAGCAACTTCTTGGGTGATCCGATCGCAGCAGGTCGGAGCAGGTCTTTCCCTTATTAGAAGACATTCTATCTTGTATGCTGAGGAGGAGCCTTATGAGTCACTGTTTGATGCGTTGGGTTTATTGCTGCTGATTGGCCGAATAAGTATTAAAAAAACTGGATTTAAACTCCCCCCTGGACTGCCACCTTAACGTGGTGGGGGAGTTTGAGTACTCGGATGATCCTGGGAGCTATGCTGTCTGGGGCTTCATGCCCCTGGTAGGGCCTCCCATGGCAGACAGGTCTCAGGTGACGAGTCAGACGAAGCGCAGTCCAAAAACCACCATGGATTGCACTATAACGAGAGCAGTGACGTCGCCCGGCATGGCGCAGCCGGGGCCCCACCCTGGAGCCAGGCCTGGGGTCGGGGCTCGTATGCGAGCGCCTGGTGGCCGGGCCTTAGCCCACGGGGCCCGGCCGGGCTCAGCCCGAAGGGATGACGTGGGCAGTCCCTCCTGTGGGCCCACCACCTGCAGAGGGGTCCGTGGTGGCGCGGTGCTGAGAGGACTGGGCGGCAGTCGAAGGCGGAGACCTCGGCGACCCAGTCCGCACACACAACATCTGGCTCTTGGGACGTGGAACGTCACCTCACTGGGGGGGAAGGAGCCCGAGCTCGTGGGGGAGGTTGAGCGATACCGACTAGAGATAGTCGGCCTCACCTCCACACACAGCTTGGGCTCTGGACCCCAACTCCTTGAGAGGGGTTGGACGCTCCACTTTTCTGGAGTTTCCCGCAGGGAGAGGCGGCGAGCTGGGGTGGCCATTCTCATTGCCCCCCATCTCAGCCGCCATGTGTTGGAGTTATCCCCGGTCAATGAGAGGGTCGCGTCCCTCCGCCTCCGGGTGGGGGACAAGTCTCTCATTGTTGTGACGGCCTACGGGCCTAACAGCAGTGCAGAGTACCCGGCCTTCTTGGAGTCCTTGGGAGGGGTACTGGACGGTGCACCGCCCGGGGACTCCGTCATTCTCCTGGGGGACTTCAACGCCCATGTGGGAGGCGCCAGTGACACTTGGAGAGGGGTGATCGGAAAGAACGGCCCCCCTGATTTGAACCCGAGCGGTGTTCAGTTGTTGGACTTCTGTGCCAGTCACAGTTTGTCCATCACGAACACCATGTTCGAGCACAAGGGTGTCCACCAGTGCACGTGGCACCAGGACACCCTAGGCCGGAGGTCGATGATCGACTTTGTTGTCGTATCATCTGACCTTCGACCGCGTGTCTCGGACACTCGGGTAAAGAGAGGGGCGGAGCTGTCAACCGATCATCACCTGGTCGTGAGTTGGATCCGCTGGCAGGGGAAGAAGCCGGTCAGACCTGGCAGACCCAAGCGTATAGTGAGGGTCTGCTGGGAACGTCTCGCTGAGCCCCCTGTCAGACGGACTTTCAACTCGCACCTCCGGGAGAGTTTCTCCCAGGTCCCGGCGGAGGAGGGAGACATGGAGTCCGAGTGGACCATGTTCTCTGCCTCAATCGCCGATGCGGCGGCTCGTAGCTGTGGTCGCAAGGTCTCTGGTGCTGGTCCCGGCGGCAACCCCCGAACCCGGTGGTGGACACCGGCAGTAAGGGATGCTGTCAGGCTGAAGAAGGAGTCCTATCGAGCCATGATGGTTCGGGGGACTCCTGAGGCAGCTGTCCAGTACCGGCAGGCCAAGCGTGCCGCGGCCCGGGCTGTTGCAGAGGCAAAAACCCGGGACTGGGAGGAGTTCGGACAGTCCATGGAGCATGACTATCGGTCGGCCTCGAAGAGATTCTGGCAAACCATCCGGCGCCTCAGGAGGGGGAAGCAGTTCTTTGCCAACACCATGTACGGTGCGGGTGGAGAGCTGCTGACCTCGACTGGGGATATTGTCGGGCGGTGGAAGGAATACTTTGAGGTTCTCCTCAATCCCCCCGTCACGTCCTCTGTTACAGAGGCAGAGGCTGAGGATGTTGGGGCGGATACATCTATCTCCCTGGCTGAGGTCACCAAGGTGGTTGGTAGCCTCCATGGTGGCAAGGCTCCGGGTGTGGATGAGATCCGCCCTGATTATCTAAAGTCTCTGGATGTTGTAGGACTGTCTTGGCTGACACGTCTCTGCAACATCGCGTGGCGATCGGGGGCAGTGCCAATGGAGTGGCAGACCGGGGTGGTGGTCCCTCTCTACAAGAAGGGGGACCGGAGGGTGTGTTCCAATTATCGTGGGATCACACTCCTCAGCCTCCCCGGTAAGGTCTACTCCAGGGTACTGGAGAGGAGGTTACGGCCGATGGTCGAATCTCGGATCCAGGAGGAGCAGTGTGGTTTTCGTCCCGGTCGCGGAACACTGGACCAGCTCTATACTCTCCATCGGATACTCGAGGGTTCATGGGAGTTCGCCCAACCTGTCCACATGTGTTTTGTGGATTTGGAGAAGGCGTTCGACTGTGTTCCCCGGGGTGTCCTTTGGGGGGTTCTCCGGGAGTACGGGGTCGGGGGTCCTCTGCTGAGGGCCATTCGATCCCTGTATGACCGGAGCCAGAGCTGTGTTCGCATTGCCGGCAGTAAGTCAGACCTGTTCCCGGTGAATGTTGGCCTCCGACAGGGCTGCCCTTTGTCACCGGTTCTGTTCACTGTATTTATGGACAGAATATCTAGGCGCAGCCAGGGGTCGGAGGGGGTCCGGTTCGGAGACCACAGGATTTCATCTCTGCTGTTTGCGGACGATGTTGTCCTGTTGGCTCCAACGAACCAGGACCTGCAACATGCACTGGGGCGGTTTGCAGCCGAGTGTGAAGCGGCTGGGATGAGAATCAGCACCTCCAAATCTGAGGCCATGGTGCTCGACCGGAAAAAGGTGCCTTGCCCTCTGCAGGTGGGTGGAGAGGTCCTTCCTCAAGTGGAGGAGTTCAAGTATCTCGGGGTCTTGTTCACGAGTGAGGGAAGAATGGAGCGTGAGATTGACAGGCGGATCGGTGCAGCGTGCGCAGTGATGCGGTCGCTGTATCGGACCGTTGTGGTAAAGAGGGAGCTGAGCCGAAAGGCAAAGCTCTCGATTTACCGGTCAATCTTCGTTCCCTCCCTCACCTATGGTCATGAGCTTTGGGTAATGACCGAAAGAACGAGATCGCGGATACAAGCGGTCGAAATGAGCTTCCTCCGCAGAGTGGCTGGGCGCTCCCTTAGAGATAGGGTGAGGAGCTCAGTCACACGGGAGGAGCTCGGAGTAGAGCCACTGCTTCTCCACGTCGAGAGGAACCAGTTCAGGTGGCTCGGGCATCTGTTCCGGATGCCTCCTGGACGCCTCCCTGGGGAGGTGTTCCGGGCACGTCCCACCGGGAGGCGGCCCCGCGGAAGACCTAGGACACGCTGGAGGGACTATGTCTCTCAGCTGGCCTGGGAACGCCTTGGGGTCCCCCCGGACGAGCTGGAGGAAGTGTGTGTGGATAGGGAAGTCTGGGCGTCTCTGCTTAGACTGCTGCCCCCGCGACCCGACAACGGATAAAGCGGAAGAAAATGGATGGATGGATGGATGGATGGATGGATTTAAATTTGTGACAGAGGCCAAAAATACATGTATGTGAAAACCAGCGATAGAAGCAAATTTTAATAGAGCCATGAACGAGTGTCACGGATTTCATTACACCGCCACATTTTTAGATGTTTGACAATTGAGTATTGTATCATTATCATTATTATTATTTGGACTATGGTAAACTTAAACCGAGTAATGAGCACCTTTAGGAACTACACAAATGCAACCTGCCTCTGCACCTCCAGTTACTCACCTTGTGCCAAAACACATATGGGAAAAGTCCGTGCTCATCCAAATTCTTGATAGGACTGCTGATAACAAACATCGGTAAAAATGGGGCCCTATAGCTACATAAATGATCTGGTAGTTTGCTCCAAGCCAGACAATATAGATTTGTATATCCATATATATTGTTTTTGGGTCTCTTTATGCAGGCATATCAGTTTATCTTATTGCAAAAGCATACAGACAGAGAACATTAAACATAATAGAGAGAAGCCGCTCTGTACACCCTCATCCTTCCCCAGACAGACAACTAATGCAACCACTAAGGAAAAGCTATTTTCATTTGCTGTAAGACACATACCTTTCTCTTCATTCTTCCCAGTTGTCTCAATGTATTTATATTTATAGTTTTGCTATAAAGCAAAAATTACACTTAAATTGTCGACCCATGTATTTTACTTTCCAGGGAACAGTCTCTGGGGTATATTCTTCTATGTTCTTCTTTGAGAGCAGATGCTAAATATGTCAAGTGTTCTTATGGGGAAAAGGATCACAAAGATGTCTGCAGAAAGTGTGAAAGATCTTACATTTACATAAAATAAAAACATGCGTGTGTGTCCTTTTTTTCTATGTTTCCATGAGAGTAAATTGAGTAAGTGAAATCCCCTGCAGATGCATTGTTGTTTTGTTTTTGTTGTAATCTAGAGATAACACGGATATATGCCCGGGCCCAGATTTAAGCCATGCCAAACAAGGTATTTGTTCACATTATAATGCCAATAATCCCAACTTCAATGCTTTGTGTTTCTCGAATGCTGTTTTTTTTTTTTTCAGAAGCAGACATTTATGTATAGATTCTGTCCAAAACATATAGTCACTGTCTGAAGACCATAAAGATAAAGAACAAAGGCTTCAAACATTTATGATTATGTTAAAAATATATTTTCAAGATGGATTCACAAAGCACTGTCATGTATTCAGGGGCGCATCAGTGAAAAACAAACTGACACTTCATCTTTCACTGATTTAAACACATTTTGCTTTAAAACACTTCAACCATCAAACAAACAAAGCAAATATGAAAATGAATGAATGAATAGCTTAAAGTGAATTTTGCAACTGGAAAAAAGTGTGAACGAAGTATCTATGCATATTTATGTTTGATCAGGGTTACAGGGTATTTTTTATTTTTGTTTAAGGTTTTCAGGTGCGGCGGTCCGTCAGTACAAAAAAAACCTTCCAAGAACTGTTAGAATCCGAGAGACCATTGTGATGAACAGAACACGCAAAATGCTGACCACTCACACGGCTACTAGGTTAAAACATATACTTTAAATAAAATAAATGTTGCAAAAATCATTTTTAGGGACGATACTAGCTGTAGATATTAAGACATGGAGCTTTTTCTAGCATTTGTTTTGCCTCTAAAAAGGTTTTGATGAGATATCGATGTGATGTGATTTTTTGGGCTGGTCCACTTCGCCTCAAAAATCAAAATCAGTGCTAACAGTGGCTCAGTTGGTAGAGCATTGGCCTTTGAGCCTTGGCCTGAAGGTCGTAGGTTCGAGCCAACCGTGAGACCCCCTCCACCGACTCCCACTGATGTAATTTTGTCGTTGAGCAAGACACTTAAAACCACTTTGCATATAAGGAGCAAGTAATAATACGCTGCAAGCCTTGATGTGTTTATGGGTATTCATGGAACCATTGTGAGATCAATAAAGTATATGGCGAAAAAAATACACTTCCACAGCATAGAAAGTCCTGGGTTCAATTCCACCTCCAGATTCTATCCTCCTGTTGCTCTGGTTTACATACCACTAAAAAAAATTGTAATAGATCAAGGTGAATGAGTAATTGTAGGACAAAGAAGGAAATGAGGCTGCAATATGGTTCATTATATAATTAATTAACGGCTGGTCACTGAAACATGCAAATAGGTACAGAAAATGCACGTTGAAATTGGGGTTTAAAACATTTTCGACATAGAGTAAACTTCAAAACCAGGTTAGTGGGTTGGTACCCCTCACCACGCTGTGTATCCAAAGTGCTGAATATAGCAGATAACACATATACAGCGCACAAATAAGAGGGATTTCAAAGGATAACATTATCTATCCAACAGCAGACTTCTCAGCTCGTATATCCCTAGAGTAAAAACACACAACAGGATCTGCAGTTTTTCAACTCCACCGACAATAAGTTATTCCCTAAGCTTGTGGGATTCAAGAATATTAATCCTTCGTAGAGTAGGCTCAAAAGCTGCAGAGCGCCTGAACTGTGGCACACTGGAAAATCCAAATCCGGTAATAAAATCAGCTGCTACACGTGTGAGCCGTGTTGACATTTCGAGGATACACGCTTGCCATTAAATCATCTTCATTTCCTATAGAATTGAATGTCACAACTCTGTTTTTATCTGCTAATAACTGTGACCTTTCTCTTATGCTGATTGAATGCAATGGAATCAATTTTGTACAGCTATTGATCAATGGATTGAGCAGAAGCAAGTCTCAGTGGTCAGAGAGTGAGTGAGTTTTGGTGGTCTTTGATGGACTGGAAATGACCTTGGATTATTGAGAAAGGTTTCTCTGCCGGCTGGTCATTGTCACGACTCGGAGAGCAAGAAACTGCAAGTAGCAAAGGTTCTGGCCACAAGAGGAAGAGATGGATAAAAATTGCGGCAAAGCCTTCAGCTTTTAGGCGTCAATACTTGTTTACAAAAGTGTTCAAGGATGTTGTCAAGGATGTCACCGTCATGGTAACCTGTGCTCATATTTTCCAGTCCAAAATGATATTGGCAAGGAAAGGGGGGAAAAGTAGTACATTTTTGAGCAGTCTTTCTGTCAATGAAAGAGCGTAAACCTATAATTCATATTCCAAATATGTTTCTACACTATTTGACATTCTGCGATTGGCTTTTAATTGATGTTTGGTTGAGTGACCCTTTGTAAGTTAAAGTGTGTATTAAAATTATACATCTAATATATTGTTTGTTGAACAGCAAAAATATTCCCCACTGATTGTTCACCATATGTCTGTCCCTTTAGTACACATAGAATATACATTACAATAAAACATTCAGACTATAACTTGACAATAACAGTGGCTCAGTTGGTAGTGCATTGGTCTTTGGATCTAATAGTTGTGGTTCGATCCCATCATGACCCATGTCATCTGGTCCCACTGTCTTCTGTTGTTGTGTCCCTGGGCAAGACACTTAAGCCCACCCGCTGAAACACCATGGCCGTATCTGCGTTGAATGAGCTGCCATCTCTCTGTGGACCCACCACCTGCCGGAGGATCAGCGAGGGACTGGTACTTTGTGAATTGGTTGGTAGCTTGTATTATCACCCCCCAACCCAGGAATGGATAACAAAGGGATGAAAATGAAATTAAATGAAAGTATCACCATGCGTTTTGGTATATACAAATGCCAAATTATGTCCTACAATGTATATGTAATTGTATGTATGTGCAATCTATTGGTCAAATGAAAATAAAAATGTACTGATCTAAAATGAGCTTAGACATTTTTCAGACTGTCTGAAGCCTGTTCCACTGTTTAAGGGTGCCAATCGAAAAGGCTGATTATCCAAAGAATAAGGGTCTTCCTGGGATCACACACGTTCTGTTTGCAGTAGACCGGTAGGATCCAGTTCAGGAATGTTCAATGTACAGTCCCGTGCGTCGGAGATCACTAACACAGTTCATGTCATCCAGCCAACTTCTGCTCAATGAAAAGCTCAGAACTTCTTGAATTCAGCCATCACCTTTGTTTGACTGTACCTACATTTGTTTTTGATGTTGGCACAAAATTCAATGTGCTGATGTAGCTGGTGGTCATTCCGCCAACTTCAGCTCCGTACCCTAACCCAATGTGAATCAGTATAGGCATGTGTTACCTCATTTTAAAGCGTTGTCCGACCATGGGTGAGTGTGTTCAAATGATCTTCTTACTAAAAAAATTGGACATCGCTGATCTAGTTGTTCCAAGCTTTTTGGTTTTGTATAATTTTGTGACATATGTTTCAAAAATAAGATAACCTCTTGATGTAGAAATACCAGAGTTGAGCAACAGAATTCTGAGGCAAGTTGAATAGATCTAGAGTATTTTGTATATATATTTTTTTTACTCCAATGCATACTTATTTTGTTGAAGGGACATCTCAAATATGAATTATCCCATATATTGTCTCATACACCTGTGAACTGTCTTCCCCAGCCAGGACTTGTGGGGTAAACCACTTCCCCAACTGGGAGCTGCATCAGTCCTTCATCGTGTGGCCTCGCTCACTTTTCTCCCAACGGGTTTTTAGAGTTATTCCTTTTTAGAGTTTTTTCCTTGCTGATGCAGGTGGGTCCAATGGTGATGATCCAGGACATTGTCGGACATTTGACGACATATGGACATTGCTCATCTGCCCCTTATGGACCAATACCAATATGTTTTTTTAACATTGTATTTCTTGGGTTTGAACTGTTTGATTCTCTGATCTGTGTTAGTGAATCCAACTGTTTTGTAAAGTCCTCCGAGCTATCTACTGTTGTTATTTAGGAACACACAATAATTATACTGAATTGAAATTGAATATATTAACATGAATGAACCTTCTGCTGTCTTGTTGGATAAAGAGCAAGGGTATGTATTCTTACAGTCAGCACAGCGGTTGGCTTGATAATTTCCTTTGAGTTCTTCAAGTCAGACCCAAAAATAATTATCCATCTATTTAATTCAATGACTTGTTCCTTTTCGTTCACGTTCCTTTCAAGTTTAAAAGCACACAATGATGAGAACAATGTTTGTCTTTACCCGATTAATGAAAAGGTCACCGTGTTTGTCACCGGCTTTCTTGTTTTATTCTATTTTGGTCCGATTTGGCATAAATTATGAATATTGACTCTGCGGGGTCAAATGCTAAATCAAATGGCGACGCGCGGAATATTTAGTGGAATTGTCGGGTTGAGGGACGCTTTTTAAAAGGACTAAAGAAGATCATGAAAGTCGGTAAAACACGAGACAAAAGCGCAAGAGTATAAAAGATTGCACAAGCTGTTTTATGTGTGACAGCGAAAGTCAAATACTTAAAAAACTCAAAACACACCCACTGAGTGTCACTCCAGGCACTCAGATGTTGACACTAGAGAAATGCATGTTGTTTTTTTCGTACTGTTTTGTTTGGTGTGGAGCGATTTTCTTCCTAACCCTGCTAACCTCGCTCCAATGTTTGTCTTTGTGGTAAGTAGACTGACTCACGGGTCGCGCTGAAGTGGATGCGTTCACTATCTCGGTAAGAAAGATTATTTAGTCTTTGCATATTTAGCCACTTTAGCGCAAGCCAGGAATTGACTTGACTGGAAAATAGGGCAAACAAAACAAAGCTGTGGATGCGGCGAATGTTTACGGTGAGACTAGCGGCACTGTACTTAAAGGGAGAACCGACTGCAGGAAAGCATTCTGGGAAGGTATTATTTTGAGAGCGTTCTGCCCAGACTCTGCCGTGTCAACACTGCGGGGTTAGGTTTATCAAAATCAAATAAAAATCAAGCACACCAGATCTCTGCAAACATAGTGTGAAACGCAGATAATTAAATGGTGCGAAAAGAGGAAGGGAGGGGGGGGTCGCCTGCCTCCTGATTATTGTTGGGAATATCAACCTTTTTGTCCCAAATTCTTTGTTTCAAGGGGAACATGAAACTCTTCCCTTTATCAATGTTTTAGGAAAAATAATCACTCACCAGGTTTGTGCCTTATACTTTATGTCTATACTTTTTCATATACTTTGTTTCTTTCATAAGATTAAGAAAGAGCTTTTATTGTACTAGTGTGGCACATCATTTCAGTTAATTTCCCTTATCTTGTATCGTAATCTTAGTGTTTGTTTTGAGAAATAAGATGTAAATTGAGCAAAAGGGTTTGGGCTTTGAGACTTGAGATTGAGCACCAAAGACAAGAACACTAAATGTAAGAAAACATTTGTTTTGCTGTATAGAGCATGTCCTAGAATCTTATGCTCAGGTTGAAATTCTGATTATTTGGCGCCCAGATGAAACTGCTACTTCACTTTGTAAAATTGAATAATTGTTTTCTCAGTATGATACCAATTATTCAAGAAAATCACAAAGAATCAACAGAGTGCTTTAGTTAGATTAAGAAGAAGTAGTTCAGTTAATCAAACACCATTACTTATAAAAGTAAACGTCAATTGCTTTCAAATAAATGAGGAGAGAGAGAAAATGTTCAAAGGCAAGGTCCGGTTAGATCTGCCCATGTTCACCCCGAGAGCTTCCTGATCGGAGAGAAATTAATTCAAATTTCCCCTTTTGGTCTAACTATTCTCCTTCCGAAAATCTGAAATCCTGGTAGTGGTTATTCCAAGAGATTACAACCAGAATCTAATCATTTTATTATGTTTGAAAAATACTCACAGAAGTAAAGGTTCATGTGGTCAAACATATGCATTCTTGGAAAAAATGAAAAACAATTGAAGTAGGTGACATCACAATTAAAACATCTAAGAAAATAACTCACACATATACATCACTGCATACTCACACGCACAAACACACACACACACACACACGCTATCTGTTGTATCCCTTAAAATATGTATCTCTCCACATATTTTGTTGTTTGTTGCATAAATACTATTTTGCAAAATAAACAAAAACAAAAGAATAAAATAAAAAAAACATGAGATGTGGGCACATGTTTTTGTGTTTTCTTTTTCTAACTATTATTGATGATATAATACACCCCATATTTTAAATACAAGAAAACCACACACATAAAAGACACATGCAAATCTATATATACTGTATATATATTTGAAAACTATTTCCTATTCCTTACAGTATTGCCGTCAATCTCTTTCCTTCCTCAGAGCCACAGGAGCAGCCTAAGCTCTACACCAGGCCTGTCATCAGTGCAGTGACAGTGAGCGGTCTCTGAGGGGGTCGGGGGGGATCGAGGTGACACCGCACGGCTCTGATCAGCTCAGGATCCGTGAGGAAGAGGAGGGGGAGGGGGTGGAGGAGGAGGGGGAGGTCTCTTCGTGACCCTCCCGACTCCTCGTGTCTACACATGTGTTTGTTTGTGCGGTGTGCAGGTGTCAGGCTGCTGCCTCGTACGGCTGAGGTTCCGTCTTGTTACAGACAAAACTCTTCCATTGTCAGTCTCTTCTCCATCTGTGTGTGTGTGTTCGTGGCATCTTCAAGGACTTGGAGGTGACGCTCACAACGCAGAACTGGATTTTACACTTTGGTGCGCGTCTAAATTATGTATTGCACCCACCCACTTGATCATGAGGAAATGTTCCCTTCAACAACGGAACGTTTTTGATAAGGACTTTATTTCATTTATTTGGGTGTTTTCTTTTTGATCATGCAACACAACACCTTCCATTTCAACTGGTTCATTGAAGAAAACATTCAAATCTATATTTTGCATTTGGACAAAAATCATTCAGACTCATGAACGAATATATGTAAGACAGCAAGAAAGAAAAGACAACGTGTGGATATTTACAGGTGTGTGGGTGTGTGTGAGTATGCAGTGATGTGTGTGTGTGTGTGTGGTACAGTACATTGTGCAAACATTATTATTAATATGTACAAATGTATACAAGAAATAAAAAAAAGTAAAAAAAAAAAAAAAAAAGACAGATAATAAGCATAATACTGTATAAATAAAGGTAAGTTTTAACCTCTAGGTAGATAAGACATCTTACGTTTACCGTCACATACATGTAAAAAGGCTCAGATCCATTCCTTTCAACCAAAAAAATCCTGTATCCAGATTATGAGTCGGATCACATCCAAAATCTAATAATTTGTTCCATGTCCCATTTCCAAGATTTACTGACTAATCTCCCCAAAAACCATTTCAGTTTGGATGGGGGTTAGGAAACAAGCAAACCCCGATGAGAACAACACCCCCTGTGAGAAAAGATGGGTAACAGAGCTGGGAAGTTCAGACAATGGTTTAGGTCAGTGCTCCCCAACCTTTTTCAGCCGTGGCACACGTTTTTCATTGGAAATAATCATATGGCAGAACGCCAGCTGAAATGTATGTAAAAATTGAATGATGACTTTGCTTTGTTTGTAAATGCTGAAAAGTGTATTATACAGAGCAAAAAAGGCTTTCCAGGCTCCAACATTAACTTCTTTTCACATTATTTTGACCAATGAGGTGATATTGGATGATTTCTCACGACACAGTGGTTGAAAATCACTGGTTTAGGTTATTGGCAATAAACAGAGAACCACTGGTTTTAAGACCCCTCCCTTTCCCTGTCCCTCACAAAATATCTCTACATGGGTAATCAGAGGAATCATGGAAAGAGTTTCTACCCTGACAAAGTTCAAATCCAAGCTACATGTTATCGAGAATAATAATATTTGCCATTTTGTCCAAGATCTGGGAGGGTTGCGAGTGAAAAATGAATGAAAATCTGTGTCTATGGCTTTGTGGAACAGTGAGATAAAACATTATAAAGCAGCTTCAATCGGAAATGTGAGGGTACCAAAGCATCATCATTAGTTGTAAGTGTGTGTGGAATACAAAAGTAAACAGCTGAAAGAAATGTAGTCTGCAATTGGGCTTTCAAAAGGCTGACAATATCAACTTTTAATGGAGAGGGAGAACATCTCTCCCAGCGCTCTGCAGTTCAAAGTGTCTAATTTTACATCTTGTTGTACAGTTTTTGGGTACACAAAGTGAAAAACAGAGACGCACGGTTAATATTACATTGTTTCCCGGCTGAGAAGGACACTGAGCTACTTTCATCTCGTCGTAAGGCCCTGGGAAATGCGTGATTCTTTTGTACACCACAGCCGCAAAAGTGAAAAATAGTGTTGCATCCTCCTTGTATAGTCCCTCTGTTTTGACATCTCCAGGCAGCGTGCCACAACCAAGCTAATGGTGTGGTAAGCGATAAAATGTAGGTTTATGAGGGATTAGTCTGTGGCGTGTGTTTGTTCAAAGAATAGGCATACACACACACACACACACACATAACGCACATTAGATTCCCCAAGTTTAGCCTTGCATTAGTGGTGTTTACGACAGCTTTGAGTGGAGCTTACCCCTGATTTTGCTGCTGACCAACTCACCCCCACCGTCCTTCCTTCTTACCTCTACCCCCTTAGACCCACCATCAGTCCCTCACCCCATCCCCACCATTGCCAGCTAGAGACCAGTATGACGGGGGCTTAGTTAAAGACTTCTCCAGCGCAGATGGTCAGGTCACCGAGATTGCGGCAAGAGGGAAAGATTTGAATGCAACAGTTTTCTATACAGCCAGTTCAAAGAAATGAGAAGCAGAGAGGGATTTTTTTTTCTCTCCCTTGCAGAAGATGGATGGGGATAAAGAGTCTAGGATGTGTGCAGGGGAAGACAAAAGTGGGGCAGAGATTGGAGGGCAGGGCCACAGGGTGTTGATGGAGTCGGTCGGGAAAGAGCAGGGGATAAAGCGATTGAAGGGGCAAAGATGCAAAAACATGAGACGCCCTCAGAAGAAGAAAAGTCAAGGAAGTGTGCAAGCATGTGGTCCGCTCCGGGGACTGGGTATTACTATTAATGAATACCTCAAGAGGAGCTTTATAAAGAAGTAGACTAGAGGAGAAAATAAATTTAACTCAACTCACAGTAGGGAATATCATTGATTTTGTTTGTTTGAGTCACTTACAACCTTTATATTTACCCCTAACTTATAGAAATATAGAAAATATATAAATGTATAGTTCCAAGTTTCTTCTAACCTTTCACAAATCCACAATAGACCAGGGTCTTGTATTTTTTCACTAATAGTAAATGAAACAGTAAAATACTACAACATATTGATAAAATACATTGAAATGTGTCAGGAATAATATTCAAATAACTTCTTTCTACACAAAAAATATTTAATCTCAGTTTTTTGAGGACATATTGTGTATATTTCTTTCTAAAATGAATGGATTTAATTTTACTGAAGTGGATATAATTGTACTGAAATTCAAACAACAAGGCAAACTGGACAAATACAACATATTAATACTATTTTCTAAAATGTCCGTGAGATACCCAAACCCAGGACCAGAACATTTAAACTATATATGTTAAAATGCATTACTATGAGGTTATAAAAGATCCTTCAAACAATGATTGAACTCCTCCATATGCAGTGTGGGAGGCAGACTTTTTTATAATCATGTGAGTACGTACTATTACTGAATTTCTAGTTGCAACCTAGCTGAACCAAAATATTCAATAGTACAGTTTCTCAGACAGATCACATTTCTTGACTTCAAACATAGAGCTATCACTGTTTATTGTAACATGTTTTGGTTCTAATTTAGTTAGTGTTATGAGTACAGTACACCCACAGGAGCGAAAACATTTCATCTGTTTACGCAGCTCCCTTCTAGAAATACACTCGCAGTTTAAAGTTACGGACCAGGAATCATTACTCCAGGAAAAAATGAAAGAAAGTCATGTTAAAGCACATTTTAATTGGCTTTTCCAATTTACACTGCAGTAATTGTTACCCCATGCATTATTGATCTATTAATACCATCCCAAATAGGAGGCATTTAACAGAAGGGAAGCACTCTTACACAGTCTGACAGGCTGCAGCTCGCATCTCCAGAGCACCGATCGCCTCGGGTGATTCTCATAAGCAGTTTTGTGCTCTGTGCCACAAAGCTTCTCATTTGCTGAAAATATTTTACTTATGTCCACCGACTGTCGAAAGAATATACTTTGCCTGGATTCTTGCTGAGACTGTAGCGTACTTGGGAGGTATGAATCAGTCTCTCATCTCGGGGACACCTATAGGCTCTTGAAATATGTATATTCTGAACAAAATGGTAATGTCAGGGAAGGTGCCCATCACGGCTCGCTGCATGAGATTTCAAATGTCCTCTCTCCATAAAAATACACAATCAAAGTGACAGATTATGGGACCGTCTTGATTATGTATTTTTGCATCTAAAAGACGAGTTGTGTTGGATAGAGGATGCACACAGAGCTTAACGGACCCTGGAATCTTCTTAAACCTATACTAATCCATTATCCCTCAGTGCACTGTTGCTGATCCTGGCGGTGGGCAGGGCTTGCTCGTCTCACATCGTTTATGACTGTGTTGAAATGCATGCAGAATTATAGGAAGGGGCATACAGTTCGTTTTAAAACCACATTTATGCATGTTTTGTCGAAACCTCTGCAATAAGGCCGCACATAATTCAACTAAATTATGGTCACACGCCTCTTCCTCTGCCCCTCTCCCCCACTCCCTCTCTCCCGCCGCTTTCTCTTGTATATGTGAATTCAGACTAGACTGTAGGGGTAATGAGGCCGCATCTGTTGTGTTCTCGAATGCGACCAAACACCAATCAAAGATGATTATGATGTTGACAAAGTTACCCAGCAGATAGCACTTATTCAGCCGCTGCAGGAGTCGGCTGCTTTAAAAAAGAAGCGGCGGAAAAGAGAGATTTTGTTTGTTAGTCTGAAGCAAAAATAAGAGACTTGAAGTTTGTGTAGTTAATAAACAACAAAAGAAACAAATGCATGCTAATGAATATTGTTGTATAAATATGTATGAATGAAGGATTATGATAGCGTATTAGGCCTTTTGATAATGATTAGAGGCAAACAGTGGGATTTTGAAACATTTATAAAACACTAAATCTTGCCTCTTGTTTTAAAGCACATTTGAGAACTGTGATGATGATTTCTCCTCATTACACATATCGACTTTGGATACATTAGCATATCTAGGGTTTTCCACCATAAAAAGCAACCTAAATTACCTGAAACTTTCCTATTTAAAAACTTGCAACAATTAACAATCACTTTAGATTAGATTGAACTTTATCGTCGTTACAAAGTCAGAACAATGCAATGAAATGCGGTTTAGCATCTAACCAGTAATGCAATAGTGCTAGCCTGGCCTCAGCCATCCGTAAACTAAATTTTCATTTCTCTGTACGTCTGGGTCTGATCTTAGTGGCTGTGGTTACCTCGGTTGAATCCCCTCCAATCATTTGGCGAGCAGGGGAGGCGGGTGTTGTATGTACTGTAGGTGTCGGTGACGTCAAGCGTTTGCGCCGAATTAGCTGGTTGTAGCTCGGCAATGTTGGCGAATGCGATGGTAAAGGAATCTCTTCAATCTGTTCTGGTTTGGCTCCCAAATATCAAGAAATTGTAGCCGGAGCAAGAGAATTGTGTAGTAGATTTCATTGCCGACAAAGATGTTGTGACTCTACTCCCCACGGACTCCGTTTGTGGCAAAGAAGATGGCTGAAGCTAGGCTAAATGCTAAATGGCTCACTCACTCTGGTGCATTGCATATATCAAGGGTAAACTCAGATCCAGTCGTCATAATCTGAAAAAAAGAGTTAGATAAATATATATCAATCAATCAATCAATCAAAGTTTATTTGTAGAGCGCCTTTCATACACAGGGCAACACAAAGCGCTTCACAGTCCACATCACAAATCATCACATAAAACAAACACCAGAATCACAATTAAAACATTAAAATCACACAAAAGATTAAAACACAATTAAAACATTAAAATCACACAAAAGATTAAAACACAATTAAAACATTAAAATCACACAAAAGAATAAAACCATTAAAACTTTCAAAATTACACAAGAAATTAAAAAAAAAAAAAAAAAAAAAAAATCTATGCATATATGCATAGATGTGAGACTGCACAAAGCTGCTATTGCTAGTATATATATTAATTAACTTGCAATCGATCATATTGTTTTGGTCACAGATTAAGGTCATCAAAGATAACCACTGTCAACATCCAGTCGTTGGGCCGAGGTACTCCCTATCTCAAAGAATAATGCTCTCTTTCATTAAGCTTTAAGCAGATGCCATATATAGAATCTCTACATGGCCACAACACATGTTCAAAGTATGTTAGCAGTATAATACCCAGGGGTCATCCAGGGATAGTGTCAGCCTGTGTATTTATGAATCTGCACTCAGAACCTCCAGCCCCGACCTTTGGGGAGTTCAGAAAGAAGGACTATATGGATTTGACTTTTAAAATTTAATAGAGAGATGTTGCGATCGTGGATAGGTAGGGCTCAGTGCTCTTCTCGTGAATAGGGTTAAATCAGGAAAGACTACAAAATGGAACATTGTCAGTCTTCTGCTTCAATTACAATCCGGCCACAATGGTGTACGAGTATTCGAAAGCTAGACTTATCTTAAGCTGCAAGTGTTTTTTTTGTTTGTTTTTTTTTCAGATGTCAAGCAATTTCTCTATTAACAAATGAATTCCAAGCATTGCATTCAAGGGGGAAAGCGAAGTCTGGTTGCGAACGATCTCTCAGGAGTAGTTTTGTTCACTTTTGCTGTTATTAAATGACCTGATGATGTTTTAAAAATTGCTTTGTGAAAACGTTTTGTGGTGGAGGGTTGAATTTGCATAGGTCTATCAAGAGATAGATTGCTAGATATATAGTTCATTGATCCCCTACAGGAGAAATGTGTCAAGTGCCTAGTTAGTTAACAGAACCACAGGGCATACATAACATAAATAATTACTTGTCGAACAAAACTAACAAAGTGTGTAAAGGGGATTGTGGTAAAAGTCAGCAGAGTAGTGGAAAGAGAAAGAGAGACAGAATTGTTCCCTGTGGTATTGTCATTATTGTGCCAGGCTCTGTAGAGAGAAGATGTTGATTCAAGTTTTTGATCTGTATAAAAACACCCGTAATTTAATTGAATGTTTTGTAGAGTTAAAATTGTGCTATTTCATTACAGGTGTTTTAGAGATGAAGGCCATTTCCAAGCAACGCAGTAACACAGTGCACCTCTGTCTTATCTGTTAGATCCAGTACAATAAGAAACTGAACTCATATTTGAGATACTTGAGCAAAAGCACAAAAAGACTGTTGAATTCTAGCTAGAGCTGTATTTAATTTATGCCAGAAGTCCGTTTAGCGCTGATAGGAAAATACATTTTTAACGAAACCGTGATTCTTTTTCGTCTTTGGAACATGGCTTTCAATGTGTTTCTCTCATTTTTCATCTCGGCTACAAATAATTCATAGATGACGTTCAAAGTAAAATGTATTTGCTCTTCTCCCTCAGTGAACAATCAAAACACATTTTATTGCAATTATTTTTCCTGTTGCTGCTGAGTGAAAGTTAATCAATCAATCCATAGACATAGCAGAGTTTTTGACGATTCACAAGAGCAATTCAAATCAAAACGCATAAAAAACAGATCAAAAAAGCAATAGCGATCCATCATTCTTCAACATTTTCATTTTAAAACAGTGCAGCAAATTATGAGCGGGCTAACAAATCTTATACATGGGGATTTGAAAACAGCTAAGTACAACATAGAGTCAGTTATGTGCAAAGATACGTTTTCAGGCTTGTTTTGAAAATGGTCAGGCCACAACCTGCGAATACACATTGCACATTTTCTTGCAAAAACCTTCAACCCGGTCAACTCTATTCAATGCATTTCCCCTTGTACATACTCACACCACACGCACTGCTCTAAACTAATTTGAAGTGTACACATTGGTCCTTGTATATGTTTTGTCATTTTGAAACTCTCATTTTACTTAGAATGATACAGGGGAAATTAATATTTCCTTCCCCCTCTCATCTAGTTTTTCATTCCATTTCTTCGTCATTCATTATTGATGCCTTGTTCAGCTTTCTCTCTCTCTCCACTTGCGATCTAAATGGATATACGTTACCTTCCCGCTTGTCTATTTACTCATATTTTCCTGTCGACTCTTTGAGAATCACATTTGCTTGTTTCCTATACTGAATCTTCCCTCCATATGACTCCATTATAGAAGCAGATAAAATAACCGTCCTATAAATTTACACGGCAATTACATCCCACCTGTGACACAGTCCCACCAGATGCTTGTGCTATTACTTGCTTTCTCACGCTTATCACTGCATCTGATAGTAAAACAAAATCAATATGGAATCAGAGCTTAGCACCACGGCAACATGGGAAACAAGCTTGGGAAGCGGCACCGCGGACATCCTTTTTGATCTGGCATGAAAGCACAAAACGGAGTGTTTACTTTTGAAAACTGCAAATTGGTAAATCTTCTGTGTATGATTGGATTCCATAGCATCTCTGGAGATGGCCATTAGAGTTGTGTAAGGGCACGATTTTGAAGAATTTTCATTCCACGGAATATACTTTGAGGTAATGCTTAAACTTCTATCTGTTCATTTCATAAACATCCATTGGGCTTGAAGCTCCACATTACGTCGGTATGTTTTTGAGATTAACAATGGAAACAATCACCAAATTCTCATTCATGAATTTGGTACGGCGGCACGGTGGCTGAGTGGATAGCACTCTCGTCTCTCAGCAAGAAGGTCCCGGCCGGACCAGGGCCTTTCTGAGTGGAGTTTGCATGTTCTCCCCTTGTCTGCGTAGGTTTCCTCCGGGTACTCCGGTTTCCCCTACCACTAAAAATATGTACAATAGGTCTGGCATGCGCCTCCTGTTCGGCGACCCCGCTCCCATCTCTGTGTGGAGTGAGAGGACAAGTGCCCAAAAAAATAACAATTGTAAACCGCTTTGTGACTCTGGTCTGTGAAAGGCGGTATATAAATAAAGCTTACTACTTACTATTTGGATTGCGGAAAAAATTACACATAATTCCAATAATCAAAGAAATGCTTTGTTTCGGTTTGTTTACAAAAAATTGTTTTGAACAGACAACAGGTGGAGCCCTGAAACGGAGGCCTAAAAATACAATCTAGAAACAATTCAATATACAATTATTTTTTATTGTATTGTTTATCTGGTCGGAATGTTAATAAATAAACCTTTTACACACCTAAACACAGTCACCCTTAACTATTTTACAGATGTTTTAATGCTAGGGGAAACTGGAGCACCCAGGGGAAACCTATGGAAGAGGCAGAACATGTAAACTATAGTCTTGTGAGCATTGTGTTCTTTGTATGATTTGTATTGCTACGTCCTGTTTGTTTTTATGTTCTTCTGTAACATCAACCTGCCTGGGGGTCTGAAGATAGATATTAGCCTATATGCATGATACCTAAATAAACAAACTGTATACAGAAGTGGATGTGGAATAGAACCCAGAATATTTGTACTCTGAAGCAATTTAGCCACAATGTATAGATCAGGGGTCTCCAACCTGTAGATCGCCACCCCTTGCCAGGTAGCTCGCCAAATGACTTAGAAATTAACAAATTAAGCAATATAATTAATATTTCAGATAGAATTATTCATTATAATTATTTATTATTGTAAAAGCACTTGCTTTGTCACTTGTAATAAACATGTGATGATAAACATTGATTTTATCCGATATTAGGCTCGTTCACACCGACATATCACAACATTTTTCCCAGGGCCATATAAAGGAGTAGCTCTCTGCCTTAATATCTGGTGGAAAAAGGTTGGAGATACCTGGTAAAGATGAACTGTATTATTTAAAAGACAAAACGAAAAAACATTATCTTCCGTATGAACTTGTTACATTATTTACAACTAGAACTTTTTTACAATGCGGTGTACAGTATATTTGGAATCTTGTCCTTAGTTTGCAGTACCATTCAAATGTTAAACATAACTCATAACAAGCACAATGCACAGGAGAACGGCATGAACGTAATCCTTATATTCTTCTTGCTCTTCTACAGCATTTTTTTACAGTAGCACTTTTTCTTCCCACTTTTGGAGAAGGATCTACTTTTGGCATCTGCTGCTTAATCTCTGACTGTGGAGTGTCAGACGTGATAGCAGCGAGCCTAAAGCAGGCACTCTGCGTAAAAGACAAGGAGCAGGAGCATCTAGAAGTCTTCCACTGTTTTGATGCCTCTCCTCTTTGATCTGGCTGACTGCTCCACTAAACTAGATGGCACAGGCAGCTGAGCACCTGTGCCAGAGCAGTGCAATTGTTCAAATATGTCAGTTTCAATGGGATTTCCTGAGGTTAACCCTGTAATCATCTGCAGGAATGAAAAGTGGACATTAAAATACACAGGACCATAAACTAAATCTTGTCATGTCCTGCAAGAATTTGTTAGAACATTCACAACATGGAAGAAATTATCCTCGACATAATACAATCTACGCTTGTGGTGATATGGGTGAGGGCCGAAGGATCATGTGACGTAATCTTTTCTTATTGACAAACAAGTGTCATCAGATATGGCTCACAGATGTAGTGGGATTATGTGAAGGTCTGGCCTCATCGCAGAAAGAAGTATGATGTGTGTTCTTTGAATGCTGATTGAATGAATATTTGTGAACATTATTCATTCATTCATTTTCTACCCCTTCATGAATACATTTCTGGGTTGGGTTGTAAAAATCATCAATCAACAATATTGTAAAATTGTATATTGTTAAGTTTTATTATAGTGTTTTTTTCCCAATTATATATGATTTTTAAACATGAATAGTCCGTTGTAAATCACAATCCACATGCACAATGGTGACTGTGCTGCCAAAGTGCTGCTGTGTTTCCAGTTCCACAAATGGGATCCACAATGAACCTGCCCAATCAGAGTTTACTTGTTTATGTGTATTTGTGTGAGGGAGAGTCACCAATTTAAAGGTCATTGTTGCTGCTTAGGACAGTGCATCGTGCACAGCCTGACCCAGCATAAAGCCAAGGCAATTAAAGTCGGGCCACGAACGAGGGAATCGACATAGTGCAGCAGTGGAGCCATCCAACATGGCCTCCGCCGCTCCAAGTAAACACAGGCGGAGGCAGAGGCTGAGGGGAAGGCTGAGCTGCTGGCACTGAGAGGGGGAATAGGTTATGCAAATGACCCTGGCCTCCAATAGAAGAGAGTCAATGGAGTTCCTGAGCGCTGACGGGAGCAGAAAGTTAACTACACAAACAAGTCAGTGCGGCTGGGAGCCATTTTCCCTTCAGTCAGCTTGTCTGTGTGTCAGCATGAAGTGTTAAACTCTTCTATTTGGAGTTGAGCTTTTGACCTGTTTCAGAAAGATGTAGAAGAGCTGTGTAATTGCGCCAGTGATTAGTGAGCCAAGAAGACGAAAAGAAAATTCTAAGTATGGTGTATGGCAACTATATGGTGTAACTAGGAAAAAACTATTACTGTCTCTTATAGGCCTGGTTTTGGAAAAATTCAAATTTTTAAGTATATGGTAGGCATACTTATCCGTGCAAGTTTAGATAAGATATTCCAAGTAAGTGAGTCTGCCATTTAATCTTGAATGAGCTCAGAGTCATAGTACCTTAATCTATGTGAGTACATCAGGCCTCTTAGTGGAGATTTCCATTTATAAGGAGCATAATGGGACGAGTATTTACTAAAAAGTTAGTTGTAGTTTTATAATGTATTTTTTTAGGTACATATAATTTAAAGGAACAAAGCTCAAAAGGAGAAGGCAGAATCAAAGGGTGTGCCTTCCCCCTTAAGGTGTTCACACATTTTTGATAATTTATGATTTGGGTGGTAAATGTGAGCTCTGTGATGACACGGAGGTCCCCTCCAAAACTTGTGTGCTCAAAACAGAAAAAAACAGATGCCAAGGGTAATATGAAATGAAAAAAGTAAAAATGATTCCTGTTGAAAGCTTAATTTAATTGCAATTGCCTTGCAGGATTTGGGAAAATTGTATGACTAATATGCATTTTTAAGTGGACCAAAAGCTGTAAATACAGAATTTGCAGCAATATTATGCACAACATTATACAACTCACATCAACTTATAGATACTTTGTTGTGTGTATTGCATCTTTCTATTACATTGACCTAGCAGTTTCCATCCAACTCTTGTTATCTTGGTCTTAAATATGCAGCTGACATGAGAGGGAACGACAGGACGGCTGGGTATGTGCAGGCTATATTTTCATGCCATTCTGGTGGGAGAGACTTGGCCTGGTTTTCAAAGCCTGGTGCCAGATGGTGGGAGCAACTTGCAAGGCAAAGGAGGAGGAAGAAAAAAAAGAAAGAAAACATGCTTGACTCCATAATGCCAAGACCAGATGAGAAGACATAACCTAAATCACATACACTGTTACGCATACACAAGCTGAGGTTTGAGTTTCCTGATCGCAACTTCAAAAGGCCTGATTCGGAGGCGTTCGTTGCGGGAACAGAAGACTCTGGTGCATTAAAGTTGCAGGGTACAGTAAACACAAGCGTATGTTCATCCCACAGAGATCTGACTTTCTAATTTACCATACTGCAGAGTGACCCACGCATAACTTATCCAACAATTTGCTGACCATTACCTGAACTTAAACACCTCAAAGACCAAAACAACTGGGTCCATACCTCATAGCTGATCACCTGGATGTTCCATGTCAGCTTTTATTTCCTCCACCAACATTCACCTCCCTTGGTGTCTCCTTACTAACTTCTATAGGTCAACTATAGACAGCATCCTGATCTATTCAAATCAAATCAAATCAAATTTTATTTATAAAGCGCTTTTCATACAAAAGATGCAACACAAAGTGCTTTACAGTTTGGTTAAAAACAATCCCGCCGGCCCATGTCCCCTCCCCCCGACCACCCAACAGACCCACCCCAAACCACAGACAAACACACACACGCTCCCATGCACACTCTCTGACACACACACACACACACACACATACACACAAGTAAAACAGTAAAACAATTATGAGAGACTTGGCAGGGTTCGGATGCAACCAGCTGAAAAAGCGTCATCCTAGGAGCCGTCTGCACCAGGAGCAGAGAGCCGCCTGTAGCCACAGGGGACGACACAGGATCTAGAGGAGACCCGAAACCGAGGCCCCAGGCCCCCACCAGGTCCAAGAGTCCGACCCCCACAGCCATGCCGACCACCGCTCTCAGTGCAGAGGGCTCCTCCAGTGGAGAACCATGCTCTGCATTAATAAAGGTGCACTTTATTAATTCCTGTAGGGAAATTCATCCTCTGCATTCGACCCATCCTGATGCCACTAAGGCTTACATCAGGAGCGGTGGTCGCCATAGTAAAGCGGGAACCCATCTCCAGATGTTGATGCTCGGCTTGGTCAGGACTACAAGAGCTGGAGGATTTTACCTAGTGTGCATGTTGGTAGGGGAAACTGGAGCACCTGGAGGAAACCTACATAGGCACAGGGAGAACATGCAAACTTCACTGTGTTCTGACCGCGATTCAAACTCAGGACCTTCTTGCTGAGAAGCAAGAGTGCTATCCACTAAGCCACCGTGCCGTCCTGGTTTTCAATACACAAACCACTATATACAAAAAAAAAAAAAACATATATACCCAAGCTATGACAGCCAGTAATCCCATCATGTAATTCCACTCTCTTTTCAATACATGTTCCTGACAATTACAAAAACGTTGTGTGTGTTGTGTGTGTGTGTCATGCTGTCAACCCGTTGTTTTGAGATTGAGTTCAGTTTATTCCCTAAAAAGCGTTATATTACAGGAGACCAGACAAGACTTCTACAGAGTCCGGCAAAAGCAGTCATTGTGCAAAAACCCTCAGTACTGCAACTTGCATCTCCTTGGTTTTTAGCACTTTCTATGTCCTCCGGGATCCAAAGTAGGCATAACGCCCCGTTTACACAACAACGCATTTCCAAGCTGTATGTGACGACAAATATAGGTTGGTTCTCGCTCTGTTCCAAACAGGCTGTACGCACACCCACAAACACCACCATCACACTCACACATAACACCGAGAGACAGCCAGATCAAATACCACCAGTGTTTCAAATAGACAATGGCTAAAACCGTATTTACCACACATACTGTATACTACAAGAAAAGTAGTAAGGTGTTGTTGTGGAATTTCTGCACAGACCGAGAGCAAAAATAATGTGAACAACCAAGAGCAGTAATACAATCAAAGTGTGAGTTTATTCATTAGTAAATGAGACATATACAATGAATAACAGAACCGATACCACCGGGCAGCCGTCTGAAACCGTCTGCCCCGAATTGGGAAATGACTGGACATTATATAGACCAGACATATCTACTCTAGATATTACACAAATAAAGTCAGTATTGATATGTGTCGCTCAAGGCTTCTCTTTATGCTTCCTTACGCTGATACAACTCTGATACTTGTAATAATCTGCTTGGACCTGATCACATTGTTCTATGACCCAGAGGAGGTCAAAGACATGTTGCAGCACATCTCCATCTATCAGCTGACCTGCTGCCAACAGACCATATGTGCTGTATTTGAATCCAGAGTTATTATCCAGTATTAGTTAATGTCTTACACTTATAGCTATTAGATGTTAATTCAGACTGCTTTACTAAAAGATTTCTAAAAAAGTGCAATGACTGCATTCTTTTTGGCCTTGAAGATTTTGAATGGCCTCAACAAAATTTTGACCAAAACAATACTTTTTTTCTCCGTCTTTGTGAACAAAAGTGACTGAAAGCAGCAAGAAACTAGAGAAAGAACAAAAGGGGATTATGAGATTGTATGTGCTTCCACCCAGACTTGATGTCTTTTAATAAAAAAGAAAGATAGGCTTGGTTTTGGATTTCTGAAAGCATTACTTATTTTGGTCTATAATATTCATATAAAACCTGGTTTTCTGGGGGAAATCGGTTCACCTGCTTGTTTCCATGGAGAGCTTATTTCTTGCTCCACAGTAGAGCAGTCAAAATCTCTGTTGGACCTTCTGTGGATCCCTATTTATTTTATTATACAAAATTGGTCAGTTATCAGTCACTTATCTTAAAATGGAAAACTGTTCAACCCCTCGACAGAAAGGTCCTCTTAGCATGGGGGCTGCAAGCAAAAGAAATGTTTCTCTTGAAGCCCCTCACTCACTGTCTCACCACCAATGGGTCATGTTCTTTGTTTGTATTATCCACCACATACACGCTTCACGCAAAGAAAAACAGTAAATTACCATAAGCCAACAAGTTTGTCCACCCATGCTTTAATTCCACTATAGGGCAACCTGTCAGGAGCGCCGGGGGACCTATCTCAAGATGTCTGCTTGGAGGAAACTGCTTGGAGGAAACTGGAGAAAGGCAATGGATCAAACCTGTGACATTTTCGCCACCCAAGAAAAGCCATGTTCCAGCTTCTTCCCTCTGGCAGAAGATATCGTTCGCTGAGATGGAGGACATCTCGATAAGCAAACGGCTTCTTTCCTCAGGTTCTTTCTGTTTGAACAGGGCACTGTGATGATCTTGCATTGTATCAAAAAGGTTTTTTGTTGATTTCACAGTGACCATTGTTTATTGTATTCCTAAGCTTATTTAACTTTGTATATTTGTCTGGTGCATACGGGGGATCAAATTTATCGGATCAAAACTGGACCTGTTTTCGGAAAAAGAGATGAGACTTACTATACTTCAAACTTTAAAAAAAACAAGGACAGAACCATTTATAAATTTACAATTCAAAGATTATCACCTGAGAAGTTAAGTCGTTTGTTTTACATGTACTGTTTTCTTCTTTTACCCTTAGCTGACATATCAGTTGACTTTCAAAAAAAGTTGACTTCACATCAGACAGCAGGAACTATTGAATTTTTTACTTTTGTGTTTGATCTCAAACATTGAAGAAGAATAACTCTCTTGCTTTTATCTTTTAATAGCACTTTTTTGTTGTTGCACCGCATTGATTAGGACTCTTTTTTACCCTCTGCCAAACATTGGATTAAAGAGTTCAAGATAAACTCAGATGAATCTGCAATGCGTGTTGTGAATATTGAGTGAATTTTCCGCAGGTTCCAAGATGTGTAAAGATGTTGTGTTCGCCAGCATATGGTGTGACCAGACAGCTTAGTCTCTATTTGGAGGGTACAAGTCAGGTCAGCAGCCCAAGCATAAAGATTGTGCCGACACGACCTCCACAACAGATGATCCTGAGGCCTGAGCCACACGTTACCTCCGCTTCTTTTCAATAAACACACACAGAGTAGAGGGTTTTTGTTCATCTATAGGATCAGCTTTGAAGACGCAGGATTTTAAGACCTGACATGAACTTGAAAAGAATGGGATCAGACAAATCCCACGTCTGGAGAATTGCAAAAAAGCCGTTATTGATCGTCTTCGTTTTTTCACTATGTGAAACAACTAATTGTGTAAAAAAATGCTTCATAGATATAGTTAAACTACATATTATTAGTCTTGTAAAATAATATTTTACGATATGGTCTCCCCAGCCCAGACTTGTGGGCTGGACCCCCTTCCCCACCTAGGAGCCTCTTCAGTTCTGCACTGCACTCAGACCCCTTCCATCCGTGGAAGCAGATCCCATGCACTGGGGTTTTGAGATGTTTTGTTGCCGATGCAGGAGCAGTAAGGATAAGGATGATCATGGGAGACTTCAGGACATTTATTAACATTCATGAACTTTGGTCATCCCACTAATAATAGACCAATGGCTCCTATTTGTCTGTATTAGTGCATTTCCTGTGTTCAAACTGTTTGATTCCCTGATCTGTTGTTGAGGAATCGACAACTTTGGACAGTCCCCCGAGACAATGTGATTTAGCGCTATACAAAAACAAATTGGATATTTTTTTTTTTTTTTTTTTCAACTTATGCCTTAACCCTTTGATGCACAACATACGCACACCCCTGTTAATGCACAACATGGGTCTAAAATGACCCGCATTCATTTCCCAGGTTATCTCATGCAGGCTGAGCGTTTCTTTGCTGTTTATTTTTAAATCAATGTATTTTATAATTCTATAATCCAAGTATTCTTTAAATATCTTGTCTTTGATTACCAAACATCAGTATTCATATTTTTCCTGCCTTACTTTTTGAACAAAATTCATTTTTGTATTACTATATAAAGATAACACACATGGGTCAAATATGACCCATTTATTCAATTGCGATTTAAAACAAAAATTAAGGCATATAATAATACAATTTTGCTTCAAATATCTATTTTAGATGGGATTTGGGCCAAACAATCATACATTTAACCTTTGAAACGTGTTTATTTTTCATTTTGGATCACATACAAATACATCAGACGAAAAAAACAAACAAAAAACTGGTGCATTGAGCAAAATAAAATAAAATATAGCTGATCACACCGGTAGAGCACAACTTGTCAATTCAGTTCTCAAGATTCCTTCATCCATCCATCCATCTTCTTCCGCTTTATCCGTTGCCGGGTCGCGGGGGCAGCAGTCTAAGCAGAGACGCCCAGACTTCCCTATCCACACACACCTCCTCCAGCTCGTCCGGGGGGACCCCAAGGCGTTCCCTGGCCAGCTGAGAGACATAGTCTCTCCAGCTTGTCCTGGGTCTTCCCCGGGGCCTCCTCCCGGTGGGACGTGCCCGGAACACCTCCCCAGGAAGGCGTCCAGGAGGCATCCTGAACAGATGCCCGAGCCACCTCAACTGGTTCCTCTTGACTTGGAGAAGCAGCGGCTCTACTCCGAGCTCCTCCCGTGTGACCGAGCTCCTCACCCTATCTCTAAGGGAGCGCCCTGCCACTCTGCGGAGGAAGCTCATTTCGACCGCTTGTATCCGCGATCTCGTTCTTTCGGTCAATACCCAAAGCTCATGACCATAGGTGAGGGAGGGAACGAAGATTGACCGGTAAATCGAGAGCTTCGCCTTTTGGCTCAGCTCCCTCTTTACCAAAACGGTCCGATACAGAGACCGCATCACTGCGCACGCTGCACCGATCCGCCTGTCAATCTCACGCTCCATCCTTCCCTCACTCGTGAACAAGACCCCGAGATACTTGAACTCCTCCACTTGAGGAAGGACCTCTCCACCCACCTGGAAAGGGCAAGGCACCTTTTTCCGGTCGAGCACCATGGCCTCGGATTTGGAGGTGCTGATTCTCATCCCAGCCGCTTCGCACTTGGCTGCAAACCGTCCCAGTGCATGCTGCAGGTCCTGGTTCGTTGGAGCCAGCAGGACGACATCATCCGCAAAAAGTAGAGATGAAATCCTGTGGTTCCCGAACCGGACCCCCTCCGACCCCTGGCTGCGCCTAGAAATTCTGTCCATAAATACAGTGAACAGAACCGGTGACAAAGGGCAGCCTTGGCGGAGGCCAACATGCACCGGGAACAGGTCTGACTTACTGCCGGCAATACGAACACAGCTCTGACTCCGGTCATACAGGGACCGGACGGCCCTCAGCAGAGGACCCCGTACTCCCGGAGGACCCCCCAAAGGACACCCCGGGGAACACGGTCGAACGCCTTCTCCAAATCCACAAAGCACATGTGGACAGGTTGGGCAAACTCCCATGAACCCTCAAGTATCCGATGGAGAGTATAGAGCTGGTCCAGTGTTCCGCGACCGGGACGAAAACCACACTACTCCTCCTGAATCCAAGATTCGACCATCGGACGTAGCCTCCTCTCCAGTACCTTGGAGTAGACCTTACCGGGGAGGCTGAGGAGTGTGATCCCACGATAATTGGAACACACCCTCCGGTCCCCCTTCTTGTAGAGAGGGACCACCACCCCGGTCTGCCACTCCATTGGCACCGCCCCCGATCGCCACGCAATGCTGCAGAGACGTGTCAGCCAAGACAGTCCTACAACATCCAGAGACTTTAGATAGTCAGGACGGATCTCATCCACTCCCGGCGCCTTGCCACCATGGAGGCTGCCAACCACCTTGGTGACCTCGGCCAGGGAGATGGAAGTATTCGCCCCAACATCCTCAGCCTCTGCCTCCTGGACTGAGGACGTGACGGGAGGATTGAGGAGAACCTCGAAGTATTCCTTCCACCGCCCGACAATATCCCCAGTCGAGGTCAGCAGCCCTCCACCCGCACCATACATGGTGTTGGCAAAGAACTGCTTCCCCCTCCTGAGGCGCCGGACGGTTTGCCAGAACCTCTTCGAGGCCGACCGATAGTCATGCTCTATGGACTCTCCAAACTCCTCCCAGTCCCGGGTTTTTGCCTCTGCAACAGCCCGGGCCGCGGCACGTTTGGCCTGCCGGTACTGAACAGCTGCCTCAGGAGTCCCACGAACCATCATTGCTCGATAGGACTCCTTCTTCAGCCTGACGGCATCCCTTACTGCCGGTGTCCACCACCGGGTTCGGGGATTGCCGCCGGGACCAGCACCAGAGACCTTGCGACCACAGCTACGAGCCGCCGCATTGGCGATAGAGGAAGAGAACATGGTCCACTCGGACTCGATGTCCCCCTCCTCTGCCGGGACCTGGGAGAAGCTCTCCCGGAGGTGTGAGTTGAAAGTCCGTCTGACAGGGGGCTCATCAAGACGTTCCCAGCAAACCCTCACTACACGCTTGGGCCTGCCAGGTCTGACCGGCCTCCTGCCCTGCCAACGGATCCAACTCATGACCAGGTGATGATCGGTTGACAGCTCCGCCCCTCTCTTCACCCGAGTGTCCGAGACACGCGGTCGAAGGTCAGATGATACGACAACAAAGTCGATCATCGACCTCCGGCCTAGGGTGTCCTGGTGCCACGTGCACTGATGGACACCCTTGTGCTCGAACATGGTGTTCGTGATGGACAGGCCGTGACTGGCACAGAAGTCCAACAACTGAACACCGCTCGGGTTCAGATCAGGGGGGCCGTTCTTCCCGATCACCCCTCTCCAAGTGTCACTGGCATTTCCCACATGGGCGTTGAAGTCCCCCAGGAGAATAACGGAGTCCCCGGGCGGTGCACTGTCCAGTACCCCTCCCAAGGACTCCAATAAGGCCGGGTACTCTGCACTACCGTTAGGCCCGTAGGCCGTCACAACAGTGAGAGACTTGTCCCCCACCCGGAGGCGGAGGGACGCGACCCTCTCATTCACCGGGGAGAACTCCAACACGTGGCGGCTGAGATGGGGGGCAATGAGTATGGCCACCCCAGCTCGCCGCCTCTCCCCGCGGGAAACACCAGAAAAGTGGAGCGTCCAACCCCTCTCAAGGAGTTGGGTTCCAGAGCCCAAGTTGTGTGTGGAGGTGAGGCCGACTATCTCTAGTCGGTATCGCTCAACCTCCCCCACAAGCTCGGGCTCCTTCCCCCCCAGTGAGGTGACGTTCCACGTCCCAAGAGCCAGATGTTGGGTGTGTGGACTGGGTCGTCGAGGTCTCCGCCTTCGACTGCTACCCAGTCCTCGCTGCACCTCGCCACCACGGACCCCTCTGCAGGTGGTGGGCCCACAGGAGGGACTGCCCACGTCATCCCTTCGGGCTGAGCCCGGCCGGGCCCCGTGGGCTAAGGCCCGGCCACCAGGCGCTCGCTTGCGAGCCCCGACCCCAGGCCTGGCTCCAGGGTGGGGCCCCGGCTGCGCCATGCCGGGCGACGTCACGGTTTTCATTGTCGTGCTGTCCATGGTTGGCTTCGGACTGCGCTTCGTCTGACTTGTCACTTGAGACCTGTCTGCCATGGGAGACCCTACCAGGGGCATGAAGCCCCAGACAGCATAGCTCCCAGGATCATCCGAGTGCTCAAACTCCCCCACCACGTTAAGGTGGCAGTCCAAGGGGAAGAAGATTCCTCAAATATAGAAAAAGTGACCACTACACAATTGTGCTCATAGCACACAGGCCTCTTGCACTGGGAACACCAGCTGCTGGCTTTTCTGTCTTTGGCAGATGGGTAGATTGCACACCTCTTCCTCTTTCGCTGGGCACTCCTGTCTCATGTCCTCTTGTGGCTAGGTGGTGGCTGTGTTTTGTTTTTCGATCCCACATCTTCCCATTGCCTCTATGATATGCTTTTGGAGTGTGGGTATGTCTTCCATGCGACAAGCTCTGTGCCCAGCTCCTAGATGAATAGCCGGCATGCATTGGTGACCTCACCCATGTAACCAGTGTGTTCTGCAGTGAAGTTGAGTAAGCATTGAGAGTGGCAATATCCAGCATATTGTACCAGAGCACCATAGGCCACCTCCATGTTCTCCATTGTGTCCACTCCTCCTTTTGTTCTGTTGTAGTACTGTATCACTTCTGATTTCTTCTTCTGGCTGTCTTCATCCATTGCTCTATTATCATGCATTTTGCTCAGGAGGATAACAGCCTTTGCCTTCTTCTGCACATAGCTCACCATGGTCATGTTGCTATTGAATCTGAATTCTTAGCTATGAATCACCCTTGACTTGGATGACTTTATGATAGGTGGTATGTCTGGCTTGTTCTGGCGAAGGCCCACAATAGTCAGGTTCTTCTCGAGGAGCTTCTCAGCCAGAGGGACCCTGGTGAGGAAGTTGTCCATTGTGATGTTGCGACCTATGAGAGGGTGTGGAAAGCAGTGTGCTATAACTTATACATTATGTAAAGCTTAAATTTCCATATTCTATAATCACCTGTCTGTCTGATTCAGCTTCACAATATTAGAACAATGTTCTTCCCAAGGTTCTTCTGCCCCTCCTCTCCTGGCTGTCTTCCTATGTAGACAATTCCATCTATTGCATAATGGAGTCTTGCATCGCACATCCAGAAGATTTTTATCCCGTACTTCACAGGCTTGCTGGGCATATACGTACTGCTTCAACTTGCACCTGCCCTGGAATGGCACCAGCAGTTCATCTATGGTGACAGTCCCCATAGATGAACTGTCTTCTGCAATTGACTTGTCCGCTGTCAAAATATTCCTTAGCAAACTTGCTCAAATTCAAAGCTTCTTACTGAATGCCACAGTGAATGCATGTGTGTGAAGTTCATGTAGGAATACAAATGTTGAGCTTGTTCATAGAGTAAGAAAGGAAACATAAAAAATATTATTTGTGATGAATAAAAACATGTTATTTACTGTATACATGGAGTACTAAATGAAAATATATATATATTACAAAGGTGTAGCAAAGCAACACTCAGCCATACATGAATTTACATTGAAAATGGATGTGGGTCATTTTTGACCCACGTTGTGCATTAGAGGGGTAGTGATACAAAAATCATTTTAATTCAAAAAGTAAGAAAACAAATAATAAAATGAGGATGTTTAAAGATCAAAAACAAGTTAATTGAGGAATACCTGGAATACTAAAAGATTAAATTAATCCATTGCAAAGATAAAGAACATAAAAACTCAGTCGGGTCACTTTTGACCCATGTTGTGCATCCAAGGGTTAAAAAAGAGAAAAATTACGTGATATGAGTTTATATGTCTCTTCATTCCCCTGTTGTTTTACACACTGTGATTCACAAGTGTATGCAAACTGTTTTTCCACAAAACAATTCACATTTAGAAAATTTTCAGCTATTCATTTTTTTTTGATAGACTTTCATTTAAATTATTCTCAAATCATTATTAAGCTCAGTGTAACAACATGTGTGCCAAAACATCTGTATTGTTCAAGAAATGCTGAGAAAACAACACACCAAAACTCCATTTAAGCAGTGATAATGGACAGTGGCACAATTTGGAGCTGTCAATCAACTCAAGGGTACACCTGACAAGCCAAGACTTTAAGGACTTCTGAGTGTAACGCTATCAGAGAAAGCACTTGACAGCTTGTGCCTGCAGATAATATGGTGAGACGTCAGGTGAAGGTTGACTAATTGACCTACATAACATAGACAGAGTATTGTGTTTGGGGCGCGCAATGCCCTTCTGTGTTTCTTTCCAAACACAGATCAATTGTGTGGAACCGTATTGTGATGTAGTTGTCATTCAGACATACTTTTAATCGTAGTTTATTCTATTTAGCATGCTTGGACAAATGTATTATGCTGCCATTTTGTTTCTATTGTCATTTTGTAATTTTGTCTCCCCATGGCCTTGCACCAGAGTACAAATGAAGCTTTAGCCTAAATTCAGACTAGACCAAAAGAGACTCCATGCCTGTCACACTGACTCCCACTACACCCTGAGCTCAACAGGAATCAGCTCCAGCTGCTCAGTAACAGACCAGAGCTCATCATCACTTCATGGCTGCATTTAAACAGAGCCTTTCAGTTTTCTGCAGCTCGAGCAGTAACTCACCTCCTCCTCATCACCTCAGTATCGTGTTATGTTTTCGGCTCAGCCTTATTTGCCACAAGGGTCAATGCTCCGGGGGGGTTTACAAGCTCATCATTTCTATTAAACTCCTTGCTGCAGACGTCATGCAGTATTTGTGCCGGGGTCTATTCGGCAAGCTTAATTTCCTGTTCAAATGCAATAAATAAATTCCAATGCAATCTTTGTCTTGAGTCTTGCCAGATAGAACTGTGAAATGTTAGTGCCATTAAAACCACCTCGGACTCTAAGGAGCAAAGGGTGGGGAGTAAACATGCGGCAGCGTTTCAGATGAATGCAGCTAAAATCTGGAACGGTCTTCCTGATAATTTGAGACAGGCGTCTACTCTGACAATGTTCAAATCCAGGTTGAAGAGAGTTCTGAAGGACTGTATATTTACACTATTTAATGCACTGTGGATATTTATCATTTTAGTACCGTGCATGATCTTAATGTTTGTTTTGCCATGCCCTGTGAGATTTTAATTATGTTTTTAATATTCTGTAGGATCTATCTAATGGTTGTATTTATATCATTTTACATCTTTTATGATTTAAGCCTGTGAAGTACTTTGCGTTACCTTGTGTGGGAAAAGCGCTCTACAAATAAAGGTGGATTTATTGATTGATGTGTTATGAAGCGTGTTAATAGCAAAGACTTCCAGGAACTTCATTCAAGCCTGAATAAAATGAAAAAATCCAGCCGGTCCTTGCAACATGCCACACATTATGTTGCAGCATGAGGTTGGATGAATGGAACAGCACTGGGCCTCAGGGTCTCTTCACAATATCTGGTATGTGCATTCAAGTTTCCATCAATGTAATGTCCAATGAGTTCATGTCGATAGCATACACCTGCCATACCATAACCTCACGCCACTATAGGCCACTCAGTCAGCACCACTGACCCATACAAAAACACACACGCACACACTGTCTGCCATCTGCTCTGAAGTCTAATTAGCATCTTGATATGCCGCATCTGGGAGGTGGGATGGATTGAAAGAAGAAGTTCTCACTGAAGGAGGAGTGGGGTAAGAAGGAGAATTTTTGTATTATTAGTAATATCATGTTATTTATTTGTGTGTGTACTTAATGCTCTGTAAATTGCTATGTATGCTTGTATTTATTTTTAGGACCCCCCTCAGACATGAGTAGATTCATCTCAAGGGACTTTCCTTAAATAAAGCCACTCTGGGAATTTTCACAGTTACTCCAAATTAAAAAAAAACATATTAACCAATAACAAATGTGACTTTTTAAAGAATATTTACCTCCACCATGTTTTTTGAAGTGTTTTCAGAGGCTTAGAATTTGACTTATAAATGTCCATGAGAGCTGGAGGACTCTATGTGTGCTCTATCTTGAAATACATTGATTGATAAGGGACAAAAATGGAGTCGGGGACCACTGTCAAAGACGACATACTGTCCTGCGAATATATTACAATATATTATCTCAATGCTAGATGGGGGTAAAAACTACACAGTGTACCTTTAAATATGCTTAAACATTTCTGTAATTGTACAGATTTAAGTTGAACCATGAAATATAATCACAACACTTTTGCTTCCATTAAGAAAAGTGTTGTGATTATATTTCTGGGTAGTGTATCAAGTCAAGCTCACTATAAGTGCACGTGCAGCGTAAGAATGGATGCATGTGTTCACCTGGTCATAATGTACTCAGGACAAGAGCCGGAGGAGGCGTGTGTGCAGATGTGTGGACCTTCTGTTTTCTCAGACTGCGTACAGTAAGAGTAAGATTAAGAGATGCTTTATTTGTCCCACAGTGGGGAAATTTCAGTGTTGCATCACCAGTTACAGAACAGTAGGAATGTCGCACATTATAAGTGAACAATAAATCCATACTAAAATACACTAAAATCTGTATCAATAAACTAAATAACAATAAACTCCAAACAAGACATCTACATATTATCAGGGGCCATATTTCCCTTCTGATTGCTGTTTATAACCCCCGTGGTTCACTATCAAATATTTAGTACATTTGAAATTTCAATATTACCCATACAGTGCCTTGCGAAAGTATTCGGCCCCCTTGAGCCTTTCAACATTTCGCCATATTTCAGGCTTCAAACATAAAGATATACTATTTAAATTTTTTTTCATGAATCAACAACAAGTGGGACACAATTGTGAAGTGGAATGAAATTTGTTGGATAATTAAAACTTTTTTAACAAATAAAAAACTGAAAAGTGGGGCTGAGGTGGGGATGGTGTGTTTAGGGTGATGAGCTGTGTTGCTTTTACGCCAAACATATCGTTTTACATTGTGGCCAAAAAGTTTGATTTTGGTTTCATCTGACCAGAGCACCTTCTTCCACATGTTTGGTGTGTCTCCCAGGTGGCTTGTGGCAAACTTTAAGAGACTTTTATTGGATATCTTTGAGAAATGGCTTTCTTCTTGCCACTCTTCCATAAAGGCCAGATTTGTGCAGTGCACGACTGATTGTTGTCCTATGGACAGACTCTCCCACCTCAGCTGTAGTTATCTGCAGTTCATCCAGAGTGATCATGGGCCTCTTGACTGCATCTCTGATTAGTCTTCTCCTTGTTTGAGATGAAAGTTTGGAGGGACGGCCGGGTCTTGGTAGATTTGCAGTGGTCTGATACTCCTTCCATTTCAATATAATTGCTTGCACAGTGCTCCTTGAGATGTTTAAAGCTTGGGAAATCTTTTTGTATCCAAATCCGGCTTTAAACTTCTCCACAACAGTATCTCGGACCTGCCTGGTGTGTTCCTTTGTCTTCATGGTTCTCTCTGCGCTTTAAACAGAACCCTGAGACTATCAAAGAGCAGGTGCATTTATACGGAGACTTGATTACACACAGGTGCATTCTATTTATCATCATCAGTCATTTAGGACAACATTGGATCATTCAAAGATCCTCACTGAACTTCTGGAGTGAGTTTGCTGCACTGAAAGTAAAGGGGCTGAATAATATTGCACGCCCCACTTTTCAGTTTTTTATTTTTTTTTAAAGTTTAAATTATCCAATAAATTTCGTTCCACTTCACGATTGTCTCCCACTTGTTGTTGATTCATGACAAAAAATAAAAAATGTATGTCTTGAAGACTGAAATGTGGCAAAATGTTGAAAGGTTCAATGGGGCCGAATACTTTCGCAAGGCACTGTACCTGCATGTAAAAGCCAGATCCTGTCAAACCTACCAAGTTAAGCAGGGCAGGGCCTGGTTAATACTGTAATGGAAGACCTCTGGGAACACCAGGTGCCACAGTGGGGCGGCTGCGGCACCGCCTGTGGCTGTGAAGTGCCAAACTGTTGTTGTGTGCTTAGGCAAGACACTTCACCCACATTGCCTAGAGGGAGTCTTGTGTGTGCGAGGGGCTGATGGCACATACTTGCTTGCCTTGCTTCTGTCAGTGTGCCCAGTGCAGCTGTGACTACAATAGAGGGCGGCACGGTGGCTGAGTCCTGGGTTCTAATCCCAGTCTGGACAGGGACTTTCTGAGTGCAGTTTGCATGTCCTCCCCGTGTCTTTTGTGTAGGTTTTCTCCGGGTGCTCCGGTTTCCCCTACCACTAAAAACATGTACAATAGGTCTGGCATACGCCTCCTGTACTGGTGACCCCACTCTCTGTGTGGAGTGGGAGACAAATGCCCACAATTGTAAAGCGCTTTTCAACTCTGATCTGTGAAAGGCGCTATATAAATAAAGATTACTTACTTACTTACCACAGAGTATGGAGTGAATTAATAATGATATATGAAGCATCTTTGAGTGTCCAAAAAAGCGCTCTATAAAACCGATGCATTATTGTATTGAGGCAAAACATAATAAAAAAAGATGGCTTTGTGCTCTTCCCCTTCATCTGACACCAATAATGGTCTCATCAAAGGCCCAGCAGCCCCGTGGATCAAGTTAAAATTAAGTATAAGGGTGTTTTTCTTTCTCCTTTGGGCAAAAATCTTTACACAAGGTGGGTAAAACACCGTTCTCAGTTTCATAAAAGAAAATTGGCAAACATAGTAAGTAAAAGCAGTATGAGTATGTAAATGACCGGGTGAAACAACAAAAACATGGTCAATTGCTGTTAAAAGTCGATTTTTTACAACTGTCAGGAATTGTTATCGCTACAGCAGTGGTGCTTATTTGTCACCACTCTGAAACCTATTGAAAAAACCCTGCGTTTGGGTGGTAATGACACTATCAATCTAACGCAGCATCAGCATCATTCATATATCTCAGTCGTTGTCAAAGCAGAAGCATACTTTATAACACACCATACAGTGATAGGGCTTTGTCTTCATTCCCATTCATAGCTATAGCTCCAGTGCGCTGCAAGCCAAACACAAGCGACTCTCCACTTTTCCCTTTTCATTTAGCCCCATACGACAAAGGAAGATAAGTTGCATTTACAGACACATTCATATTCGGCCTCTCTTTCTTGTGCACTGTCTCTGCCCGTCCTTGCTATTAAAATCGGTGGGTATTTTTGTTCCCATTAAATGAATTATACTCATTACTCTCAGTGACAACTCTGCATTGAGTGTGTGCACCCCGATTTAACATTGTTCTAATTCCTTTCAGTTTTATTACTATAAAACATTCATCATAATAATTAACCGTTTTGACATCTAATTTAAGCTAATTAATTTGGGGGAATGAATGCTTGTGTTATATCGAGCTTTCTGAATTGCCATGAAACTTGTGCTAATCATTAGAAAACCCTGCCACTAAAATGTCCGTTATGCTAAATGTAGCAAAAATTATATTGTTAGTATTGAAGATTGTAGGCAAAGAAAAGGGGTAATACAGCTTTCTGCGATCAGGCTATTGGTTTTGCTTTTGATTGCAGTTCTGTAATGGATCCCTCCAGGCTGAGCATTGATATCTGTAATTTGTGTGTCTTTGTTTTCAACATTTGCCCAGAACGCTTTTGTTTCTTTTGATGCAAACAGCGGGCAGATATTGTTATTGACACTATGGTTTCTTTATGACGGGGCTGGCCCTTGCGCACAGGCTGTTTGGTATGCAAGTATTGATCTCGCCTTTTGAAACCCTGCGCTCGGAGAATGTACAGCTATTTTCTACCTGCTTGTTCATTTTGCATTGCTCTGAAAATGTTTGCCTCGTGTCATTTAAAATTCACACTTATTGAAGATTTGGACCTGTGTTGGACACTGGCACACAACTCTGCACAGTAATTACAGACTCTCCTGCACAAGTAATCATTGTAAAGTCCCCAGTGTATGCACCAGTTCTCAAACTTTTCACAATGGTTCACAAACTAGTTTCAATGCTTGCTCTCCCGAGGACGACCGTAATGGTGTGTTTTTGGGTTGGAGAAAACATTTCAGAAAATGCTATTTGGGTACAAGCAACTTAATCATTGTTGAAGTATGTTTTCTGGTGGATTGTGGATTGTGAAAGCCATGTTGTTGAAATGATGCTTCAAAAAAAATAAAGAGAAAATAGACTGATACTGAGTTCCATGGCCATGCTGTCCTTCAGGCTCAGGTCGACTTGGACTTCAGTTCCATGGATATGGGGTGACATTTTGAGTCCTGGACGGAAAGTGGAAGACAGATTGGAGTGCCCAAGGGCTCGAACACACAAGACTCATAGGTCAAATCTCAAATCATACCCCACTATGAACACCATTGATAGTTTAAATACTTGCATTTGGAAATTGTTAGCAGTAACAATTAATGTGAGATCTAAGACCCTGCCACTTGGCCAGCATTAGGCTAAATAAACACAATAAATCCTCAGAGAGATTAAATAAACATAAAGTATCAAATAAAAATACAAGCTCAAGAACACCAAGACCTTGCAAGCCCATCACACCCGCTGAATTGATACGAAAATGTGCGTGTCACACAAAAAAAAAAGTAAATACAGCTGTTCTGCACACAATGTAAACTATTGAGATGTTAAATTCGGGCCAGCGAATTAGATTTCACCAAATAAACTAAAAAGATATAGAATTCTACATCATCATCCAGACAGAAAAGAAGGATGAATCTGTGTCAGAGTAATAGGAACATGGTGGTACTTAAAGGCCGTGGGCGTGTACGGCTGCCAATGGAACTGGGTCCTTTGTATTTGTTGATGATGTGCGCTGACAAAAGTATCAGGATGAATTATAGAGTGTTTTGCTCAAATTATTCTGATGCTGCTCACAGAGCGCATGGACAACCAAATCAATGTTTTTTTGGAATATCCAAAACCACACCATCGATTTGCCAATAGCTGATTAGAGAATCCAGATTTATAGCACTAGAAGACTATAACACTAAAACACAGAAGAGTCATGTATTCATATAATGGAGTGACCAATGTCCAAACCGCAAATGCCACATTTCAGGCCATTATGGTTCGATTCCACCTCTAGGCCTTTATGTGTGGAATTTGCATGTTCTCCCCATGTCTGCGTAGGTTTTCTCAATTTTCCTCTACCACTAAAAACATGTACAATAGTAGGTATGAATGGAATGAGTGAGTGAATGGATGGTGTTGGTTTGGGACTTTTATGCATCAATGTGTTCGGCGTCTCAGTTCCGTCTTCACCGTGTGGAGAGAATGGAAAAATATCTGAACTCTGAACATTGTAAAGTGCTGTAAAGTGGACCTTGTTTTGTAAAATGTGGTATATATACAAACATTACTTGCTATATATATCCTAAAGCATCAGTAAAGAAAAAGCAAGACGACACATTGAGGGAGAGGTCACCTTCACTGGGAAAAAGGTCCGGGTCGAGGAGGCTGGGTTCCACGATTCCTTCATCTGGTCAACACACTCCAGGTAAAGTCATACACTACAATAATGACAGATAAAGTAGGAGAGAGATACAACCCTCTCTCCTACTTTATCTGGAGCTTAAGTGACCATACTTCTCCCAGCCAGATGTCTCCAAATGTATACTGACAATGATTTTGGTTTGGTGTCAATCCCAGGCCAGCGTGGGGGGAAAACAAATCCACCTTAGCCGTATTCTCATCTAGGAACGTCTCCTTGGTGTGGAATGGGAACTGATTCCTCAGTACATGGGCTTGGTAGCTAGCCGCATTTTAGACACAAATCCTACCGTGATTATAGACACTCGCAGAACCACCAGAGGTTTAGTGTTTTGAGTGTGGAGTGATGGGTTTATTTGATATGATACTAAAACTAATGTGAGGCCATACCATTCATGGTATATGTCAACATAAGGATTTTATATTTGATTCTACACTCTGCAAGAAGCAGTGATATGTTCCCTGTGTGCTCTCTTCTAATATCTGAAGCATACTACAAAGGCTCCAAGAGATACGGTATTTAAGGTAAATTAGGGCATAGTAGTGCTTGTTTAATGCATTTGATGTATTATTAGTTTGTTTCATTATTTTTAGACCCGCTGAGGTAAAATATTTTGGATCAAATTAAAGCTAACACTGCAATAAAAGCTCAATGGTATTTAATGTATTTCAGGTAAAGAAGAATATGATTATTTGGTATCAAAATACCAATATTCTTTAAATGTAGGTACAACAACTCAATCATAAGTACAATTGACTACATTATAAAAATCAACCAAAATGAACCCACAAAAGTTACTCCGGTTTGAAAGATTCTTAAGTTTCTTGCTGATGCAGAAGGGTCTGAGGACAGTGGTGATGATCCAGGACCATTTATTAACATGGCCACGCACATTGGTCATCTGCCCCGTACGAACCAAAGGCTCCCATGCGTTTGTTATTATTGTATTTCCTGTGATTGAACTGTTTGATTCTCTGATTTGTGTTGGCAAATTGACTATACTTTGTAAAGTCCTTCAAGATGACTACTGTTGTAATGTAGGGCTAAAAGAAAATACATTGATTTGAATGAAGCTAAAGTTTAAAGACATCACAACCATAGGTGATCGTAAATAATAAATACAAAATATACATATATATATATATATATATATATATATATATATATATATATACATAACAAATTTGATTTAAAAAACAATGTGAATAATTAATATTTCTGACCATTAACCTAATTTAATTTTTATTCATGAACGGGTCTTGTTGATCAGGCGGTATATATTCCCCTACTGTTCTGCATAGTCTAATCTTTTGACAAATGTTCATAATGTTGATTTATAATAATATTCCTCCTGCATAGACGCAGCTTGTTGATGCCTCCAAATAACACCCACTGCAGTGACACCGCTAAGTGACGTTTACTGCGCGGCACTTTTCAGAATCAGAATCAGAATCATTTTTATTGCCAACGTAAGTAACGGGAGGTCACAGACTTGGAAATTGCTTTGGCTCAGTGCAACAGTCAAAAAGAGATAATAAAAATAAGAATAAAAAACACTTCTAAAGAATAAATTTAAATTTAAAATAGAGTTACAGTTACTATTTACAATATACAAGTGCACATGGTGCACACAATGTAAGGTGACAGCAGTACAGTGAAGTAAAGTGACGTATGATGGGCAGTAAAGTGACTTTATAAAGGGCGGGGGGACAGGTTAAGAAGTGTTCAAGAGTCCAACAGCAGAGGGGAAGAAACTGTTCTTGTGGCGGGAGGTTCTAGTCCTGATGGACCGCAGCCTCCTGCCTGAGGGGAGTGGTTGGAATAGTCCATGTGCAGGGTGAGAGGGGTCGGCTGTGATACGACCAGCCCGGCCTCGAGCTCGGGCGACGTACAGGTCCTGCAGCGATGGAAGGCTGCGGCCGATCACTTCCTCTGCAGAGCGCACAATGCGCTGTAGTCTCTGTTTGTCCCTGACTGTGGCTCCAGCGAACCACACGGTGATGGAGGAGGTGAGGATGGACTCGATGATGGCCGTGTAGAACTGCACCAACATCTGTGCAGGCAGCTTGGCTTTCCTGAGCTGCCGCAGGAAGTACATCCTCTGCTGGGCCTTCTTGATGAGGGAGCTGATGGTCGGCTCCCACTTGAGGTCCTGGGTGATGGTGGTGCCCAGGAAACGGAAGGACTCCACAGAGGTGATGGGGGAGTCCATCCATACCTTTTGGACAGGTATATTCATCATACATGCAAATAGAGTGTGGAAACAGTCATTTCGTCTCACGTGCGATGAGCCCTTAATTAGAGCTGCTTCCTCCATGATTTGTTAGCGTACCTACGTGAAAACGCACGGTGATAAATACTTGTCCACAGCTGAGCGGATTGTCAGACTGCAAAAATAAATTCCCCCTTAAAGGTGCTTGAGAGAGAGCACGGGACCAAGTTTTTGTCACATGAGACAACCTTATGGATTTACCCCATGTATCATAAATAAGGAAGTGGGAGTATTTCGGTTGTTCAGTTTTTTCAATGTTTCTTCAATGTTTTGTATGAAAGGAAACATGTTATGCAAATGCTAATTTTTTTTTAGCTTTAACCATGTTACAACATCGCCCATCAACACAAACCTGCGCTAATATCTGGCACAAACATGTAACTCCACCTTATCTATGGAAAAGCTAATGTCCTGTTGATGTTCTCAATCAGTGGTAAATCCAACTCATTCTGGTCAGGGGCCAAGTTTAAAAACACAAGAACTGGTTGGGGCCAAACGTTTACCAGTGGTTTACTTTTATTATCATTATTATTTTTGCATATTGTTTGTATTTTGACTTCATGAATCAAATAACATGATATTCAAAAAATATACAAAAATATGTAATTGAAAATGTATAGTTAAATATAACAAAAATAATCTTTGGCCAAACTTGACTTCTAATTACATGTTATATATCATTTAATTAGAGTCAATCAACAGATACAATTATTATTTGTTTTCCTGAGAAAGTAAGCTTTAAAATTAAGTATAACATGCTATAGCATCCCTAGACCAACGATGTCAAGTTACTGTAATGATGAGAATTGAAGATATTTTCAGCGGCCATTAAAAGCCGGATTTGGCCCAGAGGCATGAGTCTGCTCTAAATGTACCACTGTGACATCACACTCAGTTTTCACACTGCTATAGTCACTCTAATTTAATTTGAACATGATCATTATAGCTTATTTTATTTTATTTTGATTTATTGTTTTTTATATGTATACATACATGCACACACGGTTTATCCTATTTGATTTTTAATGATTCTACTGTTTTACTATGGATTTGTTTTAAGTATTTGCAGTACTTTGGAAACTGTGTTTATGAAATGTTCTATATAAAATAAAGTGGATTGGGTTTGCTTGGATAATATGTATTAAGTCTATCTTTCTTTATCTTATATTTGCGATCACATGCAGCTGGTAATATTCGAATGAGCAATTGTCAACCTTCATGTTTCACCATATATTTTCTACTCAATATGTTTTTTTGCATTCTAAAACATGAAATGACAAGGTAAATAGTCTTGTTATCATTTTAACTGGCAAGAAGTAAAGTTTAATTATTTTTTTTCTTTTAAACAAGAAATTGTCCTTTATTGTGTTCCAGGAAGCGGATATAAATAAGTGGATTTTTCTCTCTAAAAGGCCATTTCGAAGGTCGTCACATTTAGAAGAAGATTGGACGGGTATTAAATTTGTGCCCAAAACATGTATGAAGCAGAAAACAAAATTGTGAATCACTATTTCAAGTTCAACACGAGGTCAAGGCAACACACTCGACAACATCTATCTGGCACTTTTCAAAAATCCTTTGTCGAAGATATTTTTGCTAACCTTCAACATATTTCTTCACAAATATCAAAAAATGTGTCCTTTGTGACTAGACTCTCCCTATAGACATATCTGGGCAGAAATCTCTCACATTTGTGTCAGTGCGCGGTGTCCTATTTGCCAATTCCGGACATGTATGGCCATTAGAGGGGGGAAATTGAAGGGACGCATGAGGAGGGGGTGCTGAGAGAACAGAGCAGGTATAGAACAGTGTGGTGCGTTCAGGGCCCACTGTCTGTGAAACTTCCGCCGCTAAACGCATTAGTTCTGCCTCAGTCACAGCTGGAGACTCCATCTGAGGAGAGGCTTAGCAGCAGTGAACCACCCGGGAGAGCGCAAGTGATCAACGCTGTTTACCGCGCTGAAGTCATGAGGGGTCTATGCAGGGGTGCGGGAAATAATTGAATATGAAATGTAATAATACAAATCAAGTTGAAAATTGTAGTTTTTTCTCTGTGCATTCTAGATGTATTGAGATTTCTCTACCAGTTCACTATTCATGCAGACACTACACTACACACACTGTTTTTATATTTAGGTTTTTCCCTGTATTTTTTTATTTCTTTTGACAATATTTGTATGCCATAGTGTCATAATCACCATATTCATAATACAGTATGAAATATGCAACAAGAGCAACTAGACTTTCTGCAAAAAAAAATATTGGTATATTCTAATTTTACCGCACCTTCACACTCATTGGACTGGTTCACTTTAAATGGACCAAGTCTGGTTCACTTATTGCAGGCATGTCCAATCTAAGGACTGCAGGCCTATTGTGACTCTAAGTGTCATTGTGTGTGGCCCTCCACCGTGATAACCCTTAGACTAAGTAGTCTTGGAGATCACAAACAGAAGTTTTCAGTGTCATCCAGCCAACTTCAGCTCAGTCTATATTGGTATGTTAAACCTTTTGACTCTCTGGGATTCAGATTGTGACTATATTTGTGTAGGACGACATTTGTTTTTGATTTTGTCACAATATTAAGTAATGAGCTGGTGATATGGTATTTCGTTGTTCAGCCAACTTCAGCTCCATCATAGTTATTATTAAAAAAAGTTTTAGTTCACCCCTGACATAGGGAAACAATGTCAGCGGTGAATCGTCAACCTTGTAAAGTCCTCCGAGATGAATGCTGCTGAGATTTAGGGCTACACAAACATGTAAATTGAATTGATAGATATACAGTACCCACCGATGTAGGTCTGTGTATTCAGTGTTGATATTCTGGCTCGCAAGTGTAGATTGCATATTGTTGTGGGCGACAGTGGGGTTCCTGGACCCCAATAAGCGGTTTGGCATAGTCACAGAGCGTCTCGCTGCGAGTGTTTTGAGGGAGATGATTAAACTATATTGGTATGACGGGTGAAGGCCGTCTACATGACTGTCAGATGTCACAGCGTCTGTTGCATAAAATTCATTGACTTTATAAGGAGGACATGCTGAGCCTATGTCAGTGGGGGGGCTCCAGGCGGCTTTGTGGAAGCACAGGAGATAAAACTACTTATACGTGTGTGCGTGTGTGTGTGTGCGTGTGTGCGTGTGTGTGTGTTTGTGTAAGTGGCTGGGCACAATAGAATGTGTGTGTCTGCTTCTGGAGTAAACAATGGCTAAAGAAGTCTCGCTAGAATGTCACGGGGGCGTTTGACCTTGTTTGACAAATTAAGGAGCAAATAAATAAATCAGCTTGAATTACATCACCACTGGGAAGTCCATTGCACAGGTTAACAAAGACCTGTTGTCAAGTACTGAGAATAATAGTCTCGGAATGTTCAAATGAAGTCCACTCTGTGACAGATTAGTGCTTTCTTGGAGAACTAAGTATTATTATAATTAGATTAAGAGATTCTTTATTTGTCCCACAGTGGGGAATTTCCAGTATATTATATTCATTAGTCATGAGAGAACTGTTTTTGTATGTATGTACAGTATGCGTATGTGTGTGTGAGTGTGTGTGCAATCACATATTATGCATATCATATGAAAAAGCAAACATACCGAATTATTAGAACAGACACGGCTATAATATCGTAAACATGAAATCAGCAAAATAATGGAAGTCTATATCTTGAAAGGTTCAGGCCTATACCAGACATGATTCACTCCTGTTAGATCATTCCATCACTCGCTCTGCAGCATAGAATTATCTAGAATGACAAGATAAGGTTATCCCCTTTACATAAACCATTTAATGGAAGGAATTGGTGTATCATATTCTCTTGAGATCTCATCTCTAACGGCATAGATCCATTCTTCAACAGTATTGTGGATATGTAAAAATTCTCAATGAATTATGTACTGCAAGACATAATCCGTATGGCAGAAGTGAACTTTAAAACAGTGCAGCCTTTATAAATGCAGGAATGTCAGCTTTATTCAGCTGAATAAATAAATAAGAAAATCCAAAATCCAGAGGGTTTTGAATATTTCATTTGGTTCAAGTGGTTGGGGATTTTTTCCCTCCTTCTGCATCTCAAAGAGCAGTTTGCTTCAATATAGACATTTAACGTAACTCGACGCACCATGAGAGAAAGCAGTGCTTGATATATTATGCATTAACCTCTAATTTTTATCACACAACACGATTGCACAGTGGTAGAGCTGGCGCCTCTCTGTAAGAAGGTTTTTGGGTTTGACAGATTGGCAGAGGGCCTTTTTGAGTGAAGGCAGCCATGTTCATCAAATGACTAGTTAGGTTCTCCCTTCTACCACTAATGACATGTACAATGGGACAGCAGATGCAAATATATATATATATATATATATATATATATATATATATATATATATATATATATATATATATATATATATATTCATTAACACACATTGGATGGCAAAACATTCAGATACATACATAAATACAAGCTGTATTTACCAATTGTGCCTAATGGAAGGATATTGGTTTTATTTTTGAAAGCTACCAATAATCAGACAATTTAAATTTCCTCATGATTACAGCTTATGAGGTAACCTTATTTCAATCTGGAGAGACTACACAAAATTGCATTAAATTAATGTATTCATTGTTTGTTTAGCACCATAGGCCCCGGCTGCGGCACCTTGTCTGAAGATCATTCCTTGTGTGCCGCTTATTATCCTTTGGGACCTAGCCCTATAAAGCTCGGTCCATGAAATAATTGCCAGAAAATTCTCATATTTGGAGACTGGTGAGATTACTGAGCCCTGTAACATAAAAATAAATCAAAAAATATTTTTTTTATCTGCAAATATGACTATTGATTTGTATCACTTTTGATACATCCGGTATTTGTTGGCAAGTATGAACAGAACCATCCACATACAAAATTAGTGTTTTCTGTCAGAAAAAAAACTATATATATTTTTATAAAAATGTATTCCTTCATGTCACCCGAATACCTATTGATAATCTATATTTTATTACGTGGAATCTGTATCTATTATTTTTTTAAACAAAAAAACTACCAACCTATATTACTACTACCTAGTACCTACTTTTATCAACTAATCCTCTCAAAGCATTTTGCTGTATTGTAGTCATTATTTATGACGACTGATATACATCAATTGTAATGAATACAAAATATTTACCCCAAATAAACCTGAATTATATAGTTAAACATAAAAAATTTAAAAAAATTATAAAAGATAACAAACTGGGTGTTGCTTTATTTGATGCATAAGTCTTGAAATATAATGAATTATTAAAAACATAATGAAAAATAAACTACCGTAAATACCCGCTGTATAGAATTTGCTACAGACAATTTCAACCTGGGTTTACTATAAATTAAGTTGTAAAATGCTTTAAAGTTTTACATTGCATGAATCCTCTAAACATTGCCCTTGAAGTATCAGTGAAAATTGTAAAGTTTTTCTCACCTTAAAAAGTTTCAATTTGAAATTATGTTAGATAAAAATAACATGTGGGTCAAAGAGTTCAATGAGTGTGTGTTGACGTTTCACTCGAGTCACTTCAGAGCCCAAATTACTGGCCTCTAGTGGATGGACATGTGCATTACAAGTGTCCAATCGTATAAATCAGGTTTTTTGAGAAAAAGAAAATCACACTGATTATGGAAGGAGCTCAGTAACTCATGTATCAAATATGATGGCGATATAGGGCTTGGTACTGGTGGTGGCAAAAGCCTAGGTACCGGTGGTGACATAATACTTAGGTACTGGTGGTGGCATAAGACCTAGGTACTGGTGGTGGCATAAGGATGGGCTTGGATGGGCTACAGCAGGTATAGCCTACCAGACTGAATTTCTGCAGGCTGCATCATTACACCTCACATCTTAGTATTTAAAGTGAATGTAATTTATATAAAAACTCTTTGAATGCAGTCACCACCCATGATAACAACCACAGCTTCTTGATTGGACAAAAATAATACAAAAATCAACAGCATTGGTCTAACTAGTCATCGTCAATCTTTCTGATTGGTGGTTATGCTGAGAGGAGGGGTATGGACTATATGGTTTTAGTATGGTACAGTCACATGGTCAGAAATATGCATTATTTAAACAATGCAAACAGAAATCATATGATCGTATTCAGGATTCATGTATTTCTCACTTTAAACCAATAACTAAAGTTGGTGATTGCGAAAACAGTTTGCTTACTTTTAATTGTCTTTTACTCTTTTGAAGAAAAAAGGGAAAAAAAATGATGAAGGCAGCTATCTTCCATAAGCATCCTCATGTTTTCTCTGGAGAACCCTTCTGTTCCCTTTGTCTAATCAGCTTTATTGAATATGGTAATTACAATGAAAGCCACTATCTTGCACTATACGTTTAATTTGTTTTGTGCATTTTAAGTCTCTCCGCCAGGTTTACGTGTGTGTGTCAAAAGTAAACAAAATGTTCATTATTTCCGTTATTAGGCCAAAGTTATCTTTTATATGAGAATGTATTGGCGGTTTAGACATTGGTTATCTCTGTTTTATTTTAGTAAAACTGAAATAAATCAATTTAAAAAGACATTAAACTAGAGATTCAGGCATGTTTGGGTTTTATTTTCTTGGTATTATTTTCAGTAACACATGCACCATGGGTAAACAGTACTCTAGTTGTCATGACAACACATCAACGTCTGTAGACAAATGTAGACGTCAAATCTTTGTATGATGATTATAAATATAGTGTGCTTTACTGCCAAAAAATCAATGAGAGATCCACATCATTTTCCTTTCTTGCTGAACTGGCGCCACCTAGTTTCATTTCATTCTTGCTACTGTACTAGGTCAGGCATAGCAGCAACGTAGATGATGACAAAGAGGTCGAGATGGATGAAAAGCAAGCCATACTCTCTGCGTCGGCCCTGACATGGGAGGATTTACAGCAAGAACAAACTAAATGTTCAAAGAATTTTATCTATGGGAAAAAATTAGTTTACGTTCTTCCTATATACGTCACTACCAAATAGCAGTGACTGGCGGCAGTCTGACCTCAAGGAACAGTAACCAGGCTGATCAGGAAATGTGTCTCCATGATGGGGAGAAGTTTGGACTCTGGGAGCTGTGCTGGAGAGAAGGATGAGGGCTCTAATGCAGGGCATCCTGGGTAACTCCAGACACCCTCTGCAGGAAACTATGGCCGCTCAGAGGAGTGATCGAAGCAACAGGCTCCTATCACTACGCTGCCGAACGGAACGTTTCAAGAGATCCTTTGTTCCTTCGACTCTCAGACTGTACAACAAACCTGGATGAGTCTTCTGCTGCTGGACACCTGAATTTTTCCAACGGGGGATTGATAAAATATCTATCTATCTATGTGGTCAAAGTAAAAAAGTACTCACCCTATTGTGGACTAAACAGCCTACGGAGGGAACAAATACAAAATTCAGAGACGAGACATGGGTTCAAAGTGTACATCCAAATGCCTGGACTAAGTATGAAAGTGTGTGGGTTTTGTTCATAAAATTGTTGTATTTCAGTATTCTTAGTTTGTTCCTTCAGCTGTCAGACTGTACAACAGATCTGGATGAGTCTTCTGCTGCTGGACACTTGAATTTCTCCTACGGGGATCAAACAAGTATCTATGTATCTATAGGGACTTTTAAATCATCTACCACTGAACAATAGCAAGATAGAGAGAAGTGCATAATGTCTTCTTTAACTTCTTTTCATATTCAATATTTTGTATTTTGTGTCTATATACGTGTGTGCGTGTGCGCGGGTGTATGTGTTTGTGTGTGCTTATGCATGTGTGCCATCCCATCTCTGACACACTGCATCAGAGTGGGGCCTCCGTTCTGGGCAAATGAGACATGGCTGCTGATGTCATTGGGCTTTAACCGCGGCTCTGGGGAAGTCGCATGCACAAAACACACGGACAGCGCCGACAAGCAGAGGCAGCAACACAAAATTCTTCCCGCTCCGTGCCGATGGGGGTTCAGAGGATTAAATACAACATGTAACCTTGGAGACCTGTCTGTGGTTGGCTCAAACGGCATAACTCCCTAGGCCCCTGCGAGGTTGTTTTGTTGTTGTGAGCGGCAGTGTAAAGTCGATAAAATCCCACATCCCCATTATGCATAAAAAAGACTTCACCTCCGCCACCCAGGTATAAGGGTAGCGTTTGATTTGCCCCATATTCTCTTCTTATAAATATTTAGATCTCATTGCTGCGGTAAATTGAATAGTATAAAGACGGGAAAATGCAAGATGGCCAGTGGGTTCTTTTCAACTCAATTACAAAACACTTTCATTGATTTAAAGTCGTCCTAAATCCTGCCCCCCTGCTTCTATTCTCCTTTTTGGTTTGCAGCTGTAGAATACATTTGCTCTGAAGCATTTGCGAAACATCTTGGCTCGTTTGAAAGCGTTTCCATAGCAGCCTTGCAAATAGAATCGTCTCTCCTCCGTCTGTTTTCTTTACCAAAATTGTCTTCTCTTTGAACAAAGATATTTTCTTCCTAGACTAGAGTCGTAAAAGGTTCATTTTGGGCGACCCTAAACCTTTCCTGGAAAAACAGCATTACTTATAAACAGCTTGAAGTGAAATGGTTATGGATATTTCAGAATACTTCCTGCTGTTATTTTCCTATCCTCTTTTCAACAGTTTTAAATAGATGCATATGGCTTACTTTGTTGCTACTGAATCACAAAACGTTTCAATTGTTTCACGTCCTCCTACTGAATCCTTTTGGGCTTTTTCGTTAGCAGCTAAAGACGGATTTTTCTCTCCTTTATGACTAACGCAGGCTCCGTTCAAAGCTCTTCTTTGGACTCTGATTCCGTTTCAAGAAACTACATATTTTCTGTGCGTTGGAACAGATAATAAAGGAATTGGTACAGAGTTTGAAGATGCTCTCATTTGTGATTCTTGCTAATAAGCTTCAAGACCATACTGTTTTGTTTTTTTTGTCTATCTTTCGGACTGGCACTTGTTATGTCCAGGTTTGCCTGCAAGTGTATTTTTGCAAAGTATGTTGACAGCCGAGGGACCACCTGCAGTACAAGTTTGCACAAATGATGTTTACTGACCACCTGTTTTCGCCATAGTCAGCATATCTGGAGAGACGCTCAAGAGAAAAGTATTTGAACACAAACAGCTTGTTAGGAAAAATATACCCAAAAGTAAATCCAAGTTAAACGTGCAGATTTATGATAAGTGTTTGTCACGTTGATGCATGTTCCAGAAAACATGTGATTACCATATCTCTCAAATTGGAGCACTCAAATGTCCGACTCTCACTGTGGTGATGGTATACTGTAGTTTGTTGAAACACACTTGAAAAATGGAACTACATTTATAAGTGAGGCAATTTTGTCTGTCTGCAAAATCACTGTTTTTGTGTTTGTTTGTTTCATTACCTGTGGATGAAATGGACTCAGCGAGGGCTAGCATTTGTCCTGTAGTATGTGCCGAAAGCGGAAGAAGCCAATTAGAAGAGCGGCCATTTTAGCTATTGGAGTCTGTAACAAACCATGCACACCACATGCTAGTTTGCACATGAAAAAGTTGCATGTTGATCTGGTCGGGTGTGTTTCTTCCAGGTAGTGGGTCCGGTCGGAGAAAACATGAAATTATGAATGGGATTTGTGCAATAATATATGCGTTTTTTTAGAAATAGTGATGTTTTAAGTGTTGCGTGCATGCGGTTAATGGTTGGTGTCGAGGTGTGAGAATGTGTATGTGTGGTGGGATTTTACTTCTGTTTCCCTTTGTGTCCAGGGTGGTGGGGTCTGGCCAAAAGATTTCCCCGGGGAACAAAGTGCTGTGTTTTAACGGGAATTGGGACTTTTATTAAATTCATTCAGTTGAGTAATTTCAGTTGTTTTTTTCATCTACATGCAGTCATATGGTTTATAGGTGAGTTTATGTTAAAAAAAACAAAAACAAAAAACATGTGTGTGTATATTCAAAAGTGAAAAGTTAAATGCAGGTACTCTAAAAAGCAGAGTTTATTTCACATATCCCTTTTGAATGCCCACTACAGTATTTTCTACACACTTTGTACAGGCCCTCTCCGCACACAAGCCTCTTGTTGGCCACTTATTTTTCTGTCGCATTTTCATTTTCTCTTCCAACATGTTCTGATCTGCAGCTGAACTCTTCGTGTTTATATAGAAGAAAAGAAAGTCTAGGAGCACTATACTATTTCAGCGGATGGCCAGAGCCTTCAGTATGAAATCACCTGCTCCGCACTTCAAATGAAATATTGCACAATAGTCCGGAGTAACCCACAGCCCACATATTGAAAGTGTCTCTTTGAATAAATGCCCTTCCTACAGGATCTCAAAGCTAAAGCGAAATCGTGGATTTGGTGACTTCTTCTCGGCATTAATAACACACGTACTGCATACTGTGATGGAGGGAAGCCGCTTTCTCAAAGGTCATAGACGATGCCGAGTGATTAATAAAACAGACCTGTTTGTTGAAGCAGAAATGGTTCCAACATCTGTATATATATAAAAAAAACACATCCTCTGCAACTCCCCGACAGAGCCACGCTTCCCTCTCTGCTCCCACTTAGCCCACTTGCATGACAGATCTTATCTAATGATGTAATGGCAGGCAACCGACGTAGTGAGCATGTCGCACAGGGAAGAATTATTTTGCTTTAGTAATGTTTTTGCTTCTGGCTGTAATACATTTGCTTCTATGTATTTAACATCTTATAGCCTGAACCATTACAATTTACAGCCCTATATACTATGAATGTATTTTCATGTAATTCAGGTTGTAGATATTTTTACTTTTGTAAAAAGTATAGGTGATCTCTGTAACAGTGTGACCTGAGATCTGGTGTACATATTCGCCGAAGAAAAAAAACTACTACTACTACTACTACTACTACTACTACTACTACTACTACAATCCTTCAGTTGTTTGTAGAAAAAGTTGTATGCATTTGCAATTGAATTGTGTGAGTATAAGTTCTAACTCTGCATCTACCTTACATAATCAACACATTATGTTGATTATACACTGTACAAATTGATAACAAATAAGTAAAACATAAAAATCATCTTTGTTGGAGTACTTGGACTATCTAAGGGCAAGACTTTATGGACAAAACAAGAAAACGAATACAATAAAACATGTATAATTGATATGATACTAAACCTGGTCATGAAACAGTCCACAGCAATTCAATTTGGAGAGACGAGAAACAGGGAGTTGAGTATTTTATGAAAGGAGGTTTGGCGCCCTAGGTCCCGGTGCGGCCTTCGGATCGGAAAGGCTCCTGCGATGGAGCGCGCACAATCCCCCGGGACCTAGGCACTGGTGGCGGCATTTGGCAGCGGGAAGAAAATTGAAGGCAGATTGGAGGCAGGGTGAAGAGGAGGAGGAGGGGAGGCGGTGGTTGCGAGGCTTCAGAGGCCGAGAGTGGGAGTTGCTCCGTTTTTATGCGGCTGCGAGTTGGTACAGATGATTGGAAGGGGGCGTCTGCTGAGCGATAGGCTGGGGATGAGAGCCGGCCTGGAGGGGGTAATTTTGGTTAACGTCTACCAAATTGAATTTTCGCGGGCTGCATTTCAATTTGGAGAGACGAGAAACAGGGAGTTGAGTATTTTATGAAAGGAGGTTTGGCGCCCTAGGTCCCGGTGCGGCCTTCGGATCGGAAAGGCTCCTGCGATGGAGCGCGCACAATCCCCAAAAAGGCTGCGTGTTGATGGAGTTTTTTGAAGCCTGGTTTGGAGGGGACAGACGTCGTGACTACTCTATTCTGTGACCGCTATCGCTAAGCTGTGACCGCTATCGCTATGCTGTGACCGCTATCGCTATGCTGTGACCGCTATCGCTATATGCTGTGACCGCTATCGCTATATGCTGTGACCGCTATCGCTATATGCTGTGACCGCTATCGCTATGCTGTGACCGCCAGCGCAATGCTGCTAACCATTTTTTGCTATATGCTGTGACCGCTATCGCTATATGCTGTGACCGCTATCGCTATATGCTGTGACCGCTATTGCTATATGCTGTGACCGCTATCGCTATATGCTGTGACCGCTATCGCTATATGCTGTGACCGCTATCGCTATATGCTGTGACCGCTATCGCTATATGCTGTGACCGCTATCGCTATGCTGTGACCGCCAGCGCAATGCTGCTAACCATTTTTTGCTATATGCTGTGACCGCTATCGCTATATGCTGTGACCGCTATCGCTATATGCTGTGACCGCTATTGCTATATGCTGTGACCGCTATCGCTATATGCTGTGACCGCTATCGCTATATGCTGTGACCGCTATCGCTATATGCTGTGACCGCTATCTACTGTGATCAATACTTGCGGATACTCGGCTGCTGCGGCGCCTATCCGGAAGGAGTGAGCTGCGTAGAGATGGGGAGACAGGTTACAAAGCAGCAGTACGGACTTTAGTTGGGCTCTGAACCCGTTGGATGACATTGGGAGGTGATCGGGGGTGAGAAATAACGGTCCGTTGAGATCTCCTTTCCGAGAGCGGAGGCGAGTGTAATGCCTCGTGGGTTAATTTTTGCGCGCTGGGAACGTGAGCGTTCGCATCACGTTCCGTCAGACGCTGCGGCAGCGGAGAGTGTTTGAGAAGTGCGTGCCGCCACCAGAATCTTATTGCTTCACTTACTTTGCTTCGTATTGCTTTGCTGGGAGCTTGCGAGGAAGCCAGTAGGCGTTGTGCAGCCAGGATGGCGGACGCGTCTGGGCTGATGTAGGCGGAGAAAGCCGAAGAGGAACAGCGCCCCAGCTGTTGCAGAGAGGTGTGGGGGAGCCCCAGCGAGGCCGCGTGCGTGGCAGCGCCTATCCTGAAGGAGTGGGCTGTGTAGAGCTGGGGAGACAGATTGCAGAGGAGCAGTAGGGATCTTAGTTGAGCTCTGAACCAGGTTGCTGTCGTGGGAAGGTTGTCTGGAGAGAGATGTGTCGGAGCGAGCTATTATTATGTTGCAGGCGCCTTGGTCTTTGAATGTTTGAGATGAAGGGTGAAAGGGTCAGGGGACATATGTTGGGTGAAAAGAGCGACCTTTGTGTAAGCTTCCACTACGTCGAGATTATCGCGCATGACAGAGATCCTCTTTCTCTGCCACTTGTGATTCCACAGCGCGCAGGCCACGACCACTGGGAATATCTCGTGTAGGCAGAGGAGATGCTCCGGTGGAAGTAGCGGCCACGGCCCGGCAACCCAATGGTCCTGGAAGAATCCCCCAAAACCCACGGAAGGGGCACGTCCGTGTAGAAGCAGAGACCTGTAGGGGCAGAGACATATCGGAGAGGGCCATTGATGTTGCAGGCGCCCTTACGCTTAGAATCTTGGGTCGGAGAGTAGATAATCAGGATAGTAGGATGGTCGGGAAGCCGCGTCTCGGACCGCATGAAGGTTGAGTGAGCAGTAGTGAAACGCTTATGCAGAGAAGCCATAGAAGGAGAGCAGGAAGATGCTGCGAGGAGGGCAGACATGTACTTGGAAGATGAGCCGGAGTTCGGCGCCGCTGCAGGATGGGCAGCATGATGGGGAGCCTGCGATCAGAAGAGTGAAGAATACAGGTATGGATGCCTTTGATTAGGAGTCCGATTGACGGCTCAGCGCAGCTACTTGGCCAGCTGCATCTGATAGATCAGAAGATTAAGTAGAGAGATGAAGCACGACCGCCGAAGCGACCCTGGGAACATAGGTGCGAGTCCAGCGCAGCGCGGCGTACTCAGCCGGGCTGCATCCATTAGAAGCAGGATAAGCTTCTGAGAGAGTGGGTTGCAGCAGTAGCAGTAGCAGCAGCAGCAGTATCCTCAGATAATAACAGCGATAACCTGTATCGAGCCGCGGCAGCAGCAGCAGCAGCGGTAGCAGCATCCTTAGAGATTAACAGTAATAATCCTGTATCAAGCCACAGCAGTAGGATGTTGTCGTAGCTGACCAGTGTTTCAGTAAAAGAGATGCAAGTGAAGAGATATGGCAAGTAAATGAGCAGCAGCAGCAGTAGCAGCAGCAGTAGCGGTAGGAAGCAGCAGCAGTAGCAGTAGCGCAGTAGCAGTATGGAGCAGCAGCAGCAGCAGCAGCCGTATGAAGCAGCAGCAGCAGCAGCAGCAGCCGCAGCGTCCGTAGACAATAACAGCAATAATCCTGTATCAAAGCCACAGCAGTAGAATATTGTTGTAGCTGTTCAGTGTTTTAGTAAAAGAGATGCCAGTGAAGAGAGATGGCAAAGTAATGAAGCAGCAGCAGCAGTAGTAGCAGCAGTAGCAGTATGAAGCAGCAGCAGCAGCCGTAGCAGTATGAAGCAGCAGCAGCAGCTGCTGCAGCATCCGTAGACAATAACAGCAATAATCCTGTATCAAAGCCACAGCAGTAGAATATTGTTGTAGCTGTTTAGTGTTCAGTAAAAGATGCGAAGTGAAGAGAGATGTCAAAGACATGAAGCAGCAGCAGCACGACAGCAGTAGCAGTATGAAGCAGCGGGAGCAGCATTAGCAGGAGCAGCAGCACCACGATGCGATTCATACCAACAACAGACATGTCACGCCAGCGTGCGCCGCTTGTCTCCGTGAGCCAGGTTACATACGTGTCTGAAAGAGCCGAGCCGTAGAGACGGGTGCAGCCTGGGAGCCTGCGGAGCGGCAGCGGCAGGAACAGCAGCAGCGGCACATGTAGTAGGAGGAGCAGCAGGAGCAGGCAGCAGGGACAGACAGCAGCGGGATCAGGCATCAGTAGGAACGGCAGCAGGGACCGCAGCAGCGGCGGTCAGAGAACCATGCCCATGGTTGTTTAGGAGCCTGAGGAAATAAATCAACCCGAATCCGAAACATTCCCAAGCGAATAACAGACGTCCCCTGGAGCCATCTTGCTGCTTTGGTTATGGCAGAGACGCATGAACGATCACTTTTCCATGCGTTCATTAGCTCCAACACCACTTCACGTTGGGCCCTTTTTCGTTCCGCTGCACTTTCAAAATGCAACACTGCAGTTTAGTTACCTAATTTAAACCAGTGACCTAGCTATTTAAAAGCATGGCCCCTCCTTCCTCCCGCAGATAGATTAATTTATTACTATCATTTATCATAGTGACCTGCGATTAATGAGATTAAAGCTGTAAAGATGGCGCCGTGGCAGAGCTCTGGTGCGTGCCGTCTGGAGCACAGTGGGGTAGTCTTGCAAATTATTTTCCACGTGGTTTACTGCAGTGGCAGAACATGAATCTGAATTAATCACATTGCTCCTCTTATATCCCTCAGCCGATAGAGATAGACGCCATTTAACATGCATTGCTCCTCAGTTAGCTCGGACACATGTGGAAACGAAGCCTGCAGACCAAGTACAGGGCGAAAAACCAACCTTGCAGCCCAGACTCAGGGATTAATCCGTCCGCGGTCAGCGCACTCACATGCCAGGAGACTTGGGGAAAGCAACGGGACAATGTGGCACCGCCAGACCGTCTGCGCGCGGCAGCAGACCACGAGGAACAACAGCACAGAAACCCGCGGAGGGCCCCGCGGAGCAGCCCGCAGAAAGAGCCCGCAGAGGAGGAGAGCAGTGGAGAAGAGCAGTGGAAACACGCGAACCACAGCAGGTGCAGGGACGCGGAGGAGGGCAGACCGCAAGCAGCCAGACTGAGAACAGCCGGGCCACGCGCACGAGTAGCGTGAGTAGACGAAAACGATTCCTTGCGAGGCTTCAGGAGGCCGGTAGTGGGAGTTGCTCCGTTTTTATGCGGCTGCGAGTCGGTACAGATGATTGGAAGGGGGCGTCTGCTGAGCGATAGGCTGGGGATGACAGCCGGCCTGGAGGGGGTAATTTTGGTTAACGTCTACCAAATTGAATTTTCGCGGGCTGCATCTCAATTTAATCACCTATGACAGTACTCACTTAGATTGTTGTGCAGTTTAGTATATTTCATTACGGCCTGTGATAGATATTCCTTTACAGCTGACTTGGCTTTGGCTCCACTAACATTATACGATTTTCCCTTACGACAGTCACAAACATGTGCATCGTTCACTTGTTGCATGACCGCGTGACAAGAGGGTAAGCCTGGTTGTGTAGTGTGTGAAGAGTGGCTGCATGTTTACACACAGTGTCACCTGCCAGCAGCATCCGGCCGTGCCTTCTGCCTCTGAGGGCACACGGCCTGTCTCCTCTCCTCTCTCTGTGCTCCACGCCATCCAAGTGCCACAGCTCTGTCGCACGGAGGTCCCTGCTGTGCCTGATAGTGTTAGAGGAAAATGGGGGTCTTTGCGCTTTGTAGATTAAGCTATTATACCATTCAAGAGATACTTTATCTAGTGATTAATTACTTTAATATATTAATTTAACAGGGACAATGCAATCATTCAGAGGCAATAGATATGACACATACAGAGTTTAGAGGTAAAAGATATGCAGGAGGATTTTCTACTTCGGGTGGATCATCAAGACTATTGGTCCTCCAAACTGTCAATCTTTTTGGTAATAGAGCTTGTCATATGAAGACCATGAGTGTTGTTCAAAAAGTGGAGAGGGCGTTTCTTTCCTAAAATTTGGGAAAATCATCTTATATACCTGTTCAAATGCAATAAATGTATTTGTACCCAATAAATGTGTCTTCTGGGTTATGCAATCTTGACAATAAAAATTCCGACGCAATCTTTGTCTCAATTCTTTCCAGATTGAAATTGCAAAGGCTAATCTCAATGTTATTTCCTACAGTACATACACATTATACACGGTGAAAATGTGAATGGGAAGATTTGAATTCAACAAATCATCTTTCTTTCCAACTATTTGAGTTAGCACTTGTGCTTCACTGCAGTAATGTCTTAGCTTCAATTCCTGGGCCTGATGGAATCTCTCTGTCTGGAGTTTGCATGTTCTCCCTGTGCCTTGTTGGGTACTCTGGTTTCCCCAACCACTAAAAACAAGTTCAATAGAAATGAATGTAATCGGTTGGGTTTGGCGTCACACTTTTTCCATCACAGCGTTCGGAGCACTGCATGAAAAGTTAGATTTTCGTCACCCTAAACGGCAGGAAATCACGCTCTTTTTCGGGTATCTCAGGCAGTTTTCAAAAGGCGCAGTTAAGCCTAGCGTACATCGGACTGGCAACTGATTATATCCGTCGCCTCTGAGTTGCTGCCCCGCACACATCGACAATCTGGCGAAAACGGGCAACTCTGAGTCGCAGGCCAGTCTCTTGAATAACAGCGCGTACATCGACAGCAACTGGCCTCAACTACAGTGTGTTTTCTGACAACAAACTGTTGCGGGCTCGCAATACACGCAATACACACACGTTGTTGGAGCGGCGCATGGAGCGCGCACATCGGGGCAACTGAGGACAACTAGTTGCCGAAAAGTAGAACACGGGCAACTGACTGGAACTGGAGACCGACTGATCATCTCCAGTTGTAAGAGCGCGCACATCGACCGATTTCGGCAACTGATCATCTCCCACCATCTCCTCTCAGTTGCCAAAAGCCGCCTTGCAACTAGTTGTCCCCAGTTTCTCTGTCGATGTACGCTAGGCTTTAGGGTGCCCTGTCCTCCAAACTGCCGTATCCGTACCATGCTAATGTCCCTACTTTGCATATGAATGCAGCGAAACACTGCGGCCGCCGAGCGCTAATGGCCCTCATTAGCATATGAATGCAGCAGCATTGGCGGATACCACTACTTTCAAACTCGTGATTGGCTGAAAAATCACACGTGGCCAGCCCACGTGGGATTACTCCCCATTGGTAGCTTACTCCCCATTGGATGAAATCACTACTTTCAAATAAGTATAATCTCTCAGGATTGGCTGGCAGATCTGTCACTATTGGTCACCCTGCCGCATAATTAATTAAATAATATTCATATAAATATATATTTATTCATATTATTTATAGAGGAAATGAAAATTTTCCAGGAATATGTTCATACAAAGAAAGCTTTATTAAAACACACACACACAGCTTTATGCTCACACATAGGTAATTAAAAAATTACAACTCTGAACTGTCCAAATAGCCTCCTCTGGGTTGTAATTTGGCAGGGTTCTAGATAGACGCTTAATGTGCGTGGCTCTGTACTTCCGTGCCGCCTCTAACCAGGACTGCAGCTTGACACAGAGTTCAGAAAACTCCGGCTTTCGAAAAGACAATCCACCCAGAGACACCGTCCACAACGCCTTCTTCATTAGACATTAGGTCTACCGTGGCGGACTTCCAGAGTTCCACTTTGTCACTTTTTTAGCACACTCAGTCTCGATTCCAGCGGCTGAAAGAATCAGTAAATATTATTAGCCACATCAAATCTTTTTTCCCATCTAAACATTGCCAGGATCAAAAACATAGTGTCTAAAGCAGACCTGGAGGGGTCTTATCCATGCATTTGGTGGAGACTACTGTAACAACAGCTGCAGTTCTCACCATGTCTGCGAAGGATTCTGTACTCCGGTTTCCTGACCACTAAAAACGTGTGCTGTAGGCCAAGATGAATCTGTGTGTAAGTGAATGAATGGATGGACCATTGGCGTAGATGTGTGCAGTGTCAGTCTGTCAGTCTACCCCAGGGGAAACTGTGGCTACATATAGCCTACCATTACTGTGTTTGGAGTGAATGGAGAACAAATCATGTGCAAAGCACAATACAAATTACTATTAGGTTGTACTTGATGCAAAAGGTTTGAGAGCCATTGTTATTCAACAATATAATATGTTGTTTTTCCCTTTCAGCCATTACAGGAACCAGGAATGTTTCTTCAGAAGCGACCTCTCTGCACTCCAGTCCTGCTCGTTGATGAGGATGGCTGCTTCATATGTGCTGGCTCAACTCCCATCTCATCTTTTCCAAAATCCAAGCTCCAGGAAGCCATTCTTTACATTATGGCTTATTACTACGTTTTTCACATGGCATACCCCAAATGCATTGCATCCTTGTTGCTAGTCCTGCAAACAGAGGTACTTCAAGATCCCATCACGGACAATGATGCAAGCCCTGCCTATAAAAAGGCGATGACAGAGTTTGCAGCTTTTGTTGGGTAGGACACTCGCTTTTACAAGTATGTTCTGAAATGCATTTGGTTATTGCATTTTCTTGTTTTGGAAGAGCATTTTACACTCATTTTTTGTTAAAAGAACTGGAGGAATATTGTTTAAGAGAGGTGTGCATTTTGCAATTATTTGGCATTTCAAAATCATCTTAATCACCATCTTATGCTTTGTTGGTTAGAAAACCCTATTAGGAAACATACTGTCAATGTTGTGCAATGGGTTTAATTTTTTTTTTGATTAATAAAAAGGCTATTACACTGCAATCTCCTTTTGTAAATGTATTGTTGATGATTAAAGCAAGACTATCTTAAACCTAGTATCTCTATCTATGCAAGAATTATAAGCTTATTTTAAGATCTGTGGTGCACTAGAAATGAGCAAATTTTGGTCTCTGCCTAAATCCTAACAAGCAATATTTACTTAAATCAAGAATAGATTTGCTCAAAATAAGATATAAAATCTTAAAATAAATACTTAAAACTAGTGTATAAAGCTTAAAACAAGATTTTCAGCATTTTGAACTTTTTTCTTGTTTTAAGAAAATCTTGTTAAGTGCAAATGTCTTACTGCACTGGCAGATAATTTCACTTGAAATAAGACTTTTTTACCCCAAAACAAGATAAATTTTCTTATTTTAAGAAAGGGCTTTTTTGTAGTGTACTGCTACTTTAACACATGCAGTTCTTAATTCAAAATGTTTTAGTGTTTTTACATACAGTGCTTGTGTCCAGAATTGTAGACATTGAATTAAAAAAATGTACAGCCCTAAATCACAACAGCAGTCAGAATGTTGTAGATTCGCCAACAACAGGTCAGTGAAAAAAATAGTTCAAAGACAGGAAATGCAATTATAACAAATGCATAAGCCATTGTTAATCCTTAAATATCCCGGATCATCACCTAATGATATATATATATATTTTTATATGCTGCTGTGACCCTGAATCACCCCTAAATCCCTGTATGTATGTGACCCTGAATGTCCCAAAATCATCTGTGTAATAAAAATAAAAAATACACCACACAATTATTTTTTATCTAAAATGTCCTTAAATAATCATGATTTGTCAATAGAACTTTAGGTTGGGTTATGTGTACCTTTTGTACAAAAACACACATATGGGCAACATTCCTGGTTGAACAATGATATAAGTGGGAAAGCCGGCGGACCTTTGGTTGACATCTTTTTTCCAAACTCAATATCAATGGTACACAGGTCTTCACAATCTTGTCATTTTACATCACAATGATGTATGTTTGATGAAAGAACAAATGCTTTGTAGAAAGCCTGCAACACACCCTGACTCACAATTTTCATCATGCCGTGTTGGTAACAAAAGTTCAGAGGCGCTTCTTACATTTGACTTTGATCACGGCCGCAAATCATACAGAGATAATGATGAGCTGCTTTAACGAATAATCCGCTGTGTGACCAAATGAGCCTCAATCCACCCATCATAAAGAATCAATGATGACACCTAGAGAAATGAAGTGCAAGAAAACCTGATGTGAATTTAATACACAGATCTTTAAATGAGGGCTCCTGGGTACCGGTCAGAACAGTGCCTTTGGAGTGGAGTTGCGTGTTCTCCTCGGGATGTTTCAACTGGGTGCTTCTGCTACCACTAAAAACATGTACAATAGGAAACATCCTCCTGCTTTGGTCCTAACCAAGAAAAGCATCAACATCTGCGGATGGGTCACCGAGCGGGGGTCAAATGCAGAGGACAAATTTCCAATACAGGGACAATGAAGTAGAACTACATCATGATAAACAACACATAAACTCAAACAAGACCATGTAGATATGAAGGAAGAGGGTTTTTGGTGTGAGCTCACTTACCTAAAGGTTGGCCAATATATACCATTATCACAACATTATAGAAGGTTTTTCTCATTATTACATGATACAGACTTTCTGGAAATCTTCAACCTCTTTCCAGTTTGGCCACTGTCTTTATAAGCTATAGTCTACAACCAGCATTGCAAATGTCATGTGTATTCAGCACTGTCCAAAACACAGAATGAATAAAACATGTGCACAACAGTCACCCTGTCTATGCAATATCACTTGTTTACTCTGTTAGTGTAAAAGTAGCTAACAGAGTAAGGCAAGGCAAGGCAGGTTTATTTGTATAGCACAATTCATACACAAGGAGATTCAAAGTGCTGAACAAAAAAAGAAAGCATTAAAATCATAAATAATCACAGAACATTAAAAAGAAAGATACAAATATAAATTCCCTCAGTTGTATGCACAGCTAAACAGAACCGTCTTAAACCTGGTTTTAAACATTGTCAGAGAGGAGGCCTGTCTCACATCTTCAGGAAGATTGTTCCAGATTTTAGCAGCATGAATCTGAAAAGCAGCCTCCCCATGTTTAGTTCTGACTCTGGGCACTAACAGGAGTCCAGTCCCTGTGCTCCTCAGAGTCCGGGCTGGTTCATATGGGACTAACATGTCACTGGGCGGCACGGTGGCTGAGTGGATAGCACTCTCGCCTCTCAGCAAGAAGGTCCTGGGTTCGAATCCCGGTCAGACCAGGGCCTTTCTGAGTGGAGTTTGCATGTTCTCCCCGTGTCTGCGTAGGTTTCCTCCGGGTCCTCCGGTTTCCCCTACCACTAAAAATATGTCCAATAGTTCTGGCATGCGCCTCGTGTACTGGCCCCGCTCCCATCTCTGTGTGGAGTGAGAGACAAATGCCCAAAATTAACAATTGTAAACCGCTTTGAGACTCAGATCTGCAGTGAAAAGGCGGTATATAAATAAAGATTACTTACTTACTTACACTAATATATTTTGGTGCGAGGCCATGGAGAGACTTGTACACAAGCAGAGCTTTTTTAAAGTCTATTATCTGAGCCACAGGAAGCCAGTGCAGAGACCTGAGGACCGGACTAATGTGGTCGTACTTCCTGGTTCTAGTCAGGACTCGAGCTGCTGCATTTTGAATGTACTGCAGCTGTTTTACAGCCTGTTTGGACAGACCTGTGAGCAGGCCATTGCAGTAGTCTAACCTACTGGAGACAAATGCATGGATAAGAATCTCCAAGTCTGCTTTAGACACTATGTTTTTGATCCTGGCAATATTTTTTAGATGGTAAAAAGCTGCTGATGTTACTGATTTGATGTGGCTATTTAAATTTAAGTCTGAGTCCAGTATTACCAGTACCAGTATTAGTAAACAGGCTATTTTTGTTTTGACAAAATATCCTCAAAAAACTGTGTCAGTGGCACAGATTTGAATAATAGTGCTTGATTTTGCTGCAGTTTCTCACTAATCAGGAGTTTTGTGTTGCATCATAATTTTCGTTTGACGTTCCCAGCCTCATTATCCAGTTTTGATTGCAATCAAGAAAATATCAGTGTAAGGCAAGTGCGTTTGTGTAGAAACAAGACGTACACAAGCAAAGTGGGCTGGCAGGATATGTCACACACAGTAATTCTTATTTACAAGTCAAATTATGTTTGGCCATTACCAACAGAAGAAACCAGCTAAAGGCCAAAGCCATGGTCATGGACTTCTCACAACATCCATTTCCTCATAATGCTTTCAGTGCTTGGTCAGGGGAGCACTGCGCCCCCTTGAGGGGCCCTCCAATCTAACGTTGCACATCACATTATGTCCTGGTATTTCTTTTAAATTTGACCTCCAAATTTAACAGAATCCAAGCATTTAAATAGACCAAAATGTGTAAATAACAGATTGCAAACAGCAGTATTATTAAAATAATTACAATGCCAAACTGATGAAAATGCTTTGCTTGAAAATCATCTTGCTGGATATGTGGACAACATATGGGGGGCCTCTGCAGTGCCTCTGAGGCCCCTTCAAAACTTGAGAACCACTGTCCTCAAGCCTTGAACTATTGAATTTCCTCATGAATGCAATGAGGATTTCATACGTTATTATCACAATAGAGTTTGAACATTTCTATCTCTTTGGTCAATGTTTTACATCTTTACACAATCTTGTTTAAATATAATAATAAAAAAGTTAGGGTGAGACAACCAGCTTGTTAACAATTTTAATTGCTGTAGTTTGAATTAAAACATATTTTTACATTTTTGTGAAGAATACTATTGCCAAACACTATGGACAGGTTGGCAGGTACTGGTTTAGGGAGTACGTTTATAGCCTGCGTATATGTGTGTTTTATAGTACATGCGTGTCTGAAGGCCTCTGTCCTCTTGCCCATCTCCCCAGGCAGAAGACCCCTGTCTCGCCTGCCATTTCTCAGTCTGACAGCCGAGAGCTAGACAGCGGAACGACAGGGGAAGGGAAGGAGTGCATGGTAAATTTGAGGGAGCCAGACGAAGACAAGAGGTGGCTACCGCGATCTGTAACCCTCTTCTCTTCGGGGACCAGGTGTTCTCTTTCCGAGGGGCATGACGGGGGGAGGAAAAAACACAACAAACCTCCCCGCGAGTCTCACTTGGCATCTGTGCACCTGCATCTGCGAGGTGCAAAGGTAAAGGGGTCAGAGACAAGGCGTCAGCACGGGTCAGTCTCTGGAGAACGTGTGCTTTGTTGGTACAGCACCCTACAGCAGACCTGATGCCCCCTCAGCCCTGTGCTCCTGACACGTCTCCTTGAAAACAATGCCAGGCTTTGACTCAGCACACTCCCCTGCATGTGTCTGTGCCTTTCATCTATTCACTGCCCGTTTTTTTTTTAGCATTTTTAGCAAGATAGACTTTTTTAAATGAGGCACCTTGGCCCTTTTGTATGAGCAAGTGGAACAAGCTGCTCTTTAATAATAGAAGACTTGGGCTGTTAATGGGTTATGTCCATGTTGTGGGATTTGATTTCAGTTGGAGGGCACATGGCAGCAAAACTCAATAAGCATTTTTTTAAAGAAATGTTGAAAAATAAAAGGTTTTCCCAGATCAGAATTTGATCAGATATACAAACTTGCCATGTTATTCTCATGTCTCACAGTCCTTTTTACTTGCCTGCAACATGCATATTGTTTTTACAAATATTTTCACCTCCTTAAGACACATTTATGAGAAATGATTGGACCAGGTCGATATACACTGGGGGTGAGTGTGACATTGTCTTTCATATGGATTGGCCCCGGAACTGAACAGGAATTAATTATAATCAAAGAGAACATTTCTGACTTTTGGCTGTTACCATAGTTACCAAAAACGCAACCTGTTAATTTGACATATAACACTGACTCTGTGATTTATAGAGATAGCGGCACAAGTCAAATCTGGGTCAAAACTATCATATGACAGAAAAGGACATGGACTTGTGGAAATAAGATTATTGGTCCCACAGTGGGGAAATGTCAATGTTTCCGTGCACATTGACATTAGTAAGAGCACACAAGATAACAATATAAGTAGCTGCTATGTTTGGTTGCTAGCTGGAAAGCCTTCAATTTCAATTCACTACATGTATATCTCTATCTATCTATATAGTCCAAAGTTATATACATATAGGGCAGGGTAAGTAGATTCATTGACATTCAGTGGACATTCTAAAATTGCAGTATTACACATTGCACATGATTGCAGTATTTCATTATTTGCAGATGAATGGCATTTACAGGCTCAGCCATTCTCATTGTACTGTCTAACAGTAGCAGGAAGGAAAGACCTACGAAACCTCTGCTTCATACAGCAAGGATGGATAAATCTGTCACTGAAACTGCTCTCTAGAGCGGACAGAGTGGGGTTTACAGAGATTATAAATAAAGGTTTACAGATGTTTCATGAAAAACATTAAATGAACCTTGCTTGCGATTTTGGCGTCTGCTCTGAGAGACGCCTGGATGGCTTCTCAAGATGCTTTGGAAACCTTTGGGGAAGAGCAGAGAAATGTCTCAAGGACTTGAGACATTTTACAAGTTTGGTTACCTGACTTTCTTTTTTTTCTTACAAATAGTCCCTTGTTGTGTGGCCAGAAACAGAAAGAGTCTTGTAAAAGTAAAATGTTGTGGACAAATCAGACCACATTATTTAGCCCTTAAAAGCATTAACATCATTTGACTTTCATATTTGCAAAACATATAAAGACTTTTTAACACTTTGGACTAAGAGCTGATTGGCTGAGCAAAGCTGGCCCTTCCTTCTTTTTCACTTTTATGTCTGAAGAAGCTGATCTAAACATGTGACAGAAACCAAAAAATGCTTGCATGTGAAAACTACTAAAACTGCTTTATAGAGGAACAATGGAATTTATAAGACAGCTATTTTAATGGTATTAAATTTAGATACCCCAGCTTTAAAAGATGAATATTTGTTACTGTGTTTCCAACCTTGTTCCAAACAAGCTGACCCGCCACTTGCCCTCCCCCCCCCTCCCCTCCTGTCCTGTTCCCTTCGCTTTTGCAGTTGCTCTTTTCTCATAGTCATCCCTGCTCGGCAGTTAGCCTGTTTGTCTCTGTCAGAAGCGTTGTGTAAGTCCAGGCGCTGCAGGCGGAGCTCTGTCCTCCACTCGCTTTTGCCCCTCCAGGTCAGGGTGTGAGTCAGAGGCCTGATTCCGTCACCGCGGGTTACCAACGCACGATTCCCACCCAGAATATCAGATGAGAGGGAATGGTGTCCGGGGGCGAAGGTTTCAGGCCTGGTGTGTCCGTGTAGTGGTGCATGTGTGTCGCATTGTGGGCCAGTTGTGATGCGTGTCCTGATAATGCAGTGGCCACAGTGACACATCCTATCTCTGTTTTCAGGTTTGCTTCTGCTGCCTACTTTATCAGATTAAAGGTCATAGACTCATAAATAATAGGCTACTGGTCAAAATGCATTAGATGTTAGTGACTTTTTATACCAACTAGCCACAAAGGAAAACAAGGCACTTATAAAAGGACAGACTGTGCAAAAGTGATTCATTCAGAGCTTTTTCTCCGGAGCTTTTTTCTCCTTCTGCAGTTCTAATTGAAGATGTTTGAGAAACCTTTTGACATTCACCTTTTTTAATTGAATGTATGAACTGTGAATACGTGTTTATGTTTTCATTGGATCATGATTTTAATACTTACTTAGTATTAAAATCTTATCTTACATACAGTAGATAGATTGACAAATAGATAGATAGATGGAAACATAGATAGATAGATAGATATAGATAGATTGAAATTTTCCACAGACACTGTCACGTACATAGAAAAAAAAAAAACTCAAAATAAATAGAAAATTGCCGTGCTTTGCTATCTGATTTTCTGTGCTGCCATACAGATATCTTTGATGAAAAACAATTATGTAACCAACGTGTTTTCTTCATCCCCATTTGGTGGATTTGTTTATTTTAATGTGTTGTTTTTTTGTAATCGTTTACTGAAGTAAAGCCAGATCTATTCTTAGAGAAAAGTTTGTAGTGATAGCATTGAATAAATGTTAGCGGCAAAGCATCAAGCCATTGAGGTATACCGCATAATGTAACATCTTATCACACAATGCACAAACAAATCAAATAACCCTTAAAATATATGCAAATAATACGATATTCCATCCATCCATCCATTTTCTACCCTTTAATCCATTTCTGGGTCAGGGGGGTGGCAATCAGAGATGCCACCCAAGTCTCACCAAGTGAGACTAATACGATATTAGGTATGCTAATTGCTACGCAGGAAAATACAGTAGGCTTTTTTGCAATAAGCTAAAAAAAAAAAACAAGCAAAACCAAGAAATGATTGGAAAAATATTAAGAATGACATCTTATTTATGGACTGTCTCTCTCTTGACCAGTCACTTTATTGGGTGTGAAATAAAAAATAAATATTCCTCAATTGCTGTGTTTTGCGGTGCATCATTATCCGGTGTATTTATCCATGCACTGAACGTAGGCCACCATTAGCATTCATTTATCTGCAGCCGTGTTCTAGTTGACCTGATTAATGAAATGCACTTCCCTTTCGCATTTTCACTCTCCAAACCTAATTATTTAACAGGACTTTATTCAAATTCCCACTATGTTTAGTATTGGCAAACTTTTCCCTACTCTTTCTACCTGGGCAGTTTCCTTTATCAACCTCACTGCAGCTCCAGATAAGACAAATTAAACTATTTAGAGTGGACTTTAGTGTAAAGTTTGTGCTCATTAATCTACTACAATGCATTATAAAACACTGTAAAAGACCAACGTGCGAGCGACGCCAAGGCACTTGACTTCAGAAGTATTAATCTACAATGTCAAATGGTAGAATTGTATTATAATAGCCAGGCATATGAATAAAGTCAATTTTCAACACTGATTAATGTAGATATCAGAACGTGTGGCCTCTGGCTCCGTGAAGGTCATCTTGGGGAAAACTCACAAGTGCCTGTCTCCTTTCATTCCGAGGAGTTGATAAGAAAAGTGCAGATGAAGGTAATTTTGACCAGGGTGGTTTTTCAGGCTCCAGGAGTTATCGGACTGTAAAACATGCTGTCACCTGCATCTTTAATCGGAAGTAGCAGAGAAGTTTGTGTAGAATTTATGGTATTTGAGACTGCTTTTATTAAGGTTATAAAGAAGGAGGATGGAGAGGCCACGGGGGAGGATTGTTCTGGTGCTGCGTTTGAGTAGGAGCCAAAAAGAAAAGGGGCGACTTTAGATTTAGAAGTATGGATAGTCGGTCAGCGAATCAATAATGTTGCTACATCTGTGATCTCTTTTTTCTTGATACCAACTATGTTCCACTTTGTATTCACTTCTCTTGTTGCATTTCCTTTTCCAATCATGGCAACATAACACAATACAACATATCATATTCCCATTATTGTCGCCTTAAAGGGACAGTACAGTATGTATCCACCCTGACTGGTTTTAATCACATTATTACAAGTATAGTCTAAAGTTTGTTACCAAAATCATACTGTCTGTGACACAGGTGTAGTGTCCAAGCACTGTTTACAAATGCCACCCTCCTGCTGGGGTTGGGCCTCTTCGACCTGCACCTGTGAACTGGTTTCTCCCGGCCCGGACACATGGAGCAGATCCCTCTCTCAGTATGGGCCTCCCCAATGTTTTTTGTTGTTGTTATTGAGTTGTTCCTTGCCGATGCAGGACGGTCTAAGTTCAGGGACATTTAGGGACATTTATTCACATGTATCAACATTTATGGATACCTATTAGTTAGTGCTGTTAGTGTTATTATTGCATGTTGTTGATTAACTCAGAACTTTGTACAGCGTTCTAAAGGCGACTGGGGTTGTGTTTTAGGGTTATACAATACATTTTATTCAATTGAATTGCTACAAAACGGTATGGTGATGCTAATTTTTATCTAAGAAACTGGCAATCCAAATAAGAGACATAATCTAATTGTGTTTGCTGCTTGAAAACCTTGAACAAAACCTTGAAAACAAGTTATTGACACAATTTTCATTATATTTGTATTCTTTAATTTTGTGATTAAATTACATTGAATTGAAAGTTCACACTTGTTTTGTAGAAAAGGTTTAGTGTGATGTGTACATTCTGAACTATTATCTGAAGCAAAATAGTATATATTATGATGGGAATTAGTATTAAAAGATGCATTACAAACTATAGTCATACTGTCATACAAAAGTCAAAGAATTGGTTAAAATCTTGACTGAATATTTGCCTCACTGAAATATGTTAATCCACAACTTCTACCTTTGAATGCAAAAAAACAACACAGAAAAATACATTTTGTTAGCTTTCTCTTCCATCTGCCGTTCACTGCCTTTACCTTTCTGTCGTCCCTTTCTGTCCAGTCGAGTCTTTAATTAATCAGCCAATTTGTTTAATTAAATACATAATTAAACATATTATTCCCTGGCAGCTGAGTCATTCCTCAAGTAATTAAATTATAAAAAGCATCTTTGGGCACGTGTGTTTCTTCTATTGCTGTTTGCACGTCGCCCGTTGCGAACCAATAGTTATGTAGCCGCGATTGTGCCGTGCCACCTCTGATTAGAGCCGGCCCCAAACTGAAACTGATTCATTCTGACAAGTCATTACTCCTCTCTAACATGTTGACACTGTGGCTTCACCCAGACATCTATTTGGCACAGGTAGCAAACACAATGTCAAACACACCTTACCTGGAGGTGAGATGAATAAAACGAGCAGTTATAAGATGGAAGTTCGCGTGCGGAAAGCTTGCAGGCATTCCGGTGCGTTGAGTGAGCGCTGGTTGGTCGGGGGGCAACGGGGGCAGGTCTCAGGTCAATAGATAGTTGCAGACCAAGCGGCGGGCAGGAGATAAGGAGAGAGATGGGAGGAGAAATGGGCATCAGAGCACACACTGTAATAGCTGTCTGCCTGGGCCTGATGAGGCGGCCTGGGAATAGACCCCGGGCAGCGGCTGAGACTTCTGTGAGTAACCAACAGAGGAATGAGCAGAGGGAAAAGTGGAGCAAATACTTAATAGTGTTTTCCACTTTTTACTTCTACTTCAGTTTGCTGCACTCTGAATCTATATATTTTTTATCGAATCATATTAACCCTTTCATTTTTCCTCAACCATTTGGTAGATCACCTTTTGAGTTGCTTTATCTAAGCAAGCTTGGAACTGCAGTCGAAAAGAGCTGCCGAACTGTGCAAAACAAATTTTCAAATTGTCTGACAACAAAGTATTTATCCATCTGTCTATCTATCTATCTATTTCTATACCTCTTTGGGGCATCTCACTTGGTTATAGCAACTTTTACCATCAAACTATTTGTAAACATGATGTTTTGCTTAGACAATCCAAAAAATAAAAATGTACTTCGCTTTCGTCAAGGAGTGAACAATAAAGGATGTTATGAATACATTAAATGCAGGCATTTTCTAATATGTTTTTTTTTTATATTCAGCTTTATATCCATATTTTTTTTTTACTTCAAGTAACCCAGTGCTGTCCTAAATGACCATGGGCTGATATTGGTGCACCATTTTTTTTTGTTCAGCATTTTTTCATAGATTGTTGAAAGGATAGGCCAGTCTGGGAGTATAATCTAAACTTTTGCTGGGTCATAGATCTTCACCCCAGTAAGATCTATGAGATTTTTAACATTATAGCTTCCCTATCGGAAGCTATAATGTAATATTGTAATTTTTCAGCTCTAAACATTATATTTGACAATTTTTCACGAAAGGATGGGCAACGGACCTGGAATAGCGAGATTTACAGCGACACAAGCACTGAGATTCTGGATGCCCAGAGTGAGAATGTTCACAGAGAACTCCACTCCTTATTAGATGAGATAATCATTCATATAGAAATAGACCACTTTAAAGTCAATGGGGATAGGGTCCCCGCTCGGTCATGTTAATTGCCAAAATATATTGGTTGCTTGAGAGTTAAACTAAGCGCAAAATGCCAGATGCTTTGATATAATTGTTTTTGCCATTCAAGTTTCATAGGAATTCTTTTGAGAAATGGACTGCGGCTGCAGACAAGGTCTATTATTCTGCTTTCTTTATGTGAATATTCATGTATTATAATTGAATGTATTAAGCGTTGAACTGTTGGTATGGTATTCAAGAATCTAAGATCATAACATCAGCCACAAAGGCAGGAAATGTCAAAATTGTAGAATGATCACGGTCACAGAATTCCTTGCATTCAGATTTAAACTGGTACTTTATGTCCACACTGTAAGTCACCCATCAAAGTGCATAGACGAGTTAAACATGTGGTTATATTGGATGGCATTGAGTCCATTCAGTCCCTGTCGTTTCAGAAATCCACTGCTATATTCTTTCTCCATATTTAATCTTTCTTCTTCAGATTACATCCATGAAAAATCCCATATCAGTGAAAGAGCCTTGTCTCACTTCTATTCAGTCGTCCGATCCGTCTGTGTCGATGGCGTTTAGGTGAAGATGAAGAATGTGTCGCCTTCCGCAGCGTAAGATCCAGCCCTCGTTTGTGAAAGGTGATAGGGCCAGCCTGTGTAAACACTGAGCTGATGGGCTCTCTGCTCAAAGTCTATTTAGCCAGAGTAATGAAGTGCGTCTGCTGCCGGTGCGTACGAGGTTTGCAGACACGCAGAAAGAGAGCACAACCACCAGTCACCTCGTTTCAACCCTGAACCGAGAGCGAGAGATGGACATGATGATGCAGCGCTAATCACTCCCCTGTTTGTAGTGAGCAGGCGGGTGGAAGGACACCCAGAGCCGGCCAGGTCAAAGCTGATAGGAATATCAGCAGCCCACCTAAGGGTCAGTGTGCCTGCCCTGTGTACTCGCGTCAGTCATTATCTGTAGATGGATGGCTGTTATATATGTGGTTTACAAGCGGGTTTACAGGTCAGGGTAGCGACGAAGCACTTTATCTTTCGAGTCTGATCCTTTTGATCTCGTAGCACCGTTCAATGCTGTTAATTGGGGGGTATGGACTCTTCCACAAAGTTTAAATTGAGGGGTGAATATCTCTAAGGGTTAATTGTAGGTCCAGCCATTTTAAATCTGTACATGATTTCTCTGAGGCCAGTGCTAACTCTCCAGGAGCCTCAAGGTCAAATCCACTAATGTGAATATCAGCACCACCGAAGGGTCATCGCCCCAGCTCTCATTGCCTAAACTGTATTCTCTTGTATAACAGGGGATCAGTCTTTTGTTTGTAAAACTTTTTTTTAAGTTATACAATTAGAGCTTCCAGTATTGACGCTATCATTATTTAGTGTCTCTTGTCTGACTGACTAAAATTGTATCTGCGTCATCACATGGTGATCGGATGCATAAGGAGGACTAATTTTCATCTGTAGACAAGCTTTGTGATCTTTCTCAGATCAGTAGTATATTGTGCTTTTCATGACACTCGCATGGCTTCACTATGTATTCTGTGTAGCTACAGCTGCCTTGCCACTGACGAAACCCTACTTGTAGCAACAGGTGTTCCCCAAGGTTTCCTATCATAGTACTAACCAGACCCTGCCCTGCTTAGCTTCTGAGATCTGACAAGATCAGTTGTTGACAGTCAGGTGGTGCCATGACTATTTACCCTTCATCGTATACTTAAGAGTCATGGGAGTTTGCCCAACCTGTCTCTTCGGGAGTTTGGTGTCCAGTGTCCTTTGCTCCCGGCCGAGCTGCGTTTACATCGCCGGCAGTAGATTAGACTTGTTCCTAGAGCATGTTGGCCTCCACCAAGGCTGCTCCACGTCACCGGTTCTGTTCAATGTTTTTGTGGACAGGCTTTCGAGGGGAAGTCAAGGGGCAGAGGGAGTCCCGCACCTCAAAATTCGAGGCCATGTTGCTCAACCGGAAAAAAAACAGCTTTCCCATCTCCATCCTAAAGCATAGGAGTTAAAGTATCACAGGGTCTTGGTCATGAGGAGCAGCGTTGCCAAGTGATGTAGTCGATGTATCAGACTGCTGTGAGGGAGCTCAGACGAAATGCAAAACTCTACATTCACACCCTTACCTGAACTTTTGGGAATGGCTGAGAGGACAAAGCAGATACAAGCCAAAATAGGTAATCTCCATAGAGTGACTAGCCACTCCTTTTCTTCTGCTGTCATACAAAGGGAAAACACACTGTGTGTGCTGTCCGTTACAATTGGAAAAGTAGCTTGGAAGCTTAAGTGGGTGATAACACTTGCGCTTTCCTTAGTGTAATTGACAGCACACACACTGTGTTTCAGAGAAAGGATTATTATGGTCAATGTTATCAGGTTATATTATAAGATTTGTGAATGTTAATATGTCACAATCATCAACAATAATTTCAATGTGACATGGAAATGTGTGACAAAAGAGTCATGAAAATCATTGCTTTATGTGTTTGGTATCTGTTAACTTAATATAACCAAGAAATGGTGCTAATACCTTTAAACTGGAGTAAATACTAATGCTGTTATCGTTTAGGTTTTTTACTCTTTGCCACTTTATAAATATTTATTGCAGTGAGACAAATATAAAAACATACTTTTTTTTTTACTAAACAAAGATGAGAATACAAACTATATGAAAATGAAATTCAGTAAGCATAGCAATAATCTTTTAGGCAATGTTTTGAAATAATTTGTCCAACCATCCATGAAAACCAATCTTTTTATGACCTGATTGAAGCTCATTATTTGTCGTGACATTAAACATTTGGAGAAACAAGATATTTGTTATTTGCCTTGGAGGAACTAGGGCTACAAAGGAACATCTGTCTTTATTTTATTTGACCTCCATTTTCTTCTAAATGGTCCTGATAGTTATGGGGTGAGATTTGAATCAGTCCCCACAGGGCATTATCCAGCACGACAGCATCTCATCAGTCACATGCTTTTGCCTTGTGGATCTTTCTTTGTAACTACATCCCATGACAGACCCTCGCTGTATTTAGGCCAATTATATGCCCCCTGCGGCCTCACACTTTGCCTCAAAAATGATCTGTATAAACATTTTGGTGTCCGTGACATATATTTTGAAGTCAACTAGAGTCTTTCCTTGCCGATGCAGGAGGGTCTAACAAAAAAGACAGTGGTGATGATCCAGGACACTCAACAATCAACAACATTAATGGACATTTATCAACATTTATGGGCATTGGTCATCTGCCCCTTATGGACCAATGGCTTTATGTGTTTCTAATCACTGTGTTTCTTGCGTTTTATTCTCTGATCTGTGTTGGCGAATTAAATGTTTTTTTTAAAGGAGCTATACCCGTTTCTGCAAGGTTTGAATGTTTAGCACCGCCCTCAACACGCTCAAAGGTCTCTTTCATTCCCCCTACGCTCTCATTCCACGGAGCCATCTAGTTTTATTTGTGATCTATATGCAAACATTAGCATACAACAATCCCTGATGAAATTGTACAAAAGCAACGCACTGCTAACACAATATATAACTGAAAGATTACCACTAGTTCCGCGTCCGAACGTAGACCGAGCATAGATAGTCCGAGGCGGTCCCGCAGGTCTCTCCCATAGACAAGTCTCTCCAGAGGATATGATGTAAGCTAGCTATGTTCACCCGGGATTGATTTCTTCCTTGATCATTTTTTTGCGTTAGTTCACTCTTCTCTTTTTCACTGTTGTGTGGTTTGGACTATTTTGCTGTGTGTGCAGTTACAGCAAGTAGATTTATAGCCAATTCTGCTAACATGCTACTGTGCATAGCAGCGCTGCAGAGGCTAGAGGACCCAGCCTCGTTCTGTGAGTGGAGGAGAGCGGGCGTCACGCTAAGTCTCTACTCAGCACTTTTTACGGCCTGAATTCATACACAAGCTGAATCAATTATCTCAAGTTTTCAATTCAATTGCGGATTATAATGCAACTTGTATGTAGTGATAAGCATTTTTTATGAACTCATAAAAAAAAAAAAATCGGGTATATCATATTTAAGTCCTCCGAGATAACTGCTGTTGCGATTCAGGGCTATACAAGAAAAAATTGTCTTCAGTTATAAAGATTGATATCCATGTTCAATTTCCAGACACACTGGAGTGACACCCAAAGAAGTTGCGAAAAAAGAAGTTTGTTTTTCTCGTATCAGGGTCATGGAATGAGGGAAGTGGGGCAAAACCATGGTGGCTGCATCTTGAAAGACTCTGTAAGAACCACAGGGGAGGGCTGAAGATCGTTTTATGACAATCCATGTGTCCGGTTGAAGACTTTTTTTTTTTTTCACCCAAATCCCCAATATAGATTTAGCACTGAATTCAAACAGAATTAGTCACCAAACCCCAAACCTCAATACATGAGATCTGTGAACATTATGTCTCACCAGTCCTCAGTCTCGTTTATACCAAGACTTTGTTTATTGGAAATTCTCAGTTCACCAATAATGAGAATCTATAACAAGTGAGTAATTATCTAGTATGTTTTAGTATTTTTTTAGGTTGCGTTTCAGTGATTGACAATGAATTTCTACTGCTCTTTGTCCAAAGCCACTTTGTTCACTTTACCTGCTGCTATTATTACTTTTTTTTATTTATGTTCTCTGCTGCTAAAGTACAGTTTAAATATCTGTAAATACCTCCAACCCTCCACTACTGTACTATCCTTAAACCAAGTGCAATTTTAGCTCCAGAGATTTAATTTATGTGATTTAATTATCTTATTACTTTGGTATATTTGTTATTTCCTATGATTTATTCCTTTTTTTTCTATTCTGACGTGCTGCAAGTTAACAATATGAATTCAAAATGATTTTATGGGCCACTAAAAATTGTCTAGCGAGCTGGATTTGGGCCATTAGCCTGAGTTTGACATGTCTGCCGTAGTCATTCTGAAGTCTGCTCTGACACTGACGGACATCCCTGTCTCAACGCAACAGAAGACACACTGGAGAAGTTGAATGACACTGTTTATTTATCAGCTCTTGACCTGTGTGTGTTTGTGTGCGTCTCTCCCATCATAAACACTGTGTGGAAATCCCCAAAGTTATGTCTGTTAAGATATGGGATAGATCTCCTTTTCCTGTACATGAACATATATTCAGATATAAAAAATTACACAACTGAACTGGTGTATTTGCTACACACAAGAAGGCCCGGTGAAAATGGTGGAAATGAACAATCAAAAAGAACACCAACTTAGTCCAAGATCCGTGTGATGGGTTTTTGCTTTTTAGGCCTTATTTGAATTGTTACAACTGCTGTTCGAGTACCGGATTGAATGGCATCATGGAATGTAAACTAACCAATGGTTACACAGTTTTCAGAAAAAAGTATATTGTATATATAGTTTTATATATATAGTTCTATATTCATTTATAAGCTTTTCAAAATAGCACAGTAAACACTTTGCACACATGATAAAAACCACTGAGTGTGTCTGATTGTTTATGTATGAGCCAATGCCATCACGTCTTGGTTTGGGGTCATATCACTTTCTGCACAGTCAGATCAGGAAGGTAATAGCTTGAACAACATTCATATCTGTGAGATTTTATTGATAAACTGCACATTTAAGCACACCTTTAGCTGTATTTTTTTTAATTGTTCAGGTGTCCTTCCTGAAGTGGCTAAACTGGAAAGAGGACTGCACCCAATACTGGAGAGCATTGTCCAGTCTAACTGTAATATGTTAGAGCCTGCACATGTGAACCACACAGAACTGAAATCAAAAGGAGAGGTTATAGAAAGACAGTCAAGTCAAAAAAACAGATACAGAATTTATACTACTGCACATGACCAGCTCCCGTCACATGTACCTGTACAACACTGCTCCTGCTCAATGTCCGGAGCTCCAGATCACTGCTGCGACGTTGCTTCCACTTTACGCAGTCTCTGTACAGTTGAAGTGACCGTAAAAACAGCTAAAGGGTTCTGTGTGAATTTTGTACAGAAACTTTTTTGTTCTTCATGTAAACAGGCACACACAGATGTCCAGAGACCAACCTTTGTGTTTAGAATATAAAAAGAAAAAAAAAGATTTGAGAGAGGCAAAATTCCCTCAATCCTTGTTGGTCCGTTGGTCTTCCGGTTTGTCGTCTGTTTGCTGATGCTTTGTGTTCTTCACCGATGCGTCTCGGCCTGGTCTCAGTCCTGCTGAGAGGAAAGTAAGGCCTCAGATTGCTCCTTTTTCTGCTCCTCACTGTTAATTCCGTTGATTGCCTCTCAGGCGGCCACTGTGCATCCCAGGCTTTTGTAACACTTGGCCACCCGAGATAATTAAGTTTAACCAGGGCTACAGTTGTCCAGGATACAGTTTCCTAGTTATTTCGAGTCACACTCTCAATACAGCAATTCACGCTGTTTCCGACAGGTCCACGTGGAATGAGCTAGCAAATCCTTTTGCGGGCTGCAAAGACACAAGAACACACACGTTTAGACAAATGAGTCTGGTCTCCTGAGACGTTTCTTGTTGAAATACTGTCTCCAGAAGGATACATGCCACAAAGAGCAGTCTCTCTTTCCCCATCTGAAGTTATTTATAGCTCATATATATAACAAGGACAATGGTCAAAACTAAATTGGGAATTGGCAAAAACATGTCCATCAGCGAAGATAAAATGAGAAGAATTTGGCAGCTGCACAATGCATGGACAGAAAAGACACACTGCATTAATTGCTTCATTAATTATCTATAAATGGTCCATTAAACATTGATGAAGGCTTTATTGAGGCAGCTCTGGTATTCAGAGCGATACTGGGAGGAAGGGGCTATTTTTATAAGTAGAACATCATGTGTGTTTGTTAATAGGGCCTTACCCAGTGGGGCCAATCTTTTCTACAGAACGCAAAACTACAAAACTGTCTGCATTGCGGTGAGAAGTCAATTTATTTCAGCAGGCAAATAAAGTAGAGATATTAAAACAAATAAAGTTGTGCGTGAGTTCTGGACCAAGTGAATGAAAAGTGGATTTCTCCTAACCCTGCGAGACAGATGAGGTCTGCATTCACACACGACTGCTATATCTGGAGCATAAGCACCTAAAGGCTGAATAGCAATTATTTTCCAGTCCTGATGTGCAAGAGGGAAATTGCTGTTTTGCTAAGACCAGAAACAACTATGATATCGCTCTAAGAAAGTACCCATAAAAATGCAAGCTGAATTCACGAAAATATGGTGATGTGTATTGCGGAGTAGAAGGGTTTATCTTTAAACAAATAAACACATCCTTCATTGGATGAAAGCTCCAAATCTCAAATAGATGCAACTATTTGAGATATGTTACTACCATCATGTAACATTTACATAATGCATTTTCACACGTTATTCAGAACTCAAAAACAAAGTGGCATTGTACAAAGACAGTTAGCATGCAGTGTCATGCAGGGTGAGGTGGTTAACGTGGTGGTGATTTGACTGGAAATGACTTGTCTACTGAATATATCGAATCCTTTCTGAACTCTTAGACCTAATGGAATATTCATGTAGAGAGGGAGCTGGAAACACAAATGAAAGCTGTGCATACCCTTTCCTCAATAACCCTTTAGTCAAGAAGGCTTTTTTCAGTCTGGTATCTATTTTACTGACAAAATCTTTTCATCATGTTGCTGCTTTTACACCAAAAATGTTATTATTATAAGTTATTATTTTCCTCTCAGCCATTGTACTTGTTATTTGGACGTCAGCCAAGTTTTCTGCCGAGTACACGTTGAAGTATGCGCGCAGTCACCAGTCTTTTGTATTTCTTTGGCATTTACACCTCAAAACCAGGTCCAGTGATTTTTACGGCCCCTAAGTCTATTTCTACTATGTATACTACTAATAACAACATATTGCGCATATCATAGACATTTGTTTTGCCCAATAAACGGCTGTGAACAATCATAAACCAGACCTCTTCTTTGAGAAAATGAATGGATGGTTCTAAAATACTCGCTGGGCTAAGTAGAAGTAGCAGTATTCAAAAAAATAAAATAAAAAATAAAAAACTAATTAATTTGCTACAAGACCCTTTTTTTTTCTTTTTTAATGAATCTTAGTGTGTAAAGCATTGCGATTTTAGACCCTAACGCTAACCCTCTAACTAAATGGACAGAAACTCAACATTTATGGACATTAATCGATATTTGTGGAAGTTTGTCATCTGTCCCTTATGAACAAATGGCTCTATTTTTTAGACTAATCAGTTTGATTCTCTGATCTCTCTCTCTGAGCGATTCCAACAGTTTTATTAACCCCTCCGAGATAACTGCTGTTGTGATTTAGGGCTACACAAGAATACATTTCATTGAATTGAATTGAATTGGTTCACTTGTGGATGTGTTCAGTAGAAAAGTCATCATGCTCAAACAGAAGTCGTGCACAAATGGTGACAGATGGCCTAGTGTATCATCCCTGTACTCTTTGTTAGTCTGAAGTGAGATGCTCTGTTGGATTAAACATTTAGCGCTGGTATAAGGAGACCACTGCCTTTTTGTCTTTGAAATACTAATGTAGTCATTCAGAGGCAAAAAAAAAACATGTCCTCAATATATAATTCAAAAAATGGTTCTGAATAAGGGAATTGAAAGAGAGATTTGCAGACGAGATAATGATTCAAGAGAAAAGTGCAGTGGTCTGTTATAATTTCAGAGCAGTATGTGTTTTGACCTTTGCTTATGAGCATCAGATAAAATTTATATAAATCGTTCGGGGGGAATTTAGAGAATAAATAAAAGGAAAAATAACAAAAACAAAAAGGCAAATCAAATTCAAATGTGAGTTTATTGTAGGTTACATGGTTACAGACATTTCTGTTATTGGGGCAATAGGGTTTGGGTGCTTCAAAGCAGGTTTTTGGTGGAGGGGAAGTTAGCAACACTATATTACAGCACTGTAAAACCCAATAGTGCAAATAAATGTAATGTTGTACTGCTGGTTCATTAAAAGGAAATGGTATATGTGTGTTCTATTGTATGCTATACATATATTTTCTGAAAACAAAAATTAATATAGTCAATGTTCTAAATTCTCTAAATGTTTTTTTATTTTTTTATTATCTAAATTAAATAACATAATTTATTTATAAAAAATATGTCTATATGGTATAAATAGAAAATATATATTCTAACATAATAATCTCCAATAAGATTAGTGTTTCAATTCATTGGTTTAGAACAGCTTCTTTCAGTTTAGTACTGTGGTTTTACAGTGCATTTACATTCATCAAAATTCACAATTAAAAAAAGCACAGAAATAAAACTTCTTAAAATAGAAGAACATAACATAAATCCAGATTGGAATCAGAAAGGCCCTCCGTCATAAATATGTTAGTATCTGTGTTGGACCAGACCGAAGTCGAGTGGCCCTAGGGAGGTTTCATACTGATACTCACACAGAAAGGTGGGTTTGTACGGTAGCGTCCCCCTATCATACTCTTTCCTCTCTAGCGTGCTGCTGTACTGCGGGCTCTGATGGAGGTGATGGTGTAGACTGTGGTGTGACTGAGACCTCTGACCGTCCTTGCCAAAGGTGGAGAATGACCTATCGTTGTTGGTCGAAGCTGCTGAAGAGGACAGCGAGGGGAGCTGCTCTGACAGGCTGACGGGGGCGGGCGGCTGCGGTGGTACCTCTGTGTCGGGCAGCGCCGAGTCCATGCCAGGCACGTGCAGGTTACTGCGGTAGTCGGGTCCCTGCCGACCCTCCGCCGCCACGAAGGAGGGCATCCAGCAGCGGTCCGAGTGTCCCAGGGCCTTACACTCCTCGGTGCAGTTGGAAAAGAGGTCCGCACCTGCACAGAGGAAATGGGAGCAGATTATTAATGAGAGGTAAACAAATCATGTGCATGCAGAGAAGTTTACTGCGATACGAGAGAAGGCATAGAAAACTACACCCCTAAAGAACCATTGCCATCAGTGTGGCAATGAAAAACAAAATGTGACATCACTCTTGCTGAGAACCAAGATTTCTGTTTCATTGTGATACTGTTCCCGGTCGGAACAGGGCCTTTATGAGTGGAGTTTGCATGTTCTCCCTGCGTCTGCATAGGTATCCTGCAGGTGCATCGGTTTCAAAAACATGTACAATAGGTCTGGCATGCGCCTCCTGTACTGCCCACAAAGGCGCTATATGAATAAAGAATACTTACTTACTTACTTAAATAGAAAACCACATTAACAGATTGATAGATTCCAAAGATGTTGATCAGAGATCTCGCAGCTCGTTCACTTGATGGGCATAAAACTCTGGAATTGAGATTGAATGACATTGTTTGTCACGCTTGAACTCTCTGACCCGGCTTGGATTGGCCCCTGTGTACGGGGTTTGAGGGCGCCGCAATTCGGTTTAATTGGATTTAATAGAATATCTGCCTGTTTTTGACTGCTAGAATGCATACTAGATTGTCCCTTGTTACAGGAAGATGTGTTTTTCTCCTTGCTGTGTCTTCGCTCCTCTCTTATCTCACATTCCTCGGGCCAAGGCCATCATAAAAAATCTGGTCTCTACAAAAATTTCACACTCTTTCAGTCTTCCAGTTTGGATCCCGCTCCCCTCGCCTCCCTCTGATCTCTCCCTCCCCTCCCCTCCTCATTGTGTTTCCGACTCACCCCCTCCCTGACCCCGCCCCCCTCTGACAGCCACATTGGACCGGCAGCCAGAGGTGCTCATCCCGAGAAAAAAATCCGTGGTTTATAAAAAGCACAATGTTTTCTATCCAACTGTCTGTTGTAACCTGTATGTTATTGCTCTCTGCTGTTTATTCTACTGTTTGTCGCATGGCGCCGGAAAAATGGCGCCGTGGCAAGAGCTCTGGTGTGTGTCGTCTCTGTCTGGCGCACACCGGGGTAGTCTTGCACAGTTTTTCCAATGTGGTTTTACTGCAAATGGCAAATAAATGAATCTGAATCTGAATCTGAATCTGAAGAACAAAAACCTGAAACAAGAGAAAATTGGCTTCTGAAATGGTATAATAAAACAGAGGCTTGTGTACATGGCAACGACAAAGAGGAAGCAGTTGTGCTAATTACAATCTGTTTGAAACAGAAAAGCTAAATGACATGTTAAAATGATCCAGACAGTTTTGTCTGGATGTCGCCTCGTACGGTCGACATGGCTCTTTGCTGCTCTCTTTTTCTTTTGTTTTTACTTTTTAACTGCACATCTGGCTGTTCCTACACCCGTGAGGAACTTATGAACATCCGACCCACCGTTCCCATGGACCTATTGCCTGTTTTCTTGGCATCTGCGGCTGATTTAGTTCATGTTCTAGCCAAAAAAGTGTGGGCCCGTAAAAGGGGAAAGCGCGGAGGCCTGCTCGTGCGTCTTAGGAGGAGAGGAGCGCGCACGGCTCTCCCCGGCATTTTTCTCTCCAACGTACGCTCACTGGGCAATAAGATGGACTAACTCAGCCTGCTCATGAGAAGAAACAAGGACTTCGCCACATCCTGTGTCCTCTGCTTCACAGAGACCTGGCTAAATGAGCGGATCCCGGACTGTGCTCTGGAGCTGCAGGGCTTTGGGCTGTTCCGCGCGGATCGCCATTGTGCGCTCTCAGGGAAGAGCAGAGGCGGTGGGCTGTGTTTCTACGTCAATACAAACTGGTGTAACGATGTGACAGTGATCTCCAAGCACTGTTCTCCTGCTCTGGACTATCTTTTCATTCATTGTAAACCATTTTACTCCCCTCGTGAAATTGTTTCATTCATTCTTGCCTCTGTTTACATACCGCCATGCGCGGACGCGCGCGAGGCTCAGCGCGCACTCGCAGAGCAAGTACTGTGTATGGAACGTTTATACCCGGACTCTCTGATTATTATCCTGGGGGATTTTAATAAGGGAAACTTGAGCCAGGAATTACCCAAATACAGACAGTTTATCAAATGCCCTCCCAGAGAGGAGAACACTCTGGATCACTGCTACACCACCGTGCGCGGAGCTTTTGGCGCTGTTCCCAAGCCAGCCCTCGGCTTCTCAGATCACTCCATGATACATCTGGTTCCTGCTTACAGACAGAGACTAAAGCTCTCGAAACCTGCAGTGAGGAGCTCCAAAGTGTGGTCTGATGAAGCTGTGGAAGAGCTGCGCGCATGCATGGAATCTACAGACTGGGACCTTTTCAGAGCTGCCACAGATAGTTTGGATGAATATACGGACACTGTGACGTCATACATTCACTTCTGTGAGGATAGCATCATTCCAACATGGACCAGGGTCATCTATAACAATGACAAACCCTGGTTCACTGCTAAACTCCGGCAGCTCAGGAAAGCAAAGGAGTCTGCTTTCAGGGAGGGGGACCGCAGCGGCTACAAAGCAGCTAAATATCAGTTCAGGAAAGAACTGAAAGCAGCCAAGTCCCGGCAGAGAACGACTACAGGAGCAGTTTGGTAACAACGATACTGCTTCTGTCTGGAGGGGCCTACGGGAGATCACCAACTACAAACCCAAAGCCCCCCCCCTGTGCTGACGACCACAAGCTAGCTGACGAACTGAACTTATTTTTCAGTCGCTTTGATGCTGCCCCTGACACCTCTCCCTCCCCCCACTACTCTAACGACCCACCCATCAGCCTTGCCCCCAGCCTAACAATAGCCGCTAAAGAGATTAAACAACTCTTCCTGAGGCTGCACCCCCGCAAAGCTCCTGGCCCGGACCACGTGTCTCCGGCCACTCTGAGACACTGCGCCAGTGAGCTTACTCCTGTGTTCACTGACATTTTCAACACCTCTCTGCAGTCCTGCCATGTCCCGGCCTGCTTCAAATCCTCCATCATTGTCCCCGTCCCGAAAAGCCCAGGATCACAGGACTCAACGACTACAGACCTGTAGCACTTACGTCTGTCGTCATGAAGTCATTTGAACGCCTGGTTCTCTCCCATCTCAAGTCCTTCACCTCCCCCCTCCTGGACCCCCTGCAGTTCGCCTACAGAGCCAACAGATCTGTAGACGACGCCATTAACCTGGCCCTCCACCACATACTACAGCACCTGGACTCCCCGGGGACCTACGCCAGGGTCCTGTTCGTGGACTCCAGCTCTGCCTTCAACACAATCCTGTCATCCCTGCTCCAGGACAAGCTCTCCCAGCTCAACGTGCCCGATTCCACCTGCAGGTGGATCACTGACTTCCTGACGGACAGGAAGCAGCGAGTGCGTCTGGGGAAGAATGTCTCTGACTCTCGGATTATAAATACAGGAGCCCCACAGGGCTGTGTTCTTTTTCCCCTGCTCTTCTCCCTGTACACCAACGACTGCACCTCCAGCCACGACTCCGTGGAGCTGATCAAGTTCGCGGACGACACCACCCTCATTGGACTCATCTCCAACAACGATGAGTCCGCCTACAGGAGGGAGGTGGACCGGCTGGTGTCCTGGTGCAGTGGTAACAACCTGGAGCTGAACACCCAGAAGACAGTGGAGATGATTGTGGACTTCAGGAAGAGCACTGTCCCCCCGCCCCCACCCTCCGTGATGGACTCCCCCATCACCTCTGTGGAGTCCTTCCGTTTCCTGGGCACCACCATCACCCAGGATCTCAAGTGGGAGCCGACCATCAGCTCCCTCATCAAGAAGGCCCAGCAGAGGATGTACTTCCTAGGGCAACTCAGGAAAGCCAAGCTGCCTGCACAGATGTTGGTGCAGTTCTACACGGCCATCATCGAGTCCATCCTCACCTCCTCCATCACTGTGTGGTTCGCTGGAGCCACAGTCAGGGACAAACAGAGACTACAGAGCATTGTGCGCTCTGCAGAGGAAGTGATCGGCCGCAGCCTTCCATCGCTGCAGGACCTATACGTCGCCCGAGCTCGAGGCCGGGCTGGTCGTATCACAGCCGACCCCTCTCACCCTGCACATGGACTATTCCAACCACTCCCCTCAGGCAGGAGACTGCGGTCCATCAGGACTAGAACCTCCCGCCACAAGAACAGTTTCTTCCCCTCTGCTGTTAGACTCTTGAACACTTCTTAACCTGTCCCCCCGCCCTTTATAAAGTCACTTTACTGCCCATCATACGTCACTTTACTTCACTGTACTGCTGTCACCTTACATTGTGTGCACCATGTGCACTTGTATATTGTAAATAGTAACTGTAACTCTATTTTAAATTTAAATTTATTCTTTGGAAGTGTTTTTTATTCTTATTTTTATTATCTCTTTCTGACTGTTGCACTAGCCAAAGCAATTTCCAAGTCTGTAACCTCCTGTTACTTACGTGGCAATAAAAATGATTCTGATTCTGATTCTGATAAAAATAAGTATCTAATCATTTGGATGCCTTCCCCTCATGTCATAGTTGTAGGTATATTAAAATATGATTGTCGATAGTAATGTTTACTATGACGGTGTATAAAAGGCCAGGAGCAGTAAGAAGATTCACGATTTTAAGAAAGTCCTAGATTCGGTTTGTTTCCTCTATTTGCTCCGGTTTCCACTATCGCTGAAAACATGTACAATAGAGCAAACTCCTGACCTCGGAATCCAAGGATAACCTGAAAACAGGGACTTATATTGATTCAAAATATAGGATAATAATGATCTGTTGATGTCAAAGATAATATTAAACAGAAAAAAAAAAAAAAAAAAACATGGAGTATTTTTTAACAACAGGATAACACCACTTTCTCAGGAGGCGGGCAGTTTACCGATAGAGCTATGGAAAAACAAAGCTTGCGTAGGATCAGTAATGTTGGATTCCCTGCAGCTCCAAAGGCCCTTGGATCAAAGGTTCCACTTACACCAATCTATTGTCTTGATCCTCTCTACTGATAACGCTGCCTTCCCTCTATCACTTAAAGGACCATCTGCTCAGCTCTGCAATGTAAGTACTTGTGTGTAAATAGGAGAACCGTGTACATCGATATGAGCACCTGGAAGAGTAACGTGAGGACTAAAAATGAATATTGATACGTAAGACGTTAACGATCGGAGATGGCGAATCTAGTGCTTTACAGAGACACGTTTTACAGTGCTGCGGCTGCTGCTCTCTCAGATAGGACGAGACAAAACATTTGCAACTCACAATGCTGATATCTGGGATAATCATAAGCGCTGTTCTGACATTTGAATATGATGACAGTGTCTTTTTTTCATTTGAGAAAACAACAAAATACAGCAGCACTTAAAGCCGAGGTGCATTGTGTGACGATTAGCAGAAGTTTTGATGTGAAATAAACGAATTGAACAGCATCACGATTGAAACATCAAGTAATTGAAATATTTAAAGACATGGCCTTCAGCTAAAATTAATAAACAAACTAATTTAACTGTTTTGTTTTTGTTTTGGTGGCTCTGCTGGAAAATTACACAGCTTTCAGCATAGAAAAAAGGTTGAACATGCAGTATTCTTGTTGACATTGCTGTTTGGTAACTTTCTACCAAGACTATACTGATAATTAACCAGGTCCCTTAAGTAATAAATACAAAATTCCCTTTTGGCCTTCCATTTGTTTCAGGGGTCAGCTTTGTGAATCATTTTTCAAGTCGGATGCCCTTCTGGATGCAGACGTGGCCATTAATCTATGCACACAAATAGTAGCGCCATAATACAGGAGATAGATACCACTAAGGTCAGAACCATTAGAGAACACCTGTGCATACGTTTTTCTTTTGTAAGGCTGTGTTATTATGACTCTGGTTATTACATGTACAGACTGGATTCCATACAATGCCAAGAAATAGTAGTTAAGAGCATCGATGAATATGCTCCAAGCCAGTGTTGAGAATATGATATACTGTATAGGTCTTATTGTATATCCTTTAGATAAAAACACAACATTGAGAAGGCTTGGTAATACATAAATAGATATACTGCGTACTTGAAAGTTCAAGCACCCATGTAAGATAAGTAACTTCCATGTGCTGTTCAGTCTGCGTCATTGTCAACAAAGTGTACGTTGTGTGCTTGTGCAACATTTGGTATTCAACAGACTTTGTGCCTCCTATATATCTCCTAAGACATTTATAATGCAACATTTTGTCATAGGTTATAGAATAATTGATGTTGTGCAACTTTCCATGACTACCAAACAGTCTAACTATAGTGTACAGACAGCTTGAAGCGTTCTCCCAAACTTTCCCCTCCGCTTACTTTAATTTCATGGCTTTTAATAATTGTAAATGTCATCCGGAACACAAAAATATCAGACATTATGAGACCTGTCAAAACACCACGCAGCGCTTTCTTTTGGTTTTGTTTATGTGTGCCGAGGCCTCATGGGGGTGCGATGGGCAACAGGCTCCAATGACCAGGCGGCATGTGCCCAGTGCCAAAGACCCGGCAGACTGAGATAGTGCGATAGTGAGGGAGACAAGCAAGTCAGCACCCAGCATACGGACCTGAGAGGGGAGACCCGGGCAGCACAGATGGGACAGGGAATACTCCAAAAACAGAGAGAGAGAATGATCGGGGAGAGCCGGGATTTACAGAGGGCTTAGAGAGGTGGGAGGGGGGTTTACCTAGCAGACACGGCAGTCCGCGGAGGAAATGGGGCACTATATCAGATACAAATGCAGTTTCTGTGCAATTGGAAGTCCACTGTAGCTATGGAACCCGAGACTTTCTGGGTGCTGGTGCATCTTTACTGCAGGATACGGAGGCAGTCGACCAAACAAAGACCAAACAAATGCTTGATGGTTGATTAAAAACAATTTCCCTGTCATTCATTGGTCAACTGGCAGTGTTTTTTTATTTTTTTTATTTTTATATTCTGATAATTTGTTTCTTTTTTGTCATGTGTTTTGCATTTTCCAAAATATATCCTTAGGGTTAGGCTTATTATACACTATGATATATGACATATGATTATTATATGAACACAATATATCAACTAATATCTACCTTGGACGGAAAGTTTAAAAATACAATGTGATAAAATACTTTTCCCAATAAAAGCCTTTTCATTCCGCTTTGTCCAATGGATGTAATCAATCCAGAATTGTTACAATTGAACTAGACGTTGATGGAGGTGTTATTATTTAATGGGTTGTGTAAGGCAATCCATTTTAAACTGTAGCAAATGATTATTTGACAAAGAGATGTGGATTGAAAATATCATGCATTTGTATTTCATTTAGCATATTGTTTGTCAATGGGCCACTTTAAACATTCAAATGTCTGTTAGGCCCCTGATGATCAGTCACAGCCTGCAGTGCTGCTGCCAACAGACTGTTTTTTGTTTTTTTTTCTCTGTATTTCAGCACATAGAGGCTCTGGCTCTGGGTCAGTGCTGCTGCTGGCGGCATAGAACAAAACAAGCAACCTCAACATTTACCACATGTGAAAGTGTGCCAGCGAGCAGGGCAAAAATATCTCTCCTATGTATGGCCAATGCTAAGTCAGAGTTACAGTACATGAGGGAGGCTATACTGCAAAATATATTCTAATTTAGATATAAAAGAATAACAAAATAGAACTATATTTAACACCACAACAATCACAGCTTTGTTCCTGGAATCCTGTTATTCTGAAATATGTATATTATGTAGAATCATAAACTAAGTATATTCCACTGAAACAGGAGCTATTTCCCTTTTACATAATAACACAGTATATTTATGTTGTCTTTAAGAATAAGGAACCATAAATCATGGTGTTTCTTTTAATTCCCGCCTAACCACTGCAACCTTTCCCCTTATAATGGACGTCCTGCAAATTAATTTCCTTCTCGGACACTCACAGGCGTTGACCTCAGGCACTGCAGATTTATCGCTGCAGCTGAACTGATAAGGTGCTGATTTCCCACAATGCTTTGTACCTCTATATGTTACAAAGGGCCGAAAATAAATCAGCTCAAAGAACAGACAAGCGCACCTGCCCAGATAACCCTGTGCACTGAACTAATGTAGGGAGCAATTGGCAGAACGCTATAACAACTTCCTTTACTTCAGATCTAGTGGGAACATTATTAAGCCAGTGCGGGGATGAAATGTACTTGGAAAAAATGATGGGTAAATATAGTCGAACAGCGGGGAACTCGAGCTACAACCAAATCCGCGCCTGATTTGTGCCTGGGTGTCAGAGCTGTTTGGAGATGCCAGTATCATCACATGAGATTGTAAGGACGCAAGTGCACGAAAATACCATGCGGATAAAATTATATGTTAATGTGGGGAGATAGGAGAGGGGAGAAGACTTCTTTCGCGCTGGCACCTCTTGCAACCGCGGGAAGGATGCAAAAAAAAAAAAAAAGGGTGAGCAGTGATGACAGGTATGGAAACAGGTTTGCACAGTATGACCCTAAAGCGCACACACTCACACACACACACGCACACACACACAAACATACACACGCATATGCATAGTACAGAGGAGAGATAGGAGCTTGTAAAACAACACTCTATATACACAAGCTACCTGCTAATTAGCAATAAGCATGCCTCTTTCTATCTCTTTGCGTCTTGCTGAGTTTCCTAATCCCATGTGGTTTAACTAATTGCATTGAGCTGACATGCATTCAGCGAGTTGGAAATAGAGGCTAACAAATCCAGCGAAGAAATCTGTGAACCTGGAGTTTGGTCTATGTTTGTTCATCCCGAGAGCGTAGCACAAGAGAGAACAGGGCTTCTTTGGTCAGCCGAGAAATTACTCAATATGTCATTCAGAGGCCAGCATAAATTAACACAATTACGAGGATTGTATGCAGATTCTTTTTTTCAGGTGTGAGTCAAGAGAAAAAGAGTTGATGCAGCTTTCTCAGAATCAGAATCATTGTTATTGCCATTGTAAGTAACATTGGAATTATTATTTGTATTGTTTGTCATGGACCAGGTTTTTTAAAATGCTATTTCCTCTTGTGTTGTTGCTTATTTATGTTCGAGTATACGTGAGTAAATGTGTACAAAATGTTTTCTGACAAAGGCGCTATCTTCTTGTGTACAGCATATTGTCTTAGAGGGGGGGGTTTCCTTTTCCACCTCTCTCCTGAACACAAGCTGCCTTATACCTGCTCTTCTATATTTCATCTTGTCTTGGAATGCTCCAGAGAGAATAGAGACATCGATATTTGGACAGCAGCAGAAAGCAGCGTGAGAGTAACTCAGCGTCTCTACACGACAAGACCACAGAGTCTGCCGCGAATAAAACCATGGACCTCCCAGGACCCAGACCACCAGGACCCCTCCACAGTATATCCGGTAATGACACACACCGGACAGTCCGAACCGACACTGCAGGGGCGCTTCCAGTTCACACACAGGCTTGTTTCTTGGAACATGGCAACAGATAGAAAGCCATGGCCACTTGCCCCAGCTCTGTCCTTTTGATTAATATCACCTCTTATATATCATAACGCCACTGGGCCTGGATGACCATGGCTTATTATTTTCAGTCCGTAGGCGACTCCTCTATGAAAGCCAGGAGCGATAGACTATATACAGCCCTGGAATAACATATACTGTACATATATAAATAAATATTTTTTGTGAAAGGCTAATTTACAAAAAGCCCTATTAACAAGCGGCTAGCAGTTGAAGTGAATGGTGGTTTTGTGTGTTTTCTGAACTATGCTTCAGTTTCTGCAAAAGTCACGCCACAGTTTGACCTGTTAATACTTTGGAGAAGACTCATGGTTGGTGTTCCGACTCGCTTGGAATGACAAAAATAACACAATAATACAGTAAGTGTGTGTAATCAGTTGAGCTGAGGAAAGAGCATCCATGTATTCTCCATTTTCTGAATCCTTCTTTCTCACAGCACATTTCATACCGTATATTTGTCACAGTAGTCTCACATATGTGTTGTGGACCAGAGGATACATTGGGGGAGGGAAGGAATTACCATTAATTATACATAACTGAAAGAAAAACATTTGTACTGTTTTTAGGGTCACTAATCAAATCATTTTAGCATATATCAATGGGGAAAACTGCAACATTTAGAAGGTTTGGGAGCAACTCAGCTGAATATTTTGGTGGTAACTTTGATATTGAGTCATTCATCACTTCATGATTAGCAACATATTGATTGTGAGAGTGATTAAATGGTAAAGTTTCCCATGAAATGTGAGTGTGGTGAGTGCAATTTAGGGCAGACAAGAGTTTTTAGATCTTTTGCCAGGTCCCATTTAAAGCAACTATTGTTTGGACATTGGTCGACTTTAGATCATTTCAATACACACATTATACAAACTCCATGCACTGCTCTGTGACAGATAACAAATCCAAACAGACTTAAATTTTATCTGCTTTATCCTTGTATATAATGTATAATAATATATTTTTTCCCAACTGTATTTATTGAACATTTTACCTTAATAGACATCAAGGTGAAAGAGAATACAGACAATACTATCACAATATTATCTTATGATTATTCTTATTTTCAGATTGTTACTTTAATGTGATTATTATATTTTATTGTGAAATACCACGAGAAAAAAAATTCCTCTTGTGGATCAAAAAACACTGTTTAAGTCTAAAATTGTGTATAAATGTGTATATTACCATTATGGACATGGACTTTCAGTATGGAACAAAAGTCAAAGTTTTAAGTATTGTACTAAAAACAGGGCATCGCTAATGTACGTCGCACATATTACAACCGCGGAACATCCTTAAGTGGATTCATGGAAAGTGCTCAAACGAAAGCAGCTGTAAAGGTGTAGACAGCACGGAGATTAATGGCCTCCAGCTCAGTACTTTGTGAAGCAGAAAACTTGAAGTAATGTCACCATGTCTGACCCCTCACACTGGTCCTAACTGGTCATTCCACTGTAGCAGTACATAAAGCCCACTTTAATAAATTACTTTTTTATTCATTCCATTTATTTCCCATACTGCGATTTGAAGGTTGGAACACTCAGACCTCTCCGACCGTTTCAACTCATTCACGCGTCAACGATTCATCAACATTCTTTCAAACACTAAATTGGATATTTCTTTTTGTCAATACCTGGTCTTTTTTTTATCATAAACACATGTATAATTGAATAACTCCCATAAGTAAATGTTAACCCATCTAAAATTCCTGTCCCGAAATATATGAAGTAGCAATGTGTTAAAAATATGTCTTAGATTGAAAAACCTCCAATGTTAGTCTATTGCCAACAATGTATTTGAAACCATTTCTATAATAATAAATACAACAATGATTCCATATAAAGTTAAACCAATATATCTTAATAGTATTCATGTTATTGTGTGTGTGTGTTTCTAAAAGTATGTTATCCAGGAACACAGTGTACACGTTTTGGTGGATTTCATGCCCTCTTTCTCCATCTTTCAAAAAATTGGGTGACCCAGAAATTACAGATTTATATGTTCTGAGACAAAACTCAAAACTTGTCCGGACTGGAGAATTCTGTGCAAAGAAATGGAATGAGAAAATGGCATTGTAGCGAGATCAAATATGTGAGTGAGAATAGTGAGAGGAGAGAATAGTAATAAGACGGGCAGGGTTATTATATGGAACAGATGGAAGATAATATTAAGAGAAAAACAGAGTATGAAGACATATGCCTGCCTAGAGAAGAAAGTCCAAGAAAAATATATTGTTTGCTTTCTCCCTGAAGGACTGAATATGTCCTATCTTTAGAAATCCTATACAGCTATGAAATTGTATAGTTCGGTAATCTAGTAAAGTTAGATCCGTAAATTTCAATAAATGGGTGTTATTGATAATGGATCCATGATTATAAATATCACATCATAATCTCCTTTTGAGAACAGAACGGCTATACTGTATTTAAAAATGATAATGATAAAAGAGCAGCTGCTGGATACGAGCAGTTAAGATCATATAAAAATAGAATGTACAATATAAAATAATGAACTAAAAAAGACCTTGAGTTTTCATTTGCTTAATGAGGCAATTTATCATGTAATATTTATTTTTTGGCATGTATTTAAGTACAGTGACAATAAAATCATCATTGCAATTTAGCAGAATCACAATTGTATTTTTACTCTTTTTAATGCACGGCGATTATTTATGATTTTAATGCATTGTTGTTTATATCTTGTTTTGTTCAGCACTTTTGAGTTGCCTTGTTTATGAACTTTTTTTTACAAGTACATTTGTATTGCCTTCCCTTGCCTTAATGGTATATAGGAGGATTTTCTACTTCCGGGTGGATCATCAAAACCATTGGTCCTCCCACTTGTCAATCATTCTGGTAATAAATGTTCGTCAAATAATTGTCAAAAAGTGAAGAGGGGAAAATTTTGTCAAATCCACCTATGTTCCTTCAATGTCGGGTCATGGAAGTTCCTTGAAATGCATTTTGTTTAGGTTCTCACTGGTCAATTATGAAGAGGAACGCTGCAATAACCCATTTCAGATCAGATAAAGATTCAGTTTATTTGCCATTTGCAGCAAAACCACATTGGAATACTTGTGTGAGAGTAGTGTGCACGCCAGAGCTCTTGCCACAACGCCATATCAGGGCTATTTCCTCATTTGTCCTCAGCCAATCACCTCTCAGTATGTGAAAGATAAAACGTTCTCTAACTAATCCTAGCCCAGCTTTAAGATTTACCAAAGCATAATATCAAGACTTAAACATGTGGAATTATAATGAAGGCTTGTAGTTATGTCGTTTGTTTTTTTGTTCTTATTCTGTTTTATTCATTCAATGCAAATGTGTACAGTCTTTTATGAATCTAAGATAAATCTGGCACACTGAGTCTTCCTTTGTTTCGATCACATCCCAACAGATGTAAAAATAGTTTAGTATTGGCTATTGGCTATGTGCATGTCTGAAGATGGTATATTTGGAAAGCCGGTCGGATCTGGTCTCATCCCTGGAGGCCAGAGTTTAAAGCCTGGCGTGCTAACTTCATGCGACAGCTCTGTGACACGGGGAACCGCAACATGCAGCCTGCCACTAATTCATAATCAGCCATCTAATACAGCGTTGCCACGGTGATTTAATTCTGCCATTTGTCACGGCTGTTGTTCGCACCACAACAAACGTCCCGATAATGATCATTTCCACCACCACCAGACTTTCACAGCCGATCGAACCCTCCACAGACAATTATTCTTTTGGATTCCTTTTTTTTGTCCATGAATGATTTTGGAAAACACATTTCTATGGATGTGCTGTCTTGATCCAATCGAGGGTGTGGCAATGAGCGACAAAAAGAAAAAGAAATGGCGATGAGTCACTGAGAGGTGCAATTTCGTGAGTGAAAAGTGTATTTTCACTAGAATTTAATCCGATAATTATTGATAATATCCTGAATCTTCTGCATGGGGAGCAGGGGGAGAACTGAGAATAGGATTTTGTCATTTTGAGTCACTCCATTCAATTACAGAAATGTTATCAATGCAAAAGTGTTTTGTAAGAGTTTGTATGAAATTTTGACATGGCTCACTTCCCGAAAACGTGATTTTCAATTATTTGTCGTCTTGTCAAACAATCACACTTTAAATAAATTGGACTTTGTTATGGCACATTATCAATTACTTATACAATATTAGCAATGCAGTCCAGAAAATAATATTCCATGCATTTTGAAGCAGATCATAAGAAATCTATCACAATTAGATAAAAGTATCTGCTGTAACTATATATGAAAACTACTCTTTTTTTCTAATCTATATTTTTTTCTATTATGTAAATAGATTTTTTGCATTTAAGAAATATTTTTTTCTTATATTCAACAACTATTTTAGAAATCAAAATGCACACATGTAAGAACTGTGAGATAAAAAAAACAAAACAAGAAACCCATATATTTAATTATGAAATAGTTTTGTCTGGAAATAGATGAGAAGCTCCTTCGGCAGATTCACTTTCTGTGCATCAAATCTCAATAAAAAATGCATATCTGTCTAATCAAAAGAATAATCTTCTTTGGGTTATATTTTGACTTGACGTTGCTTGATTGTTAATGTTGTTTACTAAAGTTTTACGTTTCCTTTGCAGCACTTTGAAAACAGTTTGTAAAATGTGCTCTATACATGAAGTGGATTGGATTAGATTATTTGATTGTCAAAATAAGCGTTATTCGCAGTCCTAATTTTTTTAATTTTCCACCAATTGTGCTGCTGGAGATGTATTCCAAGCAAAATCCCGACTTGATGGACAACTCTGGCTGCTGTCTCTCTCTGTGCGTTCCAAAGCAGAGCGGAGAGGATAGGGGACGGCGCCACTGTAGTCAATCTTTGGTATTCTGGCTTCTCTCACAGCAGACAGGCGCGCTCTCAGAAAAGCCATTTGCCCGCTTTAGAAAGTGTACGTGGTGATATCCCAGCAGCCTCACTCGCGGTGTCCCTTTGATTTAAAACCACGTCAGGAGAGTTATTTTCTAAAGTGTCACACACGCGGCCGAGCGGGAAGCAACGGCAGGTGTGGTTGATGATATGCCAACTGGAAATGGTCTCCCCTTGATTTGAAATATTCGGAGGTGCACCAAAAAAACGGGCAGGGGGGATAGCGTGCAACTGCGGTCCCGCGAGGAAGCCGCCCCTCTAACCCTGCTTTGATAATTGCCATGCAAAAGGGTCCAGGAATGAATTACTGATCAGCCGAGTGTTGCGGAGAAGGAGCCAACGTGTGGGGAGACAGGATGAAGGATGAGAGCATGCCACAAACCGCCACCAGAACGAGAGCAAAGTACACGCTAACACAAAGAGACACGCTTGTGCACGATACACAGGCCTTTCAAATGCTCCGAAAGGCATTCACACTGAACAAACCGCATGCCGAACAGCTATTATTGTCATGTTCTTCACAGCAGCTTCTCCAATGCATAATGTACTGCAAACTACAGTTGCATTCTAATTTGAGGTACTCGCTTCTAAATTGCACACAGTTATACTAATAAGAATTATACATTGGTTTTATGTGGAGTTTTTTTGACACTCAAAGACGCTTTTTGTCATTATTCATTAACTCCATACATAGTGGTGTTAACTAGCACTGTAGCCACAGCTGCCCTGGGGCACACTGACAAAAGCGAGGCAACCAGTATTTGCCATCCGCCCCTCTGACCACCACCAAACATTCATGCACACAACAGACTGATTCTACGCAATGTGGGTGAAGTGTCTTGCCTAAGGACATCACAACAATCTGGTGTGCCCAGAGGTCTCCCATCACAGTACTAACCAGGCCCTGCCCTGCAGAGGACTGACAGGATCTGGCTCTCATGTGCAGCTATGGCCACCTGTTTAACACAGTTGTTAAAATGTGATTATGTATGGCATTAAAAGCCTAGGGGTAACTAACATTTTTGTTTCGTAATTAACTCGTTTGTCCTTGTTTGTCCAACAGAGTCCAAGAGTCAGACAGATGCCAACAAAAATTGAAAACTAATTATAGAACAAAACTGTTTTACTTTTATTACATATGCCCTGTTTCTACCAACCCTACTCTACTCTCCTTGGCCCTACTCTACCTGGATGTGTTTCCCTTATTCTTTAGTATCTAATACTATATCCTAGCATCCTACCTAACAAACCAATAAACAGTATCCAAGGAAACTCCTTGGTAACCACGGCTTCCAGCAGCACTTTGGCCAATCACAGGCAGTTAGAACACTTTCGGCCAGGATAGAACAAGGGTGAAACAGGTTCTAAAAAGTACCTGGAACCGGTTAAACAGGGCTTTCGGAAACCCTATAAATGTGAATAGAGTAGAACCGAGCAGAGCTGGTGGAAACGGGGCTATAATGCCATTGTTTGTGTTTTGAACGTTAGGTACCCTAGCTTTATGTTTGGCCACTTGTGGTGTGTGAATGCTGAAGCTGCAGAGACATCTAAAAATACTCCATTGTCCTGATTCTGGAATCAGCATAAAATGCATCCAGACGCACAATAAACAGCCCACGAGCCACATGAGACAATCAGCAGTATTCCTTCTCTCTATATTTACACACACGCAGTCACACATACGCAAATGAGCCACGGGCCTATACGGACCCTGTGTACACCTGGAAGCCTGCCAAGCATTAGAGCTACCACTCAGCTGCTCCTAAAGCGAATCTCATTTCAGCTTCTCTTAGGCCTGTCTCAGAGGAGAGCCGCGTTTTAATACAGACATCATTACCTATCCTGGCTTTCTCTTGCTCTAAACACACTGGAGGATTACAAACAGGAATCACACGCACAGGTACGGATTCAAAAGCGACAAAGATACAGATGATACAGATACTTCAATCGTTCCCCCTGTGTGCATATGCCTGTATGGATAAGACTGCATTGCATTTCCTTTTTTTGGCTGCCTATTGATCAAATAACTCCATCAAACTCAAAGTATATGCCTCTTGTTTGGAGTCACCCCAAACATTACAGGGCTAAACATGGATCAAATTTGAACTCCAAACTCTGAAATATAATACAAACAAGCAAAATAGTTTGGAAAAAGTGTTTTGTTTTTTTTCTCATCCCATTTAAATGTAATTTTCAGTTGCCTCAGGTGTGAAAGAGGAGTTGTTAAAACCCAAAATATGCTTTTCCTACAGTCTAATAGATGCAATCTCCAGGCATCTGCTAAACCCACCTGTAAATTTACCATAGAACATTTAGGAGGACTATGGAGTTAAATCTTTTTCTGTGCAGAGATTTGTACCATTTATAATTAGAGTAAATAAGTCATCTTGGGCCAAAACTACAGCTGAAACCTCTGCACTGTGGATGGTAGTTAGCAGTTAGCTATTTAGCCTTTGTTTTGTTTTCGAACTCTTGACATTTGGAATTTTTAAATATCAAGAATGAAATTTGTATTCGTTTGAAATAGATTATTTTATTCCTATGCCCCGCCCACTTTGCAACTCCATTATGAATCTATGTTTTACATACTCGTTCTATTTCTGGGATTATAAAAGCTCTTTTGTTTTCCCAGTATGAGTGTTGGGTTAGTTGTTACTTAAAGGAGTTTATAATGTAACATGCAAAAATACAACATTTTCTTCTGTTTTTTTTTCCTCTTTCTTGTAAGAGCTCCTACCTATTTTGCTTCACTGAGTTTTTGTATTATGACGTGTATATTGTGTTTATTGTTTCGTTTCCAATTCTTCTTATTCAGTTTAAAGCAGAGAAAGATGTACCTGCAAAATCAAATGCAGACATCCACGCACAAGGCCATCTGGGTTTGTTTACAAAAGTCTGCAGAGTGTCAAGTATCTCTCCTTCCAAAATACTAGTGGTGTGATATTACCTCCCGTCGAGTGGTAAGCTGTTCTTTGCTAAATCCAACATGAGGAACAAATGTTGGGTGTCCTCGTGCGAGATGCAGGGACCAGCACTGACTGCGGGTGCTCCGATCACAGCCGTGCCAAATGAAACCAGGCGTGGGCCAAGAAACGCTCAAGAGTCCACACTGATGGCTTATAAGTGGAGAAAGTGAAGGACAAATGTGTACAGTTTGATTTCACAAGTGTTGTTGTCAAAAAGTGGGAGATTAGTGGCAGATTCTGAGTTATTAAAAAAGTTTGGAGAAAGAAAATATGCAATTCACTTTTGCGCTACACAACAACTGACATAGAAGACATTGAGATAAATAGCTAAAAGATGTAGAAATAGCTAATGATCAAGAATAATCAATGTAGAAATATTTCACCTCAAAACCATGTTGTAATGTGATCCATCTAATCATGTATGGATAAGACAAATACTACTAAGAACAAATGTCCAAACTCAGGCTGGGGGGCCCTCTGCCTTGCTAACCCAAAGTAGTCTTTGAGATCATAAACACAAGTTTACTTTGTCATCCATCCAACTCCAGCTCAGCCAATATAGACATGTCGTAACTTGTTTTAAAGCCCAGTACGTCTGGAATTTGGTCTTTGACTTTATTTGCACATACTATACTGACATGTTTTTTGATTGTGTCACTTACGTTAATGGAGCTAATGCAGCTGGTGAGATGGTAAACATTTGCCATTCAGCCAACATCAGCTCTGCTATAGTGTGGAAAATCAAACACACAGAGAGAGAATCAAGGCGCACCAGAGCTCGGATGTTTAGCCTCAGTTTCTTGAGGTTCTTTCAGGTTATTTCAGGATTTTTCAGGATTTTTCAGACAGAACATATTTAGGATATGGTCTATATAGCCAACGTTTACGTCACATATACGTCATAAATGGATAAGCATTCCTGTCACATCAAGAGAACAATCAGAACATAACAAGACATCGAAAGAACAAAACACGGACACACAATCATAGCAGATACACAATCGAGTCGTTGTGACCTACGGCCAGATCACTTTATAGCTATCTAATTCCCATTATAGATCATTATAAAGCTCAGAACAGCCCGATTCCAGTTGAGACAGTTTTTCAGTCTGCCCCTGGACTAGCCTGGTGAACTAAAGTGGCGCTGTTACTAAAAAGTTTGGGCACCCCTGCTTCAGATCAATGTTATGGTTCGGGTAAACTTTCCTGTCTCCATAGGATTTTTTTTTTTTTGTAAAGCCATCCTTCCAAGTGAAGCACCCGGCGACCGATGCTCAACTTGGTCAGGACTGTCTCTGCCAGAGCACTGTTCCCAATCCCCATTGTGCACGTTTTGGGTGCAGGGGGGAACTGGAACGCCCAGAGGAAACCCAACACAGACGCGGTAGAGCATGCAAACTCCACACAGAAAGGCCCAAGGCAGCGCGGGAATCAAATCTGTGACCTTCCTGCATCAGCGCAAACCCCCACTGCTAACCAGTTCTACATAGCAAAATATAACGGATGTCTTTTTTTTTTTTGCTCCAACCAAATAAATAGTTTCTGTATTACTTGCTAGAGTCAAGGGCATTTGAACTTAAGTCTTTTTTCTTCATCATAATAAAAGTTGAGAATTTTAGACTTCTTTACTTTGTGCTGAAGATAGATATTTTATGCTGCTACGTTTTATGCTAGAGTTAGATATTCTATTCAATATGTATTTATTTTTGTTATTATTCATTTATCTTGTGCTGTGTGCTTCTCATTATACTGTCTGTATCTTGTGATGCAACACTGAAATTGCCCCACTGTGGGACGAATAAAATAGTCTCAAATTCTTAAATGACTGGACGAATATGTGAAGCAATGATAAGCATATTTGAGTGTTCTAAAAGCAACGCGTTACAATCAAACGTAATAGATACAGCTGAACTCTGTGACATTACTGCTGCCTGCTGTTTCACATTTATTTAATACGATTCTGATGATACAGATTGGGTTTTTTTATCACAAAACATTAAAGCAAAGCCTCCTCCCTGTCGGCCGCAGACATCCTACACAGCGAACATTTCAAACTCGGTAATATTTATTTCATGGGTTTATAAGGGGTGGATAAAAAAAAGATAGTGTTGCTTTCATTGCAGTTTCATATCTTAACCCTGGCATTTCCTTAACGTTTTATTCCATCAGAAGAGGCCAGAAGAGACACTTTATGCTGCACCTTTATCACCTCTCTACTTTGCATACTTTCTTAATGCAGTGCAAAAGAATTCAGCCTGACGAAGACTTTTCTCTACACCCTTCATCACCAATCGTTCTATTTGTATTCCTCACACCCATATGATATTTTGCAGCCCGTGGTCTAGACAAGAGGGTCTTACATGCATTTGAACAATCCCTCAGAAAGAAAAGGGCAACTCGATATGAAATGAGATTTTGTATTGCTTCACTTTTTGTCTGTCTCCATGTTGATCAATAAACAGGTACTAACCTAATAGCATTTCAGAGCTGGACACGGGGAGAGCAGGAGATAAAAATCTGGGCTTTTTGTAAAGGTAGCATTTTGCTTTAAATGCAGACTACGCGAATGTTTATTGGATTAGGGGAAAGCTACGCAATTAGCTAATAGTCTATTGAAACAGGATTAAACTGGGAATTGTTAAAAAAAAAAAAACGAAGACATTGAATTCCAATGTTAGCTCCCTCTTGTTACATTTGAGTAGATCACTGATGAATAACAAAATAGTGAAAGAGAAAAGTAATGATTATATTTGCTAGTTGGGTAAACACACTATATCCTAATATGGAAATATAAGTTTATAATGATTCATGTTAGCCTGAGAGCGACCTATGACCATGAGATTTGCACAAAAAACTTGCTGAATGCTGAGATGTCGGAACTAAAATGAAACCTGAAGTGCTTTGCCTCAGTGAGGTTACAGAAGTTATAACCTGGTGTAGTTCAGCTGTATTTCTCAGGGTTCAGAAAGAATCCACTAAGTTCATAACCAGCCAATGCATCTACGATAGAGCAAGTCATACCGCTGATTGAAATGCATCTCATTACATCAATTTAACTTCCATGGCTTCCCTTTTCACTTGAGTGGGCCTATCGATTTATGCCACTAAAGCACTATGGGACTGCACTGTAAGTCGCTGTCCTTTTCAGCACCACTGTTGTTAGCCAGACACAAGCAAATGGAAATAAGTGCAAAGAACAAACAAAAAAAACATTGTTACCAAATGTTGTTGCTTCCATTCAACCAAATCAACACCTCTGAGGCTGTTCACTCTGTTTGCACTCAGTCGGCAGCCCCACCGCAGGCAGGGCCAGGCGCAAATTAAGGAAATTAAAAGCCAGCCATCCGCACCAACAACCTTGCATTGCCATCCCATTCACACTTGCAAACTATTGGAAAGATGGTGCCGCAGGGAGGTACACGATGATTTGAAATGAGGTTTATAACTCACCGGCTGAGTGGCCCCGGTTGGTGGCGTCGTGGTCACTGTCGCCCTGTTCGCTGTCTCCGTGGCCGCTGTCTTTGGAGCTGACAATATCTGCCTCTTGGAACGCAGAACTGAGAGAAGATGCCACAAAAGTTAGTGGAAATGAGAGGAATCGAGGAGGATTAAATGAGACACAAATTAATACAGTCACGGTGGTGGTCATCAGGCGTCCAAATTGGGTGTTACACGTTGCATGTAATGAAATCCAGTGCTCTAATAAGTGCTGCACTGTTAGTCATGGGACAGGTGCCAAGCTGGAGAAAGTGATACAGTGGGAGCGGTAGACTTTGCAAGCCTTTGTTGACCAATGCAGCAGTGCAACGATTTATCTCCATTCAAACCTATAGTATGCATACAGAAACTGACTAGTGCATGCATTGTTGGCTAAAATAGACTCAAAAGGCTGGTGGATTATGGCAACTGTAGGTAGGTAGATAGATGGATAGATACTTTATTGATCCCGAAATTCTAGTTGGTTAGTAGGAATTACTGTACTTCTAAAGATCTAGTATATTGTGTTGGTCTTGGTGGAAAAGTTTATTTTAAAAGCCAAATCAAAATCTATAGAATGTGTCTCTTAATTGTGAAATACAGAATGAACACACTTTCGAGACCAAAAAGCCATTTCTCATTTAATCGCATGGAAGAATACTTGAATTAATGCATGTGGTGTTTTTACTGTCAAGAGTTGGTTTTCAAAGAGGTTTAACTTTATTTTCATTGCACTCTAGCTGGCTTTTCAAAACTCAGTTTGAGATGAAGCGAAAATTGTAAGAGTGTAACTGTTTTCGCAAATGAATATGTTTGTATATGTAAGTTGATACTTTATTTATTAACATTTTATCCTTTTAACATGTTTGGACACTTCCTGTCTTTTTGCACACCCTGAGTGTTTCTATCTGTGCAAAATGTGACATGTAAATTTCTCCATTGTGAGATCAATAAATTGAATCTTATCTTATGAAATCACTGCTTTTTCTTTGGGCTTTAGACTGAAACAAAGACTGCACCATCTCGTGGCTGTATCTGAATGAAATACTCAACAAAACAGTATTATTATATAGGCCTACATATGGTTCAAATGTATACCTGTTCACACGTCTGGGTCTATCCACCAAATAGCTCAACTCTGCTCGCTGGTGTTTGGTCTGAAAGAGAGAAACACATATAATAGCATTATGAGTCCGAGGCAGCACAGTATATAATGGGAGTTTAATAAAAAGGGAGCTATCAGTGAGGGCGCAGCATTTCTCTGTGGCTGAATGAGTGGGTGAGTGGAGTAGAGAGAGTGGGTTTGGGAGAGCCAATGAATGCGTAAATGATTGAGCCTCACAACGCTGAAACTGAACAGCCTTTGTCCGCGTGCTGCCATGCCGGCTCGTGTGTGGAATAACTAAAGAAAAGGCAAGAGGCTGCGACCAGGCTGCACGCCCCAATCACAGCAAGAATCCAAGCAAACAAAATTCTCCTGAACTCAAAATCAATGCACACAAGTTATCAAAAAACCTGAATACCAAAACTCAGTATACACTGTTGAACAAATAGGTTTTGGGCATTGATCAAATCATTTCATTGGGCCTTTTTTTGGGTTTTACAAGTGCAACCGAAATGACCTCTCATATTTGTATCTGTGTCATGTTGTAAAGCATTTTCAACACTGTTCAAACTTCTCTTAAAAAACATAAATTGGACCTACATTTACACATTAAACATAAAACTTTATAAGCCCCTTCTCTCTATGCCAATTCCATGTTTAATTTATTTAATTTTAACTTGAATTCTAACTCAACCAAAGGAACATGCTAATTTTAATTGCCCTGACCACTAACTGTGACAAAGATTAAAGGCCAGTGGGCAGAAGCGCCAATAACAGATAGCAATGCCAACTCCCCCAGTGGGAGACTATAGTGCGCATGACCTCAATGTGTGGTTATGCTTTAAAGCTGTATATTATGATCAGGGGAATGTAGCAGGTGTAGTGTCAACTTTGCATTTTTAAGGAAATCGGACTGGATGACTGTATATGAAGAATAGAAATGCAATAAGGGAGTGAAATATGAAAAGTATGGATCAAATGAGCAGCCTGGTGCAGAGCTCTTACCTCGCTGGAAAGGATGCTGCCGTTGGATATGATGTCGGGTTGCTGGTCGCTGTATCCGGTGACCAGGGCGCCGCAGGGGTTGGCGTGCTCCGTGTCGGTGCTACGGGACGGGCTGCAGGGCTTCAGGAACATCAGGTCAGTCTTGGCGGATTCTGGAGTGAGACACACTTGATAACAGTAGGAGTTCTGGTTCTGATGGTGATGAGAGCCAAATCCCCCACCCACTCCGCCCACGCCCGACTCCTCCACGGGCACCTGTCCCACGGGCCCCACCCCTGACGTCACGTTGGTGCTTTGGACTAACATAATGTCCGACTTACTGAGCTTCTTCTGCTTGCGTCCTCGGGCCTGTCTGCTGCAGCACGCACTACAGCACAGGCAGCAGTCCCCAGCCAGGAGACACGTGGACAGGCTCAGCTTTTTGTCCTTCTGGCAACGCACAGCCAGTACAATCATTGCCAGAAGAAAGATGAATGACACAGAGCCCAGGGCAATAATGAGGATGAGAGTCAAGTCCAGAGAATTGTCTTTGGCTTTTGAAGTGGAGGTGCGGTCTCCACTGCGGCCCTCCACAACACTGTCCACCAGGACCACGCTGACGCTTGCAGAGGAGGACAGAGGGGGCTGTCCATGGTCCCGCACCTCTATGAGCAGGTCATAGAAGCCTTGGGGGTCACGTTTGGGGGATAATCTTCGTGCTGTCCTTAGCTCACCCGTCCTCCAGTCCATGCGGAACATTCCCATGTCGTTTCCGCGCAGGATGCTGTAGGAAAGACGCGCGTTCTCTCCATCATCCGCATCCATCGCCACAATGCGCGTCACCAGGTAACCAGGCTCAGCGGAGCGCGGCAGGTGCTCCTTAGCGGTGCCATTCTTCCCTATGGGGGCTATGACTGTGGGGGCGTTGTCATTCTGGTCTACTATGATCACATTGACAGTGGCGTTTGAAAAAAGCTCAGCTGCGCCAGAATCTTTTGCTTGAACCATGAAGCTGAACTCTTTTAGCTGCTCGTAATCAAAGGAGCGCAGTGCGTAAAGGTAGCCAGTTTCCTTGTTTATGGACACATATGTTTCTACAGACATGCCCTGGATGTCACATTCCAATATGGAATATGTAATGAGCGCGTTTTGGCCGATGTCCGGGTCTAAAGCGCTCACACCCTGAATGAATGCCCCAGGAACATTGTTTTCTGTCACGTAAACGTCATATACCGCCTGCTTGAAGCGCGGAGCATTGTCATTCTCATCAGATACGTGGACTTTAATTGACTTGCTCGCGGCCAGAGAGGGCTTCCCCTGGTCTTTAGCCACAACTGTTATTGTGTACGAGTCTATGCTCTCTCTGTCCAGGGGCCCGTCTGTCACAATGGTGTAGTAATTCTTAAAAGATGATTTCAGTTTGAAAGGTACGTCTCCGAGGATCTCGCAGCTCATTTGCCCGTTGTCACCAGAGTCTCTGTCTGAGACACTGAACAGAGCAATGACTGTCCCCGGTGCGTCCTGCTCACTCACAGACTCAGTCACTGTGCTGAAGCCTATCTCTGGCGTGTTGTCGTTCACGTCCACGAGTTTGACGAGGACTTTGCAGTGCGCAGGAACTGCATTGGCACCCAAGTCTTTAGCTTGGACATAAATCTGATGCGTGTTGCTTTCTTCGAAATCAACCTCCCCTGCCACTTCTATTCTGCCTGTCCTGTCGTCTATGCTGAACAAGTCTTTAATTCGTGGAACATTGTGGCTGCTGAATGAGTACACTACCTCCCCGTTCTGCCCCTCGTCCACATCGGTGGCGTTGAGTTGGATCACCAGGGTGCCAACGGGAGAGTTTTCCCTCAGATTCACACTGTACACGGACTGCTCAAACGTGGGCGCGTTGTCATTAGAGTCCAAGACTTTGACCACAAGCAGAGCAGTGCCCGTTCTCTGCGGGACGCCTCCATCCACAGCAGTGAGCACGTACCGGTGCACTGCCTGCTGCTCTCTGTCCAGTGGCTTCTCCAAAACGAGTTCTGCAAACTTGTTTCCATCGCTCTGCGTTTGCACATCCAGATAAAAGTAGTTGTTGTTGGTGATGGCGTAGGTATTCAGGGCGTTTGTGCCCACGTCGGGGTCGAACGCATTCTCCACTGGGAAGCGCGTCCCCGGGATCGCGCTCTCTGATATCTCCACTGAAATGTCCGTTTCGGGGAAGCTGGGTGGGTTGTCATTGATATCCATAACTTCTATTTCAACACGGAAAAGCTCCAAGGGGTTTTCTAAAAATACCTCCAGGTGCAATAAGCACGGGACAATTTGCTTACAGATCTCTTCTCGGTCTATTTTCTCCTTTACAACAAGCGCACCATTCTCCAAGTTTACCTCCAGATATGGGGTCCGTGAACTCGCTACTGTTTGGAAACGGCGAGCTGAAAGTTTAGTAATGTCCAGTCCCAAATCCTCTGCAATATTTCCAACCACAGAGCCTGTCTCCTGCTCCTCAGGCACAGAGTAGTGCAGCTGAGACACGGCTCCATGGATGAGTGAGAGCAGCAGCACTAAGCACAGCATCTCCCCCTGGCAAAGTGCACTTCAAGATGAAAGAAAAGAAGGAACAGTTAATTCCAGTTTTTACAACAAATGATCATTTCTTGTGTTTTCCTGTCCGCAAAAAGGCAATGGCTTGCACGGCAACAATGCTGTCCTGATGAACAATTCTCCTCTCTTGCTGTGCGTCAGTGGAACAATGTTTCGTTTTACGCGTGAGAATCAAAGCCATTTGATCCAGGCGTCAATTCTTTAGAGTTTTTAGCATCAGCAAAAACATAACAAAACTGGAGCCAGGGCGCGCAGCCAACACTCATATATGAGGAACATAAGCTTCACATAAAGTCACAAAAAACAATTTCAAGAAATCCCAAAAGACAGTCAAAAGAATCCAGAAGTTCCTTTGACGCACGGAGATGGATGATACAACTTGAATCTAAAAAAGGCAGGACTTTCCCCGTCTCTGTCTGTGCAGCAGTCCGCGGGAGAGACTGGAATGAGTGCGCTCTGTGCGGGAGAGTGTGCGCGGCTCAGCTCCTGTAGGCGAGTGAGAGCGGCGCGGTTGGTTTTGCGCACAGCTCCTTTCTCCAACAGCCAATGGAAGGCTCAAACAGCGGGTGTAATGGCACCTGATTGGGGCTCTGCGACGCCAGCCAGGGCTCAACATCGGACTGGACTAACAAAACCAGTTAAGGCACAAGCTGCTCTATCTCTCCACTCGGTGAGAATGGTCTGTGAGGGAGAAATTAAATGGTTTACACATTTAGTGTTTGGATAAAGTTGCATATCAGTTGCACGCGTGCTGGAGTTTTGATTTTGTCTTGGGTAATTCCTACTGCGAAATGTTGTAATTAAACTCAACCACGTTATTCCAGCAAAACGTAGCTATAAAGAAGAAAATTATGCCCAAAACGATCCATCAATAATGCACTATATCTCCGGATTAAATTAAACATTACAGCCCCCTAGTTCACAGTAGAGCTGAGATCACAATGTAAGATTTACGCATGTGTTGCTATCATGCAGAGGCGCGTCTTGGTCTGGTCCTGTGCAATACACACAGACAGAACCCTGTTATAGTTTTCCTATCTTGTAATCTTATCATTAATTCCCACACACGCTGGCCTCAACTGTTCATGATCACTTGCATCATTTGCAGATATAATTCTCAGAATGCTTAAATTAATAACGAAAATGGACCACTTGGAAACGAGACACTTAGCAGGGGTGTAATTACTGCACAGTTTTGAAAGGGATGATGACAAAAAGATGAAAACGAGAGTAATTGTGGATAAGTCTGGTTTGGAGAGAGGAGCTGGAGCAGAATCAGAGCGTTAATGCAAAGCGACGTGCCCATTGTGGCGCGGATTCAACAGCGAGTTAGACGCGAATCCCGCAACTAATCATAAAAGTCAGGAGAAACAAAGAGCAGGCGTTGGATGGATTTGAAGCCATGTCTGAGCTGGAGCTGTGTGACTGACTCGAGCTGACACGAGAGAGCGGCATCTCGGAGAAAGAGGAGAGAGAAGCGCGCGCACGGCACTCACAGATGCGCGCTCACGTTCCTATCACAGTCGCTGCGTGTGTTACGGAGATCAACGTCGCCCCCTCGCGTCTGCCCCTTTTTCTTCCCTTTGAAATGCATCCACGCGGGCATCAGGAAGAAACCCGAGCACATGTTTTTTTTTTTTCTTTTTTTGTATTTAATTGTAGATGAGGTGGGGTTATTTAGATCACACAGTTGTAATAGCTTGATGTGAGATATGTGTTTCTTGGCTTAAGTTAGTGTGGTGAAGGCACTGGTTTTTTTTCATTTAAGCAAAGAGTCATTCAAATATGGGTCTAATACTACTACTAATTTGATTTTCTTTACCTGCATTGAAAAACAAACATTGCACACATTTGAGCTGTATCAGTTATTCCAAGATGCAAAACACAATCTAGGCATCAAGTAAACTTGCATGTGAAAGCCTATACCCTGTCAGATCACTAAAGCTTAACAGGGCAAGGTTTGGTTTGTACAGTGATGGGAGACCTCTGGGAACACCAGGTGCCAAAGTACCAAACTGCTGTTGTGTCTTTAGGCAAGACATTTCATCCACATTAGTTTGAACCCGTCCCATCACCACTGTTTTGGAGCCAGACATGAATTTCATAACATAATTCAATGTTAATGTGGTTTAAAACTGAAGTAATGCTGCTTGAACTGCGTAGAGAAAGCAGATGGGTGTTTACTATATTCTCTCATTGCTTGATTATGGCATATACTGTCATTACAGATGTTCATACATTAATAAATCATACATCACATATCTACATGATATCTATTAGATTCAGATTCAGATTCATTTATTTGCCATTTGCAGTAAAACCACATTGGAAAAACTGTGCAAGACTGCCCGTGTGCACCAGACAGAGAGGACGGCACACACCAGAGCTCTTGCCACAGCACCATCTTTAAGCCGTAAATTGCAATGGACCGTTCAACTAGAAAATGTAAGGCAAGGCAAGTGTACGCCAGAAAAGAAAAATTTCAAATTGCATAAGCCATTAAAATAGATAGAATCAGTACATTACAGATACAATCCTCTAGTTGTATGCACATTTTAACAGAACTGTTGGGACTGGATTTGGACAACCGACATCAGAGTGGAATCCTGTCTCACATTTTTGTTCTTGATTTCTTGATTAAATTCTTTAATTCAATATACTTCTAGAAAATAAATTGAATATAGAGTGGGTTGAAAAGATTTGGGCCTCACTATTTTCAGGATTTGTCTTTATAAATCATTGGTTGTTTTACAGGCTTACAGTTAAAAATATATTATAGGAGACAAACACAGTGATATTTGAGAATTTAAATCGAGTTCGTATCATTTTTTTTAAATTTTCCAAACAGACAAAAATGTATAAAGGAAAATAATACATATTGTTAGAGGTTCCCAAACTTTTTTGTATCATACCGCTGTATCCTCCAGTCAGACTCAACATCAAGACAATGGGGTTGAGGACTGATTATGTAGACTATAGAAAACCTCCTCTGCTTGGACGTCCCAGCACTTCAGAGTGAATAAAACAAACTCATTAATATCCATCGTTAGTGTTTGTTTGACATGCTATAATGGTGCTTCTTTATTTTCCAGATAATGTGTTGACAGAGATGGGAACGTCGGACTTCCTCTTACTGTTGTCATCAATCACAGGCTAATCAGCGCCTGTCCACTCGGCCGTGCAGTGGGAGGAGTTCACAAGGTCAGTCAAAACTCTCCGCTCTGACTTGTCCTTATATGGGCAGCCACATGCACGGTCGTACATACTATATTCGCTTTCTTTCATTTTTCATACACGTTGATTACAGTTTAGAAGATCCCAGTTATTAATACTAAGATACCCAGAGCAGTCAATTTGGCGGCTAATAGTTTTGGAAGTAGGTTTACCCAGCTCATGTATTTTGATTAAGGTAAAAATATACACAATAGTCACTTTTGATGCAACTAAAAAAGCTATACAAATTTTGGGGTGTATTTCTTATATTTCCATGGGTTTGAATGGGAGCAGTCAAAATCGCGCTTTTGGGATTTAGTAGTTTCAGATTTCTGGGAGTTCTAGTGGAAATAGGACTCCCAGGACTTATATTAGTATGGTTCAAAACAAAGTATTAAAATAAATAAATACAAATGTAATAACTTCAAAAATATATAACTTCTGTCCCTTCTGTGGATGGCCTGACTGTTTATTGTTAAAAATGTATTTGAATACCATTGATTTTGATTATTATTATTATTACTTCCCAAAGCATAATAGACACATAGATAAAGCCAAATATTGTGTTTTTTGTATCTTAAAACTATCTCAACGACAACAACTTTGGGAATAACTTTGAGTAAAAAAATGGTGCATATAGTCCTGTGTGTTTATTCACTCTTTGTTCCTTTCTGTTCCGGTTGAAACCTGCTATGACGTTTAACTGTTATTACCTTGACCAACCAGACACTGAATGGTCTTCGTATAAAAATGTGTGGTTTAAGTGAGTCACAGGAGAATGAATACATTTAATTTCCAGTCGCTCACTCTGATAAACAGAAGCAATCTTTGCTCTTTACATCAATCACACTTTCAATCAAGACGATAAGACAAAATATTGTCTCTGTAGAAAAAGTATGAATTAGTTTTTAACTTCTCCCCTGAAATGAAGTGACTATATATTGGCAAACATGACATACATTTTATGGGATTCTATCAGCTTACTCCTGCATGAAAAACCTACACAGAATTAATTTCAGCTATAAAAATGTCCAGTGCACTTTGAGCTTTTGGTTAACTACATTTGGCCGCCTTTCTCTTTCATTCAGGGTTGTTTCTTCCTGAGAAACACAAGTGGTCATTCCCCTTTCACCAGCGGCACATTCATAATTTATAGGCTCCAAATGACAAATGGGACATAATTTTTGACAAATGATATCATAACCGGCTGTGATGTGAGGGGCTAACAGACTAGCATTGGTCTATAGGTAAAAGCTTGGCAAGCCATTAAAATTTCATAATATGAACAAAAAGGCAATTAAGATATCATTAAGAGGGTTAGCACCCGAAGGATACAGTCCAAGTCCATTCCCGTGCCCTTCAGTGGAGCACCCGGCCGCCTCTCACAACTGCACTGCAGAGACCACAATGGAACTGACTTGAATGTGTCAAAGATCTTAACGACAAAGAATTGTGTCTTTTAATATCTTAGGAAATCTTTTATTTGTATTTGTATTGTACCATCACCACTGGAAAATTATCTTTGAATCTTTAAATGTGCTCCCGGTGGAGAAAGAAAAGCGTCTTGTTAAATTTGGAGGCATTAACTGAGTGCACTCTGTAGAGCTTCTTGGTTGTAAATGTGTGGAAACACACACGAGATAGTTCTCCGATAAACAAACACCAAGTAATAATAAAATGAACAAATGCAAGCAAGTGTATGATTCATTTTTATTGGTTGGCATAAGTGGGAATCTAAAGGGTGGAAAAGGATTATTTTCAGACTTTTGATGCAGAGCCCAGTTCTGTATTAAGTGAAGGGAAAGTTGATAGCCTTCATTCAATCAGAATATAATATAGTGTCTGTATCTGCTGAAGTAAATGTGTTGCTAAGTTAACAACATACCTATTTGCTAGTGGCCATTTAATTGGGTTTTCTTCATCCCATATTTATGGCATGATACTTCAGGGTAATTATACTTTATACAAAATGAGTAGAGGAAAATTAAATAATTGTAAAATGCTTGTCATATATTTGTGTTTTTCCCCCCATTTTCCCCTAATTTTTCCCACGGGGAAAAAATAGGGGAATTCAATTTAAGGAAGTATGAATGCACAGTTGCATAAAAGCACTCAAATAATTTTCACTATAAGTATCACCCATAAACCATTTCCCATTGTCTCTCTTTTCTACAAATTCTGTAAAGTTTTAAAACTTTTAATCGCATGTGCGACACTTGAGCTTGTTGTAATTGCAGGGGTCCAGGAAGCCCAGTGTACTCTTGAGTATGACGAGTGCCATGCGCAAAATGGATGGCTGTGCCCTGAGCCCAAAGTGACTGTGTGTGTGATCAGTGTCCATCGCAGACAGCTGCAGGGTGACTCCCCGCCCCCACGGCCATTACTCAGTCTGATGGATGAGCGGACAGGCGAGGGAGTGGTGCCTCTGCAAGGAAGGAAGGAAAAAGGCAACCAACAACGGGTTTCGAGGGAGGAGTGGATAGTACATTAGGACAGAAAGTGTGGAAGAGCGTGAGAGAGGCTGTGAGGACAGAAGAGCAGGGCCTCGGGAGGGCGAGGTGTTAAAGTGACAAGTGCAGTCCTCTGAGACACGCCTGTGAAGCCATGCAACAGTACAATAACAGGTGGACGAGAAGGAGACAACGATCATGACACTAACTATAGACTAACTCATTTATTTTCACACAAACAATCATCCACCATTGACACACACAATTAAAGCTGTAGCTCCACTCTTTGTGACGTCTATGACAGACTACTATATTTCCAAGTTATTTTAGAACACATGCATGAATAACTACAAACACACTAGCCAAAAATCTCAGGCAGGCAGGCCACGATATATGTTCCGTCGGTTTTTTCTTACATCAGATCTACTTTTTCTTACTTAGTTTCAGTCCACAGGAAAATTGTCAGAGGTTTTTCTATTGACTTATGAATGCCATGTGTGTTACCATTAGTTATGGACACTGAGCCTAATTCAGACGATATATTCTTTGGATCATGGCACCTCGTGTTCTTTGATAACTTGGCTGACTAAATGGTGGCTTGAGTAAAAAATACCAATCAGGAAAGGAGAGTGGCTGAGTAAAATGAAGTAATCTTTTCAAGAATGCTGGTTATTCAGAGCTAAGCTCAGGCGAGAAATGGCCAAACAAGATTGAATTCTATATTAATGTAATGACAACGTTTCACTGCAAAATGTATGGAAAGAAGGATCAAGATTCCGAGCCCTGTGTTGATACTGTTAAAATTATACATTGAACAATGGGAGATTGGTGTAAAGGTAAAGGTACACTTTATTAATCCGTACCTATTAACTCGTACCTCTACATTTGACCCATTCTATCAGGAGCAGTAGTCACCGGAGTACAGCGTTGGGGGGCCCATCTCCAAATGTTGATGCTCGGCTTGGTCAGTACTACCGCAGCCTTGAGCATTTGACCAATTGTACATGTCTTTAGTTGTAGGGGAAACCGGAGCACCCAGAGGAAACCGGAGCAGACACGGGGAGAACATGTAAACTCCATTCAGAAAGGCCCTTTTCCGACCGGGATTTGAAACCAGTACCTTCTTGCTGAGCTATTCACTCAGCCACCTGCGTTGTGGTCACTGCTGTGAACACCGACAACACTTTAGAAAAACTCATCCATTAGTTAATTTATGATTCATATTCATGTTAATTCATACATGAAATCACCATGCATTTTGATAAGTGACTGCATAACGTCTTCACATTGACTTGGATTATAAAGCATTACCGAATAGCCTCCTTCAAATAGCATCCCTCGCTCACTCCGCTCTTGACAGACACAGCAGCATGTCTACGTCTCCCCAGACACTCGGCCAATCTACGCGCTCATATTCATTTTAGCTGGAACTGATCTGACTAATGCACTGACCTTTCCCAAGGGGTTAGACGAGGGCTCCATCATATTCCTCCCACTCCATCTCTGTGAGAAAACGCAAGATTAAATCGGTGCAAGTCGGAACGGACACTTATATAAATACAACCAATATCCAGAGGTAGCAATGTCTATACAGTATAGAAACTGTTTGTTTGTTGGATTGATTGACAGAGCGCAGCTGCAGACACATGATATTGTCAGAATAATCAGTAAAAAGCACAGAAGATTCAGACGGGGGCGATTGTTATCTATCAACCCTTTTTAAAAATAGATGAATTGTCTAAATGACTCCTGAGGCCACCTGCCCCTCCCAATCCCCATCAGAAAATAGATGCGTGTGTTCAATATCCATGCCTTTTCCTCGCCACTAACCCCGACCACTCTTGGCTTGCGGCTTCTAAAATTGTTTTGTTATGTGGTCGGCATAATAAGTCATGATCGATCTGTAGTATGTGTGTATGTGCGGGCGTGTCTCAGGAATGTCTATAAAATATCTGATAGGTCGTTTGTTCAGCAAGAGAAGTGGATAGATTAATGTAACCTGATATGATTGCTTAAATGATAAAAGGTCTTACGGTGTAATGAGTGTTTTGAACTTTGGTGTCTCTCTCACAAGTATATCACGCAATGGCCTACTTTTCTGTGAACAAAACAGGTAGTTCTGAAAGTAGTCCCCTTACATTTGAGTTGAAACAATATGTAGATATTTTGTAGTTAGATAAAATGTTGCATTATTGACTCATTTATTATCATTATACTTTCAATGGCAATAAGTAGTGGTGGCATGGTTTGATTCTTGAAATCTAGGGGTAATACTTGACTCAGACTTACATTTTAATAGCCACATCAAATCAGTAACATCAGCAGCTTTTTACCATCTAAAAAACATTGCCAGGATCAAAAACATAGTGTCTAAAGCAGACTTGGAGATTCTTATCCATGCATTTGTCTCCAGTAGGTTAGACTACTGCAATGGCCTGCTCACAGGTCTGTCCAAACAGGCTGTAAAACAGCTGCAGTACATTCAAAATGCAGCAGCTCGAGTCCTGACTAGAACCAGGAAGTACGACCACATTAGTCCTGTCCTCAGGTCTCTGCACTGGCTTCCTGTGGCTCAGAGAATAGACTTTAAAACAGCTCTGCTTGTGTACAAATCTCTCCATAGCCTCGCACCAAAATATATTAGTGACATGTTAGTCCCATTTGAACCAGCCCGGACTATGAGGAGCACAGGGACTGGACTCCTGTTAGTGCCCAGAGTCAGAACTAAACATGGGGAGGATGCTTTTCAGATTCATGCTGCTAAAATCTGGAACAATCTTCCTGAAGATGTGAGACAGGCCTCCTCTCTGACAATGTTTAAAGCCAGGTTAAAAACACTTCTGTTTAGCTGTACATACAACTGAGGGATTGTTTTATTTTTGTCTTTCTTTTTAATCTTCTGTGATTATTTATGATTTTAATGCTTTCTTGTTCTGTTCAGCACTTTGAGTTGCCTTGTGTATGAATTGTGCTATATAAATAATCTTGCCTTGCCTTCTTCGATATTTGTTGGCGAATGAACACATTTGTCAAGTCCTGTGAGATGCTGTTACTACTATTGTGATATAGTTCTATACAAAATTAATTGAATTGACTGAGTGTTTTGCACTACTGTCAGTTCTCAGCCAGTTTTACTTCCAGCTGACACATGGCCTTACATGTGGAGTTTGCATGTTCTCTGTGTCTGTGAAGATATCCTTTTGTGCCTCAAATTGGGTTTTACCACACATGCATCGAGGCAGATACCGGCGCAAATCGTGTGAGGAAACTTTAGTCACTTTCCTGTCACTACGCTCTTTTCCCCTGTCTTTTCCAACTTTAATTATGCTAAAATTTCCACATTGTCATATTCTTTGATTCCAGCCTCATGTAACCGTAGTAGTTCTGTGTCATTCAGCCTGCCCTCAAACACAATCCTGGGCTGTGATTGGCCTGGTCTATAAACAGACTATAAACCAGGAATCTCGAAAGATGAATGTAAATCCCAATATTGAGAGAATTGATATTGTATCGCATGAACAATAGGCTCCTCCCCTCTGACCAGATGTAATAATGCGAATAGGCTTCTGATAGTGAGGTTTGGCTTTTGCACATCTGGCCTGTTCAAGTTGTCCTTGGAATGACCGTTTATTTTGAGATTGTTCACAGGTTGCTGCTGGGAAAGTTCAAAATCAATATTACCTGACTTTCAAAAGAACTGTAAACCGGAAAATGTATTATGAAGAGAATATTTTGATTTCTCCTTGTGTTGATGATTTTTTATTGTTTTAGGGGCAAAATGGAGTCAAACATTAAGTTCTATTAGTTTTTTAAAGTGAAATTAGACTGTTCTGTCCTTGGTTGCTGGCTTTTACTATATATTGATTGCAGAGCTTGTCCAGTCTAGGCAGTATTGATACAATGAGAGGAAACATTACAATTATATGCCTGAAGATGAGCTCATCTAAACATAGTTTTGGTATTCACAAATACAGCCACGATACATATGCAAAGGATTAAAGCTGCTTCATGACTGTTGCATATTTGTATTCTTTGAGAACCTGTTTGCTCATTTAACCTGTCCGTCTCCCCTTTAGCTTTGGTGACATTGGATGGGTTCTGCAAGAATGGGCTTTATGTAACAATATATATCTCTGAGCCACATAATCGCTAAGGTACAGCTTGCACCTTTGCTGTGTTAAAGGCTCACAACTGCTGGCAGTCAATTAGAACCTGTTGTGTGCGTCAGCCAAGCGAAAAGAGTTTTCTTACTGATATTATGGCTAATTAGCTCAAGTGAGCTCCCCCAAGACGGGAAGAAGACACTGAGGTTTTGTTGCGGTTTTACCAACGGTCTCAGGCAAAAGTCTTTCCTGCCTAATCCACTCCTCGACTTTTCTGAGCTAAACATGCAAATGTTTCATTCAATAGAGGCTTGGGTGTCTTCTGGGTGTTTGAGACAAACAATACAAATTGGAATGCAATGATCTGCCACAAGCGTGTCTCTAATTCTTTGGGGTTTCTTTACATTTTTGAAAATAGTGCCAGATGTTCTATCATCGCAGCACAAATTAGTCACAGTTAACTTACCAGAGAAATAATTAAATAAAACAATTTCCATCCTAAGTCATCTTCCACAAACATGGATTTGTATTCACAGATAGAATCAATACATAGTTATGTGTGATGATAGTCAATGATTGTTGCGTAACTAACCCTTCCCAGCAGTGGTCTAGACCGCTGCAAAAGCAGCAAAGCAAACTCACAGCTGTGAGTCAGAGCTCAAAAAGTTTTCCAAACTTAGTGCGTTTGAAATAGAAGGCATTCAAAAAATTACTGATGTAACTGACTTCAGGAGATAGTCAGTTGAGTCTGTTGGGTTGTCCATTACTGCTGCTCCCATATTCTTGGAGAAGGACTAAAGTTTCTGGTGTTTGCTCGGCCCAGAGGGCCTGGTCTTCCCGCTGACTCCCGGTGGGGCTTGCAGTTGCTGTGATTTCTCAGGGGTTCCCTTCATGGCCTGTCCATGCCTGTTGTCAGATGGCCTGTGATGTTTGGTATTTTTCAGGACTAAGTTCCGCTCGTGGGTGAAAAGTTTCAACAGTTTCTAATATTTGGAGATACTGGTAGTTGACGTTACTAGTTCAAGGTACCATTGCTGCTGTCTACAGTGAAATTGCCTATAGTTTAATAAAAAACCACAGTTGTCCTTCTCAAAAAGACCAACTCTTTTCATTAAGTTTATGCAGAATGTCCGGGGGGCCACCCACTTACTGAACTGGCAGAACGAACCAGGTCCCTCTGAAAGTGTCAAAACAGTCCGATAACACATGGCAACGTTCAAATGACACAATGCTAAATTACACCACGCTCACACACACCATGCTCACACTATAACTTGACTACATGTTTTGTATTTATATAAAGCTTGTTCACATTGAATTTGACCCTGATATAATGAACTATTTGGTAAATAGAGTATATCACTATAACATTTTTTACAATATATTTCTTTTTTCTAGTAGTTGTATAATGTAACTCTGTTATTTGATCTGCTCCCTTTGCTATATGATTGAGCAAGGTGTATGAAGCAGTACAAAGATGCAAACAGGAGTCAATAATGTTGCACTGGCAGCAGTCCTCCAGTAATCTCTCTGTTCTCATCTATATTAGAGTCAGTCAATTAGTATAGATCGGTGGCAGTGAATAAACTTTGATTAAGAATAAAGCCAAGTGAGAGCATTGAATCCTGTGTCTTGTGTTTACTGGCAGCTTATGTCTCTGCAGATTGTGATCCTTCTCTGCTACTTATCAAAACAGCTCTGCAGGAAGCTGTGCAATGGAAGGAAGGTTTCCTCTCTTCCCTCAAGATACATTTGATAAAAAGACAGAAAGAGAAAGCAAAACAGTGACGGACAGAACATTGAAAATTATTTTGGCACATAGTAGCTGACGCGCCCGCTTTCAGGATTGCAGTGGTGCATTGTGCTCATATGTTAAATGTATAACTAGTATTTTTTCCTAAGGCCCAATTTTGTGTAGGCTGATATGAAATCTGTGTTTGCGCACAAGGCCACTGACCAGCTCCAGGAGCAAGTGAAGCATAAAAACAGCTCTTTCTTTTGAAAACTGAGAGAAAAATGATGAAACAGACCTGACACACAGTAGTTTTGGTTGGCTGAGTGGGATGAAGGGAAGGCTAGAGACACACTACAAAGACCCAGGTAGAAAAATCAGGGCTTTTGAGTGTGGCCTTGCCAACGTGTTCCCGTCAAACAGGGTAAGTGGTGAAGCAGAAGGAGCCCTTTGGAGTGCTATGTTGGTGCATCTGGTTTGTCATAGATTAGTGCTAACCCAGCTGTGCCTGTTGTGGAGGCATTGCATTCGGACTGTTTTGGGATCAGAACTATGTTGGGAAATTAAAGTCAGCTTAGGTTGAGAAATGTTTCATTATGGACAGTAGATATAAAGTATCATAGTATATTTCAAAAAGTACTATTAGAAGAGTGAATTATATTTTTTTGTGGACTGTTCCTATTGAAATGTCTTCCTCAAGAAGGGGCTATTATGGAAAATCGACTCATCGAGAAGTCTTACAGTAGCCACAGCTGCCCAGACTGACAGAAGCCGAGCAGCCAGCCTGTGCCAATGGACCCTGTCTGTGATAGCGGGTGGTGTGAGAAATCAGTACCAACAAGGGGAGAAATGCAAAACATCCAGACAGAAAGGTTTGGGTCGACACATATTGGGTTTTTTAAGAGTTTTTCCTTGTCGATGCAGGAGGGTCTTGTTGGACAGTTAGTGTCCAACAGAAAGGATTGGTGATGATCAGGACACTTTAGCATTCTACAACATGTATGGACATTTTCTTCTGTGTGCTTTATATTTTTTTCATGTGTTTTAACTGTTGATTCTCTGATCTGTGTTGGTGATTTAAACGGTTTTGTAAAGTCCTCTGAGATGACTTCTGTTGTGACCTAGGGCTATACAAGAATAAATTGTATTGTATTGTATTGTATTGTATATTCAAACCATAGACTGTACGTTTGGAGTGGACTTACCATAGTGTTTGCCAAATGCGGAATTGGCTATAACTAATGCTAATTTCCTTATTTGGGCTTTTGTTACAACGTTGTAATGTATGCGCCGCCATAGCAGGACCGGAGGAAAACTAACAAGTAAGGCAAATCAAAGCATCTAATTGGTCACTTATTGATTTATCTTTATGTCTGGATTTATAAAGCTAACATCATGAAACAAAAACACTGCAATCAAGACAGAGCTAAATTGTGAATGACACGAATGGTAACACAGCAAGATGGGTTAACTTTTGAATGTCAATGCCAGCACAAGTTAAAGCCAAACTTCATCCATGAGGACTTTCCTACTGTGCTTCAATATCTATATACAGGGTACACAGGTATCTATATACAGTCTATGGATCGAAACCGCAACCGTCTTGCTCTGAGGCATGAGCACAACCCACCCATGCATTTTAGTTTTATCAATCACAAACTTGGAGTCCTTTTCAGTTTTATGGTTGATGCCCAGGGGAAGGACCCGGCTATTTTATAAACATTATAGTATGGTGTCAGCTGGTCAAACTAAAAATGTATTGATTACGAAAAAAGGTCTAACAACCTGTATTCTCAGGCTATAGGCTACTGAACACACCACCCTCCCCTCTCTGCCCCCATCCCACGGACAGTAACCACATCCACCAACTATAGCTCTGAACTTTTAGAGTTTGAATGATGTCAATATTGTAACAAGTAACTGTAAATGGATGATTTTATTTACATGAACTCGAAATAAATAAACACTCAACTCAACTCAACTCAACTGGGCTTTGCATTGATGCTCTCTGCCAATATCTCCATGTGTCTGTTACTGTGTTGCAATGTTACACGGACGTCAAAACAGCAACATTTTCAAAGATTCTTGAGTTGAGGGAAATGTGTCACTTTACACAAATACATGCAGTCATTGATTTTAAATAAATCAATAAATCAGACAATAAATCTTCAATATTGATGTTATTGACTTTCAATATAAAACAGATTTTACACATCATAATGTCTTCCATCACAGACGTAGACAAACCGTACAGTGTTTCTAGAAGCTCGGTCACAGCTTCTGAAGAACATGCTAATAAACTTGGTGCTTTTGCGGTGTAACCTCTTTTGTTAATCAACACACTATTACCACTCTTATCAAGGTAATGCACACTGCACTGGGCTCCCCCCGTCACCGTTAACAAACCACAGTAATCACTTCCTCTGCTGCTACTTCAGCACTGACACACTGGTGCGTCCCAAGGCTTGTGCATGTGTGTGAGTCACTCCACCGCCTCAACAGTAACAATCAACAAGAGGACAATCCATCAGCTGTCAGGCCCACTGTGAAGTTTTAATTAATTACATGGAGGGAGACAAGGTCAGTGGCGCACACCCCGTTGGACCGGCCGCCTCGCCTCTCTGCAGGGGATCGATAGAGCTTTGCACGCACCTGTAGACCGCAATACAGTTATTAGGAAGTGTGGACGGGCCTATTGTGTGTCCGTACCTCCAGCCTTGTCAGAGCCCAACAGGTGTAAGGGATGTCGTCTTGGTTTATATTCGCTGCAGGAGAGATAGTGGATATGCTTTATTGGAGCTAATGGTTGTGAGAAGGGAGCGGGCAAGTGTTTGTTAAGAAGGATAGTGAAGTGATATAGGGTCAGTGCTTATCAGGCCCAACAAATCCATACCTTCCCGAAATGAGCTGACAAAACCCAATTCAAACCAAAGTCATTTTTTGTGTGTTAAGCCCGACCCAATGCTTGTTGTGATGATTTTATAATTTTTTATATGAGGCTTTGAAGTAAGTAATGTTTATTGTTTATTTACATAGCACATTTTACAGACCAAGGTCACCCAAAGCGCTTTACAATGTTCAGAGTTCAGATATTGTTCAATCATTCCACACACGGTGATGACGGAAGCGAGTCGCCAAATACACTGGCGCATCAGCCCCCAAATGCAGCTCGCGGAAATTCAATTTAGAAGACGTCAGCCAAAAGCTACCCCCTCCAGGCCAGCTCGCATCCCCAGCCTATCGCACAGCAAACGCCCCCTTCCAATCATCCGTGCCGGCCAGGCAGCCGCTTAAAAGCGGAGAAACTCCCACTTCACGGCCTCTCGAAGCCTCGCAAAGAATCGTTCTGGAGGAATCACCTTCGTCTACTCACGCTACTCGTGCGTGTCCCTGGTGTCCTCCGTCTGCTGCGTTGTGGTCTGCTCCTCCTCCGCGTCCCTGCACCTGCTGTGGTTTGCGTGTCTCCACTGCTCTCCTCCTCTGCGGGCTCTTTCTGCGGGCTGCTCCGCGGGGCCCCTCCGCGGGTTCCGTGCTGCTCGTTCCTCGTGGTCTGCTGCCGCGCGCAGACGGTCTGGCGGTGCCGCGTTGTCCCGTTGCTTTTCCCAAGTCTCCTGGCATGTGTGTGTGTTGACCGCGGACGGATTAATCCCGGAGTCTGGGCTGCAGGCTTGGTTTTTGCCCCGCGCACTGGACTGCAGGCGCCAGTTTCGCCCCGTGCTTGGTCTGCAGGCTTCGTTTTCACACGTGTTGAGCTAACTGAGGGGCAATGCATACTAAATGGCATCAATCTCTATCGTCTGGGGATACAAGAGGCGCAATGTGCTTAATTCAGATTCATGTTCTGCCACTCGCGGTAAAACCACGTCGGAAAAATCTGCAAGACTACCCCATTGTGCTCCAGACGGCACACACCAGAGCTCTTGCCACGGCGCATATTTACAGCATTAATCTCATTACTCGCAGGTCACTATTGTTAAATGATTGTATTAAATCGTCTATCTGCGGGAGGAAGGAGGCATTTAAATAGCTAGGTCACTAGTATTAAATTGGGTAACTAAACTGCAGTCGTTGCATTTGAAAGTACAGCAGAAAGAAAAAGGGCCCAATGTGAATCTGCAATGGGCGCGAAGTGGTGTTGGAGCTAATGAACGCATGGAAAAGTGATCGTTCATGCGTATCTGCCATAACCAAAGCAGCAAGATGGCTCCAGGGGACGTCTGTTATTCGCATGGGAATGTTTCGGATTCGGGTTGATTTATTTCCTCAGGCTGTTAAACAACCATGGGCATGGTTCTCTGACCGCCGCTGCTGCCGGTCCCTGCTGCCGCTCCTGCTGCTGCCTGTTCCTGCTGCCACTCCTGCTGCTGCCTGTTCCCGCTGCTGCCTGTTCCCGCTCCTGCTGCTGTCTGTCCCCGTTGCCTGCTCCTGCTGCTCCTACTACTACATGTGCCGCTGCTGCTGTTCCTGCCGCTGCCGCTCCGCAGGCTCCCAGGCTGCACCCGTCTCTATGGCTCGGCTCTTTCAGACACGTATGTAACCTGGCTCACGGAGACAAGCGGCGCACGCTGGCGTGACACGTCTGTTGTTCGTATGAATCGCATTGTGGTGCTGCTGCTCCTGCTAATGCTGCTTCTACTGCTTCTACTGCTACCGCTACTGCTGCTACTGCTGCCGCTGCTGCTTCATACTGCTACTGCTGCCGTGCTGCTGCTGCTTCGTACTTGACATCTCTCTTCACTTCGCATCTCTTTTACTGAAACACTAAACAGCTACAACAATATTCTACTGCTGTGGCTTTGATACAGGATCATTGCTGTTATTATCTAAAGATGCTGCAGCTGCTGCTGCTGCTGCTGCTGCTGCTTCTTACTGCTACAGGATCTCTGTCATGCGTGATAATCTCGACGTAGTGGAAGCATTACACAAAGGTGGCTCTTTTTCACCCAACATAATGTCCCCTGACCATTTCAACCTTCATCTCAAACATTCAAAGATCGAAGGCGCATGCAATATAGTAACAGCTCGCTCCGACACATCTCTCTGCCCCTACAGGTCCATGATGCGTTACACTCGCCTCCGCGGCAAAAAGGAGATTTTAACGGACCTCTAATTCTCACTCCAGACAACCTTCCCATGACAGCAACCTGGTTCAGAGCTCAACTAAGATCCCTACTGCTCCTCTGCAATTGTCTCCCCAGCTCCATACAGCCCACTCCTTCAGGATAGGCGCTGCCACGCGCGCGGCCTCGCTGGGGCTCCCCCACACCTCTCCAACAGCTGGGGCGCTGGTCCTCTTCGGCTTTCTCCGCCTACATCAGGCCAGATGCGTCCGCTATCCTGCCTGCACAACGTCTACTGGCTTCCTCGTAAGCTCCCAGCAAAGCAATACAAAGCAAAGTAAGTGAAGCAATAAGTTCTGGTGGCGGCACGCACTTTTCTCAAACACTCTCCGCTGCTGCAGCGTCTGGTTGATCGTGATGCGAGCGCTCACGTCCCGGCGCTCAAAGATAACCGTTATAACGGTCACAGCATATAGCGATAGCGGTCACAGCATATAGTGATAGCGGTCATAGCATGAGTGATAGCGGTCATAGCATCAGTGATAGCGGTCATAGCATCAGTGATAGCGGTCATAGCATTAGTGATAGCGGTCATAGCATTAGCGATAGCGGTCACAGCATAGCAAAAAATGGTTAGCGCATAAACGGTCACAGCATAGTGATAGCGGTCACAGCATAGCGATAGCGGTCACAGCATAGCGATAGCGGTCACGACGTCTGTCCCCTGCAAACCAGGCTGCAAAACTCCATCAACACACAGCCTTTTGGGGATTGTGCGCGCTCTATCGCAGGAGCCTCTCCGACTGAAGGCCGCACCGGGGCCTAGGGCGCCAAACCACCTCTCATTAAAATACTCAAAAGCATTCTCGCTTTCTCGTCTCTCCAAATTGAAATGCAGCTCGCGGAAATTCAATTTAGAAGACGTCAGCCAAAAGCTACCCCCTCCAGGCCAGCTCGCATCCCCAGCCTATCGCACAGCAAACGCCCCCTTCCAATCATCCGTGCCGGCCAGGCAGCCGCTTAAAAGCGGAGAAACTCCCACTTCACGGCCTCTCGAAGCCTCGCAACCACCGCCTCCCCTCCTCCTCCTCTTCACCCTGCCTCCAATCTGCCTCCAATCTGCTTCCTGCTGCCAAATGCCGCCACCAGTGCCTAGGTCCCGGGGGATTGTGCGCGCTCTATCGCAGGAGCCTCTCCGACTGAAGGCCGCACCGGGGCCTAGGGCGCCAAACCACCTCTCATTAAAATACTCAAAAGCATTCTCGCTTTCTCGTCTCTCCAAATTGAATTAACACCATCCATTCACTCTCTCATTTACATTCATACCTATTGTGCATGTTTTTTGTGGTAGGGGAAACCGGAGCACCCGGAGGAAATCTACGCAGACACGGGGAGAACATGCAAACTCCGCTCGGCCTTGCTCGGCCCTGTTCCGACTGAGAATCGAACCCAGGACTTTCTTGCTGAGAAGCGAACCTGCTATCCACTCAGCCACCGTGCCGCCCAAGGATAAAACAATATCTGAACCAGGACCAAAGCAGGTCAAAACCCCACTAGAATTTGTGTATGAAATAGTGCTTTATGTGGTCATGTTAGTACCTGCAGACAGATACCTTCAAGATTAAAGCTATAAATTCATCTCTATTTTCAATCCCTTTCTGATTTCGTTTTCACTGTTGGGAGATTCAGGTTGACTGCAGTTTTTCAGTCAACCCAATACAACCAAAGCTGGAATCACCTCAATTGCTCTTACACTCATTGTGCTTTGAGGTCAGTGTACATCAGCTCATTGACTTAAGCTTTCTCAGCATTTGGGTTGGGTCGGCCGGTCTCGCATTCGTGCCAAGAATCTAAACTTTGATTATAATTGATGATATATAGCATAGTGTTGATGCAATTTGAGATGTGAAGGCAAGATGTTTTAAGTTATAGTGTTGTAACGATATTGACAATGATTTAGTCGTCATGCCATCCAAAAGGCACACTCCAAGCAGAAATGCTTGACAAGCACATAGAAAAGCCATCCCATTTAAGATTCCGCAAGGTTAAATTAATTTGACCTTTTCCTGCAGCGCTAAAATCAGTGATTGAAAAGAGTATTAGGTATTCCAGGAGGTATCGCCAGTCAATAATGCTGTATATTATATGGACTCATACATATTCTACACTGAGCTGAAATGAAAAGACTAAAATAAAAATCTGTAGTCCTGAATCCTGTTTTGCATCCATATTATTAAGTCTTGGATAGGCTGTGCCATCCTCATCAGTCAGTCTTGGAGGATCGTTAGCAAAAATGAAGTAGCTTTGTTGGAACAGGATCAAGACCTTCACTTTATTATGAAGTGCAAAGGTATGAAAACACTTGAGACACGCCGGCGTGCATTACAAACAGCGAGCCGAGGAGAGCGAGCCAGAATGGGCATGCAAAGAGGGGGAAGCTGGTTCGAAGGGCCAGATGCATTATTCATTGCAGTAAAGCACACAGCTCATTGATTTAATGGAAATACGATTCTTATCTTTAGATCTCTCAAGACAAAGGCCTTATTTCTCACCATATGTCACTGTCTGATTGGATAATGCTCTGACCGACAAGCACAGACAGTAAATGTCATCCAGCCGTATATCGCAGAAGCCTGTAACCAGAGAGTACCTTCTCCGACTCAGCTCCGACTCACTCCTCCAGGCTCACATGTAAATCTCCCGTACTCAGCGAATGGCTGATATGAAATTTGAAATTATTCAGAATGCACTCAGATATTGGCCTAATATCTGTATCAAGTCTAATGTACTGTATAATGTGTTTAAAGGATTGGACTGTATACTTAATAAACAGCTCGGGGATTGCAAATGTAATGGTTATGTTTTTTTATTTTTTATTTATTTTTGGCAAACACAGTTGCTATTATCATACAAAAAAACTAAGTGGGAGTTATGTATTTATTGTATTATTTTTTTGTTTATTGCCAGGGAACAAGTTTTATCAACAATTTAGGTAAGGTTTAGAGGTATCTAATGCAAAGGTAAGGCAAGCATGTTTTATTGTCCTCATAGGGAGATTTGTTCTCTGCATTTGACCCATCCTTCATTGCCGCTATGGACACATTTCAGTGCCATCTCTAGATTTTAATGCTTGACAGGCACAACCAAAGCTGGAGGATTTATCCTATGGTGCATGTTTTGGGTGGTTGTTCCTTCATCAAAAACAGACCACTTACTATCATAAACTGCTGAATAAAATAATGAAAATTAAATAACATAAGATGTAATTGTATGCTCTGAGCAGTTTTCTTTCTTCTAAAAGATATATATTTAGTGCTGCCCCTAAATTAGTTCTGGCATTTTCTAAAATTAAATGATCTTTACAATCCCATTGCTGTAAGCAATCAAGAAAACAGACTCTATTTTTTACCCTAGATATTATTTCACATTCTCAAAAAATGGTTTCATGGTCAAAATACTTTCTTTAAGGTACAGGGGATAAAATAGGAGAAAAATAGGCCTCCTCATTTTATTGTTCAATTTTAAATAATACAAAAGGGCAAAAATATATCTATAGATAACATGTGAGAATCCTGCCGACTTTCTTGGTATTTTGCTCCTTCATTGTTCCTGTTAACCGCTATTTCTTACCTTCTGAACAGAGAACATTTCTACTTGAAGCCATTAAATGTATGACATGTAAGATCCTCATGTGTAATGGATTGAATTATTATAATCTGTATAATGTAGTTAGGGATATCCTGCTAGCTCTGTATTTGCAATACAAATATATAATGCATCCCATTTTAAACAGATTATTCCGACATAAAGTTTTTGAACATGAAGGATTATATTGGGTAACTCCACCGGTGGAGAATGTGTGCTGGGTGTGTGTCAATATTGACAGATCCAGTTATGTTTGGCTCTGGGGGGCTTAGCCAGTCTGAGACGCACTAAAGCGAGAAGAGCCAAGGGGCCAAGCTCGGCTGTCTATTTATTACAAACAGAAACCCAGTTGGATGCACTTGTTATTGGCATTGCATGAACACATGTATCTGATTAGCTCATGCACATTCATCAACAGCACCATCGTAACCTCACTGATGTTTAACTACTTAAGAAGCAAGACTGACTCAGACCTATTTTCCTCTGATTTTGCCTGCAGGCTTTCCTGAAACCAGGCTTAACCCTTTCAGAAACGAAACACATTTAGCTCTGATCCCTCTATCTCTCCGCTAGGCGCTTAACCAACAGGACCTGAGGCGGTTGATGCAAAAGGACCTGCTTTGATTTGTCCGTGGGTTCATATGCAGGTGGGTGTAATTCTCTGGTGTCTCTGACTTATGAAAGTGGCTTTGAAGGTGAAATGGTAGGTGGAAAGTAAATGACACTGGAGTGAGTGATGGGCATGGGACCTATAAAATCACTATAGACTCAAAAGCTTTGAAAATGAATTGAAAAATAATGGAAAGAACATTAAGAAAACGTTAGCTGTTGAGATTTGGCTCATTGGGTATTCTTTTCTATAATTCAGAATATGCCACTGATACATGGCAACACATGATACATTAAAGACATATTTATATATTCATTAGTTTCATCTTCACAGACCATTTTGAAGACCTTAATCTCTTCAACAGTGGCTCAGTTGGTAGTGCATTGGTCTTTGAACCTAATGGGGGGATCTAACCCACGACCCACAACCTCATCTGCTCCCACATATACATATCTGCTGCCGTTGTGTCCCTAGGCTAGACACTAAAGCTCGCTTGGCCTGAAACACAGAGGTTGTGTCTTCATTGACAGAGCAGCCATCTTCCCGTAGGCCCACCACTTGCAGGACGATCACTGAGGGACTGGACTGACTGGGACTTGCCACCACCCCCAACCCAGAAATTGATTACTAAAGGGGAGGAAAATGATTGAATAAATCTCTTTCAAAATCTGTTTTTGTTGTTTTGATTTGTCAACCACTTGGGCAATGGTTCCCATGCTTTATAGTTTGGAAACACTGTCTGCTTTTTTTCAATTCACCCAAAAAATACCATGTTTCATTGTTCACGAATAACCTAATAATAAAGACTCAAATCTCCAGGTTAAGGACACACTTGAGTGGCTTTGATAACTCCCATCTTTCTGTTTCCGTGCCAACAGCAGTAGAGCTGACAGGATTTTGGTATCTCTTCTCTCTGGAGCATTGGTAAAAGTAATGGAGTAACATTTATAAAAAATCTGCGAACAATTTATATAATATTTAGCACAATTCATGACAAAATTGCCTTATTGTAAAACAAATATACACACACATGCAAAAATGAAAAAAAAAAAAAGTCTAAGACTAAGAGATTAAGGACTAGATCAGGTGTTTCTCTACAATTTCTTGGGACAAAAATGGCAGTGAGTTGCTCAAGTTACTCAAGGCAGCTGAAAGAAAGTTGATGGTATGGTATACTACGCTGTACAAAAAAACAATAATTCAATATTAGGAAATGATTAGCTTGAAGCGCAGAATCTCAGAATGCCCACAAATGCCCTCAAACTCAGTAAAATGAAAGCTAATGGAAAACTTGTGATGTATGAATGATTGCTTTCATCTGTTCATTTTTTTGCGAGCTGAGGAAAAAATGCTGCCCACTGAACAAAATGTCAAGAATAATTCATTGGATCTTTAATAATTCTGAAAATAGTACCGGAAGATAAATAACTTTATGCAATGCAAGTACCACATGTAAATACGTTTCGATAATTTTTATAATCTTTAAATTATTACATATATAGTTCAAAGGTGTCAATGTCAAGGCCCAGGGGCCAGATCCAGCCCGCGAGACCATTTCCAGTGGCCCCTGAGACTAATTTAAATTATTATTTTAAATAGCAGCCTTGATGGTAATAGGCGACAATGGCATGTTATCCATTACTAATTTTCTCAAGAAAACAACCATAACATTTACTTCCATAAGAAATGTTAAGCCAACATGTAATGAGAAGTTAGTATTGTTATGTTTTTTTTTTACGAGTCTTCAATTACATTTCTTCTCAAAGGTATGAAGAAGGATTTCCCCGATTTTCTTAGGAAAGAACCGCCCTCTCCACCTTTTGAACAAATCTCTCTGGTCTTATTTGTTGAGCACAAATCACCAGAATGATTGACAGTTGGGAGGACCAATAGTCTTGATGATCCACCCAAAAATCTTCCTATAAACCTTCAATGTTTGGTCCAGTTTTGGTTCAGTCCACCGTAACTGAACTAAATTAATCAGAAAACAAAATCCAATTTAACTAATGTGAAACAAGTCATTTATATATTTACCTTCATATGATAAAAAAAGTATAATAAATGAAACCCAATTCTTCTTTCGGCCCCTGATCAGCCCTTTTATTTTTTTTCAGCCCTCAACCAAAATTAGTTTGACACCCCTGACATAGTTATAAAGCAGGACCACGGCAAACAAAGGGTACATTTCTCTCAAGCAGCAGATGGACAGTGCAGACATATCAATAATGTCATAATATAAATCTCGAAAAAATATTCTCCACCCAAAGTTCCTCTGTGAAAAGGACATTGGCCATTGATGATAGTGAGTTCGTTGAGTCCATTCAACAGTCAATTTTTATAGTGAATGTCATATGAACAATAGGAATAGTTCTGCAGGTGTGGAATAGGAGCGGAGTGAAAGCAATTGAAGGAGAAAGTGGCTTTTCAGATGCAGTTTAGTACAGTTTCCTGAGTCAATCTTGTCATCAGGTTCAAATCAGGAACAAACTAGAAAACCTGGCCGATACACCGTGACTGAATGCAAACACGTGACAGCTTGTCACTTCCACACATATCATGCACTTCAAACATGAGGTTTGGATCCCACTTCATATTTATTACTGTTCATTTTGTTTTAATTTATGTTCTCTTTAATTAAATAAGGCGGGGCAAAAGTCAGCCACCAATTGTGCAAGTCATCGCACTTAAAAATATGAGAGAAGCCTGTAATTTTCCTCATAGGTATACCTTAACTATGAGAAACAAAATGAGCAAAAACGACAGAAAGGCACACTGATTTTTTTGAAGAATTTATGTGCAAATGATAGTGGAAAATAAGTGTTTAGTCAATAACAAATGTTTATCTGAATACTTTATCATATACCCTTTGTTGGCAATGACAGAGGTGCTTTATAGTAGATATATTGCTTAAATCAGTACCATGTCCAGGTCTGTATGAAGTTTGCCAGAGAGCTTTTGGATGATGCAGAAGAGGATTGGGCAAATGTCCTATGGTTAGTTGCATCCAAGGAACACCATACCTTCTGTGAATCAAGGTGGTGGAAAAATCAATGCAACTGCATTTGCATTAAATATGCTTCCCTGCTCTAGGATATATATGCATGGAAAAATGGGCAAAAATACCAGCAACTGCAAAAAACCTTGTGGAGATGTACAGGAAACGTGTGACCCCTGACATTGCAAACAAAGGGTAAAACAAAGTAATGAGATGGACTTTCGTTATTGATGAAATACTTATTTTCCACCAGAATTTGAAAAAAAAAAATCTTTAAAAATGAGACACAGTGATTTTCTGCCTCTCAGAGGATAGGTATGCCTATGAAGAGTACAGGCATACCTGTAAGAGCACACATTTTTAAGTGGCAGGATATGTACAATCGGTGCTCCACTGTATGTTCACTTTGCTGGCCACATCTCTTGACCCTGAAAATCAAAAAACTTTTTCAAGCTGGTTCAAGAGACGATAAAACCTTGCATGTTGAGACAGCGATGGTGTGAAGAAACACTTCCCCCTCTGGATCACAGCACAGTGTCATTGCTGTTGATTGGTTTGTTATTGGACGTGTGAAGGTCCTGTTCTTTGCAATGTGCCTGCGAATGAGAACTATTATCAATTATAATGAAGAAAAAAAACAGTTATGGAAACATCGAAAACACGTATCAACAGGGATCGTGAACTATTAGCTTTAAATATCTGTATGTGATACACAAGCACAATTTCATACAAATGTCCCAAAAACAGCACAATTGAATGAAGCTGGTGCGCTTTCATCTCCAGCAGACATCCACTTGACATTAACAGTGTTGATCATTGCATCAGTGAAGAGGGTAAATCTGCCCCTTCATCCACACTTAGCTGTTCAACACTGTCCTTCAGAGTCCAAACAGACATCATTTGGGAATTGAATACTTGTCCCCTACACTTGTCATCTTGTCTCCTTAATTACTACTCATAATGTTTGGGATTTTTCATTTCTGATTTCTGTCTCTCAACAAAAGGAGAGCTCTAAACAAGGTGCTCTGCTCTGCAAAGAGGACCGTGAGGTGTGAGCGGCCTGTTCTGGAGGTTCTTTATAAATCCACACTCTTAAACCAAGCTCATTAAATAATCAATGACTCTTCTGGCCACCCTGGAAAAGCCATGTTCCAGCTTCTTCCCTCTGGCAGAAGATATCGTTCGTTGAGATGATATATAACAAAGCACATTCATGATCTTGCATTTGTATTGAAACTATTTTAGTTGATCGATTTCACAGTGTCAATTGTTTCCTGAACAATTTCTAAATGTGTTTTAGTCCTCTACTTGTAACCTTATTTCCGTACTTGTGTGCACACTGCAGACTTTTGCAAATGTATTCCAATGTGGTTTTACTGCAAATGGCAAATCAAATTAATACGTATCTGATTTTGCCTGCCATGGTTCATTCAAATAAAAGGAATAATCTCAATCTTTGACCATGATATTAATGTGTTTATTGATACTGTATGAATCTGTTTCTACCAGTAATAGTTGTTTACTTATTTGACATACTTTTCTTTACATACTCGAGCCTACAAGCGTACACAGAAGCTCCTCTCTCACCAGTGCTTTCAAGTTCAACATGTGCACAATATTCCCTCTGGTTATGTGTGCAGCATGTTGGTATTTCAGCTCTCTTAGATATCTGCGCCGCTGGAACAAAAACGGAAATGAGAAGGCACTGCCTAATTAAACTCGGATGTTGGGACGGTGTAGTCATACTGATGATCATCAACACTTGTAGTATGTCCCCACTCATAAATTATGGTCAAAGAATGCCATGCACACATGTATAAATAATGTGCAATGTGCCGTGGGACAAGGGAGGAGGCCAGTAATCAGATGGAGCTACAGGCTGTGGGCACATGACAGCTTTGTACTGCATATGGTACGGAGCGTGTTGTGTGTGTTCTCTGTAAGATGAAAATAATACTGTTATTGGCAAATCAACAATTATGTCCTTAGGTTGAACGACATAGCAAGTCCTGAGGCTATTTCCTGAGGATCACTGACGAGAAATCTACAAAAGAGCTTTTTAATGTCAGCTGTTATAACATCTTGATGTATTATATTTCAATGAGTCGGTTTACAAATCACAGGACCTATACAAACAGCAGCTCATGTGTAAAATATGGTGAATTTAACCGTTAACCGTTAACAGTGACAAAACGCCAATTTCACTCTTATTAATTAGCGCAGTAAGAGGAGTTCACACTGTTGGGCTTCTTCAGTCACCTGTTGTGGATAAAAGTATTTTCCTCTGCTTCTCTGTTTGGACTGGCGTGTATGTGGCGTGTCGATAGGTGTAGTAATGTGTATTGCACCCTGTCTGAGGTTTTGGGGTATTTATCTTCCCACAGCCCTGAAAATCGACACCCTGCTTTGACAGTGTGTAAATTGAAAATAATTAAATTTACACACGCAAAAACAAAACTACAATAGTCCCTTAAGCGCAAAATCTAGGCACACTTTCTACTCAACGACATAGCTTCCTTGATACCCTTTACTTTTCTTACAGCTTCTGCTCTACATATTTCTGTTAATGATGTCAGTAGTCCTTGTCTCTGATAAAGGGCTCCACCTTGTGATTGTTTGACATTTAAAAGCCTGTTGAAGTAATGCACTCTTTAACTCAAGAGATTTATTGCAGAAAAGATAGAGGAAAACCTTGGCTGTTTACAGTTCAAATACAATACATTTTGCAGTTGTGCATTTGTGGATTATGGTATGGTCCACTTTGTGCATTAGCGTTTTTGATATCTGGAGGGCATATCAAACGTTACAATGTCATGGTTTGAATATTGCAGTGTTGACACTATTGCGTGGCAGTATCTAATATAAAGTACAGTACATTTACATGCTTCTGGATAAATTTTTGTTCGTGTCTTGGTATTTGGCAAAATCTTTAGGTATTCTGACCAGGCTGAACACACATTTTGGGGTTAATTGCTCGGACATATCTGTGAAAATAGCGTGTGAGTGTGAAGAATCGTGTGACCAGGCATCAAAGTAATTCTATTAATCGGACATGCTTAACAGGACAAGCGCTGTCATTGTTCATTACCACAATTCGTCCTTTTACTTACTCCATACAACCATGCAATATCCGTGTTGAAAGATTTACGCACTGTTATTTTAAGGAAAGGGTATAAATGTTTCACCATTATTAAAAAGTAACGTAACACTTTCAAATAGAGCTGAGTGACTTTGACCCGACAAGTGGATTTATGTTTAATGAAAATGTCTGCAATAAACAGATGTGCAAGAAAAGAGCTATCATGAGCTGGCCATTATCGTAATTGTAATTTAAATCAGGCTGGCTTACTTTCGTTTGGCATTTACCTCTCTGAAAGGGGAATCTTCTCAATCATCTGGCTCAATCATCCGCTGATTGTTAGTTGAGTTTATGTGCTCATTATTCGCTGCGAGTGAAGAGAAATTGCAGGAGCCCAACCTAATAGCATTGGAGTTGTAAGCCAGCGACCAATCGTGTGTGTTTTGGGAACGGAATGATGATCAAAGCAACAGAAGAATAATTCTGCTGTCCAATCTGCAGGAACGGCTTTAGACATGGTTGCAGTATTGAACATATTATCAGACCGACCGCAGGTTTAATACAAAATAAGATACAATTTAAGCAGCTAGCGGCGCCGAACGGCCCTCGCCACACCACGCAAAGAAGGTGGCGCTGATGCTCTATCTTCCTGCATTTCTGATAGGAGCAACACTGTGTATTTTGAATACCTATGATCAGTGCTTGTGTGTCTCCATTGAATAACATGGGAACTTTCATGAGTCTCTGTAGAAATAACCCAAATATGCGAGTCTGCCGCACACACCGTTTAACTGATAAAAAATCTGCAGCTAACCTTCGGCCTTACACTTGTTGAGATGAATCTAAACCAAATTGCCGGAATGGCCGAGGCTTGTTTGTTGATAGTGCTACCTGTACATTTTAGAGATTTAACAATGTTTCTATTGACACAGAATGGGGAGTGTTTGTCATCTCCACGGCAACAGGGTAAAAAACAAGTCTTGGGTCTCAATGACTTTTTGAATCAACAGATTTTTTTGCATAATATCATGATTATCCCCATGTAAAATGTTGAAATAGTCTGTAGGCGCTAATGGGCCAATTTAAATTTGCTCACTTTCAAATGACCTAGACCCAAGAGTTGAACAAACGATTACAACGTTGTGTATATCCAACGCTGTATGTGCAAACAGGAGCAAAGTTCCCCATGTCACTTTTTGGCTCACTCTGTAGGGGGCACTAATGGGCCAATTTCATTTTCCTCACTTTCAGATGACCTAAGCTCAGGAGTTGAACAACCGAGTTAATTTTATTGCAAATCATACTTTGTAAATATGCTCCTGTTTGCACATACAATCTGTGAGTGTGTCCATACAGTCTTCCTTGGCAGCCCAGTTTGACTGTCCCACGGACCGGGGGTTGGGGAACACTGAATTGGACTAGAAAAGGGATGCAGCTATTGATAGAATTATGTTGATTAATCAATTTATCTATTAACTGTTTTACTTGATATTTTCTTAAACATATCCTGATCTTTCTCCTTTATCTTCTTTTTCTTCAGTAGAAAGATTGACACACATCTGCAGCTCTCAGTTAAGGATGTGTAGTAAATAATACATGGCTCACCAGCAGTTAACACTTCAGCCATTGGGAATCATTTAACATTGTGCATGCTTAAAATCCATGCTTTTACAATATATATCACACTGCAGGCCAAGTAATGTAGGTCACATTCTTCCTGCTGTCTATGAAGTCCAGATACTGTGGCATTCTGGCTCAAATTAAGAAGAAAATACAATATATTTTTTTTCTATTAAAATTACGTTTATCATTATTATCACGTTTACAACATGTGTTACTAAACTAAACTAAATCAGGTTTCCTCTTTGTTCTCACTCCAAACACGACAATAAAGCTAATCCGTCTTGGTTTTCCTTCACTTATCTCATATTTGCGGCTTTCTACTCTGTACTCATCTTTGAAGCATGCAATTCTCCTTCATGCCTCCGGCACGGATCAAAAACCAAAAACAAATTTACCTGATGAGAGTTTTCATTCTGGCTGTCACCTGCACCTTCTCTTCATTCCTTTTCACCTTGCATCCGTCTTTAGCACACATACTAGAAGTCTCCTTTTTTTTATTTCCCTGCATAATTTCCCCTATCTCATCCACCACCCACAGCATTATCGGCTAATAACCTAAAATTTGTTTGTCACTCCGGTGCTGCCTGTCCCATTAAAAGCCCAGCAGCCCTGTTCGGTTTATAACACCTCGTATTGAGCCAGAACACAAGCCAATTGAATCCTAGTCAAATATTTGTATTTTCCCGGCGTCTGTTTGATTTAGCTGCCAATGCTTTTGCTGCTACCTTCAGTAACCCTGCCACAGCTCACTGCCCTGCAATCTAGTTTCCAGATTTACTGTGTAACCACTCCTAATGACAATAGAGAGCGGCGGGATTCCCAAAGCGAGGGCCCGGCAAGTTAGTGCGGCTCCAGTCAAGGTTATTTGAGAATATGAAGCAGGGATTTGCTGCAACAATAGACTTTATTACAAGAGCCTAAAACAATGTGCATACAGTGTGAATGAATTATAGTGCAAGCGTGGCCACGAATAAAAGATGACTGCTGTGTATTTTCATTGGAAACTTATTCAATAGACCCGCGGCCCAGCCATGATCTTTGAAATGTGTCTTATGCTTCTTGACAGTCTGCAACGTTACACTCTCCTGTATTTCATTTATTTTCAAAAATGTGTACAAAAAGAGAAACCAGAAGCTTACATAATGGTGTGAAAGCCGGATCATGTAAGATATCTGAAACTAAGCGGGACAGGGCCTGGTTAGTATTATGACGGGAGACCTCTGGGTGCCACTGTCAGGCGGCTGCGGTGAGAAAAGTACAAAACTGTTGTTGTGTCCTGAGGCAAGACTCTTCATCCACACATGCCTACTATTGTAAGGCTTAGGATGTTTTTTTTTTATTTAATAAGACAAACATTTTTAACACTAGGAGCGCCCCTAGCGGTCAACTGACCGTCACTCACTTTAAAATGCTAATTAGTGTATTCAAAACAAAACGCCAGAAGTTGAAATTTTATGACTTTTACTGGGTACTTGTTGCTTATATTTTGGTGTGTTTTGGTTTTGGAAAAAGTAAAGAAAACAAGATTTACACGCATTTTAACTTTTCTAAACCACAGCCATTTCTGCTGCCCCATAGGGATACATGGCGCAGGGGCGACTGTTGTCATAGTAACCTTTCCCGGGGTTTTTTCGCGCCTTATAAAAATGTATTAATATGTTGTCATTAGACTCTAAAGGGACTTGTTTTTTTATTATTTGGGAGAGAGAAAGAGTTTTGAATTGAGAGGAGTACAAAATGAATAGAGCTGCAAGAACACGGTATGAAAAGATATTGAATGAGAACAGTCTACGGAGGTGAGATGTCACATTTTGAGGTGGAAAGCGACAGCGGGGAGAACACCTATAATATTCTAAATCTGAACGTAAACCCATAGTGCATTCACGGCACGGACAGCAGTGTTGTAACAAGTCCAGAAGCAATAACGCACATGACCCGCGTAATGCCAGCTATACGCAGGTGTCTGTGTGCGCGCTGTTGCTCCATTCTGCCTTTTCATTCATCATCAATTACATTCTTATATTTATACATAGAAGAAGGCAATAAAGCAGAATACAATATCGCAATAAAATAGAACAATTAGATGAACTATCAAGGCAGAGTGCAGAGAGAGCGCTGTGAGGCCTCTCGTCACCCGCGGACACTGCAGGAGGAGAGCGACTGTGGGGCAGAAGCGGCCCTCATATCATATCAATAAGGATATCATTCTTATTTCATCCAGATAACACTGTGTGTTATTCTGCACAGCGCGCACTGCAAGGCAATGATTATAATTTTCTTCTGATCATAAAGAGCACTGCTTGTCTCAAATAAATACATATATATATATATATATAACGTGTCCCGTGTAAAATTGAAGATTGTACATTGGCGATGGTAGCCTAGCTGATGATCTTGTGTCAATACGAATATTATTATTATCTAGATAATATTTCCCACGGTGATTTCGGCTGGAAAGAGCAAACAGTCTGGAGATGAAGTAAGAAGTAGACGCATATAGCAGCGCGAAGACGTTATGGTCCTGTGCTTTTCTAAACTATCATTTATATTGTTTGAATTTACTTATTGTTACTGGGTCAAATTTAACATATAGTGACCAACCTTTTAGGTGTTTGCAAAGTTACAAAATAAATCTACCCTGAAAAGTCATTGTAATTTTGATGGATCAGTACACGCACAATGTGTCATCTTAGCCTTTTATTTCGGCTAGAATTACAATTACTTAGCGTATTTAGACAAATAATTTACACAGTTTCATTATGATCACGATTTCCTTGCAACATCAAGTTCTGGTTTAGTGAACAATCAATTTGGCAAAAGGCTGTATCAGCGCAAAATACATAGCGGTCAACTGACCGCAGGGGGCGGTGCAAGGTATGTTTAGAGCACGGCGGTCCTAGTGTTAAAGCTTGTACTGCTTGATAACCTGACATGTTTTGGTGGTATACTTCTGCCTTTGTCAGAGGTGACACGTGATGGGGTGACCCGTCTCTCTCTGCTGTTGCCGGATGCGGATGTTTTGTACATTTAATGAGTCTGCTGTGCAAGTTAATGGTTAGTCAAATCGTATTTTTACACCTGTCTGAAAACTTCTGGTCACTCCCCTAGATACAGTTTACACAGTGCAACTATAGCTTTGTTTTACTGTGTGCTGTTACTCATGTCATCCACTATAGTAACACTGAGAGACTTGTAAATGTGATAACTTACTCTGCAGCCACTTGTCTTTCAAATGTTGTCCAAGCTATACTTGTGTAGGAGCAATACTTGTAACGGATGACATTTTGACATGTGACATGTGCTTGTTGTTTTTACTTAAGAATGATACAACTATAAGAATGTTTTTGTCACCGAAAAAGTAGTTTGTATGGCTCTCTTTTTTTTTCTTTGTCCCTTAGCAGCAGCCCATAAGTACAGCGGGTAAACCCTCTGGAACAAGTTACCCTCCACTTTTGAGATCCACAAGAGACAATGGTTTCTCAGAGACAGTTGAACACGCATTCATATTTATGCAAAATTATGTTTAAACAATCATGCTGGCTACGGTTTTAGTTTTAGAGGAGTCGTCTAAAAGTATTATGTGTACAAAAAAAAATCTGATCACTTTCTAACCAAATGTAAATTATACCATGCACATTTTGTCCTTTAGCAAATGTTTTGTGGAGATCTTCTACTGAAATGTAACAGAATGTATAATGCAGTGGAAACAGTCACTCTCGGTTGTCATCAGCTCACACGGATGCGGCTGTTTGTGTGTGCGATGTGAAGCATTGCCACCGTTTTTCCGGCTGATCCAAGATACTGAATCCCACCAGTATTTCTCAGGTGCAGTGAGTGTTTCTGACTTCTGAATAGCTCTCATCTGTTCCCTTTACGAGTCTCGGTGCAGCGCTACCCCCTGGCCAGCTATATCACGACTTTCTATTAGGTTTGGAACTGGAAGAGGAGCAGCCGTGTTATAGCTGTAAAAGCCTGCCACTACCTGATTCTGTGTCCGATCACAGCCATGGCCAAAGACACCCCAGGGAACACATACACATGTCGGCTCACATAATGGTGGAAAAGCGATTTCTAGGGCAAGACCCGCTGTTTTTCTTTAGATGTGTCATCATTATTGGCTGCTCAGTCAGAGCTTGTTATTTACTGCTATATCATCTTATCTTTTCTTCACCAGCATTTTAGTAAGAGGTGATCTTATGATCACAAGGAGTTACTTCTGCAGCTGTTGCAGTTGGGTTGGAACCTATGTTTTGTAAAACCCATCACTTTCTCTGATTACAAATAGACTAGGCATGCTCTTTTGCTTAATTTCAGAATTTCTTCTCTTTAGTAATTCAGTAATACTACAGCATCCGGCTATCATCCTGCATAAGACTGAACTGTCAGTTTAAGAGAATGAGACAGTTGGATTGATCTACACACAGAACATGTTGAGATCTATGAATAAATCAACATCACAAAACTCAAGGTTTTGCAGTGTAATAAGAAAGCATGGAGTAACCACCCATAGAAGTTCTAATGTGTGCCATCTATCCTGCCCCAACTCCTTTAGAGGCGTGCACTGCTTCTGCAGGCTCCATATTGTCAGACAGATGCCGAGGTAATAAACAGCATTCATAAGAGGATAATACTGATTCAGCTAGCACTGATCCACATGCAGTCCTGTTGCAGATTGATTTACTTCCAGAATAGAGCCATTAAAACCAGTGGGTGGAGGTATGGTCACAAATAAATATCAATTTTTTTTTTATGGTAGTCTCTGAGTGAGCTCATTTGAGTATTCCATATTAATTAGACGGGACATGTTAATAAATAAATATGAAAAAACAGAACATGAATGTAAACACTGCAGATTATATCTTACATTACATATTGCTGCAATACTGTACATTTTGGAGACATTACTTGCATCAAGCTATGAGAATTGAAAGTGAACCGGAAAACGGAAAGGTTATTCAGTGACGTAATAAAACATATATTTAAATGGAAATGCCATTAATTGTTCAACGCAGTGTATGAGCTGAAACAATAAATGGTTGCTTGTTCATGAGCTGTGTGGATAACACTCAACTGGAAAGCACATGATCCAGGTGGCTGGTCAGATTTATCCAAAGTCCTGTATTTCCTGGCTTAGTAATAAGCCTACCTCCATTTTGGAGAGTCCCCACGTTGTGTGAGGGAAATGTCATTATTTCAGAGATTAATTTGTCTAATGTAAGCATTGTTCTGAAGACCTTATTGTGGTGAGGGAAACCGAAGTGACTGAGATAAACTCCCCAAAAAGAGGTATAAAAATGCAAATAAGGAAAATATAGCAGTGCTTTACAACCAGCAGCATAAATGGCTTCCACTAACGATGAACATCAACAACATTTGAACAAGAAAAAATAACGATAAAGAGACAGTTTGTGCTGTTTTTATTTTCTTTTTGTCCTATGGAGCAGATGTTTGAAGAACACATGAGCATCACCTCAAGCCTCTACAGTCTTTGAAAAAATAAGCAGCCTAACGTCCTCTCCCCACACATTCTTTTTGTACTTTGATTTCATCCTAGTCATTAAGGCACCATGTGTGCACCTCCCAGTGGTTCTCAGCGGGGTCTTGGGACCCTTCCTACCTCATCCGATCCCCTGACCCCCCTCATTTTAATCCTCTCCATTATAAATACATGGAGAAGCTAATTATCAACCATCAGGGTCTGCGGGTCGGCACAATTACACCATTAACTTGTCGCCCCAGCCTCTGCACTGGACTTGCCTCTGCCACTGGCACACGGGCTCCTGGGCACTAATAAGACTAGGAAATTACTAGCTGGCTCCCACAGAAATGCAATTTCCTTTAGAAAATACACATGTAAATACTTATCTAATGTTTTTACTTTAAAAGTAAAGTAGACCAGTGTTTTTCAACCAGTGTGCTGTGGCACGTTGGTGTGCCTTGAGATGTGTTTTAGTGCGCCTTGGAAATGATCCAATATCACCTGCTTGGTCAAAATCCTGTGAAAAGAAGATAATGTGAGATTAATAGATAGATTTTGTTGTGCTTGTTTGATTTGATATTCAACACACATTGATGAGAATGACTTTGATTTGTTATTAGGCTTTAAAGTTTCACTGTACTATCAGTTCAAGCTGATGGTGCGCACGCTATATTTTGCAATGACAAAGGTGTGTCACGGCTCGAAAAGGTTGGGGAGCACTGGTATAGTCAGTGTGTAGTAGTGGAAGAACAGAACAAAACAACATATTTAATGACAAGGTTGAGAAAGATATGTGTGATCCCTATAAGAGTACATCTGTTGTGTGATAAAGCTCTAATGAAACACCCGATTGCTGCAAAGTCTCAGGTCTGTTCGAGGCACATATGATGGTGCAATATTACTCCTAGCCCTATTTTGGTAGGGAATCATGCCTTTTTGGTGATACGTTCAAAGAATTTAGACGTTGTGACCTAGAAGCCAATATCAAGTTATAATATCTATTTACCAAAGGATAGCCATAATAGGGCGTTCCAGCACATGTTTTACAGAAAGACCTGCACCTTTCTCTGTAATGTCAGGACAGGAACAGTGTATTCTTTCACCTTCCTTTACAGTGGGGCAGAAGTGGCATGGAGGCTATAACAGGACTGTTCCTGTAAATACGGTGTTTCATTGAAACACACAGCACCTTTTAGACCTTGTCTTTTGACTTCAAAATTACCACCCTCTCTCAGTGACAGCAGCTGCCTTTGAATGTACAGGCAGTGCCTGGCCCTGGTGTGCCATTAGACGTGGAAGAAAGAAGCTCCGCAGAGCATTACATGTCACTTTCTCTTTACTTTTTATCACGCTCAGTCCCACTATTTCCAACTGTATAAATATGTAATGATACAGTGTAGAATTCATTTGTAATGCCTGTCACTGACGATCCCAAAGGCAATTACAGTCAAATGAAACCAAGGACACAACTGGGATATGTACAAATACAAACTTTCTGGCTGCAGTTTTTACTCCAATCCATTGCTGCCAGCAGAGCATGCTGTCGATGAGTGGTCTGTATCTGTTACTAATAGAATTCATTTATTTTGTGGGTCAGCTTTATTCAAATGACTCTGCTGACCTCGTATAGTTGGATACCCTTAAAAAACATATACGCAAAGGAAGTCATCACCATTGCCTTGTCTCATTTCTCAGCCATCCTCAAACAAGTTGCCTTGGTCACAAACCGCTACTTTGCGGGAGGGTGACTGACAGAGGCACCAGGCTTCTTCCATTCCTCCTCTTAACTGTGTGTTGTATACTCTGTCGCCGGTCTGTTTATGCCATTTCCTTTGCCAGATTATGCTTATGTGTCATCCATATGCATGCCGCCCGTGTCTATCACCGCCTTTGTCTCCCCCAGCGCTGCCACTCGTATTAGCATTAGCCTCTCCGCACGCGGCGGAACACGGCACGCGCCTTTGCCAGACAGGAAATGAGAGATGGGATAAATGAGGGGGAAAGGGTCACCGGTGTCACATATTGCCACATAGAGAGCACACGGGAGTGGCACTTAGGCATGGAGGGAAAGGATGGAGAGGAGAGAGAATGAGGGAGGCCAGGCGAACAATTGTCAAGTTGGCAGAAGAAAGGAGAGGAGGTCTTAGGAGGGCAGTTAACTAGGGAGGGCATTCACTTTGAGCTATAGACCAGTGTCGCATAGGTTCATAAGTGTATTTCATTTTTGTATTTTCCCCATTACGCCGTCAAGATTTAAATTTTTTACTCTTGCATATGTTCTGTCATATATTTTTTGAACCGATGTCTGAGAATAGTTTAGTTTAATCTTTATTTGAAAAGACATTTGGATCAAAGACAGCAGCACCAGATTACAGCATCTGCAGTTCCTGTTTACAAATGCTGTGCCTCTTTCAATTGTATTTCTACATCGATACCATTGTAAATTCCATTAATAAAAACATGGATAAATCACTAAATTGACTCATGTCCCAATAGAGTCATCTCTGCCCCTGTAGAACACAGGAAAAAATAATGTAATAATATTTTAAGAGTGAATTATGGAGAAACAGTTTGTTGGACGCAAAGTGGAAGCAATTCTCTGACTTTGCACTTGTATGGATTATTCAACAAGGTTGTTTTAAAGATAAGGATGCAGATCACTGCTGTGGCATTTTAGTGCACCCCATATTCGAACATAATGTTTTACGAACAGTACGTGTATTGAAGTCAATAATTCCCTTTGACTGACGTATCCAAAGTCGATGCAAGAGCGAGACAAGAGATCTTCACGTTAACATCTGCATTTAATTATCTTTACAATCAGATACAGAATATTCAACAAAAAGTGCTCCTAAAACTATATATGTCCCTCTCCTGGCCCTCGGCTGACTGACTGCCAATCTCCTCCCAGCAGTTTCTATCAAAGGGTCCGATGACGTCACAGATCTGGGACTGGTCTGGCCCCTGGTCCTGGTCTGGACCCGGTCTTCCATCTCCACCTGAGCAAACAATGCCCCCCACCACTGGGCGCCTGATTGTGTTGGACTTTTGCCCTCGTCGAGAGTGGGAGAGAGCATTTGTTTATTCTTGGAGTCAATAATTGTCTGGTTTTGTAAGCTGGTCATCTCTTATGATTCCTGAGTGCATATTCCTTTGTCTGATGTGCAGCTTTTGTGAATATTCGTCAGTCCCTCTTTTGACCTATATTAACCAATAGGTCACAATCTTTCAATATTCTCTGGGTGACGGGACTGGGGAGATTCCATCATCCTAGTTCTGGCTCGATATCTGTGAAGAGTTAATACAGGAAGACGAACAACACACAACCACATTGAAACATTCCTTCACTAAACTCTTTGATGACCACTGCTGTCATTCTGATTCTTCTTCAACCTCGTCTGTAATGTATGCACTAAAACTATTCACTATAGTTTAAACTATTCTAATCTATTTACCAATATGTTTGCATCTTTGCTTTTATTGAGCCATATTCTTAAACATATGTTTTTATCTAATAAATCTATCTATACTGTGGTTTGCTGTCATTATCAGTGGCTCTGTGCCATTTTGTGGGGCTTTGCTCATTTTTCCAAACACATTTTGTTGAACCAGGAAGTGCTGTCACTTCCTTCTCTCAGACCGTTTGGGATAAATGTACATCGTTAATCAAATTGGTATTATCCGTACAGGAGCTAATCTATTTTAGCAGGTTTCTCTGGGGTTAGTCCCTATACAACGGTATTTTGATTCTCTAATCTGTTGCTGACAAATTGACAGCTCTTAAAATTCTCAAAACTACCTAAAGATCTACTTTTGTGCTATACCCAAATTCATTAAAATGCTTTCAAATGTTTTTGAATCTGTGTTGGTTCTAATCGATCTCATTAATCTATCTCATTAGCTTTTTGCATTGTCAACATTCACCTATGTTTGAAACAAGTGAATTTAAAATTCACTGTGCATAAACTGTAATGAACTTTATCTACCTTTGAAGTAAATACTTTTGGACATAATATGAAGGAAATGGTCCTTTTACCGTTTGATATTAGCCCTGTCTAAAAATAATCTCTATTTTTGAAAGCATCTATCTATTTTACACTCTATTGTGACTCCAAATCTTGGTTGTAGTTTGAGCCAAAGCATATTCCCAACTTTTGAGTTCTGATTGTAACAATTGCATTGGCAATAGACGATTTTTTATTGGCCGGTTCTTGTTCTGCAAATCACTATTCTATGTATTGTATTTCAGACAATTCCAAAAACAACACAGTCGTTCTCCAATATTAAAGACATACATCTAAATCAAGTTGCCTGAAAGGGATTTTAACTATTTTAAAACGTTCTCTACGATTATAAGGCTATGAAATTAATTATTTAATAAACAAAAGCACATTCATGGCTTCTGTCCACTGCTTATAACTGTTTAAAGAGTTGTCCCAAACTTAATATGTGTAAATACATCAGCTGTTTGTAATAAACAATAACATTTGACCTGTTCTCCAATGGAGCAGCTCAGAGGCTGCGTCAAAAGCAATGTTATATTTGAGCTATTTTTAGATTTAAAATTGTGTTAAAGCCTGTCGTTCTATGTCTGCATTTTAATACTACTCTCTATAAACACATCTGCACTAATTCCTACAGATGTGGAAAACAGAAACATCTAAAATCTGACTCCATTTGATTCCTTTTTACTTTAGTTATTAGAACAATTTGACCTTATTGATACTTATTTCCACAATAGAACTATTTTGATTATTCACTAGTCTAACTATTATTACTATTGTTTATTCTGACACTTCAACCTATAGCTCCTCGAATCCAATGACATTATAGCTCCAGACTATTTCATTCTATTCTATTATTATCTTATTATTATATGATCTATTATCTTAAAGAGTAGATCTGTTTGATGTTATAAGCGCTATTATTTCTCCTTTTGAATTTGCACAACACTAAATTTAGAATGACCCCCTATGGGACAAATATAGAATTTTATTTCATTTTGGCAACTCCGAAAATTACTTAATAATTTTCCCATTTTGCTTTTTTTAGGCTGCCCTTTTCTATTATGTATTTGGTCTTGTAAATATATGTTTTACACTTCTTTCTAATGATTTAGAAGGTTAAGGACCATGACCACCTATGACAATAACATTACAATACTCCCTCTGTTGGTCGTGGTCCAAAGTATAAAACATGCATCTGTATGTGTGTGTAGATTACTGTTCCAATCATCTTCAGTTGTTCCTCCCGGATCGTCCTCAATTCATATTGTGGGCTTTGGTGCCAAAGTAGAGGCTCATTTTCCTCATGATCCATACTACTGTGTTATCCCTGAAGCAGGTGCAGTTTATCTTTCATCTGAAAAACAAACATTAGAACACAAGAAACGCCCACTTTCCTCTCTTCGCATGGTGCGGCCTGTCAATCAATCCAATTGGGCAAAACATAACTGCATTGACAGACGGTGTGTGTGACATCAGGGCAGAGGCTGTAGCCAAATACAGACTTAACAATATGTATGTTTCTAATTTTACACTCCCCTAAATGTGAGTTACAAACCAAAGTTGTCCTCCTCCCAATGACCGCTCACTGCGGTTGGACCGAATCACTGTCCGGACAAACAGCAGAGGGAGGGGCTCCCAGTACCTTCAGCGAGGTATTTCATCTCAGAGTACTTTCCGCAGAGTACTTTTCTCAGAGTACTCATCCCAGAGTACTCTCACTTTTACACCTGTTCAATAAAGCTTGTCATCTTTGAATCTCTAGTACTTACACCGTATGCTGTTGACAAAAAATAATTATTCCATGATCACATTAAAACATTACAGAAAACTTTTGTTATTCCATGATTCCGTTCAGCATTCCTCAGTTCACTCCACAACACACTCACAACACACTCACAACACCCCACGTTAGTATTGGTCCAGTTTGTTAAGGTCAACGTAGTGTATTTGACATGACGCACAAACATATAACATACACAAACATATAACATACACAAACATATAACATACACAAACATATAACATACACAAGAGGCCTGTAATTTTAACTTTGTTATATTTTTCCATGTCCAATTACAATTGTCTCATGAGCTATTTTATAGTTGCAACTTTCAGAGCCTGCAGAACATGCAAAGCTTTGAGAGATTTTTCCTAAAAGGATCCATTTCAAACTTTAGTGTTTAAACCACGTGGTCTTTACTCGGGCTTGTCACAAACTGTGTCCCCTATATTTTTAATGAGCTCTTGTTACTTAACAAAAAAACTCATGCACGTGCAATAAATGTTTTTCCCTTTTTTTTTTAAAGCCAGTTCGGATTCCTTAAAAAATGTAAATTAGTTTCAAACTTTAATACTTCACCCTTGTTTTACGTTCATGTGGAGAAAAGACCATTGTCCTATGTGTGTTGTTGTACTTGCACCAATCATGTCTCAGATAAACTGCCAACAGTTATATCAAAGACATAATTGTCCTAATTGTTTCTAATTTAGCTATTTGGAAGAGAAACATGTCATAAAAGATTTCAAAAAATGTCCCTACATCTTTGTTTTCAACCAATGAACAGTGTTGCATCTATGTGTTATCAGAAATGATCCAAAATCACCTTTAGCCAAAATTCAGAAATGCTTTAAATCATTTTTCAAACTTTAATTGTCTGAACAAACCATTTTGTACTAAATGCAGCGTCCATTAAAAGCTGCAGTTCTCTTCCTAGCACCAGTTTCAACTGTGCATGTGACTGTTTTTAAATAATTAACGAGCCACGGTTCAAAGGTTGAAAACACTGCTTTAAATATCCGTATTACCAAGATCATGCAGTCAAAATCAATAATTCTAAACTTCTCCGCGTCTATAACTTTAAATAATACTAGTTTCAATAATAGAGCTCCTCTACCTTAAATATACTGCTGTTCTAATCTCCTTGTGTCTCATGCTAAAGCAAGAGTCTAATTAATTTTAACGATTGTCCTGTATTCTTTCATGCAGCTAAATGTGGTGTTATGAACGAATGACCTAGCTAAATGTGTAAATATGACTTAATATGTCTCTGTGCGTTTGTTGCCTGTCTGTATATTTACCTTCTGTGTGTCTCATTTAGGCCGGCCACGTCTCAAATGTCCGTTAATGTCTTTCTTTTACTCATGGCGTCTTTCAATGTCTTTTGTCTCAAAGTGTCCAATGTCTTTGTCTCCATGTCTTTTTCCTTCTTCTTTAAACAATCACTTTCTTTCTTCTTCTTTCAATAATCACCTTCTTTCTTCTTTCAATCACTTTCTCATGTCTTTCTTTGTCTCAGTGTGTGTCCTTCTTCTTCTTGTTAGGTTTACACAACGTTCTTCTCCGTGCACATAACTCCACTCGGTTTGTGCAAAAGTCTGGTTCTTCTCCATGAAATGGGGCTGGAGGAGTCTTCTTCGAGAGTTCCTGTTAGCTGCTGCAGCCGATGCTGCAGTCTTTGCTGCCCCCTGTGGGTGAAACGGGGGAGACGCAGATGGTCCGTGCTGATGGCGCCCGATTGAGGTCTTGTGGCAGACGATTTTGGCCAAATGAGACAGACAGAAGTTTTCTCGGAAAAAACAGACAAACAAGAAGCACAAACAAGTGTGTTAATTACCATACGAAACCAATGATTAATTACAATTCAAAATAAACCTATGAAATAATTAATATTAACATTTTAAACATTAAATTCTGAAAACCAATTCTGCATTCAACTGCTATCCTAAGCCCTACTTTTTCCAAAAGTATAATGCTCTCTAAGATCATTCTAACTTTTATATCACCAAAATGTAGGGAAAAAAAACTTGTCCAGATAAAAAATAAAAATAAAATAATGCCTCTTTATAATCTAACTCAAAGTTCTGTGATCCTATGACTCCATGTCAGTAACATTATCGTGTGTATATATGTAATTTTCTACAAAAAATTCTTTCTTCACGAGAGAGAGAGAAAGACAGAGAGAGAGAGAGAGAGAGAGAGAGAGAGAGAGAGAGAGGAGAGGGGAGAGAGAGAGAGACAGAACGAGGGAGGGGAGGGGCCGAGTGGCTTGTATGCCTCAAGCATTTTTCAGAGAGGGAGCCAGGAGGGAGAAGGAGGGGCTGTGTGGTTTCTCAAACAGAGGAGTACATGTACGACTGAAATACACCAAATTCATGAACATCCCCTTTAAAATTTGCTACATTTTCCTCGTTTTTTATCGTGACAATGTTTTATCAGTGGTGAGAGTTCTCTCACGTCAAACGACACTTTACATTTATTTAAATACGTCAGTAATGGAAAACATTACAATTTGCTACCTGATTAATGTATCGAGGGTTCCAGCAGAATCTTTTTTTTTTTCCTGATTCTCTGTAACTATCGAAACATTACATCAGAATACAAGAGAAAAACTCCCAGACTGATCTTTTGTCATTTCTTCACATGAAAACTCATAGTTACAGCCAAGTGGCTCCCTTTTTTCTCATTAATCAGATCATTATTATCAGAATCCACATTTTAAATACTTGGCTTTTTTCTGTTTAAATGTACCCTTTTTTTCCCGCCCCCCGGGGGATATGGAGTTTTTATTATCCTATCACTTCTGACCCTAACTATCCCTATTTCTCTAATTCTATTCCTATTTTTCACTAATATGCTTGTGCCTCTCTGCACGAAGGTGTGCCTCTTTTGCACTTCTAAATCCTGTGGCTCTCTTTTCAACATCTATGTTCTGTTTTTTTTGGAGGGACCCATGCTTCCCCCAAGGTTAAAACGTCTAAACCTGACTATTGTTCTATCGCGTCCGATAGAACGCCCCGTCACGGCGGTCGTCTGGCCACGCTGCAATCTGTCGAGCCAAAATCTCTCTCTCTTCTATTTAAAACAATGTGCAGATTTCCAAAACTGTGATCCGCTTACCTTAGAAGCGACCTTTTTGAAGAGCAGAGAGATTTTTCCAAACCCACAAATCCAGTCTCTATATCTGAGCTCATCTCTGTCCCGCTCCTGCCCCGATCACGTCGGGATTCACCAAAATGAAGTCAATAATTCCCTTTGACTGACGTATCCAAAGTCGATGCAAGAGCGAGACAAGAGATCTTCACGTTAACATCTGCATTTAATTATCTTTACAATCAGATACAGAATATTCAACAAAAAGTGCTCCTAAAACTATATATGTCCCTCTCCTGGCCCTCGGCTGACTGACTGCCAATCTCCTCCCAGCAGTTTCTATCAAAGGGTCCGATGACGTCACAGATCTGGGACTGGTCTGGCCCCTGGTCCTGGTCTGGACCCGGTCTTCCATCTCCACCTGAGCAAACAATGCCCCCCACCACTGGGCGCCTGATTGTGTTGGACTTTTGCCCTCGTCGAGAGTGGGAGAGAGCATTTGTTTATTCTTGGAGTCAATAATTGTCTGGTTTTGTAAGCTGGTCATCTCTATGATTCCTGAGTGCATATTCCTTTGTCTGATGTGCAGCATTTTGTGAATATTCGTCAGTATTTAGCCACATTATGTTTGGCTTGTGGGGCAGACAATTAACAGTTTATGAAGCAGCTGACAAAAGCGTTTCTTCATTGTTCCTCCACCCATGAGGTAAAGTGATCAACATACATGTGTCCAAATGTTATGGAGAGATGTGAACAAGTCATTCAATTTTGGAGGTAATCCGAATCACCGTCTAGAGGCAGGGTTTGTTTTTTAAGGAATGTAACTGCACTACTTGGTGAAGGTCTGAACGCTACGAGGGCTTTTCCAGTCACTAAATTGGGAGATTGAATAAAGCATGTTGAGCAGGAACTCACATAAGCACGTGAGAAGAAAAGTGATAAAGGTGGAGTCTGGTCGGTTCCAGCTCGGTTGGAACGAAAACCTGCAACCACATCCGTCCTTTGAAGGCCGGTGTAAGATACAGGTGGGACTTTCGTCACATTATATTTCCTGTTTGGAGCGATCTGAACTGTGGGGCTTGATCCGGCCACATGCTGCCACGGCAGAGAATAGACTTGGTCTGCAATTTTGGCTCACATGGAACGGCTTTCATTTATTTACAGGGTTCTGCAATTTTTGGCCTGATGGCACAGCAGTGCGACAGATGTAGTATTTGAGCTTCAATCAACCTCATGTCATATCTCCCATGTCACGTATTGTTAAAAAACCTCTATTTAAAACATGTAAGAACTGTTGCAAAGCATTCACCGAGCCGTTCAGCACAGTGGCATGTATGATTGATGCCTGTCAAATGTGTGTGATTTTGAATAATCAAATCTATCAATTTTTCCTGCTGTCTTTAGTGTTGCCAAACATAACACAAAACACTTTCCCATTGTTGAAGGAATACAAGTTTTCTCAAAACCAACTCAAATTCCTCAAATCTGTTGTGGCACGACATGATGATATCATAATAGGGCAGTGCAGCACATCTCTGTGAGGTGTGTAATTGTATCTTTGCATCTACTGTGCATGGGTTTGCCCGTCACTCCCTGAGCCATTTCTGTGAACAACAAAATTGACACATAGAACAGTGAAAACCACAAAGGGGCTCTAAACTATCACCTGCTGTTTGACTTTTTGACATGAACTGAGGTACAACTGGCACATTTACAATACAACACATATTTGTGTATGATTGACACATAGTAACAATCACACATTGCCCCATTCAAGTAATTTAGCAGACATGGCTAGACTTTTGAAGGTAGCTTTCTTTTGTGGCAGTGATGCAAACTATGTGTGCACCGAATGTTGTAATCTTTATGTGACTTATTTCAGATCTCTATCTTTTTAAGTCACAGAGTTACAGCCCATTTCCGTGCAGAAACCAGTTCACCTCAATAGGATGGTAAAGCAAATGATGAAAGAAAAATTTACAAAAAAGTGACTACATCAACTGAATAAATGACCACTTCCTGCGAAGGGAGAATAATAAAGGAATGTTGAACAACACGAGTGAGGGGGTGAGCCGGCTTTGAGATTCAGAGAAAATGAGGGCTGTGCTAGTGACAGCTCCGGTGTCAGACAGATTTACATAAGAACCAATGCAATCTGTGAGCAGCCAGAACCAGGCTTTAGGAAGTGGCTGAGGAGGCGAGGAGGGGAAGGGTGTGGCGTGACAAACAGAAGAACTCATTTTAGTGGAGCTGCTTTTTGTTTGTTTTGTTTTTGATGCAATCAAGGTAGTAGTACAGCTAAAGTACAGCTACAAATATGTGTGCAAATGTAAATATTGATTTGCAGACCAACATTTTTAAAACAAATAAATTCTAGCACAATGTATAAACCATTATACAAAATACAGGATTATTGTCAATAAACATATATATGTAATGATATAATCCTTTTGGACCTACTGGCTTTAAGAGTATCATAGCGTTATGGTCAGTAAAGAGTACTAATTTGGTATTTTTTGTCTCTGCTGTAACGCAGTTACTTTGATCGCAGCAGCATCATATATTCTGCTCCAGGCGTAATGTCATAATAAAAAGTCATCATCTTTTCTTTGCACCATGTGTTGTCTCCCCATGCTGTTCTATTTACCTGTCTAAACAGGTTACTCACTCTCACAAGTGGCATTTAGTGTAAATGTCTCATTAAGCCTACTGTGAGCAGTGTCTATAAACATTTAGCCTGTTTCAATATTTCAAACTACACTGTTGATTGTGATGTTGAAGCTCTCTTTAATGTTATGCGGCACTGTACCCCTGGTCAGGGCTCTTGTGTCCTTGTACCAATTAAGGGGCGTTCACACCGGACTTAACTTCGGCGTCAAAAGCGTCAGGTTTGCATTGAAAGTGAATGGTGAAGCGCGTCAGGTGAAGCCGAGGGGCCCGGCGTCACTTGACGCGCGTCAAAAGCTTCAAGAGTCGCGCGTACTACGCGCTCACTTGAAGCTTTTGACGCGCGAAACGCTCGCGTATCACAACAATCCCTTTGACGCCGAAGCTGAGCAAAGCTGAGCTTTTGAAGCTTTGACGCGGGCTTCAACCAATCAGGAGACGAGGAGCAGCAGCAGCAGAGGGTCTGTCTCTGTCATGAAGAGAAGTCATGTATCTGCTGCTGCTGTTTAATTGTCATTATTGTTATTAGTAATATTATTTGTATGAGTAGTAACGTTCTGATTAACAAAATCATTGTACACATGCTGTGTAGTAAACGTAGTTTATTTAAAATAAGAACAGGCTGACGATGAGTCTGGCTCAGAGCAAGGCTGCTCCGGGCGGGCGAGAGCCGGGGAGAGGCAGGGAGAGGCGAGAGCGAGGCGAGCGAGAGGCGAGCGAGAGGCGAGCGAGAGGCGAGCGAGAGGCGAGCGAGAGGCGAGCTCCGGGGTTTGAGTACTCAGACTGGGCGAGTGACATGCGGAAGTACCGCTGAAAGCGAAACTCCTCCGTACGCAGCTCCTGGAGTAAATGACTGAACTCTGCAAACACTGAAGCCTCTCAAGTCTGTGGTGAACCCAGAACATGTTTTGTTGAAGCCCTACAACAACGTTATTTTGCTTTATATAACAAATAAATGCTCGCTGCTCATTGAAAAATCCACCGCTGTCCTGACTACAGACAACAGAGAAGCTCCTCCCACCGGCGTCAGGCGCGTCACTCGCGTCACTCGCGTCAAAAGCTTCAAGCACCAAAATGACAAAACTATCCCGGCGTCAGTTGAAGCGCGTCAAAAGCTTTTTGAAGCTTTTGGTCTGAACGCGCCTTTAGACATTTGATGATGTGATTGATGATGTAAATCTGGAGTCTGCAACCCATGGCTCACGAGCTGACTCTCAGATTAAACAACAGGCATATCTGTTGCTTTTGCTGGAGCCGTTCGCGCCTTCTTTTTCTTTTGGTGCATATTTTCTGCGTATTCTAAAACACAGCAGCCTCAACTGAAACAGCAGGTATAAAACCACGATGGAACTGGGCTTTTAAAGCAGGTATAAAACCAGGACTGAACCGGGCCTGTAAACCAAGACCAGGAATTTACCATAGTTACCAGAGCACATGAAGGCACCATAAAGCTTGGTGTTCTTTGTCGTGCTCCTCTGGCCCCAGCACGACTAACACGTTCAAGCCCCTGTGGAGCTCAACAGGCTGCACATGCATTCATTAATTTATTTCAATGTATTTAATGATTATTATTAAAGCCAATTAGTTGTACAATTCATATTTAGATGAACTATTACTTGTTTGAATCCCTAAAAGTTCAGTAAATATGGGCTATTGCAGAGGCAATAACCCAGGACTGGGAGGAGTTTGGAGAGTCCATCAGTCGGCCTCAAAGAAGATTCTGCCAAACCGTCCGGCGACTCAGGTGGGAGAAGCAGTGCTTTGCCGACACCGTTTACGGTGCAAGTGGAGAGCTGATGAACTTGACTGGGGATATTGTTAGGTAGTTTAAGGAATACTTCCCTCGTCACAATCTCCGATTAGGGGACAGAGGCTGAAGATCTTGGGATGGATACTTCCATCTCGTTGTTGAAGTCATCGAGTTTGTTGGCAGCCTCTCCTGTTACGTCTACTCCAAGATACTGGAGAGGCGACTTTGAGCGATAGCCAAATGTCGGATTCAAGAGGAACAGTGTGGTCTTTGTTCCAGCTGCAGAACACTGGACAAGCTCTATAAACTTTATAGGATACTCTTTGGATCATGGAAGTTCACCCAACCTGTAAACATGTGCTTTGTGGATTTGGAGTAGGCGTTCGAGCATGTTCCCCTGAGTGTGCTTTGGGGTGGTTCTCCCGGAATATGGGTTTCTCTGCTGAGAGCCGTCCGATCCTTGCTACTTGACCGGAGACATAGCTGCTTTGGCAACCCCCGGCAGGAAGTTGGACTGGTGACCTCAATCCCATCTCTGTGTGGATTGAGAGACAAATGCCCACAATTGTAAAGCGCTTTGTGACTGTGGTCTGTGAAAGGCACTAAATACATTATTAAAGATTACTTTCTTACTTACTTAGTTACTTACACCTGTTCCCAATGTATGTTGGCCTCTGCTGTTTGTCATCGGTTTTGTTAATTGTTTTTATGGACAGAATTTCTAGGCGCAGCCATGGGCCCGAAAGGGGTCTGGTTTTGGGACCACAGGATTTTGTCGGCTCCAACAAACCAGGAACTTGAGCATCCACAGCGACGGTTTGCAGCTGAGTGAAGTGGGATGATACTGTAATCATCATCTCCAAATCTGAGGCCATGGTGCTCGACAGGAAAAAGGTGCCTTAGTTTCTCAATTTCTTGGTACATATAATTGTTCTGTTGTTTTGTTTGTTTTGTTGTTATTTGATTGCATACTTCTCAGGTGTCCTTTCCAGGGCTTTTATCTTTTTTTTTCCTTAAGGAAAAGTGAGAATGGCATAAACACAATGTTACACTCAGGTCAGAAACACATGACATACAAACACACATACAAACTCATTCATTCTCCCATTCTGTCACCCTCTTTCCCTCATGCACACGCACACACCTACACACACACCCATCATGGAGCGCCCCACTTCTGTTTAGGGAAAAAAGTAATTACTTTCTCTCCGTGCCTCAATGCCTTCAAAAGCCTCAGTGGGGCGATTCCCCGGTGAGCCAGTGAAATTCACTTAAACAGCTTTTGAGAGAGTAAGCAGTCTTATTGTTGTGCACTGAAACTTTGATTGGAAATAGGAAGACGAGGGTGCATGTGAAGATTGGTAAATAACACTGTTCGTTGATATGATTTTTCTGCAAGGAGTTAAACTGCCAATTGATATAGCAACAGGTAAAGCAGTACATATATATATTTGGATTTCCACAATTAATAAATGATTAGTTATTTGCACTTTTACTAACCTTTTCTTTAACCTAGATTGTGTTGAAGGCATTAAAACAGAATTCCTCAACCGAGCTTATGCAAAATTCTCAATTATAAGATTCTCCTGGGAAAATGGAAAAGCGTCTTGGAGAACAAAGAGAGTCTAGAGGGACATTATTTACATAGAGACTTTGAAGAAACATCTGTACGTGAGCAGTTGTGCACCTACCACATCTCATTTGCCAATATGTGAATGGACACAGTCACTAATAGAGCTTTTGAATACCAAGAACATGTCACCACAGTGGCCTCTTCCATACACGCTGGATCTACCTCCACATTTCCTATTCTCCTTCTGTTTTATTTTTTCATCTGAAACGTGAAAGTAAGTCGATCAAAGCGCTATAGCCTGAATGTCCGCATGTCCCACACAGCTGCATCAAATCAAAGACGGCATTGGTGAACATCCATTGTGAGTAGTTTTCTTTCAGTCGGAGCATAAATGAAATATCTGCAGAGATGATTGAATGTATTATAATATTACAAGGGAATTTCCGTCAAGGAGCTCTCTCAGAAATTATGAGGAAAATGGCTCGTATTAGCTTTCGTTTATCTCATTTAGCATTTTTGTCAATGCAGTTGGTCTTGAAACAATATTACTTGATATAATAATTTAATGTCTTGTTTTTGATCCGTTCTCCCATGTGTTTCCATCTTTATCCCTGTGTCTGAGTGAGGTTCCATGGACGCTCTACTTTACCCCACCACTCAAAACATGCACCGTCAAGCAAACAGGTGACCGTTCTGGCACTGCAGGCTGGGTCAAAAACAGAGGACAAATATCCCAACACAGACAATAAAGTAGACCTTCAAAGCCTCATACTTGTTTTCTTTTCAATAATAGATAAATACTAATAGTTGCTCCATCCACCAGAGTGCAGATCTTGTCAAACTTTGCCCCTTATCGAGATTTCCCTCTCAACACTGATTGCATGCACAAAGCACTACCGATGATATATGCTTTCTTTATTATTATTTATGGATTATTGAGGCTTTTATACAACCAGAAAACTCCCAATGAGATTTCCAACTTTATTATCCATAGTTTTTGTTATAAGTAGTTCTTCCACAGTAAAAAAAAACTGTAATTTGAGTATTAGTAATGTATGTAAGATGTGTCTCATGCAGAACACTTTGTTTGATTTGTGAAATCATTAGTTTGCACTTAAGCAGTATAATTGTCCTAATTGAATATCTTGCTACGTATGTCAGGGTTTTCTCCTTAAAAGGAAGCTTGTTTCCATCAAGCTTCTCATTGATATCCATCAGGTCATAATGAAAGAGCGCTATATTGACCTTGTTTATCTGCTGAATCAAACCACCAATCTTTTCACAGAAAACAGCTCTTTTCTCTGTCAAAGGAGCTCCTGAGCTTAAAAAACATGTGTGACACTCCATATGGAACAGCACCGGGGCTCATGGGAAGGTGCTAACACCTAATTAGCATTGCAACGGTGCTAATCAGCCAAGATACCAAAACAGGAAATATGACTTTAGCATGCAATTTCTTTTTTTCCTCAATTAAACAAACACTTCTTACTTTGTAATTAAGTTGAAAATGAGCCCACGCTTAACTGGACTCACCACCTGCAGGAGGATCATTGAGGGGCTGGTGCTCCGTGACTTGGGTGCAGCTCTGACTGCCACCCCCCAACCCAGAAATGGATTAAAGGGAAGACAATGGATGGATTTACTAGTGATGGAGCTTACTCTGTGCCATTCTTACTTATTAATCAAGTTGAAAATCATTTTTAACCAAGGTTTTGTTTGTGTTGACAGCTGTCATACACTGAAAGAAATAATATGTGGACTTTACTTGAGCAAATCCAGGAAACCGATTGCCTTGAAAGAGATAAGTGTATGTGGCTTATTGTTTTGAAGTTATATTAACAATTAATTTCAAGTAAAGTTGACTTCGATACAGTAGTGTTTACTTAAAAATCGCTAATACTAAATACTTGTCTCCAAGTGTTGGTAACTCATCAGTTTGCAGTAATGTAAACTGAGATACCAGTAGTGCTTAGTTGAAAATTGCCATTACAAAATACTTGTCTTCAAGTAATGGTAACTCACCCATTTCAGGCAAAGTTAACTTTTATATCAGTAGTGTTTAATAGGATTTTCTAGCTGCTGAATACTTGCACATTGCAAGTAAATTTAACTTAGACTGTTTAGGTATTATATACTGAGGTAGCCAAGTTTGTGCTACTTAAATCATAAGCTCATTTACTAACGCCACTCCAGGAAACTGATTGCCTTAAACAAACACAGTAAAGACAACTGAAGATTCTGAATCAACTTTATTCTTTGTCAGAATGACAGAACACAGCCACAAACATGACTCTCAGGGCCCAGACACGTCCCCAAACCACCTCTCCAACATGGACACCACACAATATACTTTGATGAAAGAAAAAATTAAAAAATGGACAGGAAATTAAGTGACATATTTGACCAATTGTGCTGCTTTGTGTTGTTTCACTTTAAAAGATCTAAGAGGTCTGTAATTTTACAAGGCATACTGTAACTGAGACAGTAGAAAAAACAGGAAATGTTATGATTTTTAAATTAATGTATGTAGTCTTGTTAAAAACAAGTATTTAAATATAGGTGGAGATTAATATTTGGTACATAAACTATTGTTTGTAGTTACAGAGATCAAACAATTCCTGTGGTTCATAGGTTTGCCCACACTCTAGCAGGGATTTTGAGCCACTCCTCCATACAGATCTTTACCAAATCTTTCAGGCTTCAGAGCTGTAACTGAGCAACATGAGTTTCAACTCCCTCCACAGATTATCTTTGAGTTGAGGTCGGGAGATTGATGTGCCTCCAGGACCTTGAAATGCTTCTCACAGTGCCACTAGAGTATAGTCCTGGTTGTGTTTGGGGTCATTCAAAACTGAAAGGACCCAGCCCTGATCCATCTCATACTGAGGGAAGACCCCAATAACCCCAAGCACAAAGTCAGGAAAACCACATAAAGTGGCTACATAGAGGCATTTCATGGTCCTGGAATGGCCTCAGTCTCATCTCATCTCATTCCAACAGAGAACCTTTGGAGGGAATTGAAATTCATGTTGCCAAGTGACATCTCCAAAACCTGACAGATCTAGAGATGATCTCAATGGAAGACTGGGACAAAATCTCTGCTACAGTATGGAAAAAGTGGTCAATGGAAATGTTTGACCTCCGTCACTGCAGACATTTAGTTCTACTTTTGTAATTGTTCAAATACTTTATCCCCCAACAAGATCAACTGTAAATTTATAAATGAGATTTTTTTTTTCCACTCTCAAATTTTGTATTTGTCCCCACTGTATATTGGAATACGGTTTTGCTATATTTGGGTTTATCCGATTCCATGCATAGGTCATGTTAAAATCCAGACAGATCATGAAATTGCATCGATCAGCATTGCAAAAAAAAAATAAGCTGTAAAGAACCTGTTTAAAAAAAACAGTCTAAGTATATTGTATGAAAGGTGAAATAAAACAGAAATTAAACCCTTTTTTTGTGGCCAACAAGGCAAAAAAGTGTACATGAGTGCTGAACAAATTGTAAAACATTGTCATTCAACTAGGGGAAAAAATGCTGAGTTTCAAATAGAACTTTATAAAGAACCTGTACCGAATTTCTTTCCAAAAAAAAAAAAAAAAACGACACTGTCCCAGTATATTGTATAAGACGGTTATTCTCAACTGGTGGGTTGGGATCCAAAAGTGGGTTGTAAGCCTTTCCCAGAAAACATTTTTCAAAATTTAGGCACATAATTTCAGCTTTTATGGCTTGTGTAATAATTATTCACTAATTTGTGGTGAAAATAAAGTATTTTGTACATAAAAAATAAAAAAAAATTATATATATATTATATATATATATAGTCACAGCCTGTCATCCTGTGGTAATAGTGGGTCCTGAACCTACGCCAGTTGAGAACCAGAGGTATAAGAGATGTGCAATAGAGCAAATAAGAAACTAAAAATAATTTTAAAAATTTGACTTGGTTTTCAACACATTGGAAAAACACTGGCAAAAAGTAGAAAAAATGCTCAGTTTCATATAAAACTTTAAAAATTGAACTGTACCAATGTAAAAACAGTGGTGGACTACCGTTTATAGTAGTTCACCACCTCATAGTTGTAGAAAGATGCTTATAAACTCAACTGTGTTTAGAACTGGGATATTGGAACAATATACTGCTTACTCCACGAGTGCATTTTTCAGTGTTTGAAGCTTTGGTCTGAGATTTCCCACGCCATTCAAGTTAAGCATCACCCTCTGGACAAACTCGAAGGTGTTGCGCATCTTTTTGGGATATTCCAGATGCAGTGCGTATATTAGTCCAAATGTGAGGCAAAATGCTTCTGGAAGATTGTGGAGAACATCCATCACAGCAATACCTTCTAGTTGGATGAAGTAGACATCAAGGTGAGGGTCCAAAGGATCGAGCGTTTCGCCTTCAGGGACAACAGCCAAGATGCCAACCGGCATCTGTGTTTCAGCAGGATCAGGTGACTGCAAAATATAGATTTACATGGAAAAAATTAGTAAAATGTGCAATTTTATGTTTTAGTTCATCAATTGCATTATTGGCATCTTCTAATTGCCTGATAAAATACAAGTCTTCATCCAAATATATCTAAAAACAGCTGCTTGAGGGTTAGCCCTATTCGCATGGGATAAGTATCTAGGGACCCCATATAATAAAAACAATTACCCCCGGACGTCTGCTTTTTATGTGGAGGATTCGCACAGGATAACCGAAGCCTAAGATTTTGCTGAAATTTACGAACTTCACCCTGATATGATGTTAATGCGTTGCGTATTGCGTAACATTTGCTCACATTGTTTTCAACATGGCGGGCGCGAGGAAGAAGAGCAGGCACTGGACACAAGAAGAAACTTTACAATTAATCTATATTTGGGGTGAACAGCGGTACAAGTAAATAAACGTGCGTCCTGGAAACAAAACAATGCGAAATCACGCATCAGATCCCGTCCATTTCTGTCCAAATCACAGACATGCCTTTTTGCATTGGATTAGTATTATCACAGGACCTCGGAGTTCAGCAAAATATAGTAGGTAATTCGTGGGGGAATTTTTACTTTACAAATCACTTGACACGGCGCATTTGCACGGGCTTAACATCAGACATTTTCCGTGATTATTACAAATCGCATGTGGTCCATAGATAATGCTTATCCTGTGCGAATAGGGCTTTTGTTCTCCGAGAACTGCACTTTCCTGGACAGAGATGTCTGATGCATTTCCTGGGATCTGCTGTAGCCACTCCTCCAGTTTGGGGGTCACTGCCCTGAGTGCCCCAACGACCACGGGCACCACTGATGCCTTCTCTAACTCTGAGCCCCTGGTATTTCTCTAGTTTCTCATGTTCTTATCTCATGGTTGCTCTTGGAATAGATCTAGGATCACTGCTACTGTGGAGTATATCAGCTCATTGGTTTCTGTGATGTTTGATGTTGGAATTGCTCTCAGAGCTGCATTCACACCTTCTACAAGACTTTCTGATGGTACTTCACTTAGTCTCTGTAGTTGGCTTCGGGGTTGCCTGGTGGACATTTTTGCCACCAAGGGGCAGAGTTAAGCTGCATGCGAGACGCTGCATTCAATTAATTGAGAAAGAGCGAGAATCAGGCCGGAAAAACTATGGTTTTAGTGGAAGAAAACTACGCACTACGAAAACACTAACACGTAGCCTTTGTGAAGCAGCAGAGATTGTTGGGATCAAAGACGCTGGATTCAACTGGTGTTATTTCCGAAAAAGTGAGGGGGACATGGAGCGGCGGACGCGATTTTATCATTTAGCCATTTTCTACATTGTCTGTTTTTAAAGTATGAATTAATCAAATTTGATTCATTGCCCAGCCCTAATCTGGCATTTGGTCTTTTACAATTTGAAGGGAAATGTAGTTAGCCTAATACTTACATTGCTGACTTTGTAAAATTCAGCCCAATCGTCTCCAAAATACACTGGGAGGCACTTCAAGACCGCTGTCCGGGTGGCAACATCATCATGGGTCTACAGATGAAGATGTGTAAATTACATATTTGCAAATTGCCAACCATAGCACAACATATTTTTGAATATATGCATTAATTAATAAAAATGACAAAATATCCATCTCTAGCTCATTAATTGGCAAGCATTTAGACTACATTGTTTATACTCGGATAGGACACCAAACTGTTTCAGTAACTTTTAACCCCCACCTTAACCGAGTGCATTTTCTCCAGTTCAGCTCTACCAAAATGTAAAAGTTTAAAGCCTCAAGGCCAGAGTAACGCCTCATTTGAAAGCTAAGACCTACAAAACTGACCTGATCTTTTTCATTGCATTGTTGATGTGTTGTCTCAACCGTTTGACATTTTTCATTGCTTTTTTGTCACTCTTTTGAGCCTTTTTTGTTGGTTATTTGTCACTCTTTTGTTGCATTTTTGTCACTTTTTTTTCAGTCTTTCGTTGTGTTTCAGCAAAGGGATTATTGGCTACAGGGGCCTGATGACTGCAGTTTTCAGGGACTTTGGGATTTTTCCGAGAATGAAGGGACATGTTTACTATCTCGTGTGAGTGAAGGTTAACAGGACTGCTAAGAACAGACTTCAGAAAATCTAGTGGGTAGGTACATCCAGGCTGCATGTGGAGAGCTCAAACTGGAGATTATCTCTTGGACAGTTTTATCATTTACAGGTGCAAAGTGAGTTAGCTCAGAGAGCCTTTCTGGGCTGTTGGATGGTTATTGTGGATTGGAGACAATGGCGGCTTTTGATGCCTTGAACCTTGTCATTGAAAAAATTAGCAAAACTCATTGCATTTACGTTTGGAAGTAAGCTCTAATGGCATTTGAAACAGGGGGGTTTCTGTTAATCTATTACCTGTTGAGAACAGAACACGCAGATTGTTGCTGCAGCCTTCAATCATTTCAGAAAAAATACCTTTCTCTCGTATACGTAGCACACCGGTTAAACTCGCACAACCTTATGCTTGAAGATCTCGTAATCTACCTGGAGGTTGGACTTGCGCCACTTCCGCTCGGCCCTCCGGCACTTTCTCTTTTGTGCCCTGACCGAGTCTGCTTTAGCCCACGCGCCTTCTGCTTATTTTTTCACTATTTTAACCTTCACAGGGGCAACGGTATCCAGAACATTCATAACACTAGAGGTGCACAGAGTTAAACAGTTCATCTACAGTAGGTATACAGATGCCATTCTCAAAGTTTATCATTCCCATAAATAGTTCACTCGTATTTTCATTTATGCTCCTTCTCGGAACAGTTGCATGAGTCCACTGGCTGGTTTGTTAGTGAAACACATGTCAAAAAAAACACAGAAATGATCCGAAAGAGCAACAACGACCAACTTTGACAATTGAAATAATGCACCCCCTTTGTAACTAATAGATCTAGAGTGTGGCCCTCTGCTGTGGGGGGGGCCACTTTAGAGCTGAGTGAGATCAAAGGATTCCACGTACGAACTCGCTCATTTGCATTTTGTCATCAAAATTATCCACATGAATATTAAATCGCTGTAATAACCAAAAACTATCAAAATTGTTGCATACAACTGAAAGCAATCGGGTAATGATCAATAAAACTGTGAATGACTGCGGTGGCTTGTACTAGGTCAACGAAGAGTATTGGAGGAGATTGTTTGTGTTTATGTTAAAAGACACATATTCAAAAGACGGAAATTCCAAGCAGAGAGACATTCTATGGGAGACATGGTCTCAGAAAAAGGCAGCTAAGCCTCTCTTTTTTGTTTTCGTATTTCAGATTCAAATTGAAAATTTGGTGGTGATGCTTCTATTAAAACTGCATTTTCTGAATTTTGGTCAAGGCAAGTTTCTGCATGAAAACATAAGATCAAAGATTATGAGAAGAAGAACTAAAAGAATTGATTAAAAAGGATTGTTACAAGAGTTTGACTTAAGCGTAGCAAGTTTCAAAGTTTCAGTATCAGCGGTTTGCGGTCTGGCTGTTCTTACACGGAACAAGAATTTGATTTTTCCAGATTAGACTGAATAACTCCAGATGTTTTTCTGTTAATGAATCTTTGTGTTATCACTAAGGGATTGCACAGGGTGGATTTCAGGACAGGGCCCCAGCCGGGGTTTCTCTAAACTAGATGCCAGTGGTTTTCGCGAAAGCAGGAGACCCTGTGCATCTAGTGTAGTAGAGAAAACCGGGGTAGGGGAAGGGTGGGGAGGAGGGATGGAGAGGTGGGTGGGACTTTTTGGTGTGTTGAACGCGGGGGGCAGGAGTGTGGAGGGGTTTTAGGTGTGGGGTTCGGGCCGGGGTGGGCTGAAGGCAGAGGTTTTGGATGTTGGACACGAGGGGGGAAGTGGGGTGGAATGGTCTGAGGGTTAGGGGGTGGGATGGCTGAGGTGGTTTTTGTAGCGATGAATTGGAAACCTAGGTGGTTTTGGCAGGTAAATATGGGGAGTGGTTTAGAATGTTGGACAGGACTTTAGATCGAGCTAATCTGGGTGTGAGAGAATAGTCTTCATCGCGATTTTATTAGCCCCCTGCAGGAGTGTTCAGTAGGGTCTAACAGTGAAGGCGGGGATGAAAAACAAAAGGGAAGGTGTCCCCATGCTCTCTTGATGTGAGTGGACGTGGCAGGGGGGACCCAAGGACAGGTCCTTGGGATTGGTGGCGAGGGAAGTCTTTAATGGAGGGGCAGGGGGGGTAGGAAACCCAGCACAGCCTTGTCTGCATGTAGGCTGGGGTGAGGATGGGGCTTCGAGCGTGTAGATGAAGAAAGAAGGCGTTGGCTGCTTTGGTGCAGCCTGGGTGATGGGGGGGGGGGGGAAATGGTGGTGTTGGATCTTGCTGCTGGTGCTTGCTACTGGTGATGATGCACGCTGCTGCACTGGTGATGATGCAGCTGCTGTCTGGTTGGATGATGTTGCAGCTGTGATGGTAATGATGCAGCTGTGCTGGTGAGGATGCAGGGTGCTGGTGATGAAGCAGCATGCTTCTCGATGACAGTGGAGGTGTTGAGATCCTTCGGGTGGTTGTGGTGTTGAGCTCCTTTGAGGTGTTGGTGGTTTGTTGAGATTCCTTCGAGTGGTGGGTGGTTGTTGAGAATCTTCGAGGGGGGTGGAGGTGCAGGACTTTTGGTCGTCTGCTCGTGCGCGTGGCCCTGCTGTCCTCAGTCTGGCTGCTCGTGGTCTGCTCCTCCTCCGCGTCTCTGCACCTGCTGTGGTTCGCATATCCCCACTGCTCTCCTCCTCTGCGGGCTCTTCTGCGGGCTGCTCCGCGGGGCCCCTCCGCGGTTTCTGTGCTGCTCGTTCCTCGTGGTCTGCTGCCGCGCGCAGACGGTCTGGCGGTGCCGTGCATGTCCCTGCCTCCGATTGGCGGTGCCGCGTTGTCCCGTTGCTTTTCCCAAGTCTCCTGGCATGTGAGTACAGTGTGTGTGTTGACCGCGGACGGATTAATCCCGGAGTCTAGGCTGCAGGCGGCTGGTTTTTGCCCTACGCACTTGACTGCAGGCGTCAGTTTTCGCCCCGTGCTTGGTCTGCAGGCTCCGTTTTTACACGTGTTTGAGCTAACTGAGGGGCAATGCATCTTAAATGGCATCAATCTCTATTGTCTGAGGGATATAAGAGGAGCAATGTGCATTAATTCAGATTCATGTTCTGCCACTTGCAGTAAAACCACGTTGGAAAAAATGTGCAAAGACTACCCATCGTGCTCCAGACGGCACACACCAGAACTCTTGCCACGGCGCCATCTTTACAGCATTAATCTCATTACTCGCAGGTCACTATTGTTAAATGAATGCATTTAAATTCGTCTATCTGCAGGAGGAAGGAGGGGCCATGCATTTAAATAGCTAGGTCACTAGTATTAAATTGGGTAACTAAACTGCAGTGGTTGCATTTTGAAAGTGCAGCAGAAAGAAAAAGGGCCCAATGTGAATCTGCAATGGGTTTGAAGTGGAGTTGGAGCTAATGAACGCATGGAAAAGTGATCGTTCATGCGTATCTGCCATAACCAAAGCAGCAGATGGCTCCAGGGGACATCTGTTATTCGCATGGGAATGTTTCGGATTCGGGTTGATTTATTTCCTCAGGCTGTTAAACAACCATGGGCATGGTTCTCTGACCGCCGCTGCTGCGGTCCCTGCTGCCGTTCCTACTGATGCCTGATCCCGCTGCTGCCTGTTCCTGCTGCCTGCTCCTGCTGCTCCTGCTACTACATGTGCCGCTGCTGCTGTTCCTGCCGCTGCCGCTCCGCGGGCTCCCAGGCTGCACCTGTCTCTACGGCTCGGCTCTTTCAGACACGTATGTAACCTGGCTCACGGAGACAAGCGGCGCACGCTGGCGTGACACCTCTGTTGTTCGTATGAATCGCATTGTGGTGCTACTGCTCCTGCTAATGCTGCTTCTACTGCGTCATACTGCTACCGCTAGTGCTGCTACTGCTGCCGCTGCTGCTTCATACTGCTACTGCTGCCGTGCTGCTGCTGCTTCTTTTACTTTGACACCTCTCTTCACTTCGCATCCTTCTACTGAAACACTAAACAGCTACAACAATATTCTACTGCTGTGGCTTTGATACAGGATTATTGCTGTTATTATCTACGGATGCTGCTGCTGCTTCATACTGCTACTGCTGCTGCTTCATACTGCTACTGCTGCTACTGCTTCATACTGCTACTGCTGCTACTGCTTGCTGCTTCATACTGCTACTGCTGCTGCTGCTTCGTTTACTTTGCCATCTCTCTTCACTTGCATCTCTTTTACTGAAACACTGAACAGCTACAACAACATTCTACTGCTGTGGCTTTGATACGGGATTATTGCTGTTATTATCTACAGATGCTGCAGCTGCTGCTACCCACTCTCTCAGAAGCTTATCCTGCTTCTAATGGACGCAGCCCGGCTGAGTATGCCGCGCTGCGCTGGACTCGCACCTATGCTCCCAGGGTCGCTTCGGCGGTCGTGCTTCATCTCTCTACTTAATCTTCTGATCTATCAGATGCAGCTGGCCGAGTTGCTGCGCTGAGCCGTCAATCGGACTCCTAATCAAACGCATCCATACCTGTATTCTTCACTCTTCTGATCGCAGGCTCCCCCATCATGCTGCCCATCCTGCAGCGGCACTGAACTCCGGCTCATCTTCCAAGTACATGTCTGCCCTCCTCGCAGCATCTTCCTGCTCGCCTTCTATGGCTTCTCTGCATAAGCGTTTCACTACTGCTCACTCAACCTTCATGCGGTCCGAGACACGGCTTTCCCGACCATCCTACTATCCTGATTATCTACTCTCCAACCCATGATTCTAAGCGTAAGGGCGCCTGCAACATCAATGGCCCTCTCCGACATGTCTCTGCCCCTACAGGTCTCCGCTTCTACACGGACGCTGCCCCTTCCGTGGGTTTTGGGGGTTCTTCCAGGACCATTGGTTTGCCTGGCCGTTGCCGCTACTTTCCACCGGAGCATCTCTTCTGCCCTACACGAAATATTCCCAGTGGTCGTGGCTGCGCGCTGTGGAATCACACGTGGCAGAGAAAGAGTTGTGTGATAATCTCGATGTAGTGGAAGCATTACACAAAGGTCGCTCTTTTTCACCCAACATAATGTCCCCTGACCATTTCAACCTTCAATTCAAACATTCAAAAATCAAAGGAGCCTGCAATATAGTAACAGCTCGCTCGGACACATCTCTCTGCCCCTACAAATCCATGATGCGTTACACTCGCCTCCACTGCAAAAAGGAGAGTTTAACGGACCTCTATTTCTCACTCCAGACATTCTTCCCATGACAGCAACCTGGTTCAGAGCTCAACTAAGATCCCTACTGCTCCTCTGTAAATTGTCTCCCCAGCTCCATACAGCCCACTCCTTCAGGATAGGCGCTGCCACGCGCGCGGCCTCGCTGGGGCTCCCCCACACCTCTCTGCAACAGCTGGGGCGCTGTTCCTCTTCGGCCTTCTCCGCCTACATCAGGCCAGACGCGTCCGCCATCTTGGCTGCACAGCGGCTACTGGCTTCTTCGTAAGCTCCCAGCAAAGCAATACAAAGCAAAGTAAGTGATCCAATAAAGATTCTGGTGGCGGCACGCACTTTCTCAAAGATAACTCTGTTGCAGCGTCCGGTTGATCGTGATGCGCGCGCTCACGTCCCGGCGCTCAAAGACAACTCTGCTACAGCATCTGGTATCGATCGTGATGCGAGCGCTCACGTCCCAGGCAGCGTCCGGTTGAATCGTGATGCGAGCGCTCACGTCCCGGCGCTCAAAGACAACTCTGCTACAGCGTCTGGTATCGATCGTGATGCGAGCGCTCACGCCCAGGCAGCGTCCGGTTAAATCGTGATGCGAGCGCTCACGTCCCGGCGCTCAAAGACAACTCTGCTACAGCGTCTGGTATCGATCGTGATGCGAGCGCTCACGTCCCAGGCAGCGTCCGGTTAAATCGTGATGCGAGCGCTCACGTCCCGGCGCTCAAAGACAACTCTGCTACAGCGTCTGGTATCGATCGTGATGCGAGCGCTCACGCCCAGGCAGCGTCCGGTTAAATCGTGATGCGAGCGCTCACGTCCCGGCGCTCAAAGACAACTCTGCTACAGCGTCTGGTATCGATCGTGATGCGAGCGCTCACGTCCCAGGCAGCGTCCGGTTAAATCGTGATGCGAGCGCTCACGTCCCGGCGCTCAAAGACAACTCTGCTACAGCGGTCTGGTATCGATCGTGATGCGAACGCTCACGTCCCAGGCAGCGTCCGGTTAAATCGTGATGCGAGCGCTCACGTCCCGGCGCTCAAAGACCACTTTGCTACAGCGTCTGGTATCGATCGTGATGCGAGCGCTCACGTCCCAGGCAGCGTCCGGTTAAATCGTGATGCGAGCGCTCACGTCCCAGGCAGCGTCCGGTTGATCGTGAAGCGAGCGCTCACGTCCCGGCGCGCAAAGGTAACTCTGCCCGTTTTTGGGGATTATGCGCGCGAGCAAGCGCCGCACTCAACAGCATCTCTCCCGGGCCTAGGGCGCCAAACATACTCAATCAACAAACTTCTAACTGCATTTTCCCTCTTGGGTCTCTCCAAAGTGAAATGAAGCTCTTCGCGAAAGTTCACTGTGGTAGACCCGGCCACTGCTGCCAGATCTACAAGCCTGCTCATCCTCTACTCATTACACCAGCAAAACGCCCACATCTAATCCACCAATAACCACCAGGACAGCAAGTTAAAAGCCGGAGACGCCCACTCCCCGGCCTTCTGAAGTTTGCAAAGCCTCCGCCGCCCCACCTCCTCCTTCTCTCATCGAAGCGTGCTTGCCTACTGCCTCTGCCGTCACCAGTGCCTAGGCCCCGGGGGGGATTATGCGCGCGAGCAAGCGCCGCACTCAACAGCATCTCTCCCGGGCCTAGGGCGCCAAACATACTCAATCAACAAACTTCTAACTGCATTTTCCCTCTTGGGTCTCTCCAAAGTGAAATATCTGTGGCAAAGAAAAAACGACAAACTGGATTGAAAACCACAGTGACCTAATGTTGAAGCAGCCAGATCACACACATGCACGCTCTCCTCACACTTAAAACATGAAGAAAATAATATCATATCCAGACGAAATCCGAGCAGTCCACTTCAGAGCGCTGGACGTCATTCGCTGTAGTTATGTGTCTGTATAAAAACCGTCGATGGATGAAAGCCCCTTTTAGCGCCCCGCACACTGCCACTTATGTTGCCTTATTTTTACTACAGACACTATCTCTGATCAAAGAGCTTTCTCACAGGTGTACGTCCATGTGTCCGCTCGCCGATCCAAACCTCAGCTGTTCATTGACTACATCCAAGCCGTTTTGATCATTCATACCTTATCAATCCTTGTCCTATAACAGTTGACTATGTTTGTCCAGGTTTGATCAAGTGAAATGAACAACCGTTTTTAGTGAGTGGAATGCATAAGGAACTTCAGGGGTATTTGACTAATCGGATCCAAAACTCACAAGTGAATTGCAACTGAGGCAGAACAAAGTTTTCAGATTATCCTTATAGGGCGGTACGGTGGCTTCTCAGCAAGAAAGTCCTGGGATTGGATCGGAACGGGGCCTTTCTGAGTGCAGTTTACATAAGTCAGACCAGAGTCACAAAGCGCTTTACAATTATTGTTTTTGAGCATTTGTCTCTCACTCCACGCAGAGATAGAAGCGAGGTCGCATGTTCTCCTCGTGCCTGCGTAGGTTTCCTCCAGGTGCTCCGGTTTCCCTCACCAATAAAAACACATACAATAGGTATGAATGAATGATTGAATGAATCTCGCTTCTATCATAACCAGGTGTGAATGGAAAAATATCTGGTTTCTGAACATTGTATAGCACTTTGGGTGACCTTGGTCTATAAAAGGCGCTATTGAAATAAACCTTACTTTCTAACTTATGTCTGTGGTCTGTGTCACAACATCAAATCTCAAAAGCTCCTGTGGTCTGGAGCATTCTTTAGAGCGTATTTCTGTTTTACTTAGCGTAGGATGTCTTTTTTTCAGTCATAGCAATAGAACCTCATTTTCATCCCTGCATCAACAATAATGCCACATACATGTTAGAGGCTCCTAAACAACAGTTTGCATGTGGTATCAGAGCGCTCTGGTTGCTGAGCTTGTTGTGGATTCGGGAACATGGCTGCACCTCTGTGGCGCCTGTGGCTCAGTGCTGAGCGTGTCTAACTACAGTATGTGTGTCTACATGTGCTTAGATATGCATGTGCCTTCTCCACACACCGCCCACAAATAAACCTACGCCAGAGGGCCAAACATCAAGGCACTGTGGTTCCTTATTAGAAGTCCCGGTGGCATTAACAGAATTAGCTGAAGCCGCGCTGTGCCCTCGCGTGAGACGCATCTCATCATGAATACCTGTCACTTTCTTTATTCCGTCTGCTTCAGCAAAAAGAATGACGTTCAAAAATGAAAATGCAAATACAACAGTAAGAATCATCATGTTGCACGCTACTTGTTTTGACAATCTACAAAGTATAAGTAGCAAAACATATTACAAGACACGAGAAATAGAAAAACACTTTCATATGTAGATACTGTGTATGTAACATAGTGTCAAAAGTGACGTTTTAGTTTGTTTATCTACACTTCCACAAACACACGCAGCAGATTGACAAACACTTGTTATATTTGTTTAATAAGAACCTATTTAAAATTGTCGCTGTAGAGAGGCTTTTAACATACCAGAATTATGTTTTGTGTGAAATAAGTTCCTTCTCATACTGTGGGAGAAAAAAAAAGAAACAAACATAACTTCACTCTCAGAAAATCCACACCGACCAGAAACCTGCATCTTGAAAGAGTCCACCATGTACAGGATTTAACATTGGATTATGTTGTTCTATTTATTTGAATGGGACAGTGTGTATGAATGAACAACAGTGCTGTAAATACACTGGATTGTAGCCTTGAACAAATGTGGAAGCCATGTCATATTTGGGAAACACAGAAGTTTAAATATTATGATTAATTTCATGTTATTTTCCTCCATTTTCATTGTCTAAAGAAGCAGCACTAGTGTTCTTGCTAATGTCTGGATGGCTTCTCAATAAATGTGTCGGATTAACTTTACAAAAAGTAACTTTCTACTCAGTGGAACTTTTGCTGTGAATTAAAAAGTTGCAGTCAGATGAGTTGTAATGAAAGAAATTAATCTTTTCATAGTGACTCATATAATAAAGTTATATAGCAAGACACATTTGTCAAACACTGAGAAGGAGATAGCTGCAGAGACGTTTTAGAGGTAGTAGTGAAATCACTTTGAGAATGTGACATACGCTAACATAGAAATACATTTTAGTGTTTGGCAGTCCGTCATTAATGATGCGTCTAATTTGATGAAATAGTGAAGAAACTGACCCAGGACTTCCACAACAGAATAAAAAACGTATGTATTTTTTTTTATTTTACACCTTAATCAATCTGTTGGGCACAGAAGAAAAATATAATTATGAAGACTGTCATATTTAAGACAGGCTATGGACCATATTATATGCCAAACAAATTAGTGAAGTGTCTACAAAAATTAGATAGCAGTGATGCAGGTAAAAAAAAAAAGTGTTTCTAAGATAATTTCAAAGACAGACTTGTAAAAAAACATGTGAGAACCAAAAAAATATATGTTTTTATTGTTGTTTGTTCTTACATGCAATTAAAAACATATTACATTTTCCATTTCAACACATTTCAAGTAATGTTGCCGTTGGAAACCGCCATGATGCAAGGGAGCACTGTGGGTCGATCACGCAGCAGGAATCTTTCATGCACAAGTGACAATTAGATGTACACGACACGATTGCAAAGGCTATTGATGACAAGGCAGAAGAAAGGCAGCCGGGCGCACACGTCTCCACGAGGTGTCAGAGTTACTTTAATTGACAGTTGTATGTATATTCATGGTTTCGAGAAGACAATGATGTTATGGCAAAACAAAAGGGAACACTTGGCAGATGGGACATGTTGGTTTAGACCCCGTGTGTTTTGAGCTGCCGGATGTGTCAATGACAACACTGATGCAACCTGGAGAAAGCACACATGAAACAATGACTTTCTTGTGACTGTCTGCCACCCACAAACCCCAACATTTCACTCCAGACAAACTGTTGCCTCAATTCTTCCAAATGATCAAAGTATGTTTTTATAGCATTCTATTGACAACGTATTCACTTCCATAACGTGAGCCTTTGTATAGAACTGGAGGTCTAGACATACTCAAATAATTTTAAGAAGAAGAAGATATCCTATTGACCGTGGGGAAATGTCAGTGTTGCATCACAGGTTACAGAATGGTTGGAATGAAAAGCACAAGACAAGTGACTATTAAGATAGACATAGCAACAGCCCCTCACTGATCCTCCTGCAGGTGGTGAGTCCATAGAAGCTTTGATCTATCAGAGGGTATTCAGGCAAAGTGGGGTTAAGAGTCTTGTCCATGGACACAACCACAGCAGTCATCAGTGGGAGTCGTGAAGTAGGTCTTATGGTGGGCTCGAACCCAAGACCTTCAGGCTCTAAGGCCAATGATCTATCAACTGCACTATTGTCGCCAATACAAAGATATATACTGTACGTTTAAAGTGCATTTGAACTACATACTTTTGATAGTTTTTCCTCTTTGATGTATGGAGGCTATTGGCCATGTTTTTAGTCCAATCAAATCCACTTTATGTATACAAAACATTTTATAAAACACGTTTCCAAAGTGCGGTACAGGTAGGAGGTAGTCGTAGGAGAAGACAACATACGCAGGCACTGTAAGAACATGCAAACTCGATTCAGGATTCAAACCCGGGACCTTCTTGCCGAGAAACTGGAGTCCACCACTCCGAGCATCTTGTATCTGTAAATATCAGTAATTTGTAACCTTTAAAACTGCTTGAATACTGTTTAGGGCATCTGAGAACTCTCTGACACCAAAACGTATTCCATGTCTAAGTCCATGCTCACCATAAATACAACAATTCAATGTACATCTCAGTGCATGGAATAAATGTTTGGAACAGTTTAACAGATTATTAAAAAAACATGTTCAAACCTGATTCAATTTAGATCCCTATTTATAAAAGAAACACTCAGAAGTATGTGGAGGAGAGGGAGTGAGGGCCTCTGCACTATGTAAGTAGTATAGGAGAAAGGTGAAGGGACAGAGAGTGTTTGGGCATGTGTCTGGTCTAGAGTGAGTAAGTGTGTGTGTGTGGTATTTTTTTTGTGTTGCATGAGTAAGGGAGAGTCCAATAAGCACCGATTTCATCCGACCCCTTTTTCAAATCAGAAAAGTCGATAAATAAAACATCAAAACAATATAAAGTCATCAATGATGCAGGGATAAAGCAATCCGCATGAGACACACACACACATACATACACATGTACACAAAGGGCTGTCAATAGGGTTCTCTTCACGTTCTGCTCCGGTGTACTGTCCTACAAGTAAACAAGCCTGACAAGTGAGCTGCGTTCAAGAGCCCTCTCTGGTTGGAACACGGACTACAAATGCGCACATGCATTTACACATACGCACATCCAGGACTTGTTGTCGGCATGCTAATAGGCCTTTTGCTAGAGGTAGCCCGGAGGCACGCTGTGATGTAAACACCAATAGAATAAATATCGCATTTAGCCGTCTTCTAAGACTAACTTTCAAGCCTCCCTCTCCCCGATGACACCTACTGTATATGAATGTCTGTAATCAAGTATTTATAATGATGTGACATGGCCATTATTTTAGTCAGAATTAAGTCATGAAAAGAAGAGGGATGATGAGTCTGTGACCTTTTCAGAAAGAGGCCATTGGTGGTACACGGCTGGCATTTGAGACAAGATCATTACGGCTTTGGATTTAATTGAAGGCTTTATCTCAGGTGTAATCAGGGCTAAATAAACAAGGCAGGATTCATACAAGACTCAATTAGACCTTGGGGGGAGAGTTGTAAATGCAATGGGCTGCTTCCTCATAATCAGCTGTAGCTAATACTCGATGAAAGAGCCTGATATCTCTACCTGTCTCGACGCTAATTGGGTGTAATTAGTACGGCGCTGAAGTGATTTTGGACGTCGACGTTGTTATGAGGAGAAACATTGGGCGTCAGATTCCTAGCGCAAGTGTTGACGATTTATTAGGCTATTGATGCTCAACAACTGCGGGCTGATGAGTGGTAATGCTGGAAATGCATGACTTCTGGTAATAGTAGTTTGTATAGTATTGTAGTGTGCTGCTAGTGGTATTGCTGTTCCATAATTAAAATTCCTATTAAAAGTAAGTACATAAGTAATCTTAATTTATGTAGTGCCTTTTGATGACCAGAATCACAAAACGCTTTACAATTTCTCTCCACACAGAGATGGGAGCAGGGTCACCATACATGAGGCACATGACCTTTTGTGCATCTCTTTAGTGGTAGGGGAACCGGAGCACCCGGAGGAAACCTACGCAGACACAGGGAGAACATACAAACTCCACACAGAAAGGGCTTGAGGTGGAATTGAACCCAGGACCTTCTTGCTGTGAAGCACAACCACCGTGTCACCCGTCCATCGCAAAGGCCTCATTTTAAATGTTCTAAGCTATTACAGGGAATAGAAAGATGGATCGAGATTGATACATTTATATGAGTCACATACGTATTTTGGGCCTATATCAGGTGAGGAACATTACAAAAGATGCCAAAGTCTCTGATAGTGTCACAGCACATGGACATGTTTTATTGTTGATACACAGCATAACAAAAACAGCACAAACAGTTTTCACAAGGTCCACATGGTTTTATATCAAGACAAAATTGGAAGGCTCCATTCAGCGTCCTCCATAGCCCAGTAGATAGACTTGTTTTGACCTCCGAATAACAAATAACAAAGTGGAAAAGTACTGACTTCTGTTGCATCTGTTGTAATGACCCTCTCAGTTTTAACATAATTCCACAAAAAAGTCTCAAAAAAGATCTGTGCAGGTAACATTCAAAATGGTACTGGTTCCATCCACGAAAACATTGGACATAAATGCCAATTTTAGCTTAATAGTTGAAATTGTTTAATGCAAGGGCATGATTTTTTTTTTCACTTAAAATGACACACTATTGCACCACAAGAAAATGTGCAGATTCAAACCATCAACCACCACCAAAAAAGATTGACAATCTATATTTTGGGAAAGTAACCCTAATCCCAGCTCTAATTCTGGATTAAAAGGAATGTAGCCATGCCTTCACTTTAATAGATACTGAGATCTGAGAGTGTATTATTCTAAAGTTAAAGTCTACTATCTCTTTACTGCTACTAGAAGAATTAGATAATTGCTTGAGTGCTACTTCTAATCATGGCTAGCCAAAAGTGTTTTCTCTTCCCAACATTCTTTATCATCTTCAAATTGTTTGCAATAATTACTGGACAAAGGTGAAGGTTGACTTTGTGGAGAACAATTGAGATCTCCATTTTGCCTGTGCTCGAGCTTGGAAACTGTATACAAAGAATTTAATTGCAGTCATTATTGGCACCTCCACATGGGGGATACTTTCAATGGACTTTCGAGATGAGGTTTTTTGTTCTGTAGGTTTTTGTCAACTTCTAATCAGCGTCCAAAGAAAGATTCTGCGAAAACATTCATTTGAACTCGCCAAGGACCTTCAAATGACTCTGCACCTCTGCGACTATAGAGATAAACAACAAAAGTAGGATAAAAAAAAAAAATAAAAAAAACCACAAGCAGCCCCGCAACTCATCTCTAGTTAATTAAGTGACGAAATAGGCTTGGAAATCCCCTGAATCAAATTACACAAAGAGGGGTAACACATACACGTACAATACACACAACACTGCAGAACGGGCCTAATGCAATCACACATCTTTAATGAAATCATGTGAATTAATGTCTTTAGATCTTTGCTTTTATGAACTAGCCTCCGGTCGCCGCAGCACCAGGAAGTCATCGGAAATTATTCAGCCAAAGCGCGAAGGAGCCGAGTCTCAGTGTGTCAGCACATGCCTCGAAGGAAACAGGGAAGTAATAGGACAATGAGGGATGATGCACTTATTCCTTGATATTGCAACATAGAGCACATATAGGTGCACTTTTCATATGTTAATGAAAACCATTCCGCCTACAATTTGCATAGAAATTAGGTAATTACTAATTTGATTACTATTGTTCGCGATAAGGAGGGGAGGTTTAAGCGTTATATCTTTCTCCTCAAGTGGTGGGTCGTGACATGAAAGGGAGGTCAAAGTAAGCTTTAAGTGGACCGCGGGCAAATGTGCAATATATAATTATCAGGAAGTACTTCGTAGGAAATGCAGGAAGAGACTTACTAAGCATTGATTGCATACTATATACTTTTGTTCAGGACTGAATGCCACGCTCATGGATGGGTTGTGTTATTATTACACTAATGGATGTTTATATAGATGGTTAAAAGGGCAAGCGATGGATAATGCATGCCTTCACTGATTTTCCACCCTCAAAGCCAGGAATAAAAGCCCAGCCATATCGTTTTACTTTCTATGTGACACCAACAAAGGGTTTGCATTTAAATACATCTCTTCATCTCTTTTTCTCATATATGTTAATGAGTTGCGTGGATGTATTGCTTTTGCTAGATTTGTGGTGGCATGTGTGTCAGATCTGCAAGACTGTCTGGATTTGTATCGAATTCTGAGCCAGGATATTATGATGCATTGCAATGACATATGTTGTGAAAGATTCCAAATAAATAAGCAATATTTCAGGTGACGATCAAGTCAATAAAATGTATGTATTTCAATGTTGTGTACACATGCCACGTTTGAAAAGAGGTTTGACGAAGCAGACGCATATTTGGCTCCAACCCAACTACATTTATGGACATTTGTCAACATTTATGGACTTTGGTCATGTGCCCCCCATGGACCAATGGCTCCTATGCACAGTATTTGTAATTATTCTATTTCCTGTATTTGAACTGCTTGATTCTCTGATCTAGTTGGCAAACTGTGACAACTGTGTAAAGTCCTCCGAGATACCTGCTGTTATGAAGCTCTTCGCGAAAGTTCACTGTGGTAGACCCGGCCACTGCTGCCAGATCTACAAGCCTGCTCATCCTCTTCTCATTACACCAGCAAAACGCCCACATCTAATCCACCAATAACCACCAGGACAGCAAGTTAAAAGCCGGAGACGCCCACTTTCCCGGCCTTCTGAAGTTTGCAAAGCCTCCGCCGCCCCACCTCCTCCTTCTCTCATCGAAGCGTGCTTGCCTACTGCCTCTGCCGTCACCAGTGCCTAGGCCCCGGGGGGGGGGGATTATGCGCGCGAGCAAGCGCCGCACTCATCAGCATCTCTCCCGGGCCTAGGGCGCCAAACATACTCAATCAACAAACTTCTAACTGCATTTTCCCTCTTGGGTCTCTCCAAAGTGAAATACTTTAGGGCTATACAAAAACAGATTGAATTTGACCCTTCTCACTCATACAACACAAAACACACACAGACAAGACGCAGGCTCAAACACTCTCCCATCACTTTCTCTTGCCGGGGGCCTCCCTCTCTCTTTTCTCTGCGTCCTTCTTCAGGATTTCCTTTTTAAATACGGTTTTAAACAGAATCAAGTGTCACTTTTTGGTCAAATGCAGATCTCAAATTACCCTTTATATTCACCCGTCCACAGGAGTGGACTGAACAAGTGCAAACGTCAATGACCCCAAATGAAGAAGAAGCTGATTTGAACAAAAGAAAGCTGGAATCGATTTCCTTATACGTATGGGCGTTTTCTCAAACAGGGTTTACTTCACACCATAACAGGAGCATATACAAACTACCTTGTTGTAACTTAGCACTCCTGTTACAACTTGGTACAATAAATATCTCCTTTTGCCTAATGTTTATTGTATCCTGTCCTTACAAATACAAATCATACTATTCCATACCTGTTGCTAACCTGGTTGCTAAGGCAAGCTGGAGTTTCTCCTGAGAATGAAGGCATTTCTTTGGACAATCCCTATGGCTCATTTCTTAATTCACAAAGACAATATCAATTTGTATCAATATCAATGTCGGCCTCGAAGAGATTCTGGCAAACCGTCCGGCGCCTCAGGAGGAGGAAGCAGTGCTTTGCCAACACCGTTTATGGTGGGGGTGGAGAGCTGCTGACCTCGACTGGGGATATTGTCGGGCGGTGGAAGGAATACTTCGAGGTTCTCCTCAACCCCCCCGTCACATACTCCTCCCCGGAGGCAGAGGCTGAGGATGTTGGGGCGGATACTTCCATCTCCCTGGCAGAGGTCACCAAGGTGGTTGGCAGCCTCCATGGTGGCAAGGCGCCGGGAGTGGATGAGATCCGCCCCGACTATCTAAAGTCTCTGGATGTTGTAGGACTGTCTTGGCTGACACGTCTCTGCAACATCGCGTGGCGATCAGGGGCGGTGCCAATGGAGTGGCAGACCGGGGTGGTGGTCCCTCTCTACAAGAAGGGGGACCGGAGGGTGTGTTCCAATTATCGTGGGATCACACTCCTCAGCCTCCCTGGCAAGGTTTACTCCAAGGTACTGGAGAGGAGGCTACGGCCGAGGGTCGAATCTCGGATTCAGGAGGAGCAGTGTGGTTTTCGTCCCGGCCGCGGAACAGCAGCTCTATACTCTCCATCGGATACTCGAGGGTTCATGGGAGTTTGCCCAACCTGTCCACATGTGCTTTGTGGATTTGGAGAAGGCGTTCGACCGTGTTCCCCGGGGTGTTCTTTGGGGGGTTCTCCGGGAGTCTGGGGTCCGGGGTCCTCTGCTGAGGGCCGTTCGGTCCCTGTATGACCGGAGCCAGAGCTGTGTTCGCATTGCCGGCAATAAGTCAGACCTGTTCCCGGTGCATGTTGGCCTCCGCCAGGGCTGCCCTTTGTCACCGCTTCTGTTCACTGTATTCATGGACAGAATTTCTAGGCGCAGCCAGGGGTCGGAGGGGGTCCGGTTCGGGGACCACAGGATTTCATCTCTGCTGTTTGCGGACGATGTTGTCCTGTTGGCTCCAACGAACCAGGACCTGCAGCATGCACTGGGACGGTTTGCAGCCGAGTGTGAAGCAGGTGGGATGAGAATCAGCACCTCCAAATCTGAGGCCATGGTGCTCGACCGGAAAAAGGTGCCTTGCCCTCTACAGGTGGGTGGAGAGGTCCTTCCTCAAGTGGAGGAGTTCAAGTATCTCGGGGTCTTATTCACGAGTGAGGGAAGGATGGAGCGTGAGATTGACAGGCGGATCGGTGCAGCGTGCGCAGTGATGCAGTCGCTGTATCGGACCGTCGTGGTGAAGAGGGAGCTGAGCCGAAAGGCAAAGCTCTCGATTTACCGGTCAATCTTCGTTCCCTCCCTCACTTATGGTCATGAGCTTTGGGTAGTGACTGAAAGAACGAGATCGCGGATACAAGCGGTCGAAATGAGCTTCCTCCGCAGAGTGGCTGGGCGCTCCCTTAGAGATGGGGTGAGGAGCTCAGTCACACGGGAGGAGCTCGGAGTAGAGCCGCTGCTTCTCCACGTCGAGAGGAACCAGTTGAGGTGGCTCGGGCATCTGTTCCGGATGCCTCCCTGGGGAGGTGTTCCGGGCACGTCCCACTGGGAGGAGGCCCCGGGGAAGACCTAGGACACGCTGGAGGGACTATGTCTCTCAGCTGGCCTGGGAACGCCTTGGGGTCCCCCCGGATGAGCTGGAGGAGGTGTGTGTGGATAGGGAAGTCTGGGTGTCTCTGCTTGGACTGCTGCCCCCGCGACCCGCAACGGATGAAGCGGAGGAAAACGGACAGACGGACAATATCAATTTGAAAATAACAATTCTAATTGTAAGGCAAAAATGGTGAGTGTGACACAATCTGTGACATGAGTTTAATTTTCACTATAATTTCAAAGAAGGCAGAGCGAGTTGGAGCAAAACTTTGTCTATGAGCACTTTCTTATCAGTCTTCATTGAGCTCGAGGGTTAACTTTGTCCTTTTGTGTATACAAAAGGACAAAGTTAACCCTCGAGCTCAATGAAGACTGATAGCTTCATGGCTTATAGGCTGTATGCCTATGCATGCACCATATAATTATGGCGCAACTATGCATGCAACTATTCCAAATGATGAGACATATTTACAAATTGGATAAAATTGGAAAATCAAAGGAGCTTTGGAGGAGGTTGTGGAGGTTGCTAAATTCAATTGAAAAATGAGAAATCGTGCCATTGGATGACTGTGTTCAGTGTTTCTTGGCAGCTGCTGGATCTTGTGACTCATTGTAAATGCATTGCTTGGTAAGTGGATGCAGAGTTGACTTTTCGCTGCATGATGCCCAGAGAGTGACTGTGGGTGTGATAATAAAAAAAAATGTCGGCAGCTCATCTGATACGGGTAAACACGGCGTAGCGATCAACTCGGGCCGCTGTACAAGCCTGCGGGGGATACGTTACGCTTCTCTTTGTTAGCTAAATGTCACAGCCCCACCTGGCTCCTATCACTGCGCCCACCCGTACCTGCAGGCCCCTCTCTCTCCGACAGCAGACAGGTCCATGAGGTTCAAACCCACAACGGTGTCAAGACACTAAGGACAAGCGGATTGTTGCAATACCTGCGTGAACATGGTAAAACTGGACAAGCTCGAGCAGTGGGGGAAGGGTGGACTTGGACTGGTCTGGGAGACAAGTTGTAATGTTTATGGTATGTATATGGTGTTTTTTTAATTTTTATTAAAGATTATTAACTCATTGTGAGTGACAAAAAACTGATGCATAAATAAATAAAGTTAGGTAATCCGGCTTTAAGTAAACAAGACTGTGGATAAACAAAGACAGGACAATAGAAACTTTAGACAGAGACTGTTACAGGTGTTATTCAGTATTTGTAAATGACACTTTTAGGTCATCCAACAGCGTGATAAATTTAGTGTCTGTCAAAAGAGGCCTTTTTATTTATTATTAATGTCTGAAAAGCAGTGACAGGCTGAGCACTAGATTTGCCTAATGGCTCCAGATGCGCAAAACTTTTCAAGAAAACTAGTCCATACAGTATATTTGATCTTCCTGAAGTCTCTGCAACACACACTGAGCTACATCTGCAGTAGTGGGCGTTTATTAGTCCTGCACAACAACTCTGTGACAACGGTGTTAACAGCCACATCTGTGGATGAGTTGCCATCTGTACTCCAGGTCCAGAGGTCTGGTTACAAAGCCCAAGCCACTAAGCCGTCAAAAAGTAGCCACAGTATACCGTAAAAACATTTTCATTCGAGCAGAATCAGAATTATTGGTATTGCTGTTGTAAGAAACAGGAAGTGACAGCCAGGAATGTGCTTTGGCTCATGGTGCAAACAAACGTTACAAGAAAGAACAGAGGTATTAAAGCTTTCATAAAAGATCTCCATAACATTTTTATTATACTGTACATGCAATAAATCATGTATTAATTAGACTGAAAGACATTCAAAGTAACAAAAGTGACAAGTTTTTCATCATTCACAAAAAAAAAAAAAATACCTGCATCCGCTTCTTAAGCATTGCATACCTGAATTCACTATTTCATTCCTAAAACATTAAGATCAAAACTGTATCCCAAATCTTGTCAAAGTATTATTCTATTCTAGTTTTACAACATTTCAGCATTTCCTAATGATTTCTTGACTGGTGAATATTATGGTATCACCGATTGGCTTGTATGCCCCGAGATCAGGCAAGTTATTTAAGTTCATCAATCATCTTGTGATTGGAGCAAGTGAGTGTCTTAATGAAGCCTGATACACATCAAAGCATTCTGCAATTAGCTCTGATTTGAGAGATGAGAACACAAAGTACGTGCTTTGAAAAGTTCCCTAAACTTTGAGCCATGGCTAATACAAACTTAGATCGTTTATGAGGTGTCAAATAAGTTACACTAAAACTATCCCATAGAGCAGAAGGTCACTTTGAAAGAGGACTTATTTTTTCTGCGTCTGGTTTTACACTTTTCCAAAGAAGTGGGTTTTATGTGCACCTAAGGGCAACCTGGTGCCACTGCAATCCTGTGTACTTGAACTCAAACCCCTCTACAATTTGCCATTAGCTAAACACTCTGAGTGTCCCTGCAAGCCCTGAGGCCAGGTGCTTTTTTCCTTTTTAGCCCTGAGCACTACACTGCTGTTCTAACATGGAAAAGGCTTTGAGGCAGCCATGTCGGCGGCTACAGATTGGTTCCACAGGTACAAGCTCTTTGAATGTGTAAAAAATTTGGACCTGAGGATAGCCCAATGTCCACCACAAACCCCCCGTCTAAGTGTGTCAATAATTCAAAAGGACAAAGTGTTGGATACATGGGGGGCACAAATGCATTCTTGCTTGCACCCTCCCTCTATCAATATTTTGACAGCAATGTGCAAAGAGGGGAGAGAATACCGCCGGGACTCCGCCATGTAAAGTGTTCTTTCATGTTTTGCAAAGTGAGTGCTACATCTGCCTCGGCACCTATACTCCCACATCCATGAAATGAGGACTTGGAGTGAGGCGGGGAGGTCTAAAGTCGACCAACTGACTTAACAAGTGGTTGGCTGTTGAAATATCTTCTACTCTATATTCCAAAAGGTCAAAATATCACAATTACAGAGAACCACCTGTCTGTTGTTTCAAAAGTATTTCCTTCACTGCCCTTGGCAGTTTCTTCGGCTGATCGAGACTCAAGAGAGGATAAGCCATCCCCCAGAGCCAGGATTAGCCTGCATATTCAAATGGATCCAATGTAATGTTTCTGTATCAAGACACTTTGGGACAGCTTGACATAGTGAATTATAGAAACTCAATTTTTACGGTTATTTTAAATGCAGCCTTAAAAAAACCAAAAACAATAACAAACAATACCATGAAAGGTCTCCCTTTCTCTATAAGACTAACTTTGTATTATGGAACAATGCAGGAGAGGCAATACATGTATTACCTAAAGCAGGGGTGCTCAATACGTCGATCGCGATCTACCAGTTGATCGCAAAGGTAGTATTGGTAGATCGCATTAAATAAATAAAAAATTACACATTCTAAACGAATATATACAAAAAACTCCGGGCAAAGTGGAGATTTTTGAAAACTCCGTTAATGCATTTGTGTGTAGACAGAGATAACCGGAGTTTTGCGTTCTCGCACGCCACAGTACCCCCCTAAATTCCTCTGATCACTGAAGCATGGATCATGCTACCTTAAAAACTGTTCGCTGTGAGATACTCGCAGCAGCGAACATCCTCGCTCCACATCAGAGAGCAGCAAAGTGATCGCGGGGACTCACGCTCGAAAACAACCAAACCAGGACTAAACCAGGACTAAACCAGGGCTAAATCAGGGCTGAGGACCGGGTCAGTGCTTGTAAACATACGTCTTACTCTTTACTCTGAGTGTCTTCTATGACTGTAAAAGTGCCGTTACCGGCGTCTGCATCAAAGCTCCGCCCACTTCTGTGTTTTTCCCCAACGCAGGACAGGACGTAAGAGACGCACATGTTTGGAATGTTACGAATGTGATTGATAACGCAGATGTGTGGATGCAAATTATTTTATAAACGGAGGAGGGGAAATATTTGGATTTAAAAAAAACAGGCATGGCACATGGACATGGCACCACAGTCAAATGACATCTGTGTTTTACTCAGTAATGTTTTACTGACACTTAGGTGACTGCACATGCGCAAACAACCGCGCTCAGTGCAGGAAAGCTAAACAACGACAAACTTGCCAGCGAGTTACCACCAATTTTCCGGACTATGCCTCCCTGGCCGATTCAATTCAGTGCAAGTCATAAGAGTAAACTCGGGTAATGACAAAAAATGTACATAGTAATTGTGTTGTGTTGTGCTATATTGGCTCATGCGGTTTTGCATGTACATAAACATACATTGTAGATATAAAGAATATTTTTTGAAATATATGATTTGCATTTTTGTAGTAGGTAGATCATTTTGACTTGATCCTTTTATAAGTAGCTCGCATGCTGAAAAAGTGTGAGCACCCCTGACCTAAAGGAAGACCATGAAAGTGAGAAGGGAATTCATACTTTACGTCACAGATCAAGGTCACACACAGTGAGCAACAATTTGGTTTCATTTCTATTCACTCCTGACGCTGTGACAACAGACAAATGTGAGACGCTGAAACAACCTCTGTCAATCACCATTTGTTCATTCACTCATCACATTCATATTTATTCTATTTGTCATGTCTTTGTATGGGACAGTGCATTTTGAATACATTGGATTGTTGCTTTGGTCTTATTTCCTTCCATATTCCCCTATCACTAAAAACTGCATGTTTTATCGGTAGGGGAGTACATGCAAACCCCACTTAGAAAGGCTTTATGTCTGGCTCCGAATAGGACATAGATCTGTTTGAATTTGTGTTCAATTAACTGTGTTGTGTTCATTTCCCAAACATCCCTCAATGAGGGACTCTTTCACATATTCAGTACGTGTTTAAAAATAAATAATACCAAAATCCGCACCTTCCCGAACATACAATAAGCGAGTAAAGCGGCAGAGAAGGTCATTAGAATGATACAAAGAGGGGGAAATAAACAGAAGAGAGGCACGCAAGGATAAAGAGGTGAGCTTGAAACAAATGGCAAGGACTAAAGATAATGAGGCCACAAAAAGGCAGCAACTGAAAGAGGTGTGATAACAGAATAATGTAGAGCCACCAGAGCATTGCTGAGTCCAAACAAAACACACCCTATACCTTTTTAAGCATTCCCGACAAATAAACGTTGTGCGGCATGCTATTTTTTTTTCATTTTTTCAAACAAGCTAGCGGTGCATCATCCCCAAAAGAAGCACTTATCAAAGACTTAAAACGGGACTCGCATTTAGGTTGCGACTAATCACTTAACTCCCAAAAGTATATTACTGTTGCCGTGCACAAACACAAGCATATAAAAAAAAGCAAGCAAGCATTGACGGCTTGTTGTAGAGCCACAAAACACTCTTTAATTATGTTGTGAAGTTTTTCTCCCCCAATGCCCCAGTTATTCTAAAGGGGGGAGCATGGCACAGTCTTCGGGGACAGATGGAGCTCCCTGAAGTGGGCGAGAGAAAGATGGAAGAGGTCCCTAGCGGTATGAAGAAAACTCGAGAGGTATTCACATGGGACCTTGTTTTTTCTTCCATTTCTCGCTTTTCTCTCTTTTTGTGTTCGGTCTCAAACGCATGGAGAGAAATCGCGGTAACACCTCACTGAGCCTTTTGTCTTGCAGAGGAATGAAAATGTGAAATAATTAAAAAGCCAGGATAAAGTCATCAGATATGCTATTAGCGATTTTGCACACTCACACCTCTTTGGTTGAATGGCTGGCACAAAAGGCCCCGATGGCTCTGCTGATTACATTTTTGATTAAAAAATGCCATCCTTTTACAAACTGACAGAACTAGTGGCCACATGTGAGAGGAGTTTGTATCAACATCACCTCAAGAGATGGAGATTTTCTTACCAGCAGATTTAGCTGATTGGCATGCATCAATGAGGAGCCAATTACTTTTTAGATGAACTCAAGAGGTAGGTTATGTATAAAGGATAACATTTGCTTTCTCATCTTTTCTGTTCCCTTTGTTCTTGTAAAAAATACAATAAATATAATAATACATTACTGAGCCCATGTTTATTGAAGGGGGATGGCACTATTATTCATTGTTCTGTCATTTTTACAAACTTCTACATGTGTCGGGAAGTATTTGCTCAATTTTGTTAGCCTATTCTGTATATTAAATATTCATGATCAAAGCATAGGGATGATGTAATAGCACATTAAAACTACAATTCACTAAGCATAATGACTTGTATATTTATGCATTGTTTTCTTTGATGGGAAGTTTTACTGTACAGCACAGATCAAGGCAACTCAAAGTGCTTACCATAAGATCACATAAGGCACAAAAATCAAGAATAATCACTGTACATTAAAAGAACAATTAAAAGAACAATTCTTCAGTCTTATGCACAGCTAACATAATGATTTTCAACCTGGAATTGAACATTGTCATTGAGAAGAAGTCTGTCTCACATTTTCAGGAAGACTGTTCCAGACTTTAGCCGCATGAATCTCAAACGCTGCCTCCTCATGTTTAGTCCTGACTGTGGGCACCGGTAGAAGGCCAGTCCCTGTGCTCCTCAGAGTCCGCCTTATAAAAGAGGGGTGTCGAACCGGTTCCAGAAAGGGCCAGTGTGGCTGCAGGTTTTAGTTCTAGCCATAGACTGGAAATATTAACAGACGTGGTCACGCCTTTGCCGTTTGAACTAAGGTGCCACCACTTTTGCCTTCTATGGGGCTTTTTCAAAATGGCCGCGGGCAGCTTCTCCGGCAAGAAAACAGGACAAAACACAAGTTTGCACATGCATTAGCCTGCACCAGCCCCATTTAACGAGTGCCCTTCTGTAGTCCACAGTGGCTAAACTAAAGTGGTCCAAAAAAATATACTCAACATTGACACGCTTCTGGAACGTATAGCTTTGGGCCAAGAGCCGACTTTTGGACCTTTCTAAAGCCGTTTTTGAGAAGAAAGAAGATGCCATACAAAAGCAATGGATAATTCTCTGTCTGGGTCCACCCCCATAGGCCCGGGGTGGTATTGCAAGTATGTCAGCGCATATCCTCAAATCCTCAAGTTAAAACTGGACTCGCCCTTTCTAGAACCAGTTTGACACCCCTGATATAAAGGGATTACCTGCACAGAGTGGCTCATAATTAGGTAAAATTATGGCAATCTTATCAGCAACACAATGTAAAAGTAACAATGAGTGTAAGAGAAATGAAACCACTACACTGAACATACTGTATTGTTACGCAATGCCATTCCGAACCAGTTATACAACTTTTAATTAAAACACGCGTCTCCAAAGGCTGCATACTGTTTTGTGCTCAGCTCGCTTTTCAGTGGCCCGCAGCATGTTTCACCACGACAAGTCAATGTTCTTATGTTTAACATGTGTAGCCAACACTTCCAAACACTGCATCATTAATGGAATATATTCTTCTGCTGGTCCTCTCAGTGATGTTTGTTTTATGTGCACAGACTCAGCCCTTGTTAGTGAGAAAATCTAATCCATGCATTTCAAGAAATTGCCAGTTCTTAAAAGCCACATCCAAATCCTCACAGCAATGGACCAGTGATAATGACATACTATTCTAACAAGTCCGAGCATATAGGCCATTTGTCCCCTATATCTCCTGATACGAGTCACTGGAGCGATGCCTGAATATGTGCCCTGGCAATGTCAGGAGATAAAATTAGATTGTAAAAATTCACTTTTGTCAAATACTGTAGGAAAGTGCTTACATATTATAGACAAGGGAGCGCATGACTAAAGAAAAGAACAAAGATCCTCTTCTACTGGTTTAAGAGTGTTCAACTTTGTGTCACAGTCAAAAACTTCTTACTATAAAATGTAGAACGATTCAAGTTTTACATTTTTCAACTTCCACTGTTTCACAGGTATGAGCTAAAACGATTAACTCCCCATAATAGCATAGACATAATTGTGACAACTTGACTAAATTTAATTCATGTTGTTTAACACTCAAATGTGATAATTCATAAAAAGTCTTATTCTGAGTCTAATCATGAAATGATTTGACTGATTTTTCTTAATTTAGACTTATTTTTGGTTTAGTCGAGCTATTACTTTCAGTTTTTTACCGTACCAAAAACAAGGTGGTATCTCTAGTAATTCTTTATTGACAGGTAGACAGAAAACAATGGGCCTCATTCACGAACGGTACTTACGAGGATTTTACGAAGAATGTGGCATTCACGAATATTTCTCGTAAGCAGAATTTCTTTTGGGTAAGTACATATCCTACGAGTGCTCAGGAGCACTCTTACGCACATTCAGTGCCGACATGTTCGCAAGCTCGTGTTGTGAAGTTCAATAAAATACAACATTACAGTGATATGTTTGCCATATTGATATATGTATTATTTTATTTCATTGTTTATGGTATTTTAGTCATTTTTTTAATTCATTTGTAAACTTAATGCGCCAACGCTTTATCAAATACATTGGAAATCATGCCGTTAGTGACCCCATCCTATTGATAGGGGACATTTATCCATCCACGGGTCACAAAACAATGGAATATATACTGCTGCAGCAGGAGGACCGCGCTGGTCTCTCCATATGGTCTCTCCAGTCGCTGCGGTCTCTCTTCGGTCCATGCTGGTCTCATGCTGGTCTCATGCGGTCCGCGCTGGACTCAGTCTATGCGGTCTTTCTTCGGTCCGCGCTGGTCTCAGTCTATGCGGTCTTTCTTCGGTCCGCGCTGGTCTCAGTCTATGCGGTCTTTCTTCGGTCCGCGCTGGTGTCAGTCTATGCGGTCTCTCCTCGGTCCGCGCTGGTCTCAGTCTATGTGGTCTCTCCTCGGTCCGCGCTGGTCTCAGTCTATGCGGTCGCTCCTCGGTCCACGCTGGTCTCAATCTATGCAGTCTCTCTTCGGTCCGCGCTGGTCTCAGTCTATGCGGTGTCTCCTCGGTCCGCTCTGGTTTCTGTGTGCTGGTCTCTCCAGTCTCTCCTTGGGTCTGCATTGGTCTCAGTGCTGGATCTCCTCTCAGGGTCCAAAATACTTTTAGATTAATCTCATAACATTTTGAGATTCAATTTTAAATTAAAACATAATATATTTTTAAATTAATCTCATAACATTTTGAGATTAATCTTATCATTTTGCTAGTTCGACTTTATCTGTCCGTCCGTCCGTCCGTTTTCCTCCGCTTCATCCGTTGCGGGTCGCGGGGGCAGCAGTCTAAGCAGAGACGCCCAGACTTCCCTATCCACACACACTTCCTCCAGCTCGTCCGGGGGGACCCCAAGGCGTTCCCAGGCCAGCTGAGAGACATAGTCCCTCCAGCATGTCCTAGGTCTTCCCCGTTGCCTCCTCCCAGTGGGACGTGCCCGGAACACCTCCCCAGGGAGGCGTCCAGGAGGCATCCGCAACAGATGCCCGAGCCACCTCAACTGGTTCCTCTCGACGTGGAGTAGAAGCGGCTCTACTCCGAGCTCCTCCCGTGTGACCGAGCTCCTCACCCTATCTCTAAGGGAGCGCCCAGCCACTCTGCGGAGGAAGCTCATTTCGACCGCTTGTATCCGCGATCTCGTTCTTTCGGTCATTACCCAAAGCTCATGACCATAGGTGAGGGAGGGAACGAAGATTGACTGGTAAATTGAGAGCTTTGCCTTTCGGCTCAGCTCCCTCTTCACCACGACGGTCCGATACAGCGACCGCATCACTGCGCACGCTGCACCGATCCGCCTGTCAATCTAACGCTCCATCCTTCCCTCACTCGTGAACAAGACCCCGAGATACTTGAACTCCTCCACTTGAGGAAGGACCTCTCCACCCACCTGTAGAGGGCAAGGCACCTTTTTCAGGTCGAGCACCATGGCCTCAGATTTGGAGGTGCTGATTCTCATCCCAGCCGCTTCACACTTGGCTGCAAACCGTCCCAGTGCATGCTGTAGGTCCTGGTTTGTTGGAGCCAACAGGACAACATCGTCCGCAAACAGTAGAGATGAAATCCTGTGGTCCCCGAACCGGACCCCCTCCGGCCCCTGGCTGCGCCTAGAAATTCTGTTCATGAATACAGTGAACAGAACCTGTGACAAAGGGCAGCCCTGGCGGAGGCCAACATGCACCGGGAACAGGTCTGACTTACTGCCGGCAATGCGAACACAGCTCTGGCTCCGGTCATACAGGGACCGAACGGCCCTCAGCAGAGGACCCCGTACTCCCGGAGAACCCCCCAAAGAACACCCCGGGGAACACGGTCGAACGCCTTCTCCAAATCCACAAAGCACATGTGGACAGGTTGGGCGAACTCCCATGAACCCTCGAGTATCCGATGGAGAGTATAGAGCTGGTCCAGTGTTCCGCGGCCGGGACGAAAACCACACTGCTCCTCCTGAATCCGAGATTCAACCATCGGCCGTAGCCTCCTCTCCAGTACCTTGAAGTAAACCTTGCTAGGGAGGCTGAGGAGTGTGATCCCACGATAATTGGAACACACCCTCCGGTCCCCCTTCTTGTAGAGAGGGACCACCACCCCGGTCTGCCACTCCATTGACACCGCCCCTGATCGCCACGCGATGTTGCAGAGACGTGTCAGCCAAGACAGTCCCACAACATTCAGAGACTTTAGATAGTCAGGGCGGATCTCATGCACTCCCGGCGCCTTGCCCCCATGGAGGCTGCCAACCACCTTGGTGACCTCTGCCAGGGAGATGGAAGTATCCGCCCCAACATCCTCAGCCTCTGCCTCCGGGGCGGATGACGTGACGGGGGGGTTGAGGAGAACCTCGAAGTATTCCTTCCACCGCCCGACAATATCCCCAGTCGAGGTCAGCAGCTCTCCACCCCCACCATAAACGGTGTTGGCAAAGCACTGCTTCCCCCTCCTGAGGCGCCGGACGGTTTGCCAGAATCTCTTTGAGGCCGACCGATAGTCATGCTCCATGGACTCTCCGAACTCCTCCCAGACCCAGGTTTTTGCCTCTGCAACAGCCCGGGCCGCAGCACGCTTGGCCTGCCGGTACTGGACAGCTGCCTCAGGAGTCCCCCGAACCATCATGGCTCGATAGGACTCCTTTTTCAGCCTGACGGCATCCCTTACTGCCGGTGTCCACCACCGGGTTCGGGGGTTGCCGCCGGGACCAGCACCAGAGACCTTGCGGCCACAGCTACGAGCCGCCGCATCGGCGATAGAGGAAGAGAACATGGTCCACTCAGACTCAATATCCCCCTCCCCCGCTGGGACCTGGGAGAAGCTCTCCCGGAGGTGCGAGTTGAAAATCCGTCTGACAGGGGGCTCAGCGAGACGTTCCCATCAGACCCTCACTATACGCTTGGGTCTGCCAGGTCTGACCGGCTTCTTCCCCTGCCAGCGGATCCAACTCACGACCAGGTGATGATTGGTTGACAGCTCCGCCCCTCTCTTTACCCGAGTGTCCGAGACACGCGGTCGAAGGTCAGATGATACGACAACAAAGTCGATCATCGACCTCCGGCCTATGTGTCCTGGTGCCACGTGCACTGGTGGACACCCTTGTGCTCGAACATGGTGTTCGTGATGGACAAACCGTGCCTGGCACAGAAGTCCAACAACTGAACACCGCTCGGGTTCAGATCAGCGGGGCCGTTCTTCCCTATCACCCCTCTCCAAGTGTCACTGGCATTTCCCACATGGGCGTTGAAGTCCCCCAGGAGAATAACGGAGTCCCCGGTTGGTGCACCGTCCAGTACCCCTCCCAAGGACTCCAAGAAGGCCGGGTACTCTGCACTGCTGTTATGCCCGTAGGCCGTCACAACAGTGAGAGACTTGTCCCCCACCCGAAGGCGGAGGTACGCGACCCTCTCATTCACCGGGGAGAACTCCAACACGTGGCGGCTGAGATGGGGGGCAATTCGGGCGTTCTGCTCTCCCAAAATTTCATCCACTGAGCGGCGCTGTGATCAAAAAATGACACCGTTTGTTGCCCAGTTCACTTCCCGTTGATTTCATACAATGGCGAATATGGCTCACGAAAACAACAAACGATTGACAGTGCCTGAATTGCGTGAAAGTTTGAAGCGAAAGGGTATTTGCAGTGTGGGAAAACGAAAGGAGGAATTGTTGTTGCTAGTTCAACGAGCGGATGGTGTTTATGAAGATTTAGAAGAAGATGACAGCGAGCAGAGTGAACGAAAACGGCTGTGTGTGCGAGTGACAGATGGTAACAATGAGAATGAAGTTCAGCTAAGAGGGAAGAATGTGAATTGGACGGATGATTTGCGCGATATGCCACTAGTTAGAGACGGGAATGTATTTGCATACAGAAAATGACGAAAACACTCAACCATTTAGAGAAAATGCGCCGGGCAGAGAGAACCGGAAGTTGCGAAGGCAAGTGTTACCCATAATGCAACGCAAAATTCAGTCGCTCCCCCGCCCATCGGATGGAATTTTGGGAGAGCAGAACGCCCGAATTAGTATGGCCACCCCAGCTCGCCGCCTCTCCCCGCGAGAAACACCAGAAAAGTGGAGCGTCCAACCCCTCTCAAGGAGTTGGGTTCCAGAGCCCAAGCTGTGTGTGGAGGTGAGGCCGACTATCTCTAGTCGGTATCGCTTGACCTCCCCCACGAGCTCGGGCTCCTTCCCCCCCAGTGAGGTGACATTCCACGTCCCAAGAGCCAGATGTTGTGTGTGTGGACTGGGTCGCCGAGGTCTCCGCCTTCGACTGCTGCCCAGTCCTCGTAGCACCGCGCCACCACAGACCCCTCTGCAGGTGGTGGCGCGTCTCCACCATAAGTTCGACTTTATTCTCAAAATATTTCGACTTTTAAGTCAACATTTTATGACTTTATTCCTAGTCTGTCAAAAGAAGAAAAAAGGGTGACTCTTTTGCTCCGTGTAACTCTTTGCTTTAGGCCTGTTGCTGTTTCCTCTGGCGTCTGCACACGGCCCTGCAGTTCCTTATATGGGCATTAATGGGCGGTTACCTATGCTAAGTACCTATGCTAATGAAGCACCGGGCATGCGCGCTGTACTTACGAGGAGTTGGCATTCATCAATCTGAGAGAACAGCTGCGAACAATTCAGCGGCTTACGAGCGCGTTGATGAATCCCACGTAGGGTCTTCTTAGAAATCTACTGAAGAACGACTTGAGAAGAAATTTAAGAAGTTTCTTACGAAGTTATTTGTGAATGAGGCCCAATACACTTAGCCTCAATTTGCATAAACATTGGCTCAATATAAGGAAACATATAGTACACATTCATTCAAAATCTTTGTAAAGTCCTTCGAGACAACCACTGCTGTGTTTTAGGGCTATAAAAAAATTTATCAAATTGAAACATTTAATTGAACAGTAGGAGTGCCACTTTGGCGACACAAATAATTCAAGAAGAAAGGGAGCTAGCGGTTGTTTCTGTTTAGCGCAGAATAGAGTTTGTTGCACAAAAGTGTGGATTTCTAGAAAACCAATGTTTTTGTGCTGTAAATGTGTTTGTGGTTTAAGCGTGTGTAATTGTTAAGGATTCCTGCTGGTGGTGTGCTCTTCATTCCTATGGTTACACAACTTGTGATGCAATACTGAAATTTCCCCACTGTTGGACAAATAAAGGCTCTCTGACTGCTATTTTACACAGGAGGCATTACAACACCTAGGCGTTGGAAGCGCAGAACATTTTTCCATCTTAAACTATGGTGATATTTGGACACCATGAGGACAAACACATACATGTGAGTTTTGTTGCTCTACATCAGTCCTCTGGCCGATACTGTCCTCTACACTTCTCCATGGACTACACAGGGAGAGCATCAGAAGCCATGTACCTGCGCGCATAACCAGTGTACACACAGCCGCGTACTGTCAATGCAGTCAATGCTTACTGCTGTGAATGCCTACTGTGTAAATTCCCAGTTACTCTGTTTCTCTTCTGTGTCTCCTGTTTTATCGTACATCGGGCCTATTTGTTTGAGCATGTGGACACTGTGGCTCTGGGCACCACTTGACTGTGGCATCGGCTGGTTGCCAATTGGTCTTGGGACACGAGGTAAACACCCAAAAGACAATACATGATGGACTCAACCTGGACTAAACATAAGGTTTTATTTAGTGCTCTCCTTAATATACGCAATCAATATGAACACTTAGTTTTATTTACTGCCCGATCAATTTGCATGACACACGTTAATTGTAGTGTTTTTTAGCTGTGGCCACTGTTAGTATGTGTTAGAAAAACGATAGAAACCAGAATCAGGAAAAGGAAACACCCTCCCCTCCGCTTGTGATTTGCCTTTTATCCTTCTGCCCGCGAGCTTGCTGTGAAAGAGACGACTGGTTTCTCTAGCGCCAATTGTCGAAATGGATGTTTACAAGCGTCTGAATGGAAAGTTTAGTTTCAAAAAGTTGCCAGATGGGTGACGGTCAAGACCAATGTTATCTGTGTTTATTGTCGGTGTGAACTTAGTTATCACTGTAGCACATCCACTTTGAAATACCACCTGATACACGGCTGATGCCAACTCCCCTTCTCTCTCGCATTCTTGTGGAGACATATGGATACACGGATCTATAATAATAACACATGGATAGCGCAACTAAGAACAAACTTGGGCACTTTGCTACTTTATTTTGTATCACCCTGTTTTGAACCCTCAGAAAGGGAAGAAGGGGCTCTTCTGTTACAAGTTATACATCTGTTTATTGAATTGTATAACACTGAATTGTATAACATTGAATTGTATAACATTTTGCATAAATTGTGAGTGTTAAAAATAACACTACACATTTAAAAAAAAAAAACAATTGCACACTGTAATCCGATTCACTTTTCCACGTTGAAAACAATATTAAAATCATAATTCAGCAGACACTTATGCGATTAATCGTAGAAAAACAATTTAATCGTTTAAGAAAGAACAGCTCTCTCCACTTTTTGAACCAAACTCTCTGGTCTTATTTGACGAGCATGTATCACCAGAATGATTGCCAATTGGGAGGACCAATAGTCATGATGATCCATGGGGAAGTAGAAAATCTTCCCATGTACCTTTAAGACACAACTGTGATCATAAATTAAGGTGTGTGCAACATAAAACGTGATGATGTAGTGATAGAAGCCAGACTGTTATGAGAGCTAGGATATAGAGAAGATAATGAACCCTTCTTACCTAGCTTTATAAGAGCAGCAAGTAAATATCAAAATTATATATCATCTAAAATCTATGATAGATTTTTGTGTAGTTTGAAAGCTAACTATCCCCACTTTAATTCATATACAGATGCATGTTTTTATGGTGGGATACTTAGCCATATGATGAAAGCGTGTACATTACTCTTCAAATTGATCAAAAAATGTACAAGAGTTGTTTTCCTGTTTTCTTCCTCTGCCAAGGATGTTGTAGCAGCAACATTTCAAAGTACTTCATAATGATTGTCCAGTGTAAGGCGCCTGCTCTTCACATCGCCGTGGTACACATTTCTCCCGCACGTCTCAGTTAGGTGTGAGACGTCACTGCATGGCAAATTTGTCAGGATAAACAGATGGCAAAGTATTGCAGTGTTGAGAATTCATCATTTACAGCTCCAACGATACATACTCATGAGTCCTCTATGAGAACCAGCCGTACCAACAGATCACACAAACACATGAATCTGATGATATATCCTGAGCCAACAAAAACATTTGGAACGTTTAGAAAAGATTTAAATGTTGAGACAAAGTTATGGTATAAGAAATCCCAGAAGCATTATGGAAATCCAGCTCTGGAATTTAATTAGAGAGACAACCTGTCGCAACTATTTAACTGATATTCTGCCAAAATGGGGCTCAAATCAGTTTCCGTTGTGCTATTGAGCAACACATACACATCCTGTTTATTCATCACTTTTACTGAAATGCTTTTTCATTTTTCTCAGACACCTAACTTTCTATGGGCAAACCCCGAAGTGGCGTCTTTGCACACAAATTATGCACTAATCCATTTGAAGCTGACAGAGTTCCCCGATTGCGGCTGCACCTTTCTTCTTCAAAAGTCCCCTCGCCGCCGTATATCCAGGAACACGGTACTACATGAAAGAGCTCGTGAGTTCAATTAGCCCATCAATTGTTATTCATGTGCCAACAAACTAGGGGCCAATTGTCACAGACACACCTGAACTGCACTGGTGACGCGCTAAGAAGATTTAGATGACACATACATAATTAATTCATTTTGGTAAATCACTTGGTACATTGCATTTTTAATATTTAGACATTTCAACTTGACAGTAATCCATGAAACTTGAGGGATGAGGGAATGTGTAAACAATTTAGCCTCTCTCTGTAGAAGTGTCTGAATGCTTGCAACAGAAAAACAAAGCATGTGGCTTTCTTATTGCAATCAACAACATGTATGGACATTTATCAACATGTACGGACACTGGTCATCTACCCGTCAAGGACCAATGGCTCCATGTGTTTTTTTATCATTGTATGTTTTGTGTTCAAACTGTTAGATTCTCTGTTCTGTGTTGGTGAATTCCACGGTTTAATGAAGTCCTTCTGTTGTGATTTAGGGCTATACAATTATCTCACTATGACAACATGTATTGCCTTTAAAACAACAGTATTGACATATAAAATTCTCTAACGTTGTAAAACAGCATTTCTTGATCACGGCTTTATATGTGATTAATCATAAATGCAGCATGTAATGTATATTCTTGGGTTTCATTAAACTGGCCAGTAGTGGGCGAAAGAGCAGAGGTGGGACAACTCAGTTTTGCTCCCATTGAAAACCATGTAAGTCGTGTATGTTTTGGAGTCAAAAGGCTCTCATCCTGTGCGGTGTACGGTTGTTGCAAAAGTCTTAATCAGGAGGAGGACACTCAATTCCAAGGGAGTACAAAAAATATTTCTCAAAAGAGTCTTGATTTCAGGCATGTTTGAAAAAAAAAAAAACAGAAGATATTGCTGCTTTTCATTTGGGTGGCCTGCAGTGGGCGCTTATCCGGGACCTCGCCCGCCTCATTCGAGGGATTTTTTCAAAGTGTCCTCTTTTATATGAGCCCACAGTTGGGACACGGAGGAAACTCTTGTCTTTCTCTCTATTTGCGCTGTTGCTACAACCGTACACCGCACAAAAAGACGGCATTTTGACAACGCTTCTTCTTCTACTATATCTCTATGTATAAACCCGGCAGACTGCACCGCCAGGATACGTAACGTCCAGTCCCACGTTTGTTATTCGCGCCTCTGCCCTGACGTCATATGAAACCCAAGAATTATGACACGACAATGGACAACTTTCTATTCAGCTGTGTAAATCTATGCATTCTGCCTAAAGCATTGGTTTGTTTTTCAACAAATCAGACCATAACATGCTCTCTTAATCTTATTAGAAACATTGTATTTTTTACATGCTAGGAGATGATTGGCTGAGTTTGGGATTGATCTAAGGATGTGACTGAGGGCTCAAATACATCGACTTGGAAATATGTGTTGGTGAAATGTTATTAAAGCTTCAAAGTTTTCAAATGTATTTAATTAGCAGACTGCATTTTTCTCAATATTTAGTTCAAGTTCAATTGAAATGTGTCATATTATTTGTACTGTGCTTTATAATATTTTACTTAAAGAAAATGGGATGTTTATGTTGATGATTTAACAAAATCATTTAACAAGGAAGGAGGCCAAATCAGAACTGCAACATCCATCTATTTTCTTCCCATTATTCAATTTCTGGGTCGGTGTTGGTATGGATTTTCCCCATGATCTGATGTCCATGTCCCCCCTCCATGGGGGCTGGCTTGCTCCTGGCTGATCCCCCTGACCAATTCAGTGAAACCTGGGAGTAACCTCACAGCCAGTATATAGAGAGCTGGGATGGACTAGTCGGTGTCAAGTAAGTAAGTAATCTTTATTTATATACCGCCTTTTCACTGCAGATCTGAGTCTCAAAGTGGTTTACAATTGTTAATTTTGGGCATTTGTCTCTCACTCCACACAGAGATGGGAGCGGGGTTGCCAGTACAGGAGGCGCATGCCAGAACTATTGGACATATTTTTAGTGGTAGGGGAAACCTGAGTACCCGGAGGAAACCTACGCAGACACGGGGAGAACATGCAAACTCCACTCAGAAAGGACCTGGTTCTCTCTCTCTCTCCAACCATCTCTCCTTGGGGTATGATATTTTCTGTTATGTCTATATGTTATAATTCAGTGTCATTAAATGTCCTCTTTTATATCTATTGGTTTGGGCCTAGTATGCACAGCAACGATTACATTTTCTTATCTTGATAACAGTCGGGGTCTGGGGCAGTCAGAGCTGCACCCAGTACACACAGCCAGCCCTTTACTGATCCTCCTGCAGGTGGTGAGTCCACAGGAGCCTTGAGCAGAACTGCAACATAGTAAAATTTAATGAAAGCCACAAGAAGAGTAAATCCAAAGGTAAAACTTAAATCAGGGACAAGACATGGGGGAAATGAATGGACCAACAACCAGGGGACAGGGTCTAAATACACACAGGGAGACTAAAACATCAGAACGAGCAAAACAATCAACAGGGACAAGTAAAACTCAAATTCAACAATAGAACAAATAAACCCAAAGTCAAGACCATGAATTGTAAAGTGATTAGTTCATTGATATTGCGGCAACAGCATAGAGTGAACACCACAGGCTATTCCAATAATTCATTTCCAATAACCCCTAAATGTGCGTCCCTGTGATATTAAAAAGACAAATGTAACTGTTGCTTTTCTTGATCAAAGACCCTGCTGCATCTGTTATCATCCCTCCATAAGGCGCTTTCACTCTATAGCTCAAGCAAACATTCTAATTTGGGCCACTGCTCAAGCACTTTGATCATTCACTTGATGGTAATAAGCAGCGTTGAAGTTTCAGCCGCAATCTCTTTCAGCCGTCCGTCTCATCTGTTACAATCCGTGACTCAGCTCCGTTTTTTTTTTTTTATTTGTACTTTTTTCTGCAATTCTTCCACCTTCTTCCGTACTTCACCTAAATTTCGTCTCGCTGTGTTTCTTCATAACTCTTTATTTTGTGTCGTTCCACCTGTCTCCCTTTCGGGGACTTTTCTTTGCGGGCGAGAAGTCACACAGATCAAAGGAAAGAAGAGATGGAAAGAGGCACAGCTCACCCCACGCATATATATCCTTCAAACTTTCTCTCTCGCCGCACCTCTTAAGTTTTGTTTCTCAAGACCAAACTGTTTTCATTTGTTTGCTCATTCTCCAACCGATCTGCAATTATACTCTATTCAATCTGTAATGGGTAACTTTTCAAACTGAATTCTTGCATGCTTCGATCCTGCCTTATTACAATAACAATTTCCCTTTTTTATTAACGGAGTAGGTTTACAAATCATACAAAACAAAAGAAAACAGGCGTGTGCTCCCAAACCGGTCTGACCACTTTGATTGAGAAGAGGGAGCTTTCAAATGGATCTAAAAACTAGGGCTTATCACTCAAACTTTATAAACTGCAACTGTGGAAAAAATTGCAATCACATAAGCACAGTTTTTGGCAAATGTAATCACACACACTTTTTTTTACTTTGAATAATTGCTTTTTGGACAGTTTCAACTGCTTTTATGCACAATTAAACACAACAATTGTCTCTTTGCATGACATAGTGAAACTAAAATAAATTCTTTCTACCATAGCTTTTAGTGTCCAATGTGTGTGGTTACATGCCAGCGTAAACGGAGGAGAAATGGTTCCTTTAAATTATGGCAAACCAAGTGGCAATTCCTACCTCATGTAAAGTTATCCAGTTCACCGTAACTCTGACCGGTAGCTACTACTTATTTTGTATTTATTGTGTGTGCTCCCTCCGTGCTTTTACTACTGTCCCGTATGTGCGCTGTAACATTGAAATGTCTCCACTGTGGGACGAATAAAGGAATTCTTATCTTATCATTTGATGTGTGTCATAAGTCAAGTTTATTGTCATACATTACACATTAGTGTGTAATTCAAAAAGGATGTTCTGAATTCGCAATGCAAACACATTATTTACAGCAATTTTTCTGATTGATATAGCGACTCCAGGAATCTACATCGTGAAGACCTGTATGATTAGTAATTACTGAAGAGGCAATGTGGGCAGGAAGTCAGGAAGTCTAAATCGAATTATTTTTCTAAGCAAGTGCTTGGACAATAATTGCACCAGGAAGTTTCCATTTCCATTTTCTTCCGCTTCATCCGTTGTCGGGTCGAGGGGGCAGCAGTCTAAGCAGAGACGCCCAGACTTCCCTATCCACACACACTTCCTCCAGCTCGTCCGGGGGGACCCCAAGGCGTTCCCAGGCCAGCTGAGAGACATAGTCCCTCCAGCGTGTCCGGGTCTTCCCCGGGGCCTCCTCCCGGTGGGACGTGCCCGAAACACCTCCCCAGGGAGTCCGGGCATCCTGAACAGATGCCCGAGCCAGGCATCAGGAAGTTCAATTTACGCAATAAGCAGGCCTGTTGAAAGTGTGGTGACACGTGTCAATGCAAGACTATTGGAGTTTCAATTTAAAGACGCATTATATCTACATTTAAGTTGTTGAAAGTGTTAAAGTACACTGTACCTGAACCTTAATCGTGGGAACAAGTGATTTCATGCAGCAAACCACTTGAACCTCTTAAAACAGGGCCATAAAACATCATGACTAGCTTACTGGCATCCATTTTATCCAACAACTGTGCTTCTATGTATTGACTGATTCTGTTGTAAAAGTGAAAATTCATGTAGCAAACCACTTGAAAACGCTTAAAACCCGGCCAGAAAACATCATTGAATTGCATACTGCATCCCAACAACCTGTGCTTCTATGTATTTGAATGATTCTGTTGTAGACACATTGATTCTTCATAAAGCACACCCTTGAAAACCATAAAAAGGGCCGAAAATCTTGAATTGCATTCTGGCATCCAACCCTGTGATTCTATGTATTTGAGCTGATTCTGTTTGTAAAAGTGATTTTTTTCATGCAGCAACCCACTTGCGTGCCGCTTAAAAACAGGCCAGAAACATCATGAATTGCAACTGGAATCCAACCAAACAGTGGATTCTAAGTATTTGTGCTTATTCTGTTGTAACAGTGACTTTAATGCAGAACCCCCTTGACACCGCCATAAAACAGGCCCAAAACCACCTGCATTGCATTACTGGCATCACCAACTGTGATTCTATATATTTGAACTGATTCTGTTGTAAAGAGATCTTTCCATGCACACAACCACTAGAAAGCTCAAAACAGGGCCAGCAACCCTCGATGCATTGCATACTGGCCTCCATACAACTCTGATTCTATGTATATGAACTGATTCTGTTGTTACAGTGACATTCCTTTGCAGCCCCCCTTGAACGCTTAAAAAAGGCATAAACCACATGAATTGCCATACTGGCATCCAACAACCTGAGATTCTATTTATTTGACACCTGGATTCTGTGGTAACTTGATTTACATGCAGCAAACACGTTGCACGCTTGCAAACGGGCCAGAACCCTCCATTGAATTGCATACCTGGCATTCCAACCAACTGTGAATCTATGTATTGAATCCCGAATCAGTTGAAACTTGATTTTCCTGCAGCCCACCACTTGGACACGCTTAAAACAGGCCCAGACAAACAACCCTGAATTGCATATGGCATCCAACAACTGAGCTTCTATGTATTTGCATTATCCTTTGGGTAACAAGAGCGTTTCATGCAGCCAACATTTGACAAGCTTTACACACAGGCCAGAACCATCATGAATTGCATTAGGATCCAACCCAACTGTGCTTTCTCTGTATTTGAATTATTCGTTGTCCACCGTGTCAAATTCATGTAGCCCACCACTTGACACCGTTGTGACTTTTTAAACAGGCCCCCGAACATCCTGAATTGCATACCATGGCACCAAACACACAGTGATTTTCTGTCTTTGACAATGATTCTGTTGTAACGTGACACATTCCTGCCAGCCCAAACCCCACTCCGACCGCTTCAAAACAGGCAGAAACATCATGAATTGCATACCTGGAATCCACAACTGTGATTCTACGATCTTAGAGCTTATTCTGTTGTAATAAGTGCTTTTGCCTGCCGCCAACCCCTTGAAACGCTTTTAAAACAGGCCAAAAACACCATGAATTGCATCATGGCTTCCCAACAAACTGGTGATTCTTGTATTTGAACTGATTTGTGTGTAAAGTTCTCTTCATGCAAAAAACCCACTTGATGCACGCTCAAAAGGACATGAAACCTCATGAATTGCATACTGGCATCCCACACTCTGATTCTATGAATTATGCATGATTCTGTTGAACCCGTGAATATTCAATGCAGCAACCCACATGGAACACGCTTAAACACCAGGCCCGACAACCTCATGCCTTGCCATCCTGTTTTTTTTTCATCCAAATCAACTGTGGACTTCTACTGTATTTGAACTGATTTGTTGGTAAAAGAGATTTTTCCTGCCGCAACCACTGAAACGCTTTAAAACCGGCCTACCCATCAAGAATTGCATACAGGCATCCCCAACAACCTGTGATTCTAAGTATTTTGAACGATGTCTGTTGTAAACATTGATTTTTGATGCGGCAAACACTTTAACCCGCTTAAAACTGGCCAGAAATGACCATCATGACTTGCTACAGGCATGCCAACAACTGTGCATTCGCATGTATCTGAACTTAATCGTGTTGGTAAAAGTGATTCTACATTGCCGCCAAACCACTTGAAAGGACTTAAAACCGGCCAGAAACATCATGAATTGCATACTTGCATCCAACAACTGATGGTGTCTCTGTATTTGAACTATTTGTTGTACAAAGTGAATCATGTAGCAAACCCTTGCACGCTTAAAACCGGCCAGAAAACCTCATTAAATTGCATACTGGCCATCCCAAAACTGTGATTTTATGTATTTGAATCTGATTCTGTTTTAAAGTGAAATTCCTGCAGCAACCACTCGAAAACGCTTAAAACAGGCCGCAACCTCATGGATTGCAAACTGGCTACAACTACTGGTGATTCTTGTATTTGAAACAATTTGTTGTAAAAGGGACATTATCATGCCGCAAAACCCACTTGAAACGCTTATAAAACAGGCCAGAAAACCAACCTGCATTGCATACTGGCATCAACACTGGAGATTCTATGTCTTTGAATGATTTCTGTGGTAAAAGTGGTGAAATTCTGTGCACAACCACTTCGAAACCCGCTTAACACCGGCAGAAACTTGTATGACTTGCCTATGGCATACCAACTACTGTGATTCTCAGTTCTTTGAACGATTTCTTTAGTAAATTGAATTTCATGAGCACACCACTTGAAACGCTTAAATCCAGGCAGAAACATCATGAGTTGCCTCCTGGCATCCAACAACTGTGATTCTCTGTATTTGAAACTTGATTCTTTGTAAAAAGTGACATTCCTGCCAGCACAAACCCACGAACCGCTTTAAAACATGCCCGAAACATCCTGAATTCGGGCGTTCTGCTCTCCCGCAAAATTCCATCGTTATGGGCGGGGGACAGCGGATGGATGCATTTTGCGTCTGCTTTATGGGGTAACACTTGGCTCTTCGCAACTTCCGGTTCTTTCTGCCCGGCGCATTTTCTCTAAATGGTTTAGTGTTTTCGTCATTTTCTGTTAGAATCCGGTTTTATCATGGGCTTCAAGTGTGCATGCCGCGCTAATTGTCGATCTTTCATGACTGAAACGCAACATGAAGAGATTCCATTCCATTGTTACATCTGTCATTGCACACACAGCCGTTTACGTTCACTGCTGCTCGCTGTCCTCTTCTTCTAAATCTTCAATAAACACCATTTCCGCTCGTGTGAACCTAGCAACACACAATTCCTCCCTTTGTTTTTCCCACTGCAAATCCCCTTTCCTTTCAACCTATCAGCAATTCAGGCACTGGTCAATCGTTTTGTGTTTTTGCGGTGCGCCATATTCGCCATTGTCTGCACTCAACCCCCTCCAGGAAGTGAACAGGGCACAACCGGGAGTCTTTTTGACACAGGCGTACCGGCTCAGAGGACTGAAATTTTGGGAGAGCAGAAGCCCGACAATTCATGATGTTTCTGGCCTGATTTAAGCGTTTCGAGTGGTTATGCTGCTAGAATTCACTTTTACAACAGACATCAGTTCAAAAACATAGATTCACCGGAGTTGGATGCCAGTATGCAATTCATGATGTATTCTGCCTGTTTTTTTGAAGCGTTTCAAGTGGTTTGCTGCAAGAAATCACTTTTCCAAAAGACTCGGTTCCAAATAATAGCATCACCTACGTTGTTGCCGTATGCCAGTCATGATGTATCAGGCCGGTTTTACGCACGTTTCGAGTGGTTTGCAGCAGGAATTTCACCACTTTTACAACAGAATCAGTTCAAATCCACTAGAATCACCGTTGTTGGATGCCAGTATGCAATTCATGATGTTTTGGCCTGTTTTACGCGTTTCCAGTGGTTTTCTTGCCTGAAATTCACTTTTACACCCGAAATGTTTCAAAAACATAGAATCACAGTAGTTGTATGCCAGTAAGCACTTCATGATGTTTCTGCCTGTTGTTTACGCGTTTGCAGTGGTTTGCTGCTGGCATATTTATTTGACAACGGAATCAGTTCCAATTACATAAATCACAGTTGTTGGAGCCGTATGCAATTCAAGATGGTTCTGGCTGTTTTCAGCGTTTCAAGTGGTTTGTACATGCATGCACTTTTACAACAGAATCAGTTCAGCAAACATGAATCACAGTTGTTGGATGCCAGTATGAATTCCTGATGTTTCTCGGGCTGTTAAGCTTTTCAAGTGTTTTGCTGCATGCAAATCATTTTACCCAGCTTAAGTCCGATACTAGAATCACAGTTGTTGGATTCCAGTATGCAATTATCATGAAGTTTCTGAGCCTGTTTAAGCGTTTCAAGTGGTTGGCAGCAGCAAATCCAATTTTCAACAGAATCGGTTCAAATACCATAGACTCACAGTGTGGATGCAGTAATGCAATTCATTGCAGTTTCTGCGCCTGTTTATAGCTTTCAAGTGGTTTGCTGCATGGAAAATCACTTATACCACAGAATCAATTCCCAATACATGGAATCACACGTTGTTGGATGCCCGTTGCATTCATGCTGTTTCTGGGCCTGTTTAGCGTTTCAAGTGGTTTTGCTGCAGGAATTTACTGTACCAAACGCATCAGTTCATATACATAGAACCGAGTATTGATGCCAGTATGCAATTCATTCTGTTTTCTGGCCTGTTTTGAGCGTTTCAGTGGTTTTTTGCCATGAATATCCCTTATACCACCCAGCCTCCAGTTCAACCACCATAGAATCACAGTTGTTGGATGGCCAGTATGCAATTCATGTTTTTTGGCCTGTTTTGAGCGTATTCACGTGTGTTTTGCTGCCATGAAATCACTTTTACAACAGATTAAGCTCAAATACTTAGATCCAGTTGTTGGATTCCAGTATGCACTCCTGATGTTCTGGCCTGTTTTAAGCGTTTCGAGTGGTTTTGCTGCAGGAATTTACTTTTACCCAGAAATCGTTCAAATTCCATAAATCCAGTTGTTGGATTGCCAGTAATCATTCTGAAGTTTCTGCCCGGATTTCAAGCGTTTCAAGTGGTTTGCCTACTGAATTTCACTTTTACAACAGAATCAGTTCAAATACTAGCTACCGTTGTTGCGATGCAGTATGTATTCATGATGTTTCTGGCCTGTTTTAAGCATTTCAAGTGGTTTGCATGCATGAAAATCACTTTTACCACAGATAAAGTTCAGCACAGAATTCACAGTTGTTGGATGCCAGTATGCAAATCATGGATGTTGTCTGCTGTTTTACAGCGTTTCACGTGGTTAGCTGCATGTAAATCCATTTCAACAGATCGGTTCCACGACATCTAGAATCACAGTTGTTGGATGCCCAGTATGCAAATCTGTGTTGTGGCTGTTTTAATGTAATCCAAGTGGTTAGCTGCATGAAACTCACTTTTACCACCGAATCGATCAATCTAATAGCTCCCAGTTGTTGGATGCCAGTATGGCCATACATGCTGTTTCTGGCCTGTTTGCAGCGTTTCAAGTGGTTTGCTGCAATGAATTTCACTTGTACAACGAATCAGTTCATCTACATAGAATCAGAGTTGTAGGAGCCCCGTCTAGCAAAATCAGCAGTTTCTGGCCTGTTTTGAGCCGTTTCAAGTGGTTTTGTGCATGAATATCACTTTTACACAGAATCAGTTCAACAACATAGAATCACAGTTGTTTGGATGCCAGTATGAATTCATGGTGTTTTTGGCAGTTTTCCGCGTTTCCAAGAGGTTTGCTGCCTGACACAATTACCTTTTACAACAGCATAAGCTCAACTACTTAGAAACACAGTTGGATGGCTTCCCGTATGCAAATCATGATGGTTTTCTGGCCGTGTTTAAGCGTTTCCAAGTGGTTTGCTGCATGAAAAATCACTTTTACAACAGAATCAGCTCCAATACATTAGGAATCACAGTTGTTGGTCTGCCAGAATAGCAGTGTTCATGAGTTTCTGTGCCCTGTAATAAGCGTTTCAAGTGTTTGCTTTATGAACTCACTGTTACAGTATCCGAATCCGTTCAAATCCATAGAATCACAGTAGTTGGATGCCAGTCTGTGCATTCCTGAGTTTCTGGCCTGTTTTAGCGTTTCAAGTGGTTCTGCTACATGGAATTTTCACTTTTACAACAGAATCAGTGTCAAATATATTCGAATCACAGTAGGTGGATGCCAGTCTGCAATTCATGATGTTTTGGGCTGTTTTAAGCTTTGCAAGTGGTTTTGCTGCATGACAATCACTTTTACCACAGATTTATCCCGATACACTAGAATCACAGTTGTTTGGCTGCCAGTATGCATCATGGATGTTTCTGCCTGTTTTACGCGTTTCAAGGGTTTGCAGCATGGTGTGATCAATTTTACAACGCAGCCTCGGTTCCAAATACATAGAATCACAGTTGTTGGATGCCAGTATGCAATTCATGATGTTTCTGGCCTGTATTTAAGCGTTCAAGTGGTTTGCTGCATGAAATCACTTTACCGAATCGATCAAATACATAGCATCACGTTGTTGGCTGCCAGTATGCAATTCATGCTGTTTCTGGCCTGTTTTATGCGTTTTCAAGTGGTTTTGCTGCATGGAAATTTCACTTGTACAACAGAATCAGTTTCGACTATACATAGAATCCGAGTTGTTGGATGCCAGTATGCAATTCATTGATGTTTCTGGCCAGTTTTGAGCGTTCTAAGTGGTTTTTTGCTGACTAATCACTTTTACAAAACCGAATCAGTTCAACACACGATATCACAGTTTCGGATGCCAGTAGGCCATTCCATGGTGTTTTGGCCTGTTTTTAAGCGTTTCAAGTGGTTTGCTGCATGCAAATCACTTTTCCAACAGAATAGCTCAATTATTAGAATCTCAGTTGTTGGATTGCAGTATGCAATCATGATGTTATGGCCGTTTACACAGCGTTTCACGTGGTTTGCTGCCTGAACATCAGCTTTTACAACCACGAATCAAGCTCAAATACAGAGAATCACAGTTGTATTGATGCCAGTAGCATAAGATGTTTCTGGCTTTTGTAGCGTTTCAAGTGGTTTGCTTTATGAAAAATCACTTTTTTACAACAGAATCAGTTCACATCCATAGATTCACAGTATTTGGATGCCAGTAAGCATTTCATGCTGTTTTCTGGCCTGTTTTAAGCGTTTCCCAGTGGTTTGCTGCATGAAAAATACTTTTACAACAGATCAGTTGCAATACATAGAATCACAGTTGTTGTATGCCAGTTTGCAATTCAGAGGTATTCTGGCCGGTTTTTAAGCGTTTCAAGTGGTTTGCTGCATGAAATCACTTGACCACAAATCAGTTCAAATACATGGAATCCACAGGTTGTTGGATTCCAGTAGCAAGATTATGCTGTTTCTGGCCTGATTTCAGCGTTTCCACGTGGTTTGCTGCATGACAAATCACTATTACCTCGATTCATTTCAAATACATAGAATCACAGTTGTTGGATGCCAGTATGCAATTCATGATGTTTTCTTGCCTGTTTAAAGCGTTTCCAGTGATTTGCTGCATGAATTTGTGCTTTTACAACAGACTCCGTTCACATACATAGAATCACAGTTGTTGGCTGCCAGTATGCAATTCATGCTGTTTTGGCCTTATCCCCCCGTTTAAGCGTTTCAAGTGGTTTGCTGCATGAAAAATCACTATTACCACAGACTCAGTCAGTACACTAGGGCCTCCCCGATTTGGCTGCCCAGTTTGCATTCATGAAGTTTTGGCCTGTTTTAAGCGTTTTCAAGTTGTTTGCTGCATGTAAAACAATTTTACAACAGAAATCCAGTTCCAATACATATAATACAGATGTTGGATGCCCGTATGCCATTCCTGTTGTTTCTGGCCTGTTTTCAGCGTTTCAAGTGGTTTGCTGCATGCAAAATCACTTTTACCACGCAATCAGATTCAAATCCATAGGAATCACAGTTGATGGATGCTAGTATGCAAATCCATGATGTTTCTGGCCTGTTTTAAGCGTTTTCTCGTGGTTTGCTGCATGAATTTCCTTTTACAACAGACTCAGTTCATGTATACATCGACATCAGATTTGTTGGACTGCCAGTAATGCCAATTCATGATGTTTCGGGCTGTTTTGAGCGTTTCAAGTGGTTGCGTTGCAAGACTATCACTTTTACAACAGAAACCGATCCCAAAAACATAGGCCTGCACCGTTGTGCGATTGCAGTATGCCAATTATGGTGTTTTGGCCTGTTTTAAGCGTTTCAAGTGGTTTGCTGATGAAAATCACTTATACAACAGATAAGCCTCAACACTTCGATACCAGTAGTTGGGATGCCAGTATGCCAATTTCAGATGTTTTGGCTGTTTTAAGCGATTCAAGTGGTTTGCCTGCATTGAAAATCACTTTTAACAACAGAATCAGCTCAAATACCTAGATTCACAGTTGTTTGGATGCCAGTATGCAATTCCTGATGTTACTGGCCTGTTTTTAAGCGGTTTCGTGGTGTTGCTTTATGAAAATCCACTTTAGTATGAAAACCGCAATCAGTTTCAATACATAGATCGCAGTTGTTGGCTGCAGATATGCAATTCCTGATGTTTCTGGCTGTTTTAAGCGGTTCAGTGAGTGGTTTTGCTGCCTGACAATTCCACTTTGTACAACAGAATCCGTTCAAATCCCTAGCCTCACGTGATGTCTGCCAGTTGCCATTCGGCGATCTGCTCTCCCAAACATTTTCATCCACTGAGCGGCGCTGTGATCAAACCATGACACCGTTGTTGCCCAGTTCACTACCCGGTTGATTTCATACACTGGCGCATAAGGCTCCCGAAAAACAAACCAAACGATTGACCAGTGCTGATTGCGTGAAAGGTTGACGCGTAAGGGTATTTGCAGGTTGTGTGGGAAAACGAAAGGAGGGCATTGTTGTTGCTAGTTCAAGAGCTGGATGGTGTTTCTGCAGATTTAGAAGAAGCTGAAGCGAGCAGAGTGAACGACACCGGCTGTGAGTGCAAGTGCAGATGGTACAATGAGACTGAAGTTCTCATTCATGAACGTTTTCATTCATGAAGATCGACAATTAGCGGGGAACACTTGCAGCCATGATAAGAATCCGGATTCAACCGAAATGACGAAATGACACCTAAATGCCTTTAGAGAAAATGCGCCGGGCAGAAAGCACGGAAGTTGCGAAAGGAATTGTTACCCATCATGCACACGCAACATTCCCAGACGGCTCCCCGCCCACTCGGCTGGCCTTTTGGGAGAGCAGAACGCCGAATTCATGATGGGTTTCTGCTGTTATTAAGCGTTTCGAGTGGTTTTGCTGCAGGGACTTTCACTTTTACGAAAGACTCGTCCCCAAATACATAGAATCACAGTTGTTGGAAGCCAGTCTGCAATCTTGATGTTTCTGGCTGTTTATACGCGTTTCAAATGGTTTGCTGCCTGACATTCACTTTTACCCACGAACGGTTCCAATACATAGAATCACAGTCGTTGTATGCAGTATGCAATTCAGTTGTTTCTGGCCGGTTTTCACGCTTTCGAGTGGTTTGCAGCCGGAATTTCACCACAATTTCAACAGAATCAGTTCAAATACATAGACTCCACAGTTGTTGGATGCAGTATGCCATCATGATGTTTCTGGCTGTTTTAGCCGTTTCCCAGTGGGTAAGCTGCATGAAATACCACTTTTTACTAAAGAATTGTTTCAAAGACATAGCATCACAGTAGTAGTATGCCAGTATGCAATTCAAGGATGTTTCTGGCTGTTTTAGCGTATCGAGTGGTATGCTGGCATGAATTCCTTATACCAAAAACCCCGGGAAAAAAACAAATCCAGTTCCATGATACATAAAATCACAGTAGTTGGACTGCCAGTAGCAATTCAAGATGTTTCTGGCCTGTTATGCGTTTCAAGTGGTTAGCTACATGAATATCACTTTTACAAACAGATCAGTTCAAATACATCGAATCCCAGTTGTTGGATGGCCCGTACTGCAATTCCTGCTGTTCTGGCCTTTTTTAAGCTTATCCCAGTGGTTTGTGCTGGAAATCACTTTTTTACCCCAGCTTAAGTTCAGATACATAGACTCACGGTTGTTGGCTGCCCGTATGAATTCATGATGTTTCTGGCCTGTTTTAAGCGTTTCAAGTGGTTTGCTGATGAAAATCACTTTTACAACAGAATCGGTTCCTAATACATAGAATCACCGTTGTTGGATGCCAGTATGCAATTCATGTGATTTCTGGCTGTTTTTATACGCGTTACACGTGGTTTGCAGCATTGGAAATCACTTTTTACCCACCAGAATCAGTTCCACAACATGAATCACAGTTGTTGGATGCCAGTATGCCAATTCATGATGTTTCTGCTGTTTTAAGCGTTTTCAAGTGGTTTGCTGGATGAATTTCCCTTGTACAACAGAATCAGTTCATAACATAGACTCAGAGTGTTTGGATGCCAGTATGCAATTCATGATGTTTCTGGCCAGTTTTGAGCGTTTTCAAGTGGTTTTTTGCATGAATATCCTTTTACAACAGGAATCAGTTCAAATACATAGACTCACCGTAGTTGGATGCCCGTATGCTATTCATGGTGTTTTTGGCCTGTTTTAAGCGTTTCAAGGGGTTTGCTGCATGACATCCACTTTTACAAAACCGAATAAGCTCAAATACTTAGAATCACAGTTGTTGGTTCCCAGTAAGCCAATCCTTGATGTTTCTGCCTGTTTAGCGTTTCAAAGGTTTGCTGCATGAAATCACTTTTCACAGAATCAGCTCAAATACATAGATCCCAGGTTGTTGGGATGCCAGGATGCAAATCATGATGTTTCTGGTGTTTAAGCGGTTTCAAGTGTTTGCTTTATGAAAATCACTTTTACAACAGAATCAGTTCCAAATACATAGAAATTTCACAGTTGTGGATGCCACTATGCAATCAGCTGGTTTCTGGCGTTTTAACAGCGTTTCAAGTGGTTTGACCTGAATATCCACTTTGTTACAACAGACTCAGTTCCCAAATACAATAGAATCACGTTTTTGGATGCCAGTATGCCATTCATGCTGTTCTGGCTGTTTTAAGCTTTTCAAGTTGGTTTGCTGCAAGAAACTCTGTTTTACCACGATTCAGTTTCAGATAACATAGAATCAGTTGTTGGGATGCAGTAAGCAATTGATGATGTTTGGCCTGTTAGCGTTTCAAGTGGTTTGCTGCATGAACATCAATTTACAACGCATCGGTTCACAATCCATAGAATCACAGATGTGGATGCCAGTATGCAATTCATGCTGTTTCTGGCAGTTTTAAGGTTTCCCGTGGTTTGCTGCTGACCACATCACTTTTACCCGACTCCAGTTTCACTACATGAAGCACAGTTGTTGGCGCCGAATGCAGATCATGCGTTTCTGGCCTGATCTTAAGCGTTTCAAGAGGTTAGCTGCTGGCTAATTCACTTGTCCAAAGATCAGTTCATTTACCTCGAATCAGAGTTGTTGGCTGCAGTCTGCAATTCATGAGGGTGTTATCTGGCCTGTTTTGAGCGTTTCAAGAGGTTATTTGCTGACCTATCACAATTTACAACAGCCTCAGTTCCAAAACATCGAATCCCAGTTGTTGGATTGCCCGAATCAATTCATGGAGTATTAGGCCTGTTTTTTATATTATATTCGCGTATCCCCGTAGGTTTGCTGCCCCCCCCCCCCCCCCCCCCCCAGAAACTTCCCATTATTACCCCAGCCTAAGCTCCAAACTTCGACTCCAGTTGTTGGATATCCCGTATGCCAAATTCATGGCTGTTTAATATTATTATACCCCCCCCCCCCCCCCCCCCCACCCCCCCCCCCCCCCCCCCCACCCCCCATATTATTATTATATATATTTGCCGTTTTAAGCGTTGCCAAGTGGTTTGCTGCATGCAAACTCACTTTTACCAAAGACTCAGCTCAAATACATAGAATCCAGTTGTTGGATGCCCGTATGCATATCATGATGTTTCTGGCAATCCAACCACCTGTGATTCTATGTTTTGAGCTGATTTGTTGTAAAAAGTGTTTTCCATGCAGCACACACCCTTGAAACGCTTACAACAGGGCCCGCAACATCGATGAATGGCATACTGGAATCCAACAACTGTGCTTCTACGTATTTGGCTATTTCGTTGTAAAAAGTGAAATTTATGCCAGCCAACCACTGAAACGCTTAAAAAGTCAGGCCAAAACACCCAATGCCATGCATACTTGGCTGATCCCAACAACTGTGATTTTTATGTATTAGGAACCTGATTCTGATGTAAATTGTGACTATTCTGCAAAAAACCCACTTGAAACGTCAAATACAGGCCCAGACAACATCCATGCATTGCATACTGGGCACTCCCAACAACTCTGCTTCTATGTATAAGAAACTGATTCTGTTGTACCAAAGTGAACATTCCTGCAGCTACACCACTTGAAACACTTTAAAACAGGCCAGACAACATCATGAATTTCATTCTGGCATCCAACAACTGTGATTCTCGGAATTTGAATGAATCTGTGGTGTCAAAAGTGATTTTCATGCAGACCTCCCTTGAAAACGTGTGTCTTACAACAGGCCAGAAACATCATGTACTTGCATACTGGCATCCCTACCACTGTGATTCTATGTATTTGACCGAGTTCTGCTTGATAAATAGATTTTTTCATGCAGCAAACCACATGAAACGCTTTTTAACAACCAGGCCCGAAACCCTGAATTGCATACTGGCATCAACACCTGTGATTTCTGTATCTGAACTTAATTGTATGGTCAAAGTGACTATTCATGCAGCAAACCACTTGTGAAAAGCTTAATTAAAAACAGGCCTAGAAACATCATGAATGGCAGATGGCATCCAAACATACTGTGATTCTATTGTATTTGAACCTGATTCTGATGTAACAGTGAAATCCTGTAGCAATCCACTTGAAACGCTTTTTAAAACATGCCCGAAATCAAGAATTGCCATACGGGCTCCACCAACTGTGATTCTACTGTATTGTGACTGATTTCTGTTGTAAAGGATTTTTCAAAAAGAACCCCACTTGACACGCTTTTTTAAAACAGGCCCAGCAAACATATGAATGCATCCTGGCATCCAAAACTATGCTTCTATGTATATTGAGTGATTCTGTTGTAAAGTGAATTTCATGGCAGCAACACCACTTGAAACGCTTTTAAAACAGGCCCCAGATACTCCATGAAATGATACTGGAATCCAAACCAACTGTGATTCTACGTATTTGAGCTTATTCTGTTGTAAAAGTGATTTCAGGCAGCCAAACCACTTGAAACGCTTTTAAAACAGGCCAAAAACACCCTGAATATGCATTGGCATCACAACTGAGATTCTAAGTCATTTGCACTGATTCAGTTGTTAAGTGGATATTCCTGCACCAAAACCACTTGAAACGCTCCAAAACAGGCCAGCACATCATGAATTGCATATGGCATCCAACCACTGAATTCTATGTATAAGTCACTGATTCTGTTTCTACCAGTTGAAATTCCTGCAGCAACACCTTGAAACGCTTAAAACCGGCCAGAAACATCATGAATTGCCTACTGGACATCCACCAAACTGTGATGTCTCTTGTATTTGAACTGATTCTGTGGTAAACGTGATTTTTCATGCTAGCCAACCCACTTGAAACCGCTTTTAAAACAGGGCCGCACCCTTCATGCATTGCATACTGGCAATCCCACAACTGTGATTTCTATGTATTTGAACGAATCTGTTGTAACAAAATGCTTTGCCTTGCCGCCATACCACTTGTGTAACGCCTTTTTAAAAAGGCCAGACACATCATGAATTGCATACTGGCATCCAACAACTGTGATTTATGTATCAGACCTTCACTCTGTGGTCAACGTGATTTTCAGCAGCAAACACTTGAAAAGCTTAAAACAGGCCAGACCTACAACATGAATTGCATACTGGCAATCCAACAAACTAGAGATTCTAGGTATTTGACTGCTTTGTAGTGTTACACAATGTGAAAAACAAAGCCAAAAATTTTATTTTTATTTTTTTATATGTAGCACCCCACCTTGAAAACGCTTAAAACAGGCCGAAACATCATGAATTGCATCTGGCATCCAACAACTGTGATTTTTATGTCTTTGAACTGATCTGTTGTACAAGTGAAATTCCGTGCAGCAAACCACTCGAAACGCTTAAAACAGGACAGAACACCTCATGGAATTGATACTGGCATACAACACTACCTTTGTTTTTTTTTTGCGTCTATGTATTTGATACAATTCTGTTGTAAAGTGAATTTCGTATGCCGCAAAACCACTTGAAACGCGTTAAAACCAGAGCCAGCAAACTCGCTGAATTGCATGACTGGGCATAATCAACTGTGATATTATGTATTTGAACTGCTTCTGTTGTTACAAATTGGTGAAATTCCCTGCTGCCAAACCCACTCGAAACGCCTTAAAACCGGCCCAGAAACATCCATGAGAGGCATACTGGCATACAAACTACTTTGATTCTATGTATTTGACCCGATTCTTTTTGTAAAAGTGCATTTCACTGCAGCAAACCACTTGAAACGTTTAAACAGGCCAGAAACATCCTGAATTGATACTGGCTCCACAGACAACTGTGATTCTATGTATTTGAACTGATATCTGTTGTACAGTGAACTTCCAGCAGCCACCCCTCCCGAACACGCTTTTAAACAGGCAGAACAACATCATGAATTCGGGCGTTCTGCTCTCCCATAAATTCATCCTATGGGCGGGGAGAGTGCGATGAGAATTTTAGCCGTTGCATTGTAGATAGGGTAAACACTTTCCTTCGGCAACTTCCGGTTCTTTCTGCCCGGCGCAATTTCTCTAAATGGTTTAGTGTTTTCGTCATTTTTCTGTGTTGAATCGGTGTTTATATGGTTCACGAGTGCCGCGCTCATTGTCGTCTTCTCTGAATGTAATCTTATGAATGCGAACTTCCTTCTCATTGGTACCATCTGTCACTTGCCCCACACAGCCGTTTTCGTTCACTCGCCGCCTTGTCATCTTCTTTCTAAATCTTCATACAACACCATTCGCCGTTGAATAGCAACAACAATTCCTCCTTTCGTTTTCCCACTCTGCAAATACCCTTTCGCTTCAAACCTTTACGCAATTCAGGCACAGACAACTGTATTTGTTGTTATCGTGCGCCATATTCGCATGTATGAAAATAACGGAAGTGAACTGGGCTAACAACCGGTGTCATATTTTGGATCACAGCGCGTCAGTGGATGATTTTGGGAGTGCAGAACGCACCGATTGCATACTGGCATACAACTATGTTGATTCGATGTATTTGAAAAAGGAATACTGTTGTAAAAAGTGAATTTCATGCAGCAAACCACCTTGAATCGCCATAAAACAGGCCAGGGAACATCATGAATTGATACTGGCCTCCACAACTGCGATTCTATGTATTTGACTGATTATGTTGTAAAGTGATTTTCATAAAGCACACCACTGCAAACGCTTTAAAACAGGAGAAACCCAGACTTGCATACTGGCATTCCCACAACTGTTTGACTTCTATTGGTATATGAGCTTATTTGTTGTACAAAAGTGATTTTACAATGCAGCAAACCCCGTGAAACGCTCTAAAACCGGCCAGAAACATCAGAATTGCGATCTGGATCAACAACTGTGATTCTAAGTATTTGCGCTTATTAGTTGTAAACAGTGATTTTTCCTGAGCAAACCACTGAACGCTTTTGAAACACAGGCAACAAACACCCTGAATTGCCTACGGCATCCAACATGTGATTCTATGAATATGAACCTGATTCAGCTTTTTGTAAAAGTGATATTCATGCAAAAAACCATTGCAACGTTCACACCAGGCCCCGACAAACCCTTCATGAATTGGCATATGGCATCCAACAACTCTGAATTCCCTGTATTATGATGATTCTGTTTGTACAGTGAAATTCCTGCAGCACACACTTTGAAACCGCTTAAAACAGGCCGAAACATCAATGAATTGCCTACTGGGCATCCAACAACTGTGGATTCTATGTATTTGAACTGATTCTGTGGTAAAGTGATTTTCATGCAGCAACCCACTTGAAACGCTTCAACCAGGGCCCGCAACATCATGAATTGCATACTGCATCCAAACACTGTGATTCTATTGTTATTGACCGGATTCTGTTGTACACATTGATTTTCATGCCCGCAAACACTCTGTAACGCTTAAAACAGGCCCCAGAAACCATCAAGAATTGCATACTGGGCATCAACAACTGTGATTCTATGTATTCTGAACTTATTCTGTGGTCAAAGTTGATTTTCATGCCAGCACCCCACGCTGAAACGCTTAAACAGGCCAGAAACATCATGAATTGCCATACTGGCATCCAAACAACTGTGTATTCTATGTTTTGACAGATTCTGTTGTAAAAGTGAAAATTCATGCAGCAAACCCTTGATCGCATAAAACAGGCACGAAACATCATGAATAGATACTGGCTCCAAACACACTGTGATTCTATGTATATGAAATGATTCTATGGTAAAAGTTGCTTTTTTCTGCATCCAACCACTTGAAACGCTTGAAAACGGCAGAACATCCTTTGAATTGCCATTACTGCATCCACCAAGACTGAGATTCTATGTATTTGAATGCTTCTGTGGTAAAAGTGGATTTTCATGCCGCCCCAACCATTGCAACGCTTAAAACTGGCCAGAAAACATCATGAATTGCAAACTAGGGACAAGACAACCTGTTACTGTGAGTTCTCTGTATTTTCAAACTGATTCTGTGGTAAACAGTGTTTTCATGCAGCCAAACCACTTGAACACGCTTAAACAGGCCAGAAACCTCATGAATGCATACTGGCATCCAACAAACTTTGATTCTATGTCTTTGAATCTTGATTCTGTTGTAAAACGTGATTTTCCTAAAGCAACCCATGAAACGCTTCAAACAGGCCAGAAACTCATGAAATGCATTACTGGGCATCAACACACTGTGATTCTATGTCTTTGAGCTGTTTCTGTTGGTAAAAGTGATTTTCATGCAGCAAACCACTTGACACGCTTAAAAACAGGCCAGCCACATCTTGACGTGCATACTGGAATCCAACAACAGTGATTTCTAAGTATGTGGAAAGGCCTGTTTGTTGTACAAGTGGATTTTCCTGCAGCAAACCCCTCATGAAATTGCATATGGCATCCAACAACTGTGATTCTATGTATTTGCATTCTGTTGTAAACAAGAGATATTCATGCAACAAAACCATTGCAAACGCTCCAAACAGGCCAGAAACCTCATGAATTGCATACTGGATCCAACACTCTGGATTCTCTGTATATGCAACTGGATTTCTGTTGTCACGTGAAATTCCATGGCCAGCAATCCACTTGAAACGCTTTACACACAGGCCAGAAACATCATGAATTGCATATGGCATCCAACAACTGAGATCTTGTCTATGCACTGATTCCTGTGGTCAAAGGATTATCATGCAGCAAACACCACTTGAACGCTTAAAACAGGCCAGAAACATCATGAATTGCATATGGCATCAAACAACTGTGATTCTATGTATTTGAACTGATTCTGTTGTAAAATTGATTTTCATGCAGCAAACCACTTGAAACGCTTAAAAACCAGGCCCGAAGTGCAATCAATGAATTGCATTACTGGCATCCCCAACAACTGTGATTCTATGTATTGAACTTTAGCTGTGTACAAGTGTTTTCTGCAGCAACACCCACCTTGAAAGCTTAATAACAGGCCAGAAACATCATGAATGCCTACTGGCTCCAACAACTTTGATTTGTATGTCATAGAACTGCTTCTGTTGTAACCAGTGAAATTCCTGTCGCAAACCACTTGCAACGCTTCAAACAGGCCCAGCCACACATGAATTGATTACTGGATCAACAACTGTGATTTTAGTATTTGAACTGATTTGTTGTCAAGTGATTTCTCATAAAGCAAACACCTTTGAAGCTTAAAAACAGGCCGCAACAACGATGCATTGCATATGGACCAACAACAGTGATTAATTCTATGTATTGAGCAGATTCTGTTTTTGTAAAATTGATTTTTTCCAAGCCCAGCACCCCACTAGCAACGCTTAAACAAACAGGCCAGAACACATCATGAATAGCATACTGGCAGTTCCAACAACTGAGCTTTAAGATTTGAGCTTATTTGTTGTAAAAGGGATTTTCCATGCCAGCCAACCACTTGAAACGCTTTAAAAACAGGCCAAACCACCATGATTTGCATCTGGCATCCCCACAACTGTATGATTCAATGTATTTGAAACTGATTCTGTTGCTACAGTGATATTCAATGCCAAAATCCACTTGAACGCTCAACAACCGGCCAGAAACATCATGAATGTATACTGGCATCCAACAACTCTGTTCTATATGTCTATGAACTGATTCCTGGTGTACAAGTGAAATTCATCGCAGCAAACCCACTTTGAAACGCTTAAAACAGGCCAGGAAAACTCATGCAATTGCATACTGGCACTCCCACACACTGTGATTCTATGTATTTGAACAGATTCAGTGGTAAAAGAGAATATCATGCCGTCAAACCCACCTTGAACGCTTTTATTAACACAGGCCCGAAACCATCATGAATTGCAAATGGCCATCCAACAACCCCTGTGATTTACTGTATTAGAACCGATTCTGTTGTAACAAATTGATATTATGCGGCAAAACCATTGAACGCTTTTAAGACAGGCCAGAAACTTATGAATTGCATACTGGCTCCAACAAACTGTGATTCGGAAGTATCTGAACTTAATTTGTGGTTTAAAAGTGGAATTTCAAGCAGCACACAACTTGCCAAAGCTTACAACAGGCAGAAACCTCCCATGAATTTGCATACTGGCAACCAACAACAGTGTTCTAAGTGAGTTGAACTGATTTTTCAGTGGTAAAGTGAAAATCACTGTAGCAAACCCATTGAAACGCTTAAAACAGGGGCAGAACACCTCCTGAATCTGCATACTGGCATTCCAACAACTGTGTTTTATGTATTTGCCCTGCTTTGGTGTTTGTCAAAGTGAAATTCCCTGCCGCCAACCACTCAGAAACGCTTAAAACAGGCCAGAAAACTATCCTGAATTGCATACTAGGAATCCAACAACTGTGATTCTAGAATTTGCGCTTTTTGATGTACAATGATTACATGCAGCAAACCCACTTGAAACGCTTAATAACAGGCAGAACAACACACTGATTGCATATCTGGCCTCCAACAACTGAGAATCTATATGTATTAGACCTGATGTCTGTTGTAAAAGTGTTCTTCCATGCAAAAAACCCACTTGCACGCTCACAACAGGCAGAAACATCATGAATTGCCATACTGGATCCAACAACTTCGATTTATGTATAATGAACGTGCTTCTGTTGTAACCACGTGAAATTCATGCAGCAAACCCACCTTGAAACGCTTAAAACCGGCCGAAACATCATGAATTGATACTGTCATCCAACAACTGTGCTTCTATGTATTTGCTCCTGATTCAGTGGTAAAGTGTGTTTTTCTGCAGCAAACCACTTGAACGCTTAAAACAGGCCCCGATACCATCATGAACTTGCATTACTGCCGCCAAAACTGTGATTCTATGTTATTTGCACGCGATTTTGTAGTAAAATTGATTTTCCTGCAGCCCCACTTGAAACGCTTAAAACAGGCCAGAACACATCATGACTTGCATACTGGCAATCCAACCACTGTGATTCTATGTATCTGAACCTTACTCTGTGGGTAAAAGTGATTTTCCATGCAGCAACCCACTTGAACAAGCTTTAAAACAGGCCTAGAAAATCATGAATTGCGATACTAGGCATCCACAACAACTGAGATTCTATGTATTAGACCTGATTCGTTTGTCAAAGAGAAATTCAGTAGCAAACCAATAGCAACGCGTAAAACCGGCAGAAACCTCATGAATTGCATTTACTGGCATCCAACAACTGTGATTTTATGTATTTGAACTGATTTGTTGTAAAAGTGAAATTCCTGCAGCAAACACTCGAACCCTTCAAACAGGCCAGAAACATCATGAATTGCATACTGTCATCCAAACTACTGTGATTCTATGTATTTGAAAACATTCTGAAGTAAAAGTGATATTTATGCAAGCAACACCACCCTTGACAAGCTAAAACAGGCCAGAAACCATGCATGATTGCAAACTGGCATCCAACTACCACCTGGGATTCTATGTATTTTGAATGATTTCTGTATGTAAAAGTGGTGAACTTCTGACTGCCAAACTCTCGAAACGCATAAACCGTCCCGATCACATCATGAATTGCATACTGGCAGACAACTACTGTGATTCTATGTATTTGAACCCGAATCTTTTGTAACAGTGGATTTATGCAGCAAACCACTTGAACCGCTTTAAAACAGGCCAGAAACATCATGAATATGCATACTGTCCAACACTGTGATTTTTGTATTTGCAACTGATCTGTGTACCGTGAAATTCCGTGCAGCAACCCCATCGAAACGCTTAACACAGGCCCCAAACATCATGACATTCGGGGTTCCTGCTCTCCCAAAATACCATACCGTATGGGCGGGGGAGCGACTGAATTTGAGGTGTGCATTATGGGTACACTTGCCTTCGCAGACTTCCGGTTCTTTCTGCCCCGGCGCAATTTTCTCTAAATGGTTTTAGTGTTTCGTCAAGTTTCTGTTGATCGTTTTTTATCCATGGGCCGTCACCGTGTGCGCGTAATTGTCGATCATCATGATTGAAAACTTTCAAGAATGAGGAACTTCATTCTCATTGGTACCATCTGTCCCTTGCACACACCGCGTTTACGATCCTCTGTTTCCTCGCTGTCATCTTCTACTAAATTTTCCATAAAACACCATGTCCCGCTGTTGTTTGAACTAGCAACACACAATTCCTCCTTTTCGTTTTCCCACCCTGCAATACCCTTTCGCTTCAACCTTTCAGCACTTCAGGCACTGTCCACCGTTTGTTGTTTTCGGTGAGCCATATTCGCACATTGTATGAATCACCCGGTAGTGCACAGGCAAACCAACGGTGTCATATTTTGATCACCGCCGCGCTCAGGGATGCAATTTTGGAGCGCGGAACGCCGAATTCATGATGTTTCTGGCCTGTTTTAAGCGTTTCGAGTAGGTTTGCTGCATGAATTTCACTTTTACAACAGAATCAGTTTCAAATACATAGAAATCACAGTTGTTAGGATGCCAGGTCATGCCTATTCATGCTGTTTCTGGCCTGTTTTAAGGTTTCAAGTGGTTTGCTGCCATGAAATTCATTTTACAAAAAGAATCCGGTTCACATACAATAGAGTCACCAGTTTGTTTGCCAGTATTGCAATTCATGAAGTTTCTGGCCGGTTTACGCGTTCGAGTGGTTTGCAGCAGGAATTTCACCACTTTTACAACAGAATCAGTTCAAATACATAGAATCACAGTCTTGTTGGATGCCAGTAGCAATTCATGATGTTTCTGGCCTGGTTTAAGCGTTTCAAGTGGTTTAGCTGCATGAAAATTCACTTTTACAACAGAATCAGTTTCAAATACATAGAATCACAGTTGTTGTATGCAGTATGCAATTCATGATGTTTCTGGCCTGTTTTTAAGCGTTTCGAGTGGTTTGCTGCAGGAAATTTCACCTTTTACAACAGAAATCAGTTCAAATACATAAAATCACAGTTGTTGGATGCCAGTATGCAATTCATGATGTTTCTGGCCTGTTTTAAGCGTTTCAAGTGGTTTGCTACTTGAAATTTCACTTTTACAACAGAATCAGTTCAAATACATAGAATCACAGTTGTTGGATGCCAGTTCACATGCAATTCATGATGTTTGGCCTGTTTTAAGCTTTTCAAGTGGTTTGTGCTGCATGAAATTCACTTCTTTACAACAGATTCAGTTTCAGATACATAGATCACAGTTGTTGGCTGCCGTATGCAATTCTTGATGTTTCTGGCCTGTTTTATGCGTTCACGTGGTTTGCTGCATGAAACTCCCTTTTACAACAGATTCCGGTTCACTACCTAGAATCACAGTTGTTGGATGCCAGTAATGCCAATCATGTTGTTTCTGGGCGCTGTTTTAAGGTTTCCAAGATGGTTGCTGCATGGCACATCTCACTTTTTACCACAGAATCACCCCCCCCCCCCCCCCCACCCCCCCCCTGTTCAAATACTTAGAATTCACAGTTGTTGGATGCCAGTATGCACTTTCATGATGTTTCTGGACCTGTTTAAGGTGTCAAGTGGTTTGTGGCTATGAATTTCACTTGTCCAACAGACTCAGTTTCAATATACATAGAATAGCGTTGTTGGATGCGTATGCAATTTCATGCTGTTTTGGCCTGTTTTGAGCGTTTCAAGTGGTTTTTTGCATGAATATCCTTTTACAACCGAATCAGTTTCAAATACATAGGAATCACAGTTGTTGTATGCCAGTATGCAATTCATGGTGTTTTTGGCTGTTTAAAGCGTTTCAAGGGGTTTGCTGCATGAAAATCACTTTTACCAACAGACATACGCACAATATTTTTTTCGTTTTTTTTCTTCTTAGGAATCACGTTGTAAGGATTCCCGTATGCAATTCATGATGGTTTTCTGCCTGTTTTTTATGCGTTTCGAGTGGTTTGCTGCAGAATTTCATTTTTACAACAGGAATTCAGCCCCCCCTGTTTTCAACTACATAAAAAAATCACAGTTGTTGATGCCAGTATGCAATTCCTGATGTTTCTGGCCTGTTTAAGCGTTTCCAGGGTTTGCTACATGAATTTCACTTTTACCACAGAATCAGTTCCACATACATCGAATACAGTTGTTGGATGCCAGTATGCAATTCATGATGTTTCTGGGCTGTTTTAAGCTTTTCAAGTGGTTTGCTGCATGGAAAATCACTTTTACCACAGCTTAAGTCAGATACATCGAACACAGTTGTTGGAAGCAGTATGCCATTCATGATGTTTTGGCCTGTATTAAGCGTTCAAGTGGTTGTGCCTGAAAATCAATTTTGTATCACCAGAATCGGTTCAAATACATGATCAGACAGTTGTTGTATGCCAGTTGCAATTCATGATGTTTCTGGCCTGTTTTAGGTTTCCGTGGTTTTGCTGCATGAAAATCACTTTTACCACAGAATCAGTGCAACTACATAGAAATCACAGTTGTTTGGAAGCCAGTAGTGTCCTTCATGGATGTTTCTGGCCTGTTTTAAGGATTCATTGGTTTGCCTGCCATGAATTTCCTTGTAACAGAAACAGTTCATATCCATAGAATCAGGAGTTTGTTGGATGCCAGTATGCAATTCATGATGTTTCTGGCCTGTTTTGAGCGTTTCAGTGGTTTTTTGCATGAATATCACTTTTACAACAGAATCAGTTCAAATACATAGAATCACAGTTGTTGGATGCCAGTATGCAATTCATGGTGTTTTTGGCCTGTTTTAAGCGTTTCAATGTGGTTTGCTGCACTGACATAAGGCTTTTTTTCAAATACTTAGAATCACAGTTGTTGGATTCCAGTATTGCATTCATGATGTTTCTGGCCTGTTTTAGCGTTTCACGTGGTTTGCTGCATGAAAACTCACTTTACCAACAGACTCAGCCAAATACAAAAGCATCACAGTTGTTGGATGCCAGTATGCATTCCATGATGTATCTGGCCTGTTTTAAGCGTTTCAAGTGTTTGCTTTCTGAAAATCACTATTTACAACATAAACAGATCACCTCATAGACCACAGTGTAGGATCGCCAGTATGCAATGTCATGATGTTTTGGCTAGTTTTAAGCGGTTTCAAGTGGGTTTGCTACCGAATTTCACTTTTACAACAGGAATCAGTTCAACCTCCATAGAATCCACAGTTGTTGGATGCCCGTATGCAATTCATGATGTTTCTTGCTGTTTAGTTTTCCGTGGTTTGCTGCTGACATCCTAATACCACAGATTAAGGTTCGTACATAGAAACACAGTTGTGTGATGCCCAGTAATTGCAATTCATGTGTTTCTGGCCTGTTTTAAGGCGTTTCAATGGTTGCTGCATGAAAATCAATTTTACAACAGGAATCGTTCAAATACAGAATCACAGTTGTTGGATGCCAGTATGCATTTCATCTGTTACTGGCCTGTTATAGCGTTTCAAGTGGTTTGCTGCCTGGAAATCCACGTTTCCACAGAATCAGTTCACATACATCGAAATCCACGTTGGTTGATGCCAGTCTGCAAATCCAGATGTTTTGGCCTGTTTTACGCGTTTCAAGTGGTTTGTGCATGCATTTCACTTGCTACAAACCAGCACTCAGTTCCATTAAAACCTAGAACAGCGTTGTTGGATGCCCGTATGCATCATGCTGTTTCTGGCCTGTTAGAGCGTTCAAGTGTTTTATTGCATGAATATCACTTTTACACAACAGAATTCATTTCAAATACATTCGATCACAGTTGTGGATGCAGTATGCCATTCATGTGTTTTTGGCCTGTTTTTAAGCGTTTTATTTCAAGTGGTTTGCTGCCTGACCACATCACTTTTCCCAACAGGAATCCGCTCCACTACTTACGACTCACCGTTGTTGGATTCCCGACTGCCCCTACCTGAAGTTTCTGCCTGTTTTACGCGTTTCAAGAGGTTTGCTGCATGAAAATCACTTTTACACCAGAATCAGTGCAAAAACATAGAATCACAGTTGTTGGATGCCAGTTGGCACTTCATGCTGTTTCTGGCTGTTTTAACGCGTTTCAAGTGGTTTGCTTTATGCAACTCACTTTTACAACGCAGCCTCCAGTTCAAATTCATAGCCTCACGTTGTTGGAAGGCCAGTATGCATTTCATGCTGTCTCTGGCCTGTTTACAGCGTTTCAATTGAATTCAGAAATAAACCCCCCCCCCCTCCCCCCCCCCCCCCCCCCCCCCCCCTCAAACCCCACCCCCCCCCCCCCCCCCCCCCCCCCCCCCCCCCCCCCCCCACCCCCCCCCCCCACCCATATATATTAATATATCCATGGGAAAATCACTTTTACCACAGACTCGTTGAAATACAAAGAAGCACGTTGTTTGACCCTAGTTTGATTTCATGATGTTTCTGGCCGGTTTTAAGCGTTTCAAGTGTTTGCTGCATGAAAAATCACTTTTACCACCGAATCAGTTCAAATACTTAGCATATCACAGTTGTTGGAGCCAGTTATGCAATTCATGATGTTTCTGGCCTGTTTTTACAGCCGTTTCAAGTGGTTTGATGCATGAAATCACTTTTACCATAGAATTCCATTTCAAATAATAGAACTCACTGTTGTTGGATGCAGTCTGCAAATCAAGCTGATTCTAGATGTTTTAAGCGTTTCAATGGTTTGCTGCATGAATTTCACATTTACAACGAATCCGTTCAATAAATAGATCACGTGTTGGATGCAGTCTAGCAATTCATGATGTTTCTGGCTGTTTTAAGGTTTCCTTGGTTTGCCAGCTGAAACTCACTTTTTACCACAGATAACGTTCAGTTAATAGAATCACAGTTGTTGGAAGGCAGATGCAACATGATGTTTCTGGCCTGTTTTACGCCGTTTCAAGTGGTTTGCTGCATGAAATCAATTTTTACAACCGCCGTTCAAATCACATAGACTCCGATGTTGGTGCCCGTAAGCAATTCATGATGTTTCTGGCCTGTTTGTAAGCGTTTTCAAGTGGTATGCAGCTGAAAATCACTTTTACCACAGAATCTGTGTGCAAATACATAGCATCACAGGTTGTGGATTGCTCAGTATGCATTCCATGATGTTTCTGGACTGTTTTAAGCGTTTCAAGTGGTTTGCCTGCTGATTTCGACTTTTTACACAGATCTGTTCCATATACATAAGAATAGAGTGATGGAGTGCCAGTCATGCAATTCATGATGTATCGGGCCCTGGTTTTGGCGCGTTTCCACGTGGTTTTTTGCATGAATATCATTTTACAACAGAATCAGTCAAATACATAGACGCCAGTAGTTGGATGCCAGTATGATGTTCATGGTTTTTTTTGGCTGTTATCGCGTTTCAAGTGGTTTGCTGCAGGACCCTTGCCATTTTTTACAACAGATAGCTCAAATACTTCGAATCACAGTGGTTGGATGCAGTATGCAATTCATGCTGTTTCTGGCCTGTTTAAAGCGTTTCACAAGTGGTTGGCTGCAGAAACTCACTTTTCCAAACCGATCAGCTCAAGACAAACTAGATTCCAGTTGTTGATGCCCAGTATGCACTACATGCTGTTTCCGGCCTGTATAGCGTTTCACGTGGTTTGCTATATGAAAATCACTTTTTACAACAGAATCAGATCAAATCCATAGCATCGCAGTGTTGGATTGCCCCATATGCCATTCATGATGTTCTGGCCTGTTTTTAGTTTTTTTTCCAAGTGGTTTGCAGCATGAAATTCACTTTTACACCAGATCGTTAAATACTAGATCACAGTGTTGTATGCCCGTAAGCCACTCGGGCGTTCTGCTCCTCCCAAACTTTTATCACTGAGCCGGCGCTGTGATCAAACAAATGACACCGTTTGTGCCAGTGCACTTCCGGTTGATTTCTTCTAATGGCGCATATGGCACCCGAAACACACCACAACGATTGACCCGTGCTGAATTGCTGTGAAAGGTTGACGCGCCAGGGGATTTGCCGTGGGGGAAAACGACAAGGAGGCATTGTGTTGCTAGATTCACCGCGCGGATGGAGTATATGAAGGGCTTTAGCCAGAAGATGACACGCGAGCAGAGTGAACGCAACGGCTGTGTGAGCAGTGACAGATTGAAACAATGCGCAAATGAAGCACTCCCCCCCCCCCCCCCCCCCCCCACTCCTTCTCATTCATGACGTTTTCAATCCTGAGACGCCCAATTATAGGCGGCACACCTTGAAGCCCCTGATAAAACGGATTCAACAGAAAATGACGAAAACCCTAAACCATTTAGAGAAAATGCGCCGGGCAGAAAGAACCGGGGAAGTTGCTGTTTACCAAAATGCCACGCAAAATTTCCGTCGTCCCCCGCCATCGATGGAATTTTGGGAGAGCGAACGCCCGAATTCCTGCTGTTTCTGGCCTGTTTTAAGCGTTCGAGTGGTTTTGCTGCAGGAATGTCACTTTTACAACCAGAATCAGTTCAAATAATAGAATCACCAGTGTTGGATGCCAGTATGCAATTCATGCTGTTTCTGGCCTGTTTAAGCGTTTCAGAGTGTTTGCTGCATGAAATTTCACTCTATTACAAAAGAATCGGTTTCAAATACATAGAATCACCGTTGTTGGATGCCAGTATGGCAATTCATGATGTTTCTGGCCTGTTTTAAGGCGTTTCAAGTGGTTTGCTGCATGACTTTTCACCACTTTTACCAACAGACTCCCGTTTCAAACTACATAGATTCACAGTTGTGGATGCCCGTATGCAATTCATGATGGTTTCTGGCCTGTTTTAAGCGTTTCAAGTGTTTGCTGCATGAATTTCACTTTTACAACAAGACTCTAGTTTCAAATAACATAGAAAAAATCACAGTTGTTGGATGCCCAGGTATGCTATACATGATGTTTCTGGCCTGTTTTAGCGTTTCAAGTGGTTAGCTGCATGAATTTTCACTTTTACAACAGAATCAGTTCAAATACATAGAACTCACAGTTGTTGGATGCCAGTATGCAATTCATGATGTTTTGGCCTGTTTTAATCGTTTCAACGTGGTTTGCTGCCTGACTTTCACTTTTACAACCGAATCGTGTTCCAAATACATTAGGGAATCACAGTTGTTGGATGCCAGTATGCAGATTCATGCTGTTTTGGCCGTTTTTAGCTTTTCAAGTGGTGTGCTGCCTGAAAATCACTTTTTACCACAGGATTACGTTCAGATCCATAGAATCACAGTTGTAGGATGCCAGTATGCAATTCCTGATGTTTCTGGCTGGTTAGCCGTTTAAGTGGTTTGTGCCTGCAAATCAATTTTCCAACAGAAACGGAATCAAATACATAGAATCCACAGTTTGATGGTGCCAGAATGCGATTCTGCTGTTCTGGCCTGTTTTAAGCGTTTCAGTGGTAGCTGGGCCTACATAAAAATCACTTTTACACAGAATCAGATCAACAATAATAGATCACTGTTGTTGGAAGCCCAGTATGCAATTCATGATGTTTCTGGCCTGTTTTAAAAACGTTTCAAGTGGTTTGCAGCATGAATTTATTGTACAAAGAATCAGTTCATATACTGAATCAGAGTTGTTGGATGCCCGTATGCAATTCTGATGTTTCTGGCCTGTTTTGAGGTTGCAAGTTTCAAGGTTTGACTGCATGAATAGCACTTTTGACAACAGAATTGTTTCAAATACATAGAATCACAGTATGGATGGCCAGTATGCAATTATGGTGTTTTGGCCTGTTTTAGCGTTTCAAGTGGTTTGCTGCTGAAAATCACTTTTACAAACAGAATAAGCTACAACTACTTTCACAGTTGTTGGATTCCAGTATGCAATTCATGATGTTTCTGGCCTGTTTTAAGGTTTCAAGTGGTTTGCTGCATGAAAATCACTTTTACAATCAGAATCAGTTCAATACATAGAATCACAGTTGTTGGATGCCAGTATGCAATTCATGATGTTTCTGGCCTGTTTTAAGCGTTTCAAGTGGTTTTGCTGCATGAATTCACTTTACAACAGATCAGTTCAAAGTACATAGAATCACAGTTGTTGGATGCCAGTATGCAATTCATGCTGTTTCTGGCTGTTTTAAGCGTTTCAAGTGGTTTGCTGCATGAATTTCACTTTTACAACAGAATCAGTTCAAATACATAGAATCACAGTTGTTGGATGCCAGTATGCAATTCATGATGTTTCTGGCCTGTTTTAAGCGTTTCAAGTGGTTTGCTGCATGAAACTCACTTTTACAACAGAATCAGTTCAAATACATAGAATCACAGTTGTTGGATGCCAGTATGCAATTCATGATGTTTCTGGCCTGTTTTAAGCGTTTCAAGTGGTTTGCTGCATGAATTTCACTTTTACAACAGAATCAGTTCAAATACATAGAATCACAGTTGTTGGATGCCAGTATGCAATTCATGATGTTTCTGGCCTGTTTTAAGCGTTTCAAGTGGTTTGCTGCATGAAATTCACTTTTACAACAGAATCAGTTCAAATACATAGAATCACAGTTGTTGGATGCCAGTATGCAATTCATGATGTTTCTGGCCTGTTTTAAGCAGTTTCAAGTTGGTTTGCGGCATGAATTTCCTTGTACAACCGCCATCAGTTCATCATAACATAGAATCACAGTTGTTGGATGCCAGTATGCAATTCCTGATGTTTCTGGCCTGTTTTGAGCGTTTCAAGTGGTTTGCTGCATGAATTTCACTTTTACACCAGAATCAGTTCAATACATCGAATCACAGTTGTGGATGCCAGTATGCAATTCAGGATGTTTTTGGCCCTGTTTTAAGGTTTCATAGTGGTTTGCTGCATGAAACTTCACTTTAACACACAGAATCAGTTCAAATTACATAGAATCACAGTTCGTTGGATGCCAGTATGCAATTCAGTGATGTTTCTGTCCTGTTTTAAGCGTTTCAAGAGGTTTGCTGCATGAACACTCACTTTTACAACAGAATTCAGCTCAAATACATAGAATCACAGTTGTTGGGTGCCACGTACTGCAATTCATGATGTTTCTGGCATCCAACAACTGTGAATCTCTGTATTATGGCTGAAATGTTGTACAAGTGATTTTCATGCAGCAAACCCACTTTGAACGCTTTAACAACAGGCCAGACACAATCCTGAACTTGCATACATGGAATTCAACAACTGTGATACTAAGTATATGAGCTTATGTCAGTTGTAAAACGTGTTTTTCATGCCAGCCTTAACCCTTGAACCACTTAAAACAGGCCAAACACCCCATGAATGCATATGGCATCCCCCCAACCACCCTGTGATTCCTATGTTATGAAACTGATTCTGTTGTACCAGTGATATTCTGCAACAACCACTTGAAGACCGCTCAAAACGGCCCAGCAACATTTCATTGAATTGATACTGCATCAACACACTCTGATTCTTGTATACTGAACTGCTTCGATGTCCCGTGAATTCATGCAGCAACCACTTGCAACGCTTTAATACAGGCCGAAAACATATGAATTGCATACTTGGCAGTCCCAACAACTGTGAATCTATGTATTTGAAAACTGATTCTGTGGTCACAGTGCTTTTACATGCAGAAACCCCTTGAAACGCTTCTAAACAGGCCAGACACATCATGACTTGCATATGGCATCCAACAACTGTGATTCTATGTATTTGACCCGATTCTGTTGTAAGCATTGATTTTCCTGCAGCCAAACCCCTTGGAAACGCTTAAACCGGCCAGAACCCTCCATGAATTGCATAACTGGATCCAACAACTGTGATTCCTAGGTATCTGAATTAATCTGTGGTAAAATTGATTTTCATTGCAGCAAACCCACATAGAAAGATTAAAAACCGGCCAGCAACATTCATGAAGTTGCCATACTGGCATCCAACAACTGTGATTCTATGTATTTGACCTGATTCTGTTGGAACACGTGAACATTCAGTGTAGCGAACCACTTGAAACGCCTTTAACACCAGGCCCAGAAAACATCCTGATTGCCTACTCGGCATCCCATCAACTGTAGATTCTATGTATTTGAATGATTCTTTTGTTAAAAGTGATTTACCATAACGCAACCCACTTGAAACGCTTAACCACAGCGCCAGAAAATCCTGACTTGCAAATGGCATCCAACAACAGTGATTCTTATGTATGTGAGCTGGATACTGTTGTAAAAAGTGCTTTTCATGCAGCAACCCTTGAAACGCTTTAATGAGAAGGCCATAACACATCCTGAATTGCCTACTGGAAAGTCCAACACTGTGATTCTAAGTGCTTTGAGCTGTATTCTGTTGTAAAAGTGATTTTCCTGCAGCAAACCACTGAAAGCTTAAAACAGGCCCACAAAACACCGTGGAATTGCCCTACTGGCATCCAACTCACTGTGATTCTATGATTTGAACTGATTTCTGTTGTAAAGTGATATTCATGCAAAAAACACCACTTGAAACGCTCAAAAACAGGCCCATGAAACCATCATGAATGGCCTCCTGGGATCAACAACTCTGATTCTATGTATATGATACTGATTCTGTTGTTCCCAAGTGACATTCAAGCCCGCAAACCCACTTGAACGCTTTAAAACAGGCCCGAAACATATGATTGGCATCCTGGCATCCAAACAACTCTGTGTGATTCTATGACTTTGACAACTGATTCCTGTGGGTAAAAGTGATTTTTCATGCAGCAAACAACTTGAACGCTTACCCCAGGCCGAAACATCATGACTTGCCTACCTGGCATCAACAACTGTGATTTATGATTTGAACGATTCGTTGTAAACTTGATTTTCATGCGCAAAACCACTTGAAACGCTTAAACAGCCCAGAACATCTGCATTGCCTCTGGCATCCAACACCTGTGCTTCTATGTATCTGAAATAATCTGTGGTAAAGTGATGTTCCATGCAGCAAACCACTTGGATAAGCGTTAAACCAGGCCCAGAAACTCAAGTATTTGATACTGGATCCAACAACGTGACTTTATGTATTGAAACTGATTCTGTGTAAAGTGAAATTCCTTGTAGCAAACCACTTGACACGCTTAAAACAGGCCCGAAACCTCATGAATGCATACTGGCATCCGACCAACTGTGATATTATGTCTTGGAACTGATTCTGTGTACAAATGAGAGGAAATACTGCAGCAAACCCACTGAACGCTATAAAACAGGCAGACACATCTGAATTGCCTACAGGAACTACACCTATGTGATTCTGTATTTTGAACACACTTCTGTTGTACAAGTGGAATTTCATGCCAGCCCCCCCACACCACTTTGAAAGCTTATAACACAGGGCCATGAACATCATGAATTGCCTACTGCCACCCAACCCACTGTGATTCTATGTATTGACAACTGTTCTGTTGTAAAAAGTGGTGAAATTTTCCTGCTGCAAACCCTCGAACCGCTTAAAAAATCCGGCCCGCCGAAACAGCATGAAATGCCATACTGGCCTTTACACCTACTGTGATTCTCTGTATTGAACGAATTCTTTTGTGAATTGATTTCATGCCGCAACCCATGAACGCTTAACAACAGGCCCGAACCATCATGAATTGCATATGGCATCCAACAACTGTGATTCTATGTATTTGAATGATTCTGTTGTACAAAGTGAATTCCTGCAGCAAACCCCTCGCACGCTTAAACAGGCCCCCAGAAACATCATGAATTGGGCGTTCTGCCTCTCCAAAATTCATCCGATGGGGCGGGGGGAGGCGATTGAAATTTTGCGTTGCATTATGGGTCACTTGCCTTCGGCAACTTCCGTTCATTCTGCCCGGCGCCATTTGTTCTCTAAATGGTTTCGTGTTTTCGTTCATTTTCTGTTGAATCGGTTTTATCCTTGGGCTTCAAGTAGTGTGCCGCGTAAATGCACGATCTTCTGACTGAAAACTTTTTTCCAGACTGCGAACGTCATCTCGGAGATGTTACCTTCTGTCACTTGCCCACACAGCCGTTTTCTTTCACCTGCTCGCTTGACATCTTTCTTCTAACTCTTCATAAAACACCATCCGTCGTTGAATAGCACCAACCATTCCTCCTTTCGTTTTCCACCAGACTGCAACTACCTTTCGCTTCACCTTTCACCGCCAATTCAGGCACTGTCAATTCGTTTGTTGTTTTCGTGAGCCATTATTCGCCATTGTTCTGAAATCAAACCGGAAGTGTAATGGGGCAACAATCGGTGTCATTTTTTTGTCACAGCGCGCTCAGTGGATGCAAATTTTGGGGAGAGTGCAGAAAAGCCGATGCCATATGGCATCACCAACTACTGGTGCATTCTAGGTATTTGACGGATTCTGGTTGTAAAAGTTGGGTATTTCATGCAGCAAACCACTTGAAACGCTTAAAACACGTGCAGAACCCCCTCATGAATTGACATACTGGCATCCAAACAACTGCGATTCTATGTTCTTTGAATGATTACAGTTGTAACAAGTGATTTTCCGTAACGCCAAACCACTTGACACGCTTAACGGCCAGACTCCCATCATGAATTGCATGCTGGGCATTCCAACAACTGTGAATCTATGTATTTGAGCTGAATTCTGTTGTGAAAAGTGCTTTTCCTGCAGCAACACTTGAAACGCTTTACCACCAGGCAGCACATCATGAATTGCATATGGATCCCAAAACTTCCGTGGTGTTTCTAAGTCTTTGAGGCTTATTCTGTTGTCAAAGTGATTTTCATGCCGCAAACCCACTTTGAAAACGCTTCAAACAGGCCACAAACCCCATGAAATGCATAATGGCATTCCACAACTGTAGGATTCTATGTATTTGAACTTGATACTGTTGTAAATTTGATATTCATGCAAAAACACCACTTGAAATACGCTCCACAAACAGGCCCCGAAACATCATGCATTGCATACTGGCATCCAACAACTCTGGCTTCTATGAATATGCAACTGATTCTGGTGGTAAACACGTTGAACTTCCTGCAGCAACAACACTGACCCGCTTTAAACCCAGGCCCAGAAACAATCATTGACTTGCCTCTGGCCTCCAACCCCGTGAATTATTGGGTCTTTGACATGATTCTGTGGTAAGAGATTTTCATGCAGCAAACCACTTGACACGCTCTAAACAGGCCCAGAACCATCATGAATTGCAACTGGCATCCAACAACTGTGATTCTACGTATTTGAAAACCCGATTCTGTTGTAAAATTGCTTTTTCATGCAGCAACCCACTTGCAAACGCCTTAAACAGGCCAGAAACATCCCTGAATAGCATACTGGATCAACAAACTGTGAATCTCTGTATCTGAAATTATTCCTGTGGTAACATTGATTATCATGCAGCACACCCATTGTGAACGCTTAAAACAGGCCAGAAACATCCTGACTTGCCTACTGGCATCCAACCAACTGTGATTCTATGTATATGAACTGATTCTGTTGTAAAAGTGAAAATCCCTGCCGCCAACCACTTGAAACGCTTAAAACAGGCACGAAACACTCATGAATTGCACTACTAGGCATCCAACACCTGTAGTTCTATGTATTTGAATGATTTATGGTAAAAGTGATTTTCATGCATAACCACTTACTCCGCTTAAAACAGTGTGCAGTAGAAACTTCATGACGTGCATACTGGCATCCAACAACTGTGATTCTATGTAATTGAAGATTCTGTGGTAAAAGTGTTTTTCATGCAGCCCAAACCACTTTGACCGCATTAACAACGGCCAGAAACATCATTGAATTGCAAAACTAGGGTCAAACCACCAGTGAATCTATGATATTTCAACAGCTTCTGTGGTAAAGTGCTTTTCATGCAGCACCACTTGAAACGCTTTTAACACAGGCCCAGAAACATCATGAAATGCCTACTGGCATCCACCACTGTGCTTCTATGTATTTGACAGATATGTTGTAACCGTGATTTTATACGCCAACCACTTTGACAACGCTTAAAAACAGGCCCGAAACATCATGAATGCATCATGGTCCTCCCAACCCAACTGTTGATTTATGTCTTTGAGTGAATCTGTAGTAAAGTGAATTTCATGCAGCAACCCACTATGAAACGCTTATTAAAACCAGGCCCAGAAAAGAGAACCATCCAGCCTTGCCATACCTGGATCCACCAAACTGTGATTTAAGTCTTATGAGCTTATTCTGTTGTACCAATGATTTTCCTGCCAGCAACAACCACTTGAAACGCTCTTAACAACAGGCCCCCCCCCCCCCCCAAAGACACACCATGGAATTGGCATTACTGGCATCCCCACACAAACTGTGTGCTCCTATGTATATGCCCTGCTTCAGATTGTCAAAGTGATATTCCATGCCACACAACCACTTGAAACGCTCCCCCCCAAGGCCCAGCCACACCAGAATGAGCTACTGGCCAGCCAACACAACTCTGATTCTTATGTTCATCTGAACACTGCTACTGTTGTCCCAAGTGAACTTCCAGCAAGCACACCCCCTTTGAAACTCTTACAACAGGCCAGCCCCCTCAGTGCATTGCCTAAACTGGATCCCACCCCTGAGCCATTCATGTATTAGAACTGATTCTGTGGTCACCGTGCTTTTATCCTGCGCCACACCACCAGAACGTTCTCAACCAGGCCCAGCACATCAGCATTGCAAATGGTAATCCGCCCCCCTGTGCATTCACTGTACATTGGCACCCGATATACTAGTAGTAAACATTGCATGTATCCAGCAGGCCCCCACATGCCACTCAAACACACCCTTCCGCCCCCTCCGAAATTGCATCCTGGCCATCCCCCCCACAGAGCAAACAATGAAATCATTACCAATCCTACAGTAAAAAACCCCCCCCCCCCCCCACCCCTCACCCCCCCCCCCCCCCCCCCCCCCCCCCCCCCCCAACCCCCCCCCCCCCCCTCCCCCCCCCCCCCCCCACCCCCCCCCCCCCCCCCCCCCCCCCCCCCCAATGGTCACGATTTTTGCTTTTTTCATGCAGGCAAAACCACTTGAAAAGCTTTTACACCAGGCGGAACAACCTGACTTGACCCTACTGGCATCCAAAACTTGTGATTCTATGTTTTTGAACTGATTTTGTTGTACCAGTGTAAATCCTGTAGCAACCTTTGAATCGCTTAAAACAGGCCAAGAAACTTCATGAATTGCATTAACTGGCAATCCACCAACTGTGATTCTATGTATAATGAGATCTGATTCTGTTGTAAAAGTGATTTTCATAACGGCAAAACCCACTTGACAGCTTAAAAACCAGGCCAGAAACATCCTGAATTGCATACCACAGCATCCAAAAACTGTGATTCTATGTATTTGAGCTGAATTGTTGTAAACTAGCTTTTCATGCAGCCAACCACTTGAAACGCTTTAAACACAGGCCGAAACATCATGAATTGCAAACTGGAATCCAACAACTGTGTTCTAAGTATTTGAGGCTTATTCTGTTGTAAAAGTGATTTTCATGCAGCAAACCACTTGAACCCGCTTTTAACACAGGCGAAAAACACCATGACTTGCAACTGGCATCCAACAAACTTGCTTCTTTATATATTTGAACTGATTCTGTTGTAACGTGATATTCATGCAAAAACCCACCTTGCAACGCTCAAAAACAGGCAGAACATCATGAATTGATACTGGCATCCAACCACCATGATTCTATGATATATGAACTGATTCTGTTGTTACACGTGAAATTCAAGCAGCAACACCACTTGCACGCTTAAAACAGGCAGAAACATCATGAAATGCTACTGTGCATCCAACAACTGTGATTCTATGTCTTAGACTGCTTCTGTGGTAAACTGTGAATTTTTCCTGCAGCCAACCCACTTGAAAGCTTTAAAACAGGCCAGAAACATCATGAATTTTGCATACTTGGCATCCAACCAACTGTTGCTTCTGATGTTGGTGCAACGATTCTGTTGTAAACTTGATTTACCTGCCCAGCAACACCCCTTGAAACGCATTAACACAGGCCAGGAAAACCATCCTGACATGCATATGGCATCCAACAACTGTGATTCTATGTATTGCAACTTAATCTGTAGGTAAAAGCTGACTTTTCCAGCAAGCAAACCCACTTGAAAAGCTTTAAAACAGGCCAGAACATCTTGAATTGGCCATACTGGCCATCCCAACAAGTGCTTCTATGTATTTGAACGACTTTGTTGTAAAAGTGAAATTCATGTAGCAAACCCCCTTTAGAAACGCTTTAAAACAGGGCCCAGAAAACCATCCATGAATTGCATACCTGGCATCCAACACCTGTGCTATTATGTATTTGGCCTGATTCTGTGGTATCAACGTGAAATTCCTGCAGCAAACCACTCTGAAACGCCTAAACACAGGCCAGCAAACATCATGAATTGCATATGGAATCCAACACACTGTGATTCTCAAGTAATTTGATCATCTCTTCTGTGTGTACAAAGTGATTTTCCATGCCAGCCAACCCATTGCAACCGCTTAACGGCCCCAAAAACCCATGATTGCATACCTGGATCCAACACCTGTGAATTCTAAGTATTTGCAACTGATTTGTTGTAAAAATGATCTTTCCATGCCACAAAACCCCTTGAAACCGTCAACAGGCCCAGACACCTCATGCAATTGCATCCTGGCATCCAACACTCTGATTCTATGTCTATGAACTGATTCTGGTTTGTACCGTGAAATTATGCCCTGCCAGCAAAACCACTGGAAACGCTTAAAAAGGCCAGATACATCAAGAATTGCATACTGGCATCAACCAACCTGTGATTCATGTATTTGAACTGTCTGTGGTCAAAGTGATATTCATGCAGCACCCCACTTGAAACGCCTTACACACCGGCCAGACAATCAAGACATTGCACTACCTGGCATCCAACAACTTGATTCTGATGTATTTGAACGATTCTGTTGTAAAATTTGATTTTCATGCCAAGCAAAACCCCTTGAAACGCCTTAAAAAACAGGCCCGAAACATCATGAATTGCATACTGGCAACCAACAACTGTGTTCTATGTATCTGAACTTTACTCTGAGGTAAACGTGGATTTTCCTGCAGCAAACGGACTTGAACAAGCTTTAACACAGGCCCAGAACATCATGAATAGCATACAGGCATCAACCCTGTGATTCTATGTTTATGAACTGATTCTGTTGTAAAAGTGAATTATGTAGCCAAAACACTTTGAACGCTTCAACAGGCCAGCAAAACATCATGAATTGCCCTACAGGCATCACAACTGCTGATATTCTGTATTTGCACTGCTTCTGTTGTACACAGTGAGAAGTCCTGCCGCAACCACTCGAAACGCTTTTAAAACAGGCCAGAAACTATGATGCAAACTGGCCTAACAATACTGTGCATTCTATTTATTTGAAAACATTTCTGTTGTAAAAAAGTGAATTTCATGCCGCCAAACACTTGAACGCTTATTAACACAGGCCAGAAGAAACATATGAATTGCATCACTGGCAATCCAACAACTGTAGGATTTATGTATTTGAATGATTCTGTAGGACAAAGTGGTGATTCCTGCTGCACAACCCTCGAAACGCTTAAAACCGGCCAGAAACATCCATGAATTGATACTGGCATACAACTACTGTGATTCTATGTATTTGAACCCGGATTCTTTTGTAAAAGGAATTTCATGCAGCAACCCACTTGAACCCGCTAAAACAGGGCCAGAAAACTCATGAATTGCATACAGGCATCCAACACCTGTGGATTCTATTGTATTAGACACTGATGCTGTTGTACCGTGAATTCGCTGCAGCAAAACACCACTCGAAACGCTTACAACAGGCCAGCAAACATCATGGAATTCGGGCGTCTGCTCTCCAAAACTTCCATCCGTATGGGCGGGGGGGAGCGGGACTGAATTTTGCGTTGCATTCCGGGTAACACTTGCCTTCGCAACTGTCCGGTTCTTTCATGCCCGGCGCAATTTCTCTAATTGTTTAGTGTTTTCGTATTTTCTGATGAATCCGGTTTTATCATGGCTTCAAGTGTGCCGCCGCTAATTTGTCGCTCTTATGAATGAAAACTTCATGAATGAGAACTTCTTCTCAGTGTGACCATCGGTCCTTGCACCACACAGGGCCGTTTTCGTTCACTCTGCTCGCTGGTCATCTTCTTCTAAAATCTTCATAACCACCCATCCGCACGTTGCCTAGCAAACACAATTCCTCCTTCGTTTTTCCCACCACTGCAAATACCCTTTCGCCTTCAACCTTTCAGCAAGTCAGGCACTGTCAATCGTTTGTTGTTTTCGAGAGCATATTCGCCATTGTATGAAATCACCCCGGAAGTGATCTGGGCAACAAACGGGGTGTCATATTTTGCTCTACAGCGCCGCTAGTGGATGACAATTATTTTTTCGGTTGTGGTTTTTTAGGGAGAGCAGAACGCCACGGAATTTCCATGAAGTTTCTGGCTGTTTTAGCGTTTCGAGTGGTTTGCTGCAGGAATTTCACTTTTACAAACAGAATCAGTTCAAATACATAGAATCACAGTTGTTGGATGCCAGTATGCAATTCATGATGTTTCTGGCCTGTTTTAAGCGTTTCAAGTGGTTTGCTGCATGAAATTCACTTTTACAAAGAATCGGTTCAACTACATAGAATCACAGTAGTTGTATGCCAGTATGCAATTCATGATGTTTCTGGCGGTTTTAAAGCGTTTCGAGTGGTTTGCAGCAGGAATTTCACCACTTTTACAACAGATCAGTTCAAATAATAGAATCACCAGTTGTTGGATGCCAGTATGCAATTCATGATGTTTCTGGCCTGTTTTAAGCGTTTTCAAGTGGTTTGCTGCATGAAATTCACTTTTACAACAGAATTGTTTCAAATACATAGAATCACAGTAGTTGTATGCCAGTATGCAATTCATGATGTTTCTGGCCTGTTTTAAGCGTTTCGAGTGGTTTGCTGCAGGGAATTTCACTTTTACAAACAGAATCAGTTCCAACTCATAAAATCACAGTTGTTGGATGCCAGTATGCAATTCATGATGTTTCTGGCCTGTTTTAAGCGTTTCAAGTGGTTTGCTACATGAATTTCACTTTTACAACAGAATCAGTTCAAATACATAGAATCACAGTTGTTGGATGCCAGTATGCAATTCATGATGTTTCTGGCCTGTTTTAAGCTTTTCAAGTGGTTTGCTGCATGAAATCACTTTTACCACCAGATTAAGTTCAGATACATAGAATCACAGTTGTTGGATGCCAGTATGCAATTCATGATGTTTTGGGCCTGTTTTAAGCGTTTCAAGTGGTTTGCTGCATGAAAATCAATTTTACAACAGAATCGGTTCAAATACATAGAATCACAGTTGTTGGATGCCAGTATGCAATTTCTGATGTTTCTGGCCTGTTTTAAGCGTTTCAAGTGGTTTGCTGCATGAAAATCACTTTTACCACAGAATCAGTTCAAATACATAGAATCACAGTTGTTGGATGCCAGTATGCCACTTCATTGATGTTTCTGGCCTGTTTTAAGCGTTTCAAGTGGTTTGCTGCATGAATTTCACTTGTACAACAGAATCAGTTTCATATACATAGAATCAGAGTTGTTGGATGCCAGTATGCAATTTCATGATGTTTCTGGCCTGTTTTGAGCGTTTCAAGTGGTTTTTTGCATGAATATCACTTTTACAACAGAATCAGTTCAAATACATAGAATCACAGTTGTTGGATGCCAGTATGCAATTCATGGTGTTTTTGGCCTGTTTTAAGCGTTTCAAGTGGTTTGCTGCATGAAAATCACTTTTACAACAGAATAAGCTCAAATACTTAGACATCACAGTTGTTGGATTCCAGTATGCAATTCATGATGTTTCTGGCCTGTTTTAAGCGTTTCGAGTGGTTTGCTGCAGGAATTTCACTTTACAACAGAATCAGTTCAAATACATAAAATCCCAGTTGTTGGATGCCAGTATGCAATTCATGATGTTTTCTGGCCTGTTTTAAGCGTTTCAAGTGGTTTGCTACATGAATTTCACTTTTACAACAGAATCAGTTCAAATACATAGAATCACAGTTGTTGGATGCCAGTATGCAATTCATGATGTTTCTGGCCTGTTTTAAGCTTTTCAAGTGGTTTGCTGCATGAAAATCACTTTACCACAGATTAAGTTCAGGATACATGAATCACAGTTGTTGGATGCAGTATGCAATTCATGATGTTTCTGGCTGTTTTAAGCGTTTCAAGTGGTTTGCTGCATGAAAATCAATTTTACAACAGAATCGGTTCAAATACATAGAATCACAGTTGTTGGATGCCAGTATGCAATTCATGATGTTTCTGGCCTGTTTTAAGCGTTTCAAGTGGTTGCTGCATGAAAATCACTTTTACCACAGAATCAGTTCAAATACATAGAATCACAGTTGTTGGATGCCAGTATGCAATTCATGATGTTTCTGGCCTGTTTTAAGCGTTTCAAGTGGTTTGCTGCATGAATTTCACTTGTACAAACAGAATCAGTTCATATACATAGAATCAGAGTTGTTGGATGCCAGTATGCAATTCATGATGTTTCTGGCCTGTTTGAGCGTTTCAAGTGGTTTTTTGCATGAATATCACTTTTACAACAGAATCAGTTCAAATACATAGAATCACAGTTGTTGGATGCCAGTATGCAATTCTTGGTGTTTTTGGCCTGTTTTAAGCGTTTCAAGTGGTTTGCTGCATGAAAATCACTTTTACAACAGAATAAGCTCAAATACTTAGAATCACAGTTGTTGGATTCCAGTATGCAATGCATGATGTTTCTATTTTTTTTTTTTTTTTTCTTTTTTTTTTTTTTTTTTTTTTTTTTGGCCTGTTTTAAGCGTTTCAAGTGGTTTGCTGCATGAAAATCACTTTTACAACAGAATCAGCTCAAATACATAGAATCACAGTTGTTGGATGCCAGTATGCAATTCATGATGTTTCTGGCCTGTTTTAAGCGTTTCAAGTGGTTTGCTTTATGAAAATCACTTTTACAACAGAATCAGTTCAAATACATAGGCTCACAGTTGTTGGATGCCAGTATGCAATTCATGATGTTTCTGGCCTGTTTTAAGCGTTTCAAGTGGTTTGCTACATGAATTTCACTTTTACAACAGAATCAGTTCAAATACATAGAATCACAGTTGTTGGATGCCAGTATGCAATTCATGATGTTTCTGGCCTGTTTTAAGCTTTTCAAGTGGTTTGCTGCATGAAAATCACTTTTACCACAGATTAAGTTCAGATACATAGAATCACAGTTGTTGGATGCCAGTATGCAATTCATGATGTTTCTGGCCTGTTTTAAGCGTTTCAAGTGGTTTGCTGCATGAAAAATCAATTTTACAACAGAATCGGTTCAAATACATAGAATCACAGTTGTTGGATGCCAGTATGCAATTCATGATGTTTCTGGCCTGTTTTAAGCGTTTCAAGTGGTTGCTGCATGAAAATCACTTTTACCCACAGAATCAGTTCAAATACATAGAATCACAGTTGTTGGATGCCAGTATGCAATTCATGATGTTTCTGGCCTGTTTTTAAGCGTTTTCAAGTGGTTTGCTGCATGAATTTCACTTGTACAACAGAATCAGTTCATATACATAGAATCAGAGTTGTTGGATGCCAGTATGCAATTCATGATGTTTCTGGCCTGTTTTGAGCGTTTCAAGTGGTTTTTAGCATGAATATCACTTTTACAACAGAATCAGTTCAAATACATAGACTCACAGTTGTTGGATGCCAGTATGCAATTCATGTGTGTTTTGGCCTGTTTTAAGCGTTTCAAGTGGTTTGCTGCATGAAAATCACTTTTACAACAGAATAAGCTCAAATACTTAGAATCACAGTTGTTGGATTCCAGTATGCAATTCATGATGTTTCTGGCCTGTTTTAAGCGTTTCAAGTGGTTTGCTGCATGAAAATCACTTTTACAACAGAATCAGCTCAAATACATAGAATCACAGTTGTTGGATGCCAGTATGCAATTCATGATGTTTCTGGCCTGTTTTAAGCGTTTCAAGTGGTTTGCTTTATGAAATCACTTTTACAACAGAATCAGTTCAAATACATAGAATCACAGTTGTTGGATGCCAGTATGCATTTCATGATGTTTCTGGCCTGTTTTAAGCGTTTCAAGTGGGTTTGCTGCATGAAAATCACTTTTACCACAGAATCAGTTGAAATACATAGAATCACCGTTGTTTGACCCTAGTTTGCAATTCATGATGTTTCTGGCCGGTTTTAAGCGTTTCAAGTGGTTTGCTGCATGAAAATCACTTTTACCACAGAATCAGTTCAAATACATAGAATCACAGTTGTTGGATGCCAGTATCAATTCATGATGTTTCTGGCCTGTTTTAAGCGTTTCAAGTGGTTTGATGCATGAAAATCACTTTTACCATAGAATCATTTCAAATCACATAGAATCACAGTTGTTGGATGCCAGTATGCAATTCATGATGTTTCTTGCCTGTTTTAGCGTTTCAAGTGGTTTGCTGCATGAATTTCACTTTTACAACAGAATCAGTTCAAATACATAGAATCACAGTTGTTGGATGCCAGTATGCAATTCATGATGTTTCTGGCCTGTTTTAAGCGTTTCAAGTGGTTTGCTGCATGAAAATCACTTTTACCACAGAATAAGTTCAATACATAGAATCACAGTTGTTGGATGCCAGTATGCAATTCATGATGTTTCTGGCCTGTTTTAAGCGTTTCAAGTGGTTTGCTGCATGAAAATCACTTTTACAACAGAATCGTTCAAATACATAGAATCACAGTTGTTGGATGCCAGTATGCAATTCATGATGTTTCTGGCCTGTTTTTAAGCGTTTCAAGTGGTTTGCTGCATGAAAATCACTTTTACCACAGAATCAGTTCAAATACATAGAATCACAGTTGTTGGATGCCAGTATGCAATTCATGATGTTTTCTGGCCTGTTTTAAGCGTTTCAAGTGGTTTGCTGCATGAATTTCACTTTTACAACAGAATCAGTTCATATACATAGAATCAGAGTTGTTGGATGCCAGTATGCAATTCATGATGTTTCGGGCCTGTTTTGAGCGTTTCAAGTGGTTTTTTGCATGAATATCACACTTTTACAACAGAATCAGTTCAAATACATAGAATCACAGTTGTTGGATGCCAGTATGCAATTCATGGGTTTTTGGCCTGTTTTAAGCGTTTCAAGTGGTTTGCTGCATGAAAATCACTTTTACAACAGAATAAGCTCAAATACTTAGAATCACAGTTGTTGGATGCCAGTATGCAATTCATGATGTTTCTGGCCTGTTTTAAGCGTTTCAAGTGGTTTGCTGCATGAAAATCACTTTTACAACAGAATCAGCTCAAATACATAGATTCACAGTTGTTGGATGCCAGTATGCAATTCATGATGTTTCTGGCCTGTTTTAAGCGTTTCAAGTGGTTTGCTTTATGAAAATCACTTTTACAACAGAATCAGTTCAAATACATAGAATCGCAGTTGTTGGATGCCAGTATGCAATTCATGATGTTTCTGGCCTGTTTTAAGCGTTTCAAGTGGTTTGCTGCATGAAATTCACTTTTACAACAGAATCCGTTCAAATACATAGAATCACAGTAGTTGTATGCCAGTATGCAATTCGGGCGTTCTGCTCTCCCAAAATTTCATCCACTGAGCGGCGCTGTGATCAAAAAATGACACCGTTTGTTGCCCAGTTCACTTCGGTTGATTTCATTCAATGGCGAATATGGCTCACGAAAACAACAAACGATTGACAGTGCCTGAATTGCGTGAAAGGTTGAAGCGAAAGGGTATTTGCAGTGTGGGAAAACGAAAGGAGGACTTTGTTGTTGCTAGTTCAACGAGCGGATGGTGTTTATGAAGATTTAGAAGAAGATGACAGCGAGCATAGTGAACGAAAACGGCTGTGTGTGCAAGTGACAGATGGTAACAATGAGAATGAAGTTCTCATTCATGAAGTTTTCATTCATGAAGATCGACAATTAGCGGCGGCACACTTGAAGCCCATGATAAAACCGGATTCAACAGAAAATGACGAAAACACTAAACCATTTAGAGAAAATGCGCCGGGCAGAAAGAACCGGAAGTTGCGAAGGCAAGTGTTACCCATAATGCAACGCAAAATTCAGTCGCTCCCCCGCCCATCGGATGGAATTTTGGGAGAGCAGAACGCCCGAATTCATGATGTTTCTGGCCTGTTTTAAGCGTTTCGAGTGGTTTGCTGCAGGAATTTCACTTTTACAACAGAATCAGTTCAAATACATAGAATCACAGTTGTTGGATGCCAGTATGCAATTCATGATGTTTCTGGCCTGTTTTAAGCGTTTCAAGTGGTTTGCTGCATGAAATTCACTTTTACAAAAGAATCGGTTCAAATACATAGAATCACAGTAGTTGTATGCCAGTATGCAATTCATGATGTTTCTGGCCTGTTTTAAGCGTTTCGAGTGGTTTGCAGCAGGAATTTCACCACTTTTACAACAGAATCAGTTCAAATACATAGAATCACAGTTGTTGGATGCCAGTATGCAATTCATGATGTTTCTGGCCTGTTTTAAGCGTTTCAAGTGGTTTGCTGCATGAAATTCACTTTTACAACAGAATTGTTTCAAATACATAGAATCACAGTAGTTGTATGCCAGTATGCAATTCATGATGTTTCTGGCCTGTTTTAAGCGTTTCGAAGTGGTTTGCTGCAGGAATTTCACTTTTACAACAGAATCAGTTCAAAATACATAAATCACAGTTGTTGGATGCCAGTATGCAATTCATGATGTTTCTGGCCTGTTTTAAGCGTTTCAAGTGGTTTGCTGCATGAATTTCACTTTTACAACAGAATCAGTTCAAATACATAGAATCACAGTTGTTGGATGCCAGTATGCAATTCATGATGTTTCTGGCCTGTTTTAAGCGTTTCAAGTGGTTTGCTGCATGAAAATCACTTTTACAACAGAATCAGTTCAATACATAGAATCACAGTTGTTGGATGCCAGTATGCAATTCATGATGTTTCTGGCCTGTTTTAAGCGTTTCAAGTGGTTTGCTGCATGAAAATCACTTTTACAACAGAATCAGTTCAAATACATAGAATCACAGTTGTTGGATGCCAGTATGCAATTCATGATGTTTCTGGCCTGTTTTAAGCGTTTCAAGTGGTTTGCTGCATGAAAATCACTTTTACAACAGAATCAGTTCAAATACATAGAATCACAGTTGTTGGATGCCAGTATGCAATTCATGATGTTTCTGGCCTGTTTTAAGCGTTTCAAGTGGTTTGCTGCATGAATTTCACTTTTACAACAGAATCAGTTCATATACATAGAATCAGAGTTGTTGGATGCCAGTATGCAATTCATGATGTTTCTGGCCTGTTTTGAGCGTTTCAAGTGGTTTTTTGCATGAATTCACTTTTACAACAGAATCAGTTCAAATACATAGAATCACAGTTGTTGGATGCCAGTATGCAATTCATGATGTTTTTGGCCTGTTTTAAGCGTTTCAAGTGGTTTGCTGCATGAAATCACTTTTACAACAGAATAAGCTCAAATACTTAGAATCACAGTTGTTGGATTCCAGTATGCAATTCATGATGTTTCTGGCCGTTTTTAAGCGTTTCAAGTGGTTTGCTGCATGAAAATCACTTTTACAACAGAATCAGTTCAAATACATAGAATCACAGTTGTTGGATGCCAGTATGCAATTCATGATGTTTCTCTGGCCTGTTTTAAGCGTTCAAGTGGTTTGCTGCATGAATTTTCACTTTTACAACAGAATCAGTTCAAATACATAGAATCACAGTTGTTGGATGCCAGTATGCAATTCATGATGGTTTGCTGCATGAATTTCACTTTTACAACAGAATCAGTTCAAATACATAGAATCACAGTTTGTTGGATGCCAGTATGCAATTCATGATTTTCTGGCCTGTTTTAAGCGTTTCAAGTGGTTTGCTGCATGAAAAAATCACTTTTACAACAGAATGTTCAAATACATAGAATCACAGTTGTTGGATGCCAGTATGCAATTCATGATGTTTCTGGCCTGTTTTAAGCGTTTCAAGTGGTTTGCTGCATGAAAATCACTTTTACAACAGAATCGGTTCAAATACATAGAATCACAGTTGTTGGATGCCAGTATGCAATTCATGATGTTTCTGGCCTGTTTTAAGCGTTTCAAGTGGTTTGCTGCATGAAAATCACTTTTACAACAGAATCAGTTCAAATACATAGAATCACAGTTGTTGGATGCCAGTATGCAATTCATGATGTTTCTGGCCTGTTTTAAGCGTTTCAAGTGGTTTGCTGCATGAATTTCACTTTTACAACAGAATCAGTTCAAATACATAGAATCACAGTTGTTGGATGCCAGTATGCAAATCATGATGTTTCTGGCCTGTTTTGAGCGTTTCAAGTGGTTTGCTGCATGAAATATCACTTTTACAACAGAATCATTCAAATACATAGAATCACAGTTGTTGGTTGCCAGTATGCAATTCATGGTGTTTCTGGCCTGTTTTAAGCGTTTCAAGTGGATTGCTGCTGAAAATCACTTTACAACAGAATAAGCCTCAAATACTTAGATCACAGTTGTGGATGCCAGTATGCAATTCATGATGTTTCTGGCCTGTTTTAAAGCGTTTCAAGTGGTTTGCTGCATGAAAATTTTCCACTTTTACAAGTATGTTGGATGCCCAGAAATTCATGTTCAAATATACTTATAGAATTTTTGTTTGTACAAGTGATTTTCATGCAGTTGTTGGCATGACCAGGAAAACAAAATATGCTAAAGTTCATGATGTTTTTCATGCAGCCAAACCACTGAAACTCAAGCTTAAACAGGCCCAAACAACCTATGATTGATACTGGCATCACCCACTGTGATCTATGTATTTGAACTGATTCTGGAAGTCAACCGTGATATTCATGCAAAACCCCCACTTGAAACGCTCAAAACAGGCCAGAAACATCATGAATTGCAACTGTCATCCTACAACTCTGATTCTATGTCTATGACCTGATTCTGTGTACAAGTGACATTCATGCAGCCAACCCACTTGAAACGCTTAAAACCAGGCCCGCATATATGAATTGTTGATACTGGCCTCCACAACTGATATTCTATGTATTTGAACTGGATTCTGTGGTAAACGTGCTTGACCTGCAGCCAAATCCACTTGACCCGCTAAAACAGGCCAGAAGAACTCTCATGAATTGCATTACTGGCATCCACCAACTGTGATTCAATGTATTTGACCGCGTGTCTGTTGTTACAAATTTTGATTTTCAAGCAGCCAAACCACTTGACAGCCTTAAACAGGCAGAAACATTGGACATAGCATACCAGGATCCACACAACTGTGATTTTATGTATCTGACTTAATTGTGGTCAAAGTGATTTTCATGCAGCAAAACCACTTGACACGTTAAACAGGCAGACACATCATGAAATTGCCTACTGGCATCACCCAACTGTGATTCTATGTATTTGAACTGATTCTGTTGTTCAAAATGTGAAATTCAGTGTAGCAAACACTTGAAACGCCTTAACCGGCCCGAAACATCATGACTTGCATAACTGGCCATCCAACAACTGTTATTCTATGTATTTGAAACTGCTTCTGTTGGTACAGTGATTTTCATAAATGCAAACATTGAATCCGCTTAAAAAAGGCCAGGGCAACATCATGACATGCCATACTGGCATCACGAACACCCTGTAGCTTCTATGTATATGAGCTGATTCTGTTGTTTAAAAGTGATTTTCATGCAGCAACCCCACTTGAACACGCTTACCAACAGCCTCGGCAACCTATCATGAATTGCATACTGGATCCAACCACGTGCTTCCTAAGTATTGAGCTTCATTCTGTTGTAAAAGTGATTTTTCCATGCCAGCGAAACCATTGGAATACGCTTACAACAGGCCAAAACACACCAGAGATTGCATCCTGGTCCAACACAACTGTGATTCATGTCTTTGCAAACTGCATTCTGTTGTACCGTGATATTCATGCAACAAACCCACAAGCAAACGCTCAACACCAGGCCAGAAACATCATGAATGCATTACTGGCATCCACACAACTCTGATTCTATGTATATATGAACAGATTCTGTTTGTACCCACTGAAATTCAAGCAGCCCAAACCACTTGGGATACGCTTTAAAAACAGTGCCAGAAATACCCTCATGAATTGCATTACAAAAATGGCATCCACCACTGTGTATTCTGTATGTATTTGAAATGATTCTGTGGTAAAACGTGATTTTTCATGCAGCAAAACCACTGAAAACGCTTTAAAAAGGCCAGAACCATCTGCATTGCCATACCTGGCATCCACCAACAGTGATTTATGTATATTGACCGATTCAGTTGTAACAACTGCTTTTCTTAGCAGCAAACCTGTGAAACGGTTGCAAAACAGGCCAGAAACATTCTCTGACTTGCATCCTGGGCATCCAACACCTGTGCTTCTATGTATAGATAAATCTGTGGTAAAAGTGCTTTTATCATGCAGCACACCACTTGAAACAGCTTAAAACAGCCAGACCCATCATGAATTGCCTACTGGCATCCAACCACTGTGATTCTATGGTATATGAATGATTTGTTGTTACAAAGTGAAATTCCAGTAGGCAAACCCTTGAAACGTTACACAGGCCAGAAACCATCCTGAATTTGCATAATAGGCATCCAACACAATGTGATTTATGTAATTTGAATCTGCTTTGTTGTAATAAGTGAAATTCCTGCCGCCAAACCACTCGACCGCTTAAAAACAGCCAGATCACCATCTGAATTGCATACTGGCATACAACTACTGTGACAATCTATGTATTTGAAACAATTCTGTAGTCAAAGTGAATTTCATGCTGCAAACCTCTGTGAACCGCTTTCTTACACAGGCCAGAACCATCATGCATTGCATCCATGCATCCACCAACTGTGATTCTAGGTATTTGACACTGAATCTGTTTTAAAGTGGTGAACTACTGCTGCAAACCCACCTCGAACCGCCTTAAAAAACCGGCCAGAAACATCATGCATTGCATCCTGGCATACCCTCCTGTGATTCTATTGTATATTGAACGTTCGTTTGTAAAAGTGAATTTCATGCAGCACACCCACTTGAACCGTTAAAAAACAGGCCAGAAACATCATGACTTTGATATGGCATCAACAACTGTGGTTCTATGTATATGAACTGATTCTGTTGTACAGTGACATTCCTGCAGCCAACCCACTGAACCGGCTAAAACCATGCCAGACAAACCTCATGAATTCGGGCGTTTGCTCCTCCAAAATTCATCGGATGGGCGGGGGGGGAGCGACCTGAATTTTGCGTTGATTATGGGTAAACCACTTGCCTTCGGCAAACTTCCGGTTCTTCGGCCGCGCATTTTTCCTAAATGGTTTAGAGTTTTCGTCATTTTCTGTTGAATCCGGTATTATCATGGGGCTTCCAGTGTGCCCGCTAATTGTCGATCTTCATGAATGAAACCTCATGAATGAGAACTTCATTCTCATTGTTACCATCTCGTCACTTTCACACACACGCCGTTTTCGTTCACTCTTGCACGCTGTCATCTTCTTCTACATCTTCATAAACACCATCGCCTCGTTGTTGAACTAGCAACAACCATTTCCTCCCTTTCGTTTTTCCCACCACTGCCCATACCCTTTCGCTTCCACCTTTCACGCAATTCAGGCACTGTCATCGTTTGTTGTTTTCGTGAGCCCTATTGCCCCCTTGTATGACAATCCACCCTACGTGAAGCTGGGCAACAAATACCGGTGTCATTTTTTTGATCACAGCGCCCGCTAGTGGAAGAAATTTCTGGATCGGGCGAGCAGAACGCCCGCCTTGCTACTGGATCCAACTACTGTCGATTCTATGTATTGAACGGATTTGTTGTAAAAGTGAATTTCCTGCAGCAACACCCTTGAACCGCTTATCAAAACAGGCCAGAAACCTCATGAAATTGCATACTGGCATCCACCATCTGCGTTCTATGTCTTTGAACTGCTTCTGTTGTAACTAGTGATTTTCATAAAGCAAACCCACTTGAACGCTATCAAAACAGCCGCACACAACAGAATGCATACAGGCATTCCAACAACTGTGAATCCTACTGTATTTGCGCTGCTTCTGTTGTAACAGTGATTTTCCATGCACGCAAACCACTTGAACCGTTAAAAACGGCCAGAAACATATGAATTTCTACTGGCATCCACACCACTGGTGTGATTATTACGTCTTTGAGCCTTATTCTGTTGTAAAAGTGGATTTTCACTGCCAGCAACCCACTGGAAACGCTTAAAAAAGGCCAAAAAACACCCTGCATTGCCTACTGGGCATCCAACCAACTGTGTCTTTCTATGTCTTTGAACCTGATACTGTTGTAACAGTGCTATTCATGCAAAAAAACCACTTGAACAACGCTCCAAACCAGGCCCGAAAACATGTAAGAATTGCATACTGGCCTCAACAACTTGATTCTCTGTATATGAACTTGATTCTGTTGTAAAAGAGAAATTCATGCCAGCAAACCCCTTTGAAAACTCATTTTAAAACAGGCCAGAAACCCTCATGAACATTGCATACTGGCATCAACAACTGTGGATTCTATGTATTTGACACTGAATCTGTGGTTATCAAAGTGTTTTCATGCAGCAACCCACTTGAACCGCTAAAAACAGGCCAGACCAGAAAATTCATGAATTGCATCACTGGCATCCAACCCACTGTGATTCTATGTATATGAACCGATTCTGTTGTAAAATGTGATTTTCATGCAGGCCAAACCCCTTGAACACGCTCTTAAAACAGGCCAGAAACATCATGAATTTGCATATGGCTCCCCAACAACTGTGTTCATATGTATCTGACTTATTCGGTGGTAAAATGTGCTTTTCCTTGCAGCAAAACCACTTGAAACGCTTAAAAAGGCCAGAAACATCTGAATTGCCTATGGCCCTCCAACAACTGTGCTACTATGTATTTGAACTGAATTGTTTGTAAAGTGAAATTCATGGGCAGCCAAACACTTGAAACGCTTACAACCAGGCAAGAGAAACATCATGAATATGCCATCACTGGCATCCCACAACTGTGGCTTCTGATGTGTTTTGAAAATTGATGTCTATGGTAAACTGTGCTTTTATAGCTTCAATCACCACCCTGTGAAACGCTTCAAACCAGGCCCAGAAACATCATGAATAGCCCTACTGGCATCAACAACTGTGATATCTATGTATAGAACTGCCTAACTTGTGGTAACAAAGTGCTTTTCATGCAGCAACCACTGTGAAACCGCTTAAAAACCGGCCCGAACCATCAATGTGCAATTGCAAACTTCGGGTAACAAAACTTGATTTATGAATTTCAACTGATTTCTGTGGTAACAAGTGCTTTTCATGGTAAAGTGATTTTCATGCGCAACCCCACTTGCAAACGCTTAAAACAGGCAGCAACCTCATGAAATGCATACTGGCATCCAAACTGTGATTCTCTGTAGTTGCAACTGATTCTTGTTGTTCAAAGTGGTTTTTTCCATTAACCAAGCAAACCACTTGACACGCTTACTCAACAGGCCCAGAAACATATGAGATTGATTACTGGCATCAACACCTGTGATTCTATGTATTTGTGCTGATTCTGTTGTAACGTGAATTTTCATGCAGCAAACCCTTGAACGCTTAAACAGGCCCCGAAATCATGACTTGCAGTACTGGAATCCAACAAACTGTGATACTAAGTATTTTGAAGCTTCTCTTCTGTTTGTAAAAGTGATTAAATGCCAGCCAACCACCTGAAACGCTTAAAACAGGCCACAAAACACCATGAATTGCATACTGGCATGTCCAACCTGTTGCTTCTCTGTCATTTGAACTGAATTCTGTAGTCAACAGTGATATTATGCCAAAAAACCCTTGAAATACGCCAAAACCATGCCAGAACGGAAAACATCATGAATTGCATTTAAGGCATCCGCAACCCCTCTGTTCTATGTTATATGAACTGATTGTGTTGTACAAGTGAAATTCCTGCAGCAAACCCCACTTGAAACGCTTAAAAACAGGCCCGCCCGACAAATCATGAATTGCAATATGGACATGCAAAACACACTGTGAGTGGTTTCTATGTATTTGAACTGATTCAGTGGTAAAAGTGATTTTTCAGTGCCAGCCAACCCACTTGAAACGCTTAAACCAGTCCAGAAAACATCCAGAACTTGCATCAGGCCATCCCTCCAAACAACTTTGATTTTCTAAGTATTTGAAGCGGATTCTGTTGTAACATTGATTTTTCATGCAGCAAACCCCCCTTGAACCGCTTACAACAGGCCAGAAACGTCATGAATTGGCCATATGGCATCCAACAACTGTGATTCTATGTACTCTGAACTTAATCTGTGGGTACAAGTGATTTTCCTGCACGCCAACCACTTGTAAAGCTTAAACAGGCAGAAAAATCTATGTCAATGCCTACTGGCATCCACCCCAACTGGTGTTCTATGTATATTTGAACTGATTCTGTTGTAAACCGTGAAAATTCCATGTAGCACAACCCCTTGAAACGCTTACAACAGGCCAGAACATCCTGACTTGCCATTCACTGGCATCCACACCAATGAGATTCTATGTAATTTGACACTGATTCTGTTGGAACGTGATTTTTCCATACAGCAACAACCACTTGACACGCTTTAAAAACAGGCCAGAACCTTTCATGAATTTTGCCTACTGGCATCCAAAACAACCTGTGCTTCTATGTATTTGAGTGCTTCTGTTTAAAGTGCTTTTCATGCAGCCAAACACTTGAACCGCTTAACACAGGCCCAGAAACATCAATGAATTGGGCCTACTGGAATCCAACAACTGTGATTCTACGTATTTGAGCTTATTGTTGTAAATTGCTGTTCTGCAGCAACCACTTGACCACGCTTAAACGGCCCACAAAACCCCTGCGTGCCATACTGGCATCCACCAACTGTGAGTCTATGTAATATGAACTGATTCTGTTGAAACACGTGATAATCATGCAAAAACCACTTGCACGCTCAACAGGCCAGAAACATCATGAATTGCATACTGGCATCAAAACTCTGATTCTATGTAATGAAACTGATTCTGGGTTGTACAAGTGCAATTCTGCCGCAAACCCCACTTGTGGTACCGTCTTTAAAAACGGCCAGACAACATCATGCACTGCATTACTGGCTTTTCAACCACCAGTGCTTCTAGTGTATTTGACTGATTCATGTGGTGACCACGTGACTTTTCACTGCCAGAAAACCACTTGAAACGTTAAACCAACGGCCAAAACCATCAGAATTGCATACTGGCATCCACACCACTGTGTTCTATGTAGTTGACCGATTCTGTTGTAAATTGCTTTTAAGCATCAAACCACTTGAAACGCTTAATACACACAGGCCAGACAATCATGAACATTGCAAACTTGGCATCCAACACCAGTGCTTTTATGTATACTAGAACTTACATCTGTGGTACAAAGTGATTCATGCAGCCAAACCACTTGGAAAAAGCTTAAAAAGGCCAGAAACATCATGAATTGCATACTGCATCCAACAAACTGTGATTCTAGTATTTGCATTGATTCTGTTGTAAAAGTGCACATTCATGTAGCAAACCACTTGAATAACGGCTTACAAACAGGCCAGAAACATCATGCATTGCAATACTGGCAACAACAACTTGATTTTATGTATTTGAACTGCTTCTGTGTAAACGTTGAAATTCCTGCCGCCAACCACTCGAAACGCTTAAACCGGCCCAGAAAAACCATCTTGAATTGCATACTGGCATCCAACCAACTGTGCTTCTACGTATATGAGCTTATTCTGTTGTAAAAGTGCATTTCATCAGGCAAACACTTTGACACCGCTTAAAACCAGGCCCCACAAAGAAACCCTGACTTGCATACCTGGATCCAAACAAACTGTGCTTCGATGTATTAGACCTGATTCTGTTGTTAACAAGTGTCTTCATGCCAAAAACCACTTGAACGCTCAACAAGGCCCGAAAACATCATGAATTGCATACTGGCATCACCAACTCTGATTCTTGTATATGAAACTGATTCGTTGTACAAGTGAAATTCATGCAGCAAACCACTTGAAACGCTTAAAACAGGCCAGAGACCATCTTGAAAATTGCCATACTGGTGACTCCAAACCAACTGTGTTTTCTATGTCTTTGAACTGATTCGGTGGTAACGTTGAATTCATGCAGCAAACACTTGAACGCTTAAAAACAGGCCAGAAACATCTGATTGCATACTGGCACCACACTGTGTTCTATGTATTGAACGCTTTCTTTGTAACCAATTGCTTTTCATGCAGCAACACCCCTTGAAACGCTTAAACAGGCTAGAAAACCATCCTGAATTGCATACTGCATCCAACAACTGTGAACTATGTATCCTGAACCTTAATCTGTGGTAAAAGTGATTTCATGCAGCAAACCCACTTTGGCAAGCTTAAAACCAGGCCAGAAACATCCTGGAATGCTACTGGCAATCAACACCTAGTGGATACTTGTTATTTGAACTGATATGTCTGTAGTAAATTGATATTCATGTAGCAAACCACTCTTGAAACGCTTAAACACCCAGGCCCAGAAACCTCATGAATTGCATACGGCATTCCAACAACTGTGCTTTTATGTATTTGAACTGATTTGTTGGATAAAAGTGAAATTCCTGCCGCACATACCACTCGAAACGCTTAAAACAGGCCAGACACATCATGAATTGCATACTGGCATACACTATCTGGGTTCTATGTTTTGAAAACTAATTCTGTTGTTCAAGTGACTTTCAAGCAGCTGAACCCACTTGAAACGCTTCAACCATGGCCAAGAAACTCATGAATAGCATACTGGCCCTCCAACAACTGTATGATTCACTGTATTTGAACTGATTTGTTGTAAAATGTGGTGAAATTCCTGCTGCCAAACCACTCGAACTTTAAAAAGCCGGCCAGAAACATCATGAATTGCACATACTGTGCATACAACTACTGATGATCTATGTATTTTGGACACCGATTCATTGTCACCGTGCAATTCATGCAGCCCCCACCCACCATGACACGTCTTCTTTAAAAACAGGTCCCGAAGAAACATCATGAATTGCATTACTGGCATCCAACCAACTGTGATTCTATGTATTTGAACTGATTCTGTTGTAACGTGACCTTCCTGCCGCCCCCCACCCCCCCCCCTCCCCCGGACACACAACGCTTAAAAAGGCCGACACAACATGAATCTCGGGCGTTTGCTCTCCCAAAATTCCATCCGATGGGCGGGGGAGAGCACGCCTGAATTATGCGATTGCCAAAATGGGTAACATTGCCTTCGGCCACCTCCGGTTCTTTCAGCCCGGGCTTTTTCTAAATGGTTTAGTGTTTTCGTCCTTTTGTTGAAATCGGTTATCTCAGGGTTCACAGTGTGCCGCCGCTAAGTGTCGATCTTCATGAATGGAAAATTCATGATGAGAACTTCTCCTTCTCATTGTTACATCTGTCACTTGCACACACAGCGTATTCGTTCACTCTGCTCGCTGTCATCTTTTTCTACAATCTTTCATCACACATCCCGCTCGTAGAAATCGCAACAAATCAACTTCCTCCTTTCGTAGTCCCAACACTGCAAATACCCTTTCGTTCAACCTTTCACGCCAATTTCAGGCACTGTCAATCGTTTGTTGTTTTCGTGAGCCATATTCGCCATTTGTATGAAATCAACCGGGAAGTGAACTGGGCACAAACTGGTGTCATTTTTTGATCACAGCGCCGCTCCAGTGGATGAATGTTTGGGGAGACAGAACGCCCGATTCTGATGTTTCTGGCCCTGTTTTAAGCGTTTTGGAGTGGATTGCTGCAGGCAATTTTATCCACTTTACCACCGACTCAGGTTCAATATACATCGAATCCCAGTTGATGTTGCAGTATGCATACATGATGTTTCTGGCTGTTTTAGCGTTTCAGTTGTTTGTGCATGGAATTCACTTAATACCAAAAGAACGGTACAACTACTAGAAATCTCAGTAGTAGTATGCCCGTATGAAATTCCTGCATGTTTCTGTGCGGTTTTCCGCTTTTCGAGTGGTTTGCAGCAGAATTTCCACAACTTTTACACGAATCAGTTCAAAATCCATGCCTCACAGTAGTGGATGCCAGTCATGCCATCCTGATGTTTTGGCCAGTTTTATGCGTTTCACTATGGTTTGCTGATGAATTCACTTTACTTACAGAATTGTTTCAACTACATAGAATCACAGTGTTGTATGCCCGTATGCCATTCATGATGTTTCTGGCTGGTTTTAGCGTTACGCTTTGTTTGCTGCAGGAATTTCACTTTTACCACCGAATAGTTCAACTACATAACTCCCAGTTGTTGGATGCCAGTATGCCACTTCATGATGTTTCTGGCCTGATTATATAGCGTTTCACGTGGTATGTACATGATTTCACTTTTACCACAGAATCAGTTTCAACGTAACATAGATCCCGTTGTGGATGCCCGTATGCAATTCATGATGTTCTTGCCTGTTTTAGCTTTTTCAAGTGTTTGCTGCTTGAAAATCACTTTTACCACAGATTATGTTTCCGATACATAGAAGCACCGTTGAGGCTGCCAGGTATAGCAATTCCTGTGTTTCAGGCCTGTTTAGCGTTTCAAGTGGTTTGCTGCATGAAATCAATTTTACATCAGAATCCGGTTCAAATACATAGCATCACATTTGTTGGATGCCAGTATGCAATTCATGATGTTTCTCGCTGTTTTAAGCGTTTCACAGTGGTTTGCTGCCTGAAAATCACTTTTACCACAGAATCAGTTCAAATACTAGAATCCACAGTTGTGGATGGCCAGTATGCAATTCATGATGTTTTCTGGCCTGTTTTACAGCGTTTCACAGAGGTTTGCTGATGAATTTCACTTGTACAACAGAACAGTTTCATTATACATAGCATCCGCGTTGTTGGATGCCGATGCATTCATGCTGTTTCTGGCCTGTTTTGAGCGTTTCAAGAGGTTTTTTCATGATAATCACTTTTACAACAGAATCACTTCAAATACATCGAATCACAGATGTTGGATGGCCAGATGCACATCATGGTGTTTTTGGCCTGTTTTAAGCGTTTCAAGTGGTTTGCTGCATCGAAAATCACTTTTACACAGATTAAGTCAACTACTTAGAAATCCTACAGTTGTTGGATTTCCAGTATGCAATTCATGCTGTTTCTGGCCTGTTTACGCGTTTCGAGTGGTTTGCTGCAGGATTTTCACTTTTACAACAGATCCCAGTTCAAACCATAAAATTCACAGTTGTTGGCATGCCAGATGCCAATTCATGTGTTTTCTGGCACTGTTTTTAAGCGTGTTCACAGTGGTTTGCCAAATGAATTTCCCTTTTACAACAGGATCAGATTCAAATACCATAGAATCACAGTTGTTGGATGCCCAGTCTGCCATTCATGATGTTTCTTGGGCTGTTTTACAGCTTTTCAAGTGGTTTGCGCATGGAACAAACTTCACCTTTTACCACAGATTAAGTTCAGATACTTAGAAATCACAGTTTGTGGTATGCCAGTATGCAATTCATGATGTTTTCTGGCCTGTTTTCAAGCGTTTCAAGTGGTTTGCTGCATGAACAACAATTTTACACCGAAGTCGGTCCAAATACATAGACATACAGGTGTTGGCTTGCAGTATGCAATTCATGATGTTTCTGGCCTGTTTTAAGCGTTTCAAGTGGTTTGCTGCCTGAAAATCCCTTCTTACCAAGATCAGTTCCAAATACATAGACCTCACCAGTTGTGGATGCAGATGCACTTCATGATGTTTCTGGCCTGTTTCAAGCGTTTCACGTGGTTTGCCTGCATGAATTACTCCATTTACAACAGAATCAGTTCCGCTACAGTAGACTCCGAGTTGTTGGATGCCAAGTCTGCAATTCTGCGTTTTCAGGCCTGTTTTGAGCGATTTCAAGTGTTTTTTGCTGAATCTCACTTTTACAACAGACTTCAGTTCAACTTCATCGAATCCACAGTTGGCTGGCCCAGTATGCAATTCATGGTGTTTTGGCTGTTTTTAAGCGTTTCAAGATGGTTTGCCGCATGAAATCACTTTTATACAACAGAATAAGCTCACATCATAGATCACTGTTGTAGGATTCAGTTGCAATTCATGATGTTTTCAGGCCTGTTTTAAGCGTTTCAAGAGGTTTGCTGCAGGTGAAAAAAAAAACAACAACAAAAAAAAAAAAAAAAAAAAACACAAAAAAAACTCACCTTTACAACAGAATCAGGCTCAAATACATGATCCCAGAAGATTGGATGCCAGTATGCAATCATGATGTTTTCTGGCCTGTTTTCACGCGATTCAAGTGGTTTTGCTTTATGAAAATACTTTCCAACAGCATCAGTTCAAATACCATCGAATTCACAGTTTGTTGGATGCCACGTATGGCAATTCAAGATGTTTCTGGGCTGTTTTAAGCGTTTCAGTGTTTGCTCCATGCAATTTCACTTTTACAACAGAATCAGTTCAAACTACATAGAATCCACAGTTGTTGGATGCCGCGTATGCAATTCATGTCGGTTTTTGGCCAGTTGTAAGCTTTTCAAGTGGTTTGCTGCATGAAAATTCACTTTTACCACCGATTAAGTTCAGATACATCGAATCACAGTTGTTGGATGCCAGTATGCAATTCATGCTTGTTTCTGGCCTGTTTTTACAGCGTTTCAAGTGGGTTTGCTGCCATGAACATCAATTTTCAACAGAGCGGTTCAAATACAAGAATCACAGTTGTTGGCTGCCAGTATGCCAATTCATGCTGTTTTGGCCTGTTTTAAGTAAAAACGTTTCAAGTGGTTTGCTGCATGAAAACTTCACTTTTCACAGAATCAGTTCAAATACATAGATCCAGTTGTTTGGAGTCCAGTATGCAATTCCATGATGTTTCTGGCCTGTTTTCAGGTTTCAAGTGGTTTGCTGCGATGAATTTCAATTGTACCACCGACTCAGTTCAAATACATAGACTCCGAGTTGTGGGATGCCAGTCTGCCATCCTGATGTTTCTGGCTGTTCTGAGCGTTTCACGTGGTTTTTTGCATGACTATCACTATTACAACCGAAATCAGTTCAAATACATAGCATCACCAGTTGTTGGATGCCCCTACTGCCCAATTCATGGTGTTTTTGGCAGTTTTTAAGGTTTCAAGATGGTTTGTGCATGAAAATACTTTTACAACTGAATAAGCTCAATACTTGACTCACAGTTGTTGGATTCAGTATGCAATTCCATGATGTTTCTGGCCTGTTTTAAGCGTTTCAAGTGGTTTTTGCTGCATGCAAACTCACTTTTACACCGCTCCGCTCAACTACATAGCATCCCGTAGTTGGATGCCAGTATGGCATTCATGTTGTTTCTGGCCTGTGTTACGGTTTCAAGTTGGTTTGCTTTATGAAAATCCCTTTTACCACAGCACAGTTCCAAAATAAATAGATCCACAGTTGTTGGATGCCCGTATGCCTATTTCATATGTTCTGGCCTGATTTAGGTTTCAAGTGGTTTGCTGCCTGAAAATCACCTTTTACCACCAGACTCAGTTGAAATACCTACGAATCACAGTTGTTTGTGCCCTAGTTTGCAATTCATGATTGTTTCTGGCCGGTTTTAAGCGTTTCCAAGTGGTTTGCTCATGAAAATCATTTTCCACAGAATCCGTTCAAATACATATTTTGAATCACTGTTGTTGGATGCCGAGTATGCCAATTCATGATGTTTCTGGCCTGTTTTAAGCGTTTCAAGTGGTTTGATGCATGACAAAATCACATTTACCATAGAATATTCCCCTACATAGCATACCGTTGTTGGATGCCCGTAATGCAAATTCATGCTGTATCTTGCCTGTTTTCCAGCGTTTTCCAGTGGTTTGCTGAGAATTTCACTTTATACCACAGAGCAGTTCAAATACATAGAATCCACAGGTGTGGGCTGCCAGTATGCAATTACATGATGTTTCTGGGCCTTGTTTTCAGCGTTACCCGTGGTTTGCTGCATGGAAATTCACTTTATCCACGAATACGTCAGATACATCGATCTCAGTTGTTGGATGCCCCGTCTGCCCCACTTCCGATGTTTCTGGCCTGTTTTTAGGCGTTTCAAGTGGTTTGCTGCAAGAAAATCAAATTTTACAACAGATCGGTTCCATACAAAGAATCACAGTTGTTGGCTGCCAGTACTGCAATTCATGATGTTTCTGGCCTGTTTTAAGCGTTTCACGTGGTTTGCTGCATGAAAAATCACTTTTACCACAGACTCAGTTCCAAATCCATAGAATCCACAGTTGTTGGATGCCCGTACTGCAATCATAATGTTTCTGGCTGTTTTAAGCGTTTCAAGAGGTTAGCTGCATGATTTTCACTTTTTACACAGATCAGATCATATACAAGAATCAGAGTTGATGGATGCCAGATGCAATTCATGATGATACGGGCCTGTTTTGCGCGTATCCACGTGGTTTTTGCATGACTTCACATTACCCAGCCTCCCAGTTCAAATACATAGATTCCAGTTGTTGGATGCCAGGCATGCCCATTCCTGGTGTTTTTTGGCCTGTTTTACAGCGTTTCAAGTGTTTGCTGCATGAAAATAATTTTACAACAGAATAAGCCCTCAAATACTTCGGACTCACAGGTTGTTGGCTGCCGAGTATGCAATTCCTGATGTTCTGGCTGTTTTAAGCGTTTCAAGTGGTTTGCTGCATGAAAATCACTTTTACAACAGAATCAGCCTCAAAATAACATAGATCACAGTGTTGGATGCCGAGTATGCAATTCATGTGTTTCTGGCCTGTTTTAAGCGTTTCAAGTGGTTTGCTTTATGGAAAAAATTCACTATTACAACCGAATCAGTTCAAATAAGAGATCGCAGTTGTTTGGATGCCAGTAAGCACTCATGATGTTTCTCGGCCTGTTTTAAGCGTTGCCAAGTGGTTTGCTGCATGAAATTCACTTTTACAACAGAACTCCGTTCAAATACCTAGAATCACAGTAGTTGTATGCCAGTATGCAATTTCGGGCGTCTGCTTCTCCCAAAAATTTAACCCATGCGCGGCGCTGTGATCAAAAAAATGACCCCCGTTTGATGCCCCATTTGCACTTCGGTTGATTTCATCCATGGCGAATATGGCTCACGAAACACACCGTACCAACCGATTGAACAGAGCTGGCATTGCGTGAAGGTTGAAGCGAAAGGGTATATGCAGTGTGGCAAACGAAAGGCGGCATTGTGATGTAGTTCACGGAGCGGGATGGTGTTTATGCAGATTTGTCCGACGATGACCAGCGAGCAGCGTGACCGAAAACGGCTGTGTGTGCAACTGGACAGCATTGTAACAATGGATGACGTTCTCATCATGAAGTTTTCATTTCATGAAGTCGAACTTAGCTGGCGGCACACTTGAAGCCCATGATAAAAACCGGATTCACACAGAAATGACGAAAACACTAACCCATTTAGAGAAATCCGCCGGGCCAGAACGAACGGAAGTGCGAAGGCAAGTGTTTACCCATAATGCAACGCACATTCAGTCGCGCCCCAGCCCCGGATGGAATTTTGGGAGCGCAGACCGCCCGACTTCATATGTTTCTGGCAGTTTTCAGCGTTTCGATTGGTTTGCTGCAGGAATTTCACTTTTACAACAGAATCAGTTTTCAAATACATAGAACACAGTTGTTGGGGATGCCAGGTATGAATTCATGAATGTTTGGCTGTTTTTAGCGTTTCACGTGGTTTGCTGCCTGGAAATTCACTTTTACAAAAGAATCGGTTCAAATACCTAGCATTCACAGTATTGTATGCCAGTATTGCAATTTCATGAGGTTTCTGGCGTTTTTCAGCGTTTCGAGTGGTATGCAGCAGGAAATTTACCACTTTTACAACAGAATCAGTTCAAACTACATAGACTCACAGTTGTTGGATGCCAGTATGCAATTTCTGATGTTTCTGGCTGTTTTAGCGTTACAAGTGGTTTGCGCATGCACTTCACTTATTACAAAACAGAAAAATGTTTCAAATAATAGAAAATCACAGTGTTGTATGCCGTATGCAATTCATGATGTTTCTGGCCTGTTTTAAGCGTTTCGAGTGGCTTTGCTGCAGCAATTTCACTTTTACACAGCATCAGGTTCCCCTACATAAAATCACAGTTGTTGGATGCCCAGTTGCACTTAATGATGTTTCTGGCGGTTTTAAGCGTTTCCAAGTGGTTTGCCTACATGAACTTTTCACTTTCCAACAGATCAGTACAAATACACTAGAATCACAGTTGTTGGATGCCAGTTTGCAATTCATGCTGATTCTGGGCCTTGGTTTACAGCTTTTCAAGTGGTTTGCTGCATGAAAATCACTTTTTACCACAGAAATTAAGTTTCAGATACATAGAATCACAGTTGTTGGATGCCAGTATTGCAATCATGATGTTTCTGGGCTGGTTTTAATCGTTTCAAGTGGTTTGCAGCATGAAAATCAAATTTACACAGCATCGGTTCTAATACCATAGAATCACGTTGTTGGGATGCCAGTTGCAACAAATTCATGCTGTTTCTGGCCTGTTATAGCGTTTAAATGGTTTGCTGCATGAAAACACTTTTACCACAGAATCAGTTCCAAATACATAGGAATCACAGTTTTTGGATGCCAGTATGAATCATGTGTTTGTGGCCTGTTTAGCGTTTCAAGTGGGTTTCTGCATGAATTTTCACTTGGTACAACAGAATCAGTTCCTATATCATAGATAGAGTTGTTGGATGCCAGTCTTGCACTTCATGCTGTTTCTGGCCTGTTTTGAGCGTATCAAGTGGTTTTTTGCATGAATATCACTTTTACAACAGAATCAGTTCAAATCATAGAATCACAGTTGTTGGATGCCAGTATGCAATTCATGGTGTTTTTGGGCCTGTTTAAGGCGTTTCAAGCTGGTTTGCTGCCATGAAAATCACTTTTACAAACCAGAATAAGCTCAATACTTAGAATCATTTCTGAGTTGTTGGATTCCAGTATGGCCAATTCCTGATGTTTCTGGCCTGTTTTAAGCGTTTCAAGTGGTTTGCTGCATGAATTCATCACTCTTTTACACAGATCAGCTGTTCACAATACATAGAATCACAGTGTTGGGATGCAGTATGCCATTCTATGATGTTTCTGGCCTGTTTTACGCGTTTCAAGTGGTTTGCTTTAGGAAAAATCACTTTATACAACAGAATCAGTTCAAATACATAGAACTCACAGGTGTTGGGATGCAGTATGCCCTTCATGATGTTTCTGGGCCTGTTTTACGCGTTTCAAGTGGTTTGTACATGAATTTCACTTTTACAAACAGAATCAGTTCAATTACATAGCATCACCAGTTGTTGGATGCCAGTCTGCATCCTGCTGTTTTGGCCTGTTTAAGGCTTTTCAAGTGGTTTGCTGCATGAAAACTCACCTTATTACCACAGATTAAGTTCAGATACATAGAATCAAGTTGTTGGAATCCAGATGCAATTCATGCTGTTTCTGGCTGTTTTAAGCGTCTTCACCCCGTGGTTGCTGCATGAATCATCAATTTTACAACAGACTCGGTTCAGAACTACCTAGCATCACAGATGTTGGATGCCAGTATGCAATTATGCTGTTTTCTGGCCTGTTTAAGGGGGTTGGGGGGCGAGTTTCCCAGTGGTTTGCTGATGACAAATCACTTTTACCACAGAATCAGTTCCAATCCATAGACTCCCCAGTTGTTGGATGCCAGTATGCAATTCATGATGTTTCTGGCCTGTTTTACGCGTTTCAAGTGGTTGCTGCCATGAATTTCTCTTGTACAACCAGAATCCGTTCATCATACATAGCATCAGAAGTGGTTGGCTGCAGTCTGCAATTCATGCTGTTTCTGGCCTGTTTTGAGGCGTATCAAGTGGTTTTTTGCCATGGAATATCACTTTTACAACCGAATCCGTTCCACTACCATAGAAGCCCAGTTGTGGATGCCAGAATGCAATTCATGTGTTTTTGGCTGGTTTAGCGTTTCAAGTGGTTTTGCTGCATGAAAATCACTTTTACACCAGACAAGTCAAATCATTAGACTCACAGTTAGGGGATTCCCGTATGCAATTCATGTGTTCTGGCCGTTTTACGTTCGTTTCAGAGGTTTGCTGCATGAAAGCTCACTTTTACAACGGAATCGCTCATAATTACATAGAATCACAGTTGTTGGATGCCAGTCTGGCAATTCATGATGTTTCTGGCATCCAACCCAACTGTGCATTCTATGTATTTGAACTGATTCTGTTGTTCAAAGTGATTTTCATTGCAGCCAACCACTGAAACGCTTTAACACAGGCCAGCAACATCATGAATTGCATACTGGAATCCAACACTGTGCTTCTACGTATTAGAGCCTTCATCTGTTGTAAAATTTGATTTTACATGCAGCAACACTCACTTGAAACGCTTAAAAACTAGGCCCAAAAACACCATGAATTGCAGACTGGCATCCCAACAACTGAGCTTCTATGTTCTTTGAACTGATATGTGTAAACGTGAATTATTCATGCCAAAAACACTTGAAACGTCTCAAAAACAGGCCAGGAAAACATCATTGCAATTTGCATACAGGCATCCACACCCTCAGCTTCTATGTATATGAACTGATTTCTGTTGTAAAAGTGAAATTCACTGCAGCCAAACCCTTGGACAACGCTTTAAAACAGGCCAGCAACATCATGCATGCATACTGGCATCTTACAACTGTCGATTCTATGTATTTGACATGATTCTGTGGTAAAAGTGAGTTTTCTTGCAGCACACACTTGGAACGCTATAACACAGGCGAGTAACATCGATGAATTGCATACTTGGCATCAACAACTGTGATTCTATGTATTTGAACCGATTCTGTTGTAAAATTTGAATTTCATGCAAGCTGCAGCAAACACTTGAAACGCTTTCAAACAGGCCAGAAAAAAACAAATGCATTGCATACTGGCAATCCACACAACAGTGCTTCAAAGGTATTCTGAACTTAATCTGTGGTTAAAAGAGCTTTTATGGCGCAAACCACTTGAAAAGCTTTTCAAAACAGGCAGACAACCTCATGAATTGCATACTGGCTCAACAACTGTGATTCTCATGTCTTTGAAACGTTCTGTTGTAAACGTGAAATTCACTGTCGCAAACCACTTGAACCGCTTTACAAAACAGGCAGAAACATCATGCATTGCATACTGGCATCCAAACAACTGTGCTTCTATGTCTTTGAACTGATTCTGTTGTAAAAGTGAATTTTCATACCAAGCAAACCACTTGACACGCTTAAAACAGGCAGAAAGCAACATGCAATTGCATACTGGCATCACAACTGTGCTTCTATGTATTTGATGCTGCTTCTGTTGTAAAGTGTTTTTCAGGCAGCAAACCAACTTGAAACGCTTAAAACAGGCCAGAACTCATGCATTGCATACCTGGAATCCACCAACGGTGATTCTAAGAATTGGAGCTTTTCTGATTGTAAAAGTGATTTTCCTGCGCAAACCCACTTGAAACGCTTACAAACAGGCCCCAAAACCCACCATGCAATTGCTACTGGCATCAACAAAACTGAGTTCTATGTATTAGAACTGTTCTGTTGGTAAAAGTATATTTTCATGCAAAAAACCTTGAACCGCCTCAAACACAGGCCAGACAACATCATGAATGCATATGGCATCCAACAAACTTGGCATTCTGGTATCTGACTGATTCTGATGTACAGTGAACATTTCATGCAGCAACCACTTGAAAACGCTTAAAACAGGCCAGAAAATCATGAATTGCATACTGGCATCACCAACTGTGATTCTATGTATTTGAATGATTCTGCGGTTCAAAGTGTTTTTCATGCAGCGCAACCCCACTTGAACCGTTTTTAAAACAGGCCAGAAAACCTCAAGAATGCCATTTATGGCATCCAACAACTGTAGATTCTATGTATTTGAGCGCTTCTGTTGTACAATGATTTTCCATGCAGCAAACCACCTTGAACGCTAAAACAGGCCAGACACTCCATGCATTGATTACTGGCACTCCAACCAACTGTGATTCTATGTTTGAACTTAATCTGTGGTAAACGTGAGAATTTTCCAGCCCAGCAAACACTTGAAAAGCTTAAAACAGGCCAGACAAATCATGAATTGCCTACTGGCATTCCACCAACTGTGATTCTATGTATATGACTGTTTTGTTGTAAACGTGAAAATTCATGTAGCACACCCACTTGAACCGCTTAAAAACAGGCCCGACCCAATCATTGCTTGCCTCCTGGCCATCCACACACATGTGATTTTATGATTTGAACTGGTTCTGTTGTAACAGTGAAATTCCTGCAGCCAACCCACTCGAATACGCTTTAAACAGGCCAGAAGAACATCCCTGCATTTGCCTACTGGCATACATACTACTGTGATTTATGTATTTGAAACAATTCTGTTGTCAACAGTGAATTTCATTAGCAGAACCCCACTTGAACCGCTTCTTAACCAGGCCCTGCACACCATCCCTGAATTGCATACTGGCAACAAACACACTGTGATTCTATGTAGTGAACTGCTTCTGTTGTTAAAAAGTGGTGTGACATTCTGCTGCTAAAACCATCGAAACCGCTTTAAAACGGCCAGAAACATCATGATTGCATCCTGGCATACAACTCTGGTGATTTAATTATTGAACGTTTCTTTTGTAAAAGTGGAAATTTCATGCAGCAAACCATTGTACTGCTTAAAACAGGCCCGAAAATTCATGTATTGCCCTATGTGCTCCAACCAACTGTGGCTTCCTATGTATTTGAATGATTCTGTGGTAAGTTGTAATTCTGCACAAACCACTCGACACCGCTATAAAAAGGTCAGCAACATCAAGAATTCGGGCGTGTCTGCTCTCCCAACACATTCCATTCCGATGGGCGGGGAGCGACTGAATTTAGCGTTGCATTATGGGTAACACTTGCCTTCGCAACTTGTCCGGTTCTTTCTTCCCGGCGCAATTTCTCTAAATGGTTAAGTGTTTTCGTCATTTTCTGTTGAATCCGAGGTTTTATCCTGGGCTTCCAGTGTGCCGCCGCTCATTGTCGTCTTCATGAATGAAAAACTTCATGAATGAGCACCTTCCTTCTCAATGATACTCCATTCTGTCACTTGCACACACAGCCGTTTTCGTTCACTTGCTCGCTGTCATCTTCATCTAATCTCATAAACACCATCGCTCGTTGAACTAGCAACAACAAATTCTCCTTTCGTTTTCCACCACTGGCAAATACCCTTATCGCATCAACCTTTCACGCCATTCAGGCACTGTCAATGTTTGTTGTTTTCGTGAGCCATATTTCGCCATTGTATGACATCAACGGACGTGGACCTGGCAAAACCCGGTGTCATTTTTTGATACGGCGCCGCTCAGTGGACTGAAATTTGGGAGAGCAGACTCCTCCGATTGCCATCCTGGCATACAACTCCTGTGATTCTATGTATTTGGGGCAACACGGATTCAGTTGTCAAACAGTGAATTTCATGCAGCAAACCATTGTGTAAAACGCGTTTAAAAAGGCCAGAAACCTCATGAATTGCATACTGGCATCCACCAACTGCGATACTATGCTTTGAACAGATTGTTGTTAAGTGTTTTCATACGCAAACCCCTTGAAACGACTTAAAAACAGGCCAGAAAATCATGTATTGCATCCTGGCATCCAACACCTGTGGACTCTATGTATTTGAGCGCTTCTGTTGTAAAAGTGATTATTCCAGCAGCAAACCACTTGGACAACGCTTAAAAACAGGCCCAGAAACATCATGAATTTGCATACTGGCACCAACACCTGTGACTTCTAAGTATTGAGGTTATTCTGTTGTAAACGTGATTTTCATGCAGCAAACCACCTTGACAACGCTTAAACAGGCCCATAAAACACATGAATTGCTAAGGCATCCCCATGTTGTTCTCTGTATTTGAACTGATCTGTTGTAAACGTGATATTAATGCAAAAATACCACTGAAACGCTCAAAACAGGCCCGAAACATCATGAACTTGCTACTGGCATTCCAACCACTCGATTTTCTATGTATATGAACTGCTTCTGTTGTAAAAAAGTGAAATTCATGCAGCAATCCCTTGAAACGCTTTAAAACAGGCCAGAAACATCATGAATAGCATACTGCATCCAACAACTGTGATTCTAAGTATTTGAACTGCTTTGTGGGTATAATGTGATTTTCCTGCAGCACACACTTGAACACGCTTACACCAGGCCCAGACCCATCATGATTGCTACTGGCAACCATCAACTGTGCATCTTGTATTTGCACGATTCTGTATGTCAATTGATTTTCATGCGCAACCCACTTAGAACCGCTTTAAACGGTCCAGCACATCATGAATTTCTTATGGCCTCCAACAACTGTGACTTAGGTTATCTGAACTTATTCTGTGGTAAACAGTGATTTTCATGCAGCACACACTTGAACTCGCTTACAACCAGGCCAGAAACATCTGGCATTGCCTACTGCATCCCAAACACACTGTGATTTTATGTATTGCATCTGATTTCTGTTGTAAAAGTGAAATTCATTGCAGCAACCACTAGAAACGCGTTAACCAGGCACGAAACACATGAATTGCATACTGGCATCCCCACAACTGTGATTCTATGTATTTGCATGATTCTTGGTTAACGTGATTTTCATGCATCAAACCCATTGCAAACCCACCTTCTTAAAACAGGCCTGAAAACATCATTGAATTGATCTGGCCTCCCAGACAATATTTATGTGATTTATGTATTTAAAACTGATTCCTGTGGTAAAAGTGATATTCATGCCAGCACACCACTGAAACGCTTCTTTAAACCGGCCAGAACCATCATGAATTGCAAACTAGGTGTCCTAACAACTGTGCTTCTATGTTTTCAACTGATCTGTGGTAAACAGTGATTACATGCAAGCCATAAACCACTTGCAACGCTTAAAACAGGCCAGAAACATCAGTTGAAATGCCTACTGGCACTCCACACACCAGTGTTCTATGATTTGAACTGATTTCTGTTGTCAAAGGATTTTCATAAGCCAAACCCCTTGCAACGCTTTAAAACAGGGCCGAAACATCCTGAATTGCATACTAGGCATCCCCAACCACAGTTTGATTCTCTGTAATTGAGCTGATTCTGTTGTTAAAAAGAGATTTTATGCAGCACAACCCTTGACGCTTTAAAACCAGGCCAGAACACATCATGAATTGCTACTGGAATCAACAACCTGTGATTCATAAGTATTAGAGCATATACCTGTTGTACAAGTGTTTTTCATGCAGCAAACCCCCACTTGCAACGCATTTAAAAACAGGCCAAACAAAACACCATGGTATTGCGTTACTGGCATCCAACAACTGTGAATTATAATGTATTGAACTGTTCTGTTGTCAAGTGATATTCATGCAAAAACCCCTTGACAAACGCTCAAAACAGGCCAGAAACATCTGCATTGCATACTGGCAACCAACAACTCAGATTCGTAGTCTATGAACTGCATTCTGTTGTAAAAGGTGAAAATTCATGGCGCACACCCCTTTGACCCGCTTTTTCACACAGGCGCCACATCATAGAATTGCATCCTGATCACACTGTGCTTCTATGTATTTGACCCTGATTCTGTGGCTAAAAGTTGATTTCATGCAGCCAAACACTTGAACCGCTTAAAACAGGCCAGACTCATCATGACGTGCATACTGGCATCCACCAAACTGTGCTTCTATGTCTTTGAAGAACTGATTCTGTTGTAACATTGATTTTCATGCCGCAAGCCCACTTGACCGCTTTAAACAGGCCAGACAACATCCTGACTTGCATTACTGGCATCCACAACTGTGAATCTAAGTCTCTGAATTAACTTGTGGTAAAAGTGATTTATCCATGCAGCCAAACCCCCTATGAAAAGCTTAAACGGCAGAAACATCATGAATACATACTGGCTCCAACACTGTCGATTCCTATGTATTTGAACGGATTCTGTTGTAAAAGTGACAATTCATGTCGCCAACACCACTTGAAACGCTTAACCCGGCCAGAGCACCAACTGAAATGTGCATCACGGCACTCCAACCAACTGTGATTCTCTGTATTGACTGCTTCTGTTGTACACCGTGATTTACATAACAAAGCAAACCACTTGAAAGCTTCAAACAGGCCAGACACATCCTGAAATTGATACTGGCAGCCAACCAACTGTGATTTCTTGTTTTGACGTGATTTGTTTGTAAAAGTGATTGTTCATGCCAGGCAACCACATGAACGCTATAACACAGGGCCAGCACACATCCATGAATGCATATGGAATCCAAAACTGTGATTCTAAGTATGAGCGTCGTATCTGTTGTAAAAGTGATTTCCAGCACGGCTCAACCCCCTTAGAAACGCTTAAAAAACAGGCCCAAAAAACACCCTGAAAATTGCATACTGGATCCCAACCGGTCTGTGTTTCTATGTATTTGAATGATTCTGTTTAAACGTGATCTTCATGCAAACCCCTTGAAACGTCCAAACCGGCAGACCACATCATGATTGCCTACTGGATCCACCAACTTCTGATTCTTGTATCATGACCCTGAGTTTGTAGTACAAGTGAAACTTCATGCAGCAAACCACTTGAACTCGGCTTAAAAAACCGGCTAGAAACATCATGAATTGATACTGATCCAACAACTGTGCTTCTCTGTATGTTGAACTGGTTCTGTGGTAACGTGCTTTTCATGCCGCAACCCACTGATAACGCTTCTTAAAAACAGACCAGAACATCATGAATTGCATATGGTGGCATCCACACAACTGTGCTTCTATGTATTTGAATCCGATTCTGTTTTTGTAAAATTGCTTTTCATGCAGCAAACCACTTGCAACGCTTAAAAACAGGCCAGAACCCCACATGACTTGCCTCAGGCTCCAACAATGTGATTCTATGTTTCTCTGCACTTACTCTGTGGTGAAAAGTGATTTTCATGCAGCAAACCACATGAAAAAGCTTTAAAACAGGCCAGCAACATCATGTGACTTGCATACTGGCATCCAACACTGTGATTCTGTATGTATTTGAACGCTTCAGTTCGTGAAAAGGGAATAGTCATGTCGCACACCCACTTGAACCGCTTTAAAACAGGCCCGCAAGCAACATCATGAATTGCATACTGGCATCAAACACTGTTGATTTTCTGTATTTGAAAACTGCTTCTCGTTGTACAAGTGAAATTCCTGCAGAACACACTCGAAACGCTTAAAACAGGCCAGAAACATCATGAATTGCATACCTGGAATTCAAACACCTGTGATATAAGTATTTGAGCTTATTCTGTTGTAAAAAGTGATTTTCATGCAGCCAAGACCACTTGAAACGCTTAAAACAGGGCCCAAAACACCCTGAATTGCATGACTGGCATCAACAACTGTGATTTCTATGTACTTTGAATGATTTCGGTTGTAAACCGTGATATTCCTGCAACAAACCCTTGAACCCCGTCTCAAAACAGGCCCGAAACCATCATGAATTGCATACTGGCACTCCAACACCCTCTGATTCTCTGTCTATGAAAACTGCTTCTGTTGTACAAGTGAAATTCATGGCAGCAACCCACTTGACCCGCTTAACACAGGCCAGAAACAACATGAATTGGCTACTGGACTCCCAACAACTGTGATTCTATGTTTTGAACTGATTCTGTGAATAAAGTGATTTTCATGCAGCAAACCCACTTGAAACGCTTCAACAGGCCCGAACCGAAACATCTGCATTGCATCTGGCATTCCAACAACTAGTGAATCTATGTTATTAGAACGATTCTGTTGTAAATGATTTTCAGTGCGCCAAACACTTGCAACGCTTAAAACAGGCCCGTAACATCATGAATTGCATTACTCGGCATCCAACAACTGTGATTGCGTCCTATGTATCTGAACTTCATCTGTGGTAAAAAGTGATTTTCCATGCAGCCACCACTTGAAAGAGGAAAAACTATCAAAAGTATGTAGTTCAAATGCACTTTAAACGTACAGTATATATCTTTGTATTGGCGACAATAGTGCAGTTGATAGATCATTGGCCTTAGAGCCTGAAGGTCTTGGGTTCGAGCCCACCATAAGACCTACTTCACGACTCCCACTGATGACTGCTGTGGTTGTGTCCATGGACAAGACTCTTAACCCCACTTTGCCTGAATACCCTCTGATAGATCAAAGCTTCTATGGACTCACCACCTGCAGGAGGATCAGTGAGGGGCTGTTGCTATGTCTATCTTAATAGTCACTTGTCTTGTGCTTTTCATTCCAACCATTCTGTAACCTGTGATGCAACACTGACATTTCCCCACGGTCAATAGGATATCTTCTTCTTCTTAAAATTATTTGAGTATGTCTAGACCTCCAGTTCTATACAAAGGCTCACGTTATGGAAGTGAATACGTTGTCAATAGAATGCTATAAAAACATACTTTGATCATTTGGAAGAATTGAGGCAACAGTTTGTCTGGAGTGAAATGTTGGGGTTTGTGGGTGGCAGACAGTCACAAGAAAGTCATTGTTTCATGTGTGCTTTCTCCAGGTTGCATCAGTGTTGTCATTGACACATCCGGCAGCTCAAAACACACGGGGTCTAAACCAACATGTCCCATCTGCCAAGTGTTCCCTTTTGTTTTGCCATAACATCATTGTCTTCTCGAAACCATGAATATACATACAACTGTCAATTAAAGTAACTCTGACACCTCGTGGAGACGTGTGCGCCCGGCTGCCTTTCTTCTGCCTTGTCATCAATAGCCTTTGCAATCGTGTCGTGTACATCTAATTGTCACTTGTGCATGAAAGATTCCTGCTGCGTGATCGACCCACAGTGCTCCCTTGCATCATGGCGGTTTCCAACGGCAACATTACTTGAAATGTGTTGAAATGGAAAATGTAATATGTTTTTAATTGCATGTAAGAACAAACAACAATAAAAACATATATTTTTTTGGTTCTCACATGTTTTTTTACAAGTCTGTCTTTGAAATTATCTTAGAAACACTTTTTTTTTTTACCTGCATCACTGCTATCTAATTTTTGTAGACACTTCACTAATTTGTTTGGCATATAATATGGTCCATAGCCTGTCTTAAATATGACAGTCTTCATAATTATATTTTTCTTCTGTGCCCAACAGATTGATTAAGGTGTAAAATAAAAAAAAATACATACGTTTTTTATTCTGTTGTGGAAGTCCTGGGTCAGTTTCTTCACTATTTCATCAAATTAGACGCATCATTAATGACGGACTGCCAAACACTAAAATGTATTTCTATGTTAGCGTATGTCACATTCTCAAAGTGATTTCACTACTACCTCTAAAACGTCTCTGCAGCTATCTCCTTCTCAGTGTTTGACAAATGTGTCTTGCTATATAACTTTATTATATGAGTCACTATGAAAAGATTAATTTCTTTCATTACAACTCATCTGACTGCAACTTTTTAATTCACAGCAAAAGTTCCACTGAGTAGAAAGTTACTTTTTGTAAAGTTAATCCGACACATTTATTGAGAAGCCATCCAGACATTAGCAAGAACACTAGTGCTGCTTCTTTAGACAATGAAAATGGAGGAAAATAACATGAAATTAATCATAATATTTAAACTTCTGTGTTTCCCAAATATGACATGGCTTCCACATTTGTTCAAGGCTACAATCCAGTGTATTTACAGCACTGTTGTTCATTCATACACACTGTCCCATTCAAATAAATAGAACAACATAATCCAATGTTAAATCCTGTACATGGTGGACTCTTTCAAGATGCAGGTTTCTGGTCGGTGTGGATTTTCTGAGAGTGAAGTTATGTTTGTTTCTTTTTTTTTCTCCCACAGTATGAGAAGGAACTTATTTCACACAAAACATAATTCTGGTATGTTAAAAGCCTCTCTACAGCGACAATTTTAAATAGGTTCTTATTAAACAAATATAACAAGTGTTTGTCAATCTGCTGCGTGTGTTTGTGGAAGTGTAGATAAACAAACTAAAACGTCACTTTTGACACTATGTTACATACACAGTATCTACATATGAAAGTGTTTTTCTATTTCTCGTGTCTTGTAATATGTTTTGCTACTTATACTTTGTAGATTGTCAAAACAAGTAGCGTGCAACATGATGATTCTTACTGTTGTATTTGCATTTTCATTTTTGAACGTCATTCTTTTTGCTGAAGCAGACGGAATAAAGAAAGTGACAGGTATTCATGATGAGATGCGTCTCACGCGAGGGCACAGCGCGGCTTCAGCTAATTCTGTTAATGCCACCGGGACTTCTAATAAGGAACCACAGTGCCTTGATGTTTGGCCCTCTGGCGTAGGTTTATTTGTGGGCGGTGTGTGGAGAAGGCACATGCATATCTAAGCACATGTAGACACACATACTGTAGTTAGACACGCTCAGCACTGAGCCACAGGCGCCACAGAGGTGCAGCCATGTTCCCGAATCCACAACAAGCTCAGCAACCAGAGCGCTCTGATACCACATGCAAACTGTTGTTTAGGAGCCTCTAACATGTATGTGGCATTATTGTTGATGCAGGGATGAAAATGAGGTTCTATTGCTATGACTGAAAAAAAGACATCCTACGCTAAGTAAAACAGAAATACGCTCTAAAGAATGCTCCAGACCACAGGAGCTTTTGAGATTTGATGTTGTGACACAGACCACAGACATAAGTTAGAAAGTAAGGTTTATTTCAATAGCGCCTTTTATAGACCAAGGTCACCCAAAGTGCTATACAATGTTCAGAAACCAGATATTTTTCCATTCACACCTGGTTATGATAGAAGCGAGATTCATTCAATCATTCATTCATACCTATTGTATGTGTTTTTATTGGTGAGGGAAACCGGAGCACCTGGAGGAAACCTACGCAGGCACGAGGAGAACATGCGACCTCGCTTCTATCTCTGCGTGGAGTGAGAGACAAATGCTCAAAAACAATAATTGTAAAGCGCTTTGTGACTCTGGTCTGACTTATGTAAACTGCACTCAGAAAGGCCCCGTTCCGATCCAATCCCAGGACTTTCTTGCTGAGAAGCCACCGTACCGCCCTATAAGGATAATCTGAAAACTTTGTTCTGCCTCAGTTGCAATTCACTTGTGAGTTTTGGATCCGATTAGTCAAATACCCCTGAAGTTCCTTATGCATTCCACTCACTAAAAACGGTTGTTCATTTCACTTGATCAAACCTGGACAAACATAGTCAACTGTTATAGGACAAGGATTGATAAGGTATGAATGATCAAAACGGCTTGGATGTAGTCAATGAACAGCTGAGGTTTGGATCGGCGAGCGGACACATGGACGTACACCTGTGAGAAAGCTCTTTGATCAGAGATAGTGTCTGTAGTAAAAATAAGGCAACATAAGTGGCAGTGTGCGGGGCGCTAAAAGGGGCTTTCATCCATCGACGGTTTTTATACAGACACATAACTACAGCGAATGACGTCCAGCGCTCTGAAGTGGACTGCTCGGATTTCGTCTGGATATGATATTATTTTCTTCATGTTTTAAGTGTGAGGAGAGCGTGCATGTGTGTGATCTGGCTGCTTCAACATTAGGTCACTGTGGTTTTCAATCCAGTTTGTCGTTTTTTCTTTGCCACAGATATTTCACTTTGGAGAGACCCAAGAGGGAAAATGCAGTTAGAAGTTTGTTGATTGAGTATGTTTGGCGCCCTAGGCCCGGGAGAGATGCTGTTGAGTGCGGCGCTTGCTCGCGCGCATAATCCCCCCCGGGGCCTAGGCACTGGTGACGGCAGAGGCAGTAGGCAAGCACGCTTCGATGAGAGAAGGAGGAGGTGGGGCGGCGGAGGCTTTGCAAACTTCAGAAGGCCGGGGAGTGGGCGTCTCCGGCTTTTAACTTGCTGTCCTGGTGGTTATTGGTGGATTAGATGTGGGCGTTTTGCTGGTGTAATGAGTAGAGGATGAGCAGGCTTGTAGATCTGGCAGCAGTGGCCGGGTCTACCACAGTGAACTTTCGCGAAGAGCTTCATTTCACTTTGGAGAGACCCAAGAGGGAAAATGCAGTTAGAAGTTTGTTGATTGAGTATGTTTGGCGCCCTAGGCCCGGGAGAGATGCTGTTGAGTGCGGCGCTTGCTCGCGCGCAAAATCCCCAAAAACGGGCAGAGTTACCTTTGCGCGCCGGGACGTGAGCGCTCGCTTCACGATCAACGGACGCTGCCTGGGACGTGAGCGCTCGCATCACGATTTAACCGGACGCTGCCTGGACGTGAGCGCTCGCATCACGATCGATACCAGACGCTGTAGCAAAGTGGTCTTTGAGCGCCGGGACGTGAGCGCTCGCATCACGATTTAACCGGACGCTGCCTGGGACGTGAGCGTTCGCATCACGATCGATACCAGACGCTGTAGCAGAGTTGTCTTTGAGCGCCGGGACGTGAGCGCTCGCATCACGATTTAACCGGACGCTGCCTGGGACGTGAGCGCTCGCATCACGATCGATACCAGACGCTGTAGCAGAGTTGTCTTTGAGCGCCGGGACGTGAGCGCTCGCATCACGATTTAACCGGACGCTGCCTGGGCGTGAGCGCTCGCATCACGATCGATACCAGACGCTGTAGCAGAGTTGTCTTTGAGCGCCGGGACGTGAGCGCTCGCATCACGATTTAACCGGACGCTGCCTGGGACGTGAGCGCTCGCATCACGATCGATACCAGACGCTGTAGCAGAGTTGTCTTTGAGCGCCGGGACGTGAGCGCTCGCATCACGATTTAACCGGACGCTGCCTGGGCGTGAGCGCTCGCATCACGATCGATACCAGACGCTGTAGCAGAGTTGTCTTTGAGCGCCGGGACGTGAGCGCTCGCATCACGATTCAACCGGACGCTGCCTGGGACGTGAGCGCTCGCATCACGATCGATACCAGATGCTGTAGCAGAGTTGTCTTTGAGCGCCGGGACGTGAGCGCGCGCATCACGATCAACCGGACGCTGCAACAGAGTTATCTTTGAGAAAGTGCGTGCCGCCACCAGAATCTTTATTGGATCACTTACTTTGCTTTGTATTGCTTTGCTGGGAGCTTACGAAGAAGCCAGTAGCCGCTGTGCAGCCAAGATGGCGGACGCGTCTGGCCTGATGTAGGCGGAGAAGGCCGAAGAGGAACAGCGCCCCAGCTGTTGCAGAGAGGTGTGGGGGAGCCCCAGCGAGGCCGCGCGCGTGGCAGCGCCTATCCTGAAGGAGTGGGCTGTATGGAGCTGGGGAGACAATTTACAGAGGAGCAGTAGGGATCTTAGTTGAGCTCTGAACCAGGTTGCTGTCATGGGAAGAATGTCTGGAGTGAGAAATAGAGGTCCGTTAAACTCTCCTTTTTGCAGTGGAGGCGAGTGTAACGCATCATGGATTTGTAGGGGCAGAGAGATGTGTCCGAGCGAGCTGTTACTATATTGCAGGCTCCTTTGATTTTTGAATGTTTGAATTGAAGGTTGAAATGGTCAGGGGACATTATGTTGGGTGAAAAAGAGCGACCTTTGTGTAATGCTTCCACTACATCGAGATTATCACACAACTCTTTCTCTGCCACGTGTGATTCCACAGCGCGCAGCCACGACCACTGGGAATATTTCGTGTAGGGCAGAAGAGATGCTCCGGTGGAAAGTAGCGGCAACGGCCAGGCAAACCAATGGTCCTGGAAGAACCCCCAAAACCCACGGAAGGGGCAGCGTCCGTGTAGAAGCGGAGACCTGTAGGGGCAGAGACATGTTCGGAGAGGGCCATTGATGTTGCAGGCGCCCTTACGCTTAGAATCATGGGTTGGAGAGTAGATAATCAGGATAGTAGGATGGTCGGGAAAGCCGTGTCTCGGACCGCATGAAGGTTGAGTGAGCAGTAGTGAAACGCTTATGCAGAGAAGCCATAGAAGGCGAGCAGGAAGATGCTGCGAGGAGGGCAGACATGTACTTGGAAGATGAGCCGGAGTTCAGTGCCGCTGCAGGATGGGCAGCATGATGGGGGAGCCTGCGATCAGAAGAGTGAAGAATACAGGTATGGATGCGTTTGATTAGGAGTCCGATTGACGGCTCAGCGCAGCAACTCGGCCAGCTGCATCTGATAGATCAGAAGATTAAGTAGAGAGATGAAGCACGACCGCCGAAGCGACCCTGGGAGCATAGGTGCGAGTCCAGCGCAGCGCGGCATACTCAGCCGGGCTGCGTCCATTAGAAGCAGGATAAGCTTCTGAGAGAGTGGGTAGCAGCAGCTGCAGCATCTGTAGATAATAACAGCAATAATCCCGTATCAAAGCCACAGCAGTAGAATGTTGTTGTAGCTGTTCAGTGTTTCAGTAAAAGAGATGCAAGTGAAGAGAGATGGCAAAGTAAACGAAGCAGCAGCAGCAGTAGCAGTATGAAGCAGCAAGCAGTAGCAGCAGTAGCAGTATGAAGCAGTAGCAGCAGTAGCAGTATGAAGCAGCAGCAGTAGCAGTATGAAGCAGCAGCAGCATCCGTAGATAATAACAGCAATAATCCTGTATCAAAGCCACAGCAGTAGAATATTGTTGTAGCTGTTTAGTGTTTCAGTAGAAGGATGCGAAGTGAAGAGAGGTGTCAAAGTAAAAGAAGCAGCAGCAGCACGGCAGCAGTAGCAGTATGAAGCAGCAGCGGCAGCAGTAGCAGCACTAGCGGTAGCAGTATGACGCAGTAGAAGCAGCATTAGCAGGAGCAGTAGCACCACAATGCGATTCATACGAACAACAGAGGTGTCACGCCAGCGTGCGCCGCTTGTCTCCGTGAGCCAGGTTACATACGTGTCTGAAAGAGCCGAGCCGTAGAGACAGGTGCAGCCTGGGAGCCCGCGGAGCGGCAGCGGCAGGAACAGCAGCAGCGGCACATGTAGTAGCAGGAGCAGCAGGAGCAGGCAGCAGGAACAGGCAGCAGCGGGATCAGGCATCAGTAGGAACGGCAGCAGGGACCGCAGCAGCGGCGGTCAGAGAACCATGCCCATGGTTGTTTAACAGCCTGAGGAAATAAATCAACCCGAATCCGAAACATTCCCATGCGAATAACAGATGTCCCCTGGAGCCATCTGCTGCTTTGGTTATGGCAGATACGCATGAACGATCACTTTTCCATGCGTTCATTAGCTCCAACTCCACTTCAAACCCATTGCAGATTCACATTGGGCCCTTTTTCTTTCTGCTGCACTTTCAAAATGCAACCACTGCAGTTTAGTTACCCAATTTAATACTAGTGACCTAGCTATTTAAATGCATGGCCCCTCCTTCCTCCTGCAGATAGACGAATTTAAATGCATTCATTTAACAATAGTGACCTGCGAGTAATGAGATTAATGCTGTAAAGATGGCGCCGTGGCAAGAGTTCTGGTGTGTGCCGTCTGGAGCACGATGGGTAGTCTTTGCACATTTTTTTCCAACGTGGTTTTACTGCAAGTGGCAGAACATGAATCTGAATTAATGCACATTGCTCCTCTTATATCCCTCAGACAATAGAGATTGATGCCATTTAAGATGCATTGCCCCTCAGTTAGCTCAAACACGTGTAAAAACGGAGCCTGCAGACCAAGCACGGGGCGAAAACTGACGCCTGCAGTCAAGTGCGTAGGGCAAAAACCAGCCGCCTGCAGCCTAGACTCCGGGATTAATCCGTCCGCGGTCAACACACACACTGTACTCACATGCCAGGAGACTTGGGAAAAGCAACGGGACAACGCGGCACCGCCAATCGGAGGCAGGGACATGCACGGCACCGCCAGACCGTCTGCGCGCGGCAGCAGACCACGAGGAACGAGCAGCACAGAAACCGCGGAGGGGCCCCGCGGAGCAGCCCGCAGAAGAGCCCGCAGAGGAGGAGAGCAGTGGGGATATGCGAACCACAGCAGGTGCAGAGACGCGGAGGAGGAGCAGACCACGAGCAGCCAGACTGAGGACAGCAGGGCCACGCGCACGAGCAACACGTGAGCAGAAGCGACCCCTCCAGAACAACGCAGCATTTGCGAACAGGTGCGTTAGCGACATGCACCTTGCAGGCTTCAGAAGCTTTGCAAACTTCAGAAGGCCAGGGAGTGGGCGTCTCCGGCTTTTAACTTGCTGTCCTGGTGGTTATTGGTGGATTAGATGTGGGCGTTTTGCTGGTGTAATGAGTAGAGGATGAGCAGGCTTGTAGATCTGGCAGCAGTGGCCGGGTCTACCACAGTGAACTTTCGCGAAGAGCTTCATGATATAATGTATTACTTGCTTCTTTGTGATGTAGACTTTAGTGTGTTTGAGCTTGTTGTATTGTGTCTTCTGTTCATATGGTCTCGACTTCTTATCACTTTTGATATTGTTTGACATTTCCTGTTTTTTTTTTTTCTTCTTTTTTAACACTAGAACTAGAGCAGTCCATCTGGCAGCTGTAAGTGTTGGAAGTCTAATTACATTACTTTTAATAACAAACTTAACATGTTTGGGGGAATTTCTTTGAATACCGTTGGTTTGAATGGTTGCAGTCAAAATGACGACTCTGTGTCCAGTGTTGATGTGTTTTCATGCCCTACACACTCACATTAATTTCCTCCTGGATGAGTACAGTAGTTTGTCTGAGTCTGAATCTATTTTAATGTTGTCCTGTTTTGTAATTTGTTTGGTTTTATTTGTCCTTAACTTTTAATTGTCTTATTGTACATTATATTAATTTGCACAGAGAGACTATTATGTTTAACCTTTTTAACATGTTTTCACACTTCCTGTCTTTTTGCACAACCTGAGTGATTCTATTCATGCCAAATGTGACATACACATTTCTCCATTGTGCGATTATTAAAGTAATATCTTATTGTATCTTACCTTAACAAAACAGCTTGTTTGAACTAATCCGTATGTCTGCAGTACATTTCTGTTTTTTTTCCTGAATCAACGGTACATATTGCAGACATAATGTGTGTGTCATCCGCGCTACAGTTTCCACATGCGTCACTATGGCAGCGCTCTGAGGTTTTGTCTCTGTGATGGACTCCACTGACCCCACAGACTGTTAATACACAACCTCGCTGGTTAAGCTTGTTTGGGGAAAATTAATGCAACACAAAAACAAGATATACAATGGTTATTAAATTGCCTTTTTTGTGTCTGTCTTGTGGTGTCTTTCTATTGTCTTTTATATGGACCTTGAGTCTGGAACAAAAATGTAATATGATTATTAAAATATTACTAGTATTAGTATAGGCAAAAGGGGTAACACATCATATGGGAGACAAAGAGTACCGGCAAACATTAACAAATAACATCAATTTCGAGCACAAAACTTGTAGCAGTATATAATTAATGTATATACTAGCAATAGCAGCTTGAACGGTCTCACATATATGCAAAAATATTTATCTGTGTTGTAAATATTATCCTATACTTGCGCTATTGCACTACTAGTTAGACGCTAAACTGCATGTTGTTGCATTGTTCTGACTTTGTAATGACAATAAAGTTTAATCTAATCTAATCTAAATACTGTAATTCGGTGAAACTAAAGCCAGATGTAAATAGCCAAGTTCATTGTAAGACTAACCAAATAGAACAGGCTTTTTAAATATCTCGACTTATCTGGATCAAACTGTGATCTCTAAATCTTTCCCATTTTGCAATAACAGTGAATTTGCATTACACTGTGGCGTCTGCAGCGAATTCTCTCACTTTGATTTACCTGTGCTAAATGCAGCATTTTAGCCTTTGTCAAAGTGTCCCTTTCTGCTCCTCTCGCCCCTCCTCTTCTGCCCTCTCCTGCTCCACATTGTAATTGTCTCCTGAAAGAGTGCACAGTAAATAAACCTAATGCAATATTTTCCCCGGCCTGTGATGTAGTGCCGCATTTGGCTCGCCTAAGAACCAAGTTTTGAAATAGAACTTGGGGGCTCGGCAGGGTGAATAATGGCTTTTTTCTCAAATATAGTTCAAGGTGAGTATTGGCTGCTAAAAAAAATGCCTTTTCTTTTTTTTTACTTAAGTCCATTTCCTCTCCGGAAGCAAAGTGGGATACACAATGCACTACTGATTGAAATATCTAACCACTATATTTTTATTTTCCAATGCTTATTCACTACACTGTACTAATATTAAGCAAGTGTGAATCAGAAGATAAAGTATGATTACATATGTGTTTTTGCCATTTGTGCAAAAATTACACATCAGATATATTTTTCAGTTAAAGTTAAAACATATATATTGATTAAAAAATGCATTTAGACACATGCAGTATCAGAGCAGCGAGTTTGAACTATATGTGTATAATATATATAAAAAATAAAAATTGTCCACTCACCTTTGGCCCTCCGCGGGCGGTTATCCCTCTCTAAGCTCGGGTCCTCTACCAGAGGCCAGGGAGCTTGAGGGTTCTGCGCAGTATCTTTGCTGTTCCTAGCACTGCACATTTCTGGACCGAGATGTCCGAGGTTGTTCCGGGGATCCGCTGTAACCACTCATCTAGCTTCGGGGTCACTGCCCCGAGTGCACCGATCACCACGGGCACTACTGTCACCTTTACCCTCCAGGCCCTCTCCAGCTCCTCTCTGAGACCTTGGTATTTCTCAAGCTTTTCATGTTCTTTTTTCCGGATGTTACCATCGCTTGGAATTGCCACGTCCACCACCACGGCTGTCCTCTGCCCTTTGTCTACCACCACGATGTCAGGTTGGTTTGCCATTACCATTCGGTCGGTCTGTATCTGGAAGTCCCACAGGATCTTCGCACGCTCATTCTCCACCACCTTTGGAGGAGTTTCCCACTTAGACCTTGGGGTTTCCAGCCCATACTCTCCACAGATGTTTCTGTACACTATGCCAGCCACTTGGTTATGGCGTTCCATGTAGGCCTTCCCTGCCAGCATCTTGCACCCTGCAGTTATGTGTTGGATCGTCTCAGGTGCCTCTTTGCACAACCGACACCTTGGGTCTTGTCTGGTGTGGTATATCTGGGCCTCTATCGCTCTGGTGCTCAGGGCCTGTTCCTGTGCAGCCATGATGAGTGCCTCTGTGCTGTCCTGTAGGCCAGCCCTTTCTAGCCATTGGTAGGACTTCTTGAGATCAGCCACTTCTGTTATGCTCCGGTGGTACATGCCGTGTAGGGGCTTGTTCTCCCATGATGGGCTCTCCTCCAGCACCTCCTCATCTCGCCACTGCCTGAGACATTCACTGAGTACGTCATCCGTTTTGGCCTTCTCCATGATGTAGTTATGGAGTTTGGATGTTTCGTCCTGGACAGTGGCTCTCACACTCACTAGTCCTCGGCCTCCTTCTTTACGGCTTACGTACAGTCTCAGGGTGCTGGATTTGGGATGGAACCCGCCATGCATGGTAAGGAGCTTTTCGAGTTTTAACATCCGTGGTATATATATATATATATATTTATATATATATATATATATATATATATATATGAAAAGCTTGAGAAATACCAAGGTCTCAGAGAGGAGCTGGAGAGGGCCTGGAGGGTAAAGGTGACAGTAGTGCCCGTGGTGATCGGTGCACTCGGGGCAGTAACCCCGAAGCTAGATGAGTGGTTACAGCGGATCCCCGGAACAACCTCGGACATCTCGGTCCAGAAATGTGCAGTGCTAGGAACAGCAAAGATACTGCGCAGAACCCTCAAGCTCCCAGGCCTCTGGTAGAGGACCCGAGCTTAGAGAGGGATAACCGCCCGCGGAGGGCCAAAGGTGAGTGGACAATTTTATATATATTAATATATATATTTATATTAATTTTGCCCCATCCTGCAATATGGACCTAATTAGGATGACAGATTGGTCAGAAGATCAATCCATGAAATGAATTAAATCAGTATTCAAAATCCCATCTTATTCATATGCAGCTTGAAAAGAATCTCTGTAGCAATATATAGACTTTTTTTTTCTCTAAACTCTAAACCTGCAATCTATGTTTTTTTTTTAACCTCTCACATCCCTAAGTGCTACCTTCCAGCCAGTGCCACGCTGCAGCCATGATCACTATAGCAACTGTCAGGGTGGCCGATGAGAAGCAAGTAAATGGGGATTGTGTCAAAAAAAAGAAAAAGAAATAGGAAAGACATGTTATTAGTAAAACCACTGTGTCCTGTGATGTCGCTAAATCTGTTCCTTTCTAGGAGTACAATGCATGTCCCCATACGCTCACTTCACGTCAGGCACAAAGGCTCTGAGTGCATGTGCATTAGAGCTGAGACAGGTTTACTGTGGAACTCTGGGATTTAAGTACAACCTGTGGATATGCAGACAAAACCTGGCCTTATAAGCTGCCCTATAAAACATCAATTAAAATGTGAATAATGGTTTTCAAGTTTTAATTTTGTCCTTGCGATTATCACCTATACATGAATGATTTTAATATCACAATATGTTATTTTTAAGTGTCACAATCATCACCGTTATTTAATTCCAGGACTCCCTTGAAAAAGAGGTTCATCTCAATAAACAATAAATGCTCTGGTTTCAGATCACATGTATTTAGAAAACGTTCACTGCTCAAACCGATAATTATTTTATCATATAAGTTGAATAATACATGTTCAAAGTTGTACAAAAGGAAAAGTATCAGCTCTTGAAGTAGTCAGTTTGACCCTTCTGAGCTGCAGTTTCTTTTATACTTATGACAATAGTCATAACAGGTGAAATAAATGTTTGCTCTTTGCAACAACAAGTCAACAAGTTGTATGTAAGTCGTGTTTCTCTAGTTAGTTGTTATTGGCAGTACATTTGAAAGGATTTGCTCCAGAAGCGGTAAGTAAGTAAGTAAGTAATCTTTATTTATATACCGCCTTTCACAGACCAGAGTCACAAAGCGGTTTACAATTGTTATTATTTTTGGGCACTTGTCTCTCACTCCACACAGAGATGGGAGCGGGGTCGCCAGTACAGGAGGCGCATGCCAGACCTATTGTGCATGTTTTTAGTGGTAGGGTAAACCGGAGTACCCGGAGGAAACCTACGCAGACGCGGGGAGAACATGCAAACTCCACTCAGAAAGGCCCTGGTCCGGCCGGGATTCGAACCCAGGACCTTCTTGCTGAGAGGCGAGAGTGCTATCCACTCAGCCACCGTGCCGGTGAAACTTGTTTATATGGCACTAAAATATGTCTGGCTTTTACCAAAAACTACAAAGTAAAGAGAAAAGTATAACCCTTTACAATATTTTTAATGGTACGCATCAGATTTTGCAAATAAACGATTCATGTGCAGTTGCATTGAATGGCAGTATTGTCCAATTTGGTCTATTTTTCATGATTATTATTAATCAGTTTAGTTTGGTTAACGCAGTCAGTAAAACGTTCGTGTGCTACATTGTGAGAATGGTACTTCCGGAAGCGCAAGCTTATACCATAGGGTTCTGCAACCCTTTTCAATCGGAGAGCTACTTTTATACATACAAAGAGACTTTTTGCAGTTGTGATAAAAATCTATCTAATTATTACGACAACAACTTATTGTTGTATAGCCCAGAAGTCATCTCAGAGGACTTAACAAAACCATTGAAATCACCAACACAGATCAGAGAATCAACAGTTAAAACACAAAAAGTAAACATATGTATTGGTCCATAGGGAGAGACCAATGTTCATGAATGTTGATAAATGTCCATACATGTTGTAGAATGTTAAAGTGTCCTGGATCATCACCACAGTCCTTCTAGTTGGACACTTACTGCCAAACAGACCCTCCTGCATCGGCAAGGAAAAACTCACTAAAACCCAATGGGAAAAAAGTGAGAAACCTTGGGGAGACCCACATTGAGAAAGGGATCCGCTCCTACATGGACGCACGGGCTAATGATCCAGGACCTAAGCTACAAAACGAGGACCAAGGCCACGCAGCGGCCGCAGAGCATGGACAGGTCCGGTGCAGGACTGAAGCGCTCCCAGGCGGATCTGGCAGGGCAGTCCACAGGTGCAGATGGAGAGGGCCGGTTCAGAGGTCCTGTTGTCGCGTCATGAAACAGACAATGGGAGTGAAGGAAGGGGTGAATAGCAATGAACACACAAATGGAGAACACATATAAAATACACCATAAAACTGTATAACCCTATTTGTATACTTATAATAGATAAATAATGGCTCAAAAAGTGTTTATTTAAGTGTATTTGTTAAATTTGAATTTCTTTGGTGAGCGACCGGTAACGGGCTGGCGAGCTGCAGGTGGGTTCCGAGCTACAGGTCGGAGACCCTTGCCGTAGGGGTCCATCCATCCGTACATTTTTCCACCCAAGGCATTCAACCCTCACATAATAATAAACGGATTTCATGATTTCTGTATTAACCATTGTTTTTGATGGTTGTGCCAATATTCCTGTGTAATAACAATTCCCAATATTTCAATCAATCAATCAACGTTTATTTATAGAGCGCCTTTCCTACACAAGGCAACGCAAAGCGCCTCACAACCCATATAACATCATGCATAAATCATCAAACATTAGAATTTAAGTAAACATAAAAGGACAGATTAAGAGCACAAGATATATAAAATCACACAAGTAGTTAAAAACCGTAAAACATTAAAATCACACAAGGGATTACAATCATAAATAATCATAAATAATCATAGCGCATTAAAAAGATTAAAGATAAAAACAAATATAAAATCATTCACTTGTATGCACAGCTAAAAAGAACTGTTTTCAGTTCAGTTTTAAAAACTGCTAGAGTAGACGCCTGTCTCACACTCTCGGAAAGACGGTTCCAGACTCTAGCTGCATGAATCTGAAACGCAGCCTCCCCATGTCTAGTTCCGACTCTTGGCACTAACAGAAGTCCAGTCCCTGTGCTCCTCAGAGCCCGAGTTGGTTCATATGGCACCAACATGTCGCGGATGTACCCTGGTGCGAGGCCATGGAGAGACTTGTACACAAGTAAAGCTACTTTAAAATCTATTCTCTGAGCCACAGGAAGCCAGTGCAGAGACCTGAGGACCGGACTAATGTGGTCGTACTTCCTGGTTCTAGTCAGGACTCGAGCTGCAGCATTTTGGATGTACTGCAGCTGTTTTACCGCTTGTTTAGAGAGACCTGTGAACAAGCCATTGCAGTAGTCCAATCGACTGGAGACAAATGCGTGGATTTTGTTGCATCTCTCCTTTTTCTTTTTCTCTTCTACAGTATTTACCTGACTGTGGGGTTTAATTTAGTATGCAGCTGAGCCACCTGTGAAGAATTACATTCGACAGCTTGGTCAATGGAGGCGGGAGATGAGAAACACAAGCCATGCATAAAACAGCCGAGCGACGAAAATGTGTTGGAAGATACCAGAAAACGGAGGAAACGTGTGCATCTTAAATAAACGAGCAAAACAGGCGCAGATTAACCTGGCAGACGGAAGGCGAAAGGCCACGAGTAAAATGTGTTCTAAGAGGCAACGGGAGCAGACCAAGAATGTGTCACTTGTTAATAGGCACTTGTCAACCAGCCAAGCGGTCATAATCCATAACTCCATCCTCTCGCCGTCCTATAAATGTATTTGGTAACTGTTTTCATTAACCTCCTGCTCTCTCCGAGTGAGTTCCCTGCACAAACCGATGCAAGTGCACACAACACATTCACTCACGCACAACTCTCCAGCCCACTGTGCAATTCTAATGAGTGCAGTTTATTTGTGAGCAGCCGTGTAAAATGGTTCACCAGCCGCTTCTTAATTTGTGCGAAGTGTGACCTGTTATTGCTGCGGCATATTTGAATCCACGCACTGAAGCTGCTTTGCTCTGTGCATAAAATAATAATAAAAAAAGACTAAAGGGAAGCTATGACAAACAACAACATTGGGCTTGATTGCGCTAGCAGGTTAGCATTGTCCATCTGTGTACAGTCTGTTTGTTGCTTTTGAATTGTTCTGTATGTTTTGTCTCTGTGTTCAGTGCGTGGAAGAGATATGCACTTGTACTTATTTGCGTCATCCAACCCCCTTTTGTTCTATAAAGTAGCAATATATAAGATTTTCATGTCAAGTCATCATTAAATGGCGCTAATCTGTCATATAAAACATGCTCTTCAAATGATTTTTTTTTAACTCATAACAGTAGTTCAGAGATATTTTGATTTCAAAATTAGTTTTACAAATCTTGTTATTGCTTTCATTTTGATGTCCCGCCCTGCACCGTTTTACCAATCAGAAAGTTGGTGATCCGGGTTGCCAGAACTCACCGCGTTGAGCTAATCTCACTGGTAAAGTGGTGGTGAGATGGACCCCTAAATGTATAAGCTTCTGCTTCTGGGAGTTCCATTTTCACAATGTAGCACATGTACTTTTAGGGACTGTGTGAATTGTGAATAAACTCAACTAAACTAAACTAAAGTAACATGTGGCTGGTTATAGATTTGTTATTGACAAAACTCTTTATTCAGATATTATGGTCCCAGCTGGATTCGTCTGTATATCTGGCAACCGGAGTCGGGGAGAGTGCAGTACCACTTCTAGTCAGTTGTTTACATACTAACGACTATATTATTATCCTTTTAACATGTTTCTGTTATTATTTTTTTCGCACAACCCGAGTGACATGTACATGTCTCCATTGTGAGATCAATACAGTTTATCTTATCTAATCTCATCGGTGCAAGATGAACAATATAGTCTGTTTCCTGAGAAAAATTATTTATGATAAAATCCCCACTCATTGATATTGTGTTTGTGCACAGGAAAGTTTGAATTCTTTCACAAGAGTATTTCTGTTTTTGTCCTTGATGTATCTCCTGACTCGAGTCTTGACTGTTTCCCCACGGTCATTACTCAAAAAATATAACAGCTATTGCTTGTGTTAACTATTCATTTGTTCTGTGGGTGGGATTACAAGTCAATGGAGACATTTAAATATCAGTAAAAAAATCTTAACAGCCTACAAGGGCCAAGGAGCGATGATGACAATGAAATTACAATTTTATGTTAACGTTAGTCTTGCCATCAGCTAGCATTATCAATTTGAAGTATAACCATTTTCTAAGCCCACCGATATGTGTCAGAGAAAGTTCTTCCCAATGTTTTTAATCATATCAAAGTTTAAAGAGAACAGCAGAGGACAGAGAGCAGCAGCAATAGGCAAAAAGAAATGAAATGTGAAAGAAAATAAATCCACCTCAATAACACTAGAATCAGGTGTGAGGAAAGAGGTGCTGCATGTGCTGTGCCCAGAATACAAGTGTAGCCCACGAAAGAATCTGTGGTCGATCAAATCATCTGCTGCACAACAGCACAATGTTCCATCAAATTCAGGGGTCGATGAATCTTGACTTGACAAGAATAGAAAAGGTTTTATTTATTTCAAGTTTTAAAAATGAAAGTCACATTTTAAAGGTTGGTATGCAGTCCATCGGATTGTCCATGTATTTTTAATTACTGAAATATTTCATTAAATGAGTAGTATGTGTCTATTGTGTCCAAATTGTTGATTAGTTTTGTCTACACCAAAGTACCCATTTTTATACATAAAAGTAAGTATTTGTTTAACCTTTTTTTTGACTTTTAAGTTATGTTGTCCAAATATTTGTAAAATTATAAAACATAAATAATAAATCAAATATTCTGGTAGATATTTCTGAGGAAAACTAGTTGTGTGGATTGAACCAACACTTGAAACATAGGCTTACGGTGTTAGAGTCGGGTCATGTATATTTTTATTTAACTATTACTAATTGTTTGAATTCAATTTTAAGACACTAAGGAATGTTGCCTAAATAACCTCTCAAGATAAATGATGCTAATTAAAGCTAAAATGTCAAATCATGTCAGGAAGGGTTGTAATATCTGTCATTCAAAGATACAAAGCAAAAGTGTCAGTTTTTATGGGGGTGGATCCATCACAGAGGGCTGCAGCCGGTGGCAACTTTCAACATCTTCATTCAATCAAGAATAAATACAGCTTTAATATAATAATTCTTCCAAGTTAATGTCAGGTACTTTTCAAACTGTGAAGAGAAAGTTAAAACTGTGAAGAGAAAAGTTTCGCTCTGTATATTGGACCCACCCATTAAACCTCCACAGCTTCCTAATCGGTCCAAACCAATTCAAATACTTAAGGCCCCTCAATATCTGTTTAAATTCTCCTTCAGCGAATATTACTGGTCATAGTTATTCCAACCGGAGTGACTGTTTTTAATATTTTATTGTTGAAAAATGCATTGGACATTATAAAACTGTTAGAAAAATACAGTATTTCTCAAATGAAATACAATGTAAGTTGCTGACATCATATTAAAGGGCCGGCTCACACCTGTTGGTCTGGTTCACATTAACAGGACACCGTGGTCCACTTGCTTTATTTGTGGATGTGAAACGGCAAAAGCACAAACCACGATTACAGACTAACGGAGAAAAATTAATTATATCAACATAAATTTAGGAGCAGATAGAATTCAATCTGTATCTCTGTGCGAGGAGTGACTTAGAAGACGTGGTTGTATAAGTCTCAATTCAAAACACATTTTTAAAGAATAAATACTTAAGAAATATGTGGAGGGAGTGTATGCCCTCAGCCCAGAGCGAGGGCATTTTATTCTGTCTTATTGCGTGTGAATGTTATGATTGAATGTGTAAGAACAGTATTAGTGCAGGTAGATAATGACACACACTTATGTTCTAACTGTGCCTTTGTTTTTAGTTTAAGTGTTAAAGCCCTTGAATATTTTTAACGTCAATACATTCTTAGCCTGTACAATTGTACTGAGAACACTACAGGATTCTGATTGACTTTTATACTTGAATCATTGTTGAACTCATAATAATTCAATCCACTTTTATCCCAGTGAGCAGCTGCATATACCTTTTCAGCTTAGTTTCATGAAGTCAAACACTCACACGCACACCTTCTGGAAGATTTCATGACACCAATAATGACTGGATGAAAACATAGGCTTTTCACACAATATTTGTTCCCATCTCTGTGTAGCCTGGTCTTACCAAACCACCGTACAAATTTCATTTTGTACTAAGCTCAGGATTTGATTCATTGAGCTCCGTTAACAGGTGGGAGGGGTTAAATCCTTTTGCAATCTGCAAAAGGATTTAAACAATTGGATCTGAGTTTTTTACCGTTATGTATGTAATGCGCCCGAGTGAGTGAGGCATTTAGCCTAGCATCTCCTTTCCAGAGCCCATGGGGAGTAGAGCCACAACATTGTTGCCAACAATGACATTTGCTAAACATTCCTCTTACTCCGGCTTCAATTTATTGATATTTGGGAGCCGAACCAGAACGGATTACTTTACTAACCGTCATGGTTTAGGTTCATGTCCTGTTTTATTTTGTAATCCCTGTTGGTTTAGTTGTACTTTATCTGCCGGCCCTCATTAGTATAACCTGTGTCTTGTTAGTCTTGTATTCAAGCCCTGTGTGTTCCCTGACTCCCTGTTCCCTCAGTGTCATCCCCACGTCTGTTTCAATTCTGTCCTCGGTCCCTGTGTTTTCTCTGGATTTTGAGTTGTAGTACTTTTTTATTTAATCCGTTATTTTGCAGTTCTGCATTTTTGGGCTCATTTAGTTTCACCTACTCGCATTCTCTGCCATTTCCAAACTACAACCAGCAAATTTGGTGCAAACTCTTGACGTTGACGTCACCTATCTACAACACTCGCCTCCCGGAAATGTTAAGAGACTCTTTCCGTTGGAAGAAAGAAAATGTATTTCTTTGCCAGTAAAAGCATATCATTTAGTTTTGTTCTGTGGCTTCTACCCATTGCATCCAAATTGCATACTTGTCTACATTCCATTTATGTTATTGTGTTATTGTTTTTTCAATGTATCCTTTTGTGGCTTTGTACTCTGCTTCTTATCATGTGCAAAATAAATAAATATAGCAAGCCATTGATTCAAATCACAAACGTCATCTGTGTGCATTTGTCAACCCTCCCAGACCCTTTATAGATCTGTGTCCGCGCTCTTTTAATACTTGACAATGCGGTCGCAAAGGCTGCCACCCAAATCTCCGTTGTCGTGTCGCCGTTTATGGCCGCTTGCCCAAACCCTGCGAGTGTGCTGAATGTAGATGTTTAATAACCATTAGTCTATCTGCCAGCACTGACTTATCATGATGCTGCAAATGATGTGTGTGCCCACCATTTTAGAGCGATCACTCAAACCCACTGCCTCGCCGTGTTAAAGAAAATGTCATATTGAGCAGATTTGTGCAGCAGCTAGTCTCGCACAGCCATAAAAGGGTTAGTTTTGCATACGCGTCCTCGATATTGTCGCCCATTTCTGGTGCCGCCGCCGCTTCTCGAGTGCTTCTTGCTTGTTTAACTTTTCGTCGTACTTTTGTATGCCAGCACGCATGAATGACTTTGTATCAATGTGTGTTTTGCTTGTGAATGTGCGTGAGGGGTAAGAGATGGGAGGAGAGCATGGGAGAAATAGCAGTCTGTCATGCCTGAGAATGAGCCAAGCCTGTTTAAATTGCCTTCTGGCTTTTGCGTTTCTCATCTGCAAACTGGCACCCTCTTGAACGCTCTCTCTCTCTCTCAAACCCCCAGCACAAGTTTTTTTTTTTTTTTTCTTCAGCTTTGTATGTCCGCCTATGTCTTTCCAACTATTTGGTATGTATGTGTGTATGCCTCCCCTGACTCTTTCCTCCTTTTGCCCCTCTTCTGGCTGTCAGATCTTGTCAGTTTTCCACCATGATGCACCTCTGTTCTGAGAGCGGCTGTGGCATTACCTTCTATACCCGTCTGCAAATGCACTGTCAAGTTACACTGCGGCGGTATGTGTTAGCCTAATTGCAGAACTGAACAATAGGCTCGGTAGGCCAACTTGTTGCGGAGCGAGAACTGCTCTGTAACTCCCGCAAGCAGAGAAATTTTGATTTTCCCTTCAAAGTGTCAGTGTTGAAGCGATAGGAATGAGAATAAGAGTCTAAAATCTGAATATCTCACGGTTAATGGGTACTGTGTTATAAATTAGCACTATTTTTAACATGAATTTTTAAAAACAGATGAGCTAAGCTGATGTACTATTACACTATTCCCTAATAGCATATTATAGTTTTACAAAATCACATATATTCATTATGGTTTTTTAGTATAGTTATTGTCTGACCATAATAACTCCTATATCATCATCATTGGGGCTACAGAGGCTAAGTTGGCCTTTGAGCCTGAATGTCGTGAGTTCGAGCCCACCACAAGACCTTCTCTGACTCCCACTGATGTCTGTTGTCATTGACCCCACTGCCAGAAGCCCCAGCTGAAAGATCAAGGCTATGCTCTCATCGACAGAGCAGCCATGCTCCTGTGGACTCAGGAGGATCAGTGAGGGGCTGGTGCTCTGTGAATTGGGTGCAGCTCTGACTGCCACCCCCTGACCTAGAAATGCATTGAGGAGAAGAACATGGATGGATGGATGGACCTCCTATGGATGGCTCTATATGGCCTAACAGTCAAGATTAAAGGGTATGTCTGCAACCTCAATTGCATTTAATTTTGTAAATACAATTGCGGCAACTAAGTGTCACAGAACAGACAATTGCTTGCTTGCAATTGACGTCACGTCCGCCTCATTACATATGCGTATCACGGACTGGTGGTCAGCCGAGCTACTTGTTCACTAGAGCAGCGTGTCTGAATATACCTTTTGCATGTGTTGTTTTAAGTTTTCTAACCGATCGAATCGTGAAACCTTTAATGGATACTTTAGGATTCTTTGTGAAGAGATTAATAAAGAGCCTCGCACTACGGACTTTACGAAAAGACGCAGGAAAAGTGGCTCGCTAACATTTCATTAGCAGACGCTTTTACATCGAAGGATTATTTATTTACCCAGCTATGGAGTCACAATGCTCAGTTATTACATCCCCATCTTTATATCATTCATTGTCAGGTATGAGTCGGCGTTTAAAATAAACACTGAATGTTTGACCTGAAAAGAACACAGCCACAGATGCATTGTTTTGTTGAGAATAAGTTCATACTCTGAGTTCCTTAACCCACACACGGAAAAGTTGCAGTATCCGTGTTTTTCCAAACCTTCATTTGTTTAGCAGTGCAAAAGCTTGATTGTAACACTAGTTGTGGATTAGAATCTAAAGTGAATAAAAAGACAGTCTAGGATCTTGTCTTTAATTCAGACAGAAGACATGTTTTATTGTCGATGGTAGAGGCAGCATAAACAAAGACGTTACAGAATGTAAGTGACATACAGCGGAGGAATGGAGACTTATTAGCATATCAGCATATTAGCATTTACCGCTGTGCCAGTAGCTTCAACCTTGATATTACCAAAACATGTAGTGGAAAAATTCTGCCTTGCGCATATTGTTAGAATGATGAGTTAGAACGTTAACCATAGTAGCTTCAAAGTGTCATGAAATATCCAAAATAGATAAAAATACTCGGAAGAGTTGCATTTTCTTCATATATCAGCAGCAACTCTTCCTGGCCTGACCACCACTCCGTCAACCGGAAGTTTATGCATCACGTGACTGCAAGCAAGCAATATAGACAAATGGACTGGCTCTGTCTGAGTTGCGTCGGTCTTACACACACTACAAACTGGTGCTCAACGAAATCTGAAAGCACATCCTCAAAAGAAAGAACAGAAAGCGCCCAGGGGCACGTGCATGGTCAAAGTAGACAGTAATAAACGAGGTGTGAGCGTTTCTGAAAAATAATTTGACAGTAAGCAGTTATAAGTGAATTTTACAACATAAAAAACACTACAAAAGAACATACTGTACACTTCATGCGTACTTTGCACCGGCTACAACACTTATAAATTGATAATTAAAGTATTTCTTTATTTCCTGCCAATGAAATGTGAATATACTGTATACAACAGGGCCATTACTGGATCATGAATCACACACGCATTAAGAAATGTTATATTCTGAATTGTAAGACACCCACATAATTCTGAGGTAAATCAGGACTCAAGGTTAGAGTGAAAGTAGACCTAGTAGAAAGGAAACCTACAAACACGATGCCTTTTAAGGACAAAAATAACACAAACAATCATTTATCATGTTATGCTACTTCGCACTAACCTCAATGATGCAGGTCTCAGAATATACTTTGGAGAATGATTTGAATTTGACAAAAGACGATATATGAGCTGACATGAAGGCCAAAGAAGTGTATTATTCATTTAAATCCTAATTAGAAAACAGGTTTTGAACTCATTGGATAGAGTCAAGGTTAATTTAATGTGAATTTAAAATGGTAGATGTAAATAGTGGATGTTGTTTATACTGCTTCAAGTCTAGGTATTTTTAACCATGTTACAGCCTCATAGAAAATACACCTGGAGTTGTTTTAGCTCCATCCATATTACCATGAACCTCTGGCACAACACACAGAACATTGTAAAGCGCTTTGGGTGACCTTGGTCTGTAAAAATACACTATATAAATACTTTGATCACTGGTGTTTTTAGGCAAAGATGAATCCAATCACAAGACGTTTTAAACTTTTTAAAACAAGGGTATCTGTTTCCTCACTAATGTCCTTTATGGCTTTTACACACAGATCTTTCCTTTGCTTTTATATGTGCTTTTTTGAATAGAGATTGGATTTTTATCATTTTATTGAATCATATGTGGCTGAAATACATATTTTGATTCACCTTTGGCACCTGGATGTCTGGTCCATCAAGGAGTTTGTTTGTTAATCACTAAGCTAAGAGGAAGCATGGGCATTGTTAGAAGTTGGAGTCTTTGTTTGACTATTTACATGTTAACAGGAGGGTCACTTTACACGCTAAACCTTCCATTGTTCTTTTGTTCTGTTGGTTCTTCCATTCCTATATGAATATGATGAAGGTGTGTCTTCTTGTCTACCATAAGCAAGTTACGGTTTGTTCTGAGGTCTGACCTGCTCTCAAGGATGGCCAAGCTCTGTGCTCTATCTTCGTGAAGGCATGTCTCCTTGGATGGCAACCAAGTATAAAGAATTCCTGAACTATGCCTGTCTGTGTGTGTGATTGTGTCCAGGTTCAACTGTAGTTTAAAATCAGCATTTACAAGAGTATTCTTCTTAAGGAACTAGCTTCCCACAGAAGTAATTCCAATAGTCTAAAAATAATGCATAATATTTCTCCTTAAAGGTGCATTAAATCTTATACGGTTTTTATGTAAGACAGAAATTGTAAATAAGCTAGTCTAGGTCTAGCTTTCGGCGGTAGACCTCGTGGTAGGTTCATCTAAATGCTGTTGTTTTGCCCGGGATTTTCTACAGTGTGGCACTAAACTATCAGTTCACATTTGCAAGTTACATGTTATATTTGTAGAAAAGGCACAGAGTCTTCTCAGTGTAAGAATTCAGATTTTCTGCTCTAAAATGTACATGTTTAAACCATAATGAGTGTTTCCATGCAAAGCAACAACATCTCTATGGCAACAAGCATGGTAGCAGACCCCATCAGAACAATTGTGCTATGCCACTTTTGGATAGACAAAATATAACTTGTGTTTTTGTTTTTATTTACTCAATGTAAAACCCACACACAACAATAGTAAGTTGCTTTAAAATGCATATAACATACAATTTAGACTTTGATCGGGGTTTTTAAAAAGCTGCTCAGCATACTTCACTCGCGGCCTCATCCATCACCCACACACCTTCCACTTTCAAACCATACACGGCCCCAACCCTGTTCTGTCTATAAGTCCTCAGTTGGACAGCCCTCTTCAGTCTATAAGTGAGCAAGCACGTGGGTCTTGTGTGTGTGTGCGTATGTATGTATGTGTGTGTGAGTGTGTGTGCAGCTGTTGATCCACTGCTAATAACCCCCATTTGTTTGTCCTTCAGTGTAATGGCCTCCATAAATCACATCATATTCTCCTAAGTGTTTGGGCTCTCGGCGTCTCATCTTGCCTTGCACCAGCCCCTTCCTCAGCACCCACAGACCTCGGCCCGCTCCGCACCTGTATCTCTCAAGGCCCATGAAGAGGCTCCAGGATCGAAGTCGTGTTGTTTACCAGCGCTCTCCCCCCGTGCTCTCCTCTGCCCCCCTGCTCCCCTGCCCCCTCGCTGTTATTCCCCTACATTGATTACCACATTAGCCATGAGCCACATCACCACCCTTTTTGCTTTTTTTTTTCTCCTCTTGCAATTCAGTGTCATCGAGGTTGTTCCAGATTGTAGCCATGTGAGACTTTTTTGAGGGTTTTATTCAAGAAAAGACAATAATCTGACTCTGTTTTAGTTGCCTCACTGATACCAATGTTTCAAGAAGGTTTTGTTTTTAGGTGTACACTGTAAAAAGAAAAAGTTAGCTCAACTCAAAATGCCAAAGCAACCAGCTGCCAAGGATTTTTGAGTTGAAGGCATTAACTTAATTCATCACGTTTTGAAGAACTACACTTAAATTGTGTCAGCTAAGTTTTCCAAGTTCTGCCAACTAAGTTTTTAAATTCAAGTTACTGGAAATTTCAAGTCTGTAAAAACTTGTTCAGATTACTGTCCCCTACAATAACTTACTATTTTGAGTTTAAATTAGCCCCCACATCAAACCATCATGATGTTTATTTATATAGCGCATTTTACAGACCAAGGTCACTTGGGCAGGGGAAACTGGAGCACCCGGAGGAAACCTATGCAGACACGGAGAACATGCAAATTCCACTCAGAAATGCCCTGTTCCGACCGGGATTCGAACCCAGGACCTTCGTGTCAAGAAGGGAGAGTGCTAACCACGCAGCCACCGTCCTGCACACACTGTGAACCTGATTATTGGGGAAAACTAATGTTTCTAAGACTGACCCAGGGAATATATAGGGCTACTTTGGCTTGGCCCTGTCGATTACGGTTAAAAATAAATACAATGATTTTTTTGGTCAAATTAGTTTTTTCAAAATGTTGAATGCAGCCGGTTGCCATGACAAATATTTAAATGAGCAAACGCAGATAAATTGACCTCACTCTAGCTCGGTGAACTGTAAAAACGACAACTCAAAATTGTTCACCTTTTTGCATTCACTGACAATACAATTGTCAGTTGGAACTGGAACTGTCTGTTGTGAGCCACTTGAACTCACTTTCAGAAGTTCACTACAACTTCAAAGTAAAATCATCTTTATATATCAAATAAGATTAACTTTTCATCAGAAACTTCTGAAAGTGAGTTCAAGTGGACAGTTGCAGTTGCAGTTCCAACTGGCAATTTTATTGTCAGTGAATGTAAAAATCTTAGTAAGGTGAACAATTTTGAGTTGTATTTTTTACAGTGTACTTATTCTTATTCCTCCATTACCTCCGCCTTAACTCCACCCTGGAGGTAAAGTGATCAAGTGTGTTTACCTGTTAGATTCTCTAATTGTCTGAGCAATGTAAAACTAAAAAATATAGGGGATGGGACTTTCAGCAAAACATGGCCCAGTGAACACCTCATGCGTTTTGGACCTATTAAATGAAACCTTTTGGCTGAGGAATGACGCTACAAGTAATTTTCTAATTCACATTTACAGTATATATCTATTCTCTTCAATCACAATGGTGCAAATTCAATAATGTTTAACAGGTATTACAGTGAGTAAACCTAAAAGTCTCGGTAAAATGATTTAGCCTACATGTATAACTTACTAGAGATTGGCCTATAGGATTGAAGTATTTTTTTCAAGTGATGTGACAGAAGGTGGAGCCCTGATTGAGAACTACTGAAATCAATCACAAAGAAAATAAAATAGGTATATAAATATGATAAAAGTAAGGGGTTTATTCTATCACTTCGACCACTCCTACTGTTTATTGGAGTTACTGTATGTGCAGGCACCGGCTTGTGGGTCCGATGTCCTTGGGTACTTTAAATGTGATATAGAATTTAGTGTAGTGTTTAAAGCCCCAAGGTTGTTTCCTGCAACACACGCATTTCTCTTTTCTTCCTCTTTTTATCTGTCTCCTCCGACCCTCACAGTGAACCTCTTCATACAGAACTTCTTTGTACTTAGAGCCAGGCGTGTGCACACTGCTCTCACATGCATAGTAAACCAGAACAAACCCTTATCTCACAAAGAAGACCCGCGCACTTACTTTATTTCCCGATCACACAAAAAGTTCAGACAAAAGACAGTCACGTTTACAGTTTCACCTACACACATAGAGGTTTATTTAAAAGTGGGCCGGAAAAATCAGCAGCTGCTCGAGTTGCAAAAGAAGTTGGAAGAAAAACAGTGATGTAAAGTACAGCAGTAAATTACACCTGAAATTGATTTTTTGTAAGATTGGTAAGAAGAGGCCAGATCTGACCATTCAACTGTTTACATTCTTATAGTCTTTCATGACATAAGTTTTTTTCAATAAATTCAATTAAAATCAAGTCTATATATTCTTGTATAGCCCTCAATCACAAGACAAGGCAAGTTTATTTGTACAGCACAATTCATACACAAGGCAACTCAAAGTGCTAAACAAAACAAGGTAGATATAAAATCATAAATAACCACAGTACATTAATGGGAAAGATCAAAAATATAAAATCTCTTTTGTATGCACAGCTGAGCAGAACTGTTTTTAACCTGGATTTAAAAACGACAGTATCTCGGAGGACTTTCCAGAACTTTTGAATTTGCCAACACAGATCAGAGAATCAAACCGTTCAAACACAAGAAATGCAATAATAGAAACACACATTGGTATTGGTTCAGAACTTGCAGATGACCACTGTTTATATACATGTTGATAAATGTCCTGAGTGTCCTGGATCATCACCACAGTCCTTTTAGTTAGACCTCACAAGACTCTGACAGACCCTTCTGCATCGGCAAGGAAAAACTCTAACGGACGGGCTACAGATCCAGGACTCAGGTTGCAGAACGAGGACAGACGTGATGCAGGACTGAGGTATCTCTCCGGTTGGGGCGGGGGTGCAATGACAAAATAAATCAGAATGCAGGAACGTTTTCAAACCCAGTCTGTTTTGGGGAACATTCTGTAAATCATGAATAATAACATGTGTTTTAGAGGTTGTGTAAAAAAATAATTGTGTTTTTTGTGTTCAAATTAGAACATTTTTTGGCTGTTCTGGGTAGATCTCAAATGTGAGGTTCATGCATGGTAGTCCAAGTATTTTCAAGAACTTGAGTCTTTTTGCCAAGAAAAATGGGCATCAGAAAGGATACAGAACTTCATCCACAACTACCACAGAAGACTCAAAGCTGTCATAGAAGGCAATACACAATATTATTGATGTATTGAAAACTTCTGATCAGGGTAGCTTCTGCTTTTAAACTTTGATGGCTCCACCTGCATGGTTTAGCCCACAATACACAATGGCTGACTGAGACACGCCCTCAAAGGTTAGACAATACATGTATAAAATGTGGCATTAAAAAGGGGACAAAGTAACCTGCTTTGTCACTCCCAGTTTCTATCTTCTTTTTTTCTTTTTATACATAACTCTGCTTCCTGCACCACATTAACTTTCTTCATGCCGTCAATGCTCCAAGGTCACAAGAAACTGTAAATACGTCCCCTTAAACAACACACAGCCTTCCATTTACCAGCTGCTGCACTACCTTGAACGAAGGTTTCTCACACATGCATAAACTGTTACTTATTCAGACAGATTTCAATCGCGTTTCAGCTTTTGCCACCTCGATCGGAAAAACTTTGAACTGCTTGGCGTCAGTTTTCATACATTAATTTCACAACGTGCCCTTTAAACCTTTAAAACAACTCCAGACATTACATTGTGCATGAAATGTCAGGCCCACCGGTGTCACATCTGCATCCTGACGTTCTGACAAAAGAGTAGATTTTTGTTGACCTTCAAGCATGGGTAAGATCCTGGTTCAGTCTTGCGTGGAGCTGTAAAAAACTCAGAGATTGTTATTTTTACCTTGACTTCTGTGTGAAGTTTTGACAGCTACGTGCCGCTCCTGTTCTGATGCAAGCACTGGTCTGACAGTATCCTCCCAGTGACTTCACACATGAATAAAACAGCTATTTATAAGAAGCATGCATGACCCTGCACAATATACCAAGGTAAAAGTAGGTTATGTGTAAATGTTTTATTTCCTTTTTTTTTTTTTTACTGTAATTTAGTGGTAACGGTTTATGATAAATATGATTGAATGCACTGATCCATCATTAATTATTATGTTAAGTGAAGTTGTATTGTCCCCATAGTAAAATTTGTCCTCTGCATTTAACCCATCCTGATGCCTCTATAGGGCAGACATGTCAAACTCAGGCCCGTACCCAAATTGGGCCTACAAGACCATATTTGGTGGCCCCTGACTTTCAATTATCAATAATTCACAAAGTTGTTGATTTGCCAGCACTGATTAGAAAATAAAACTGTTTAAACACATAGGCCTTATTGGTCCATAAGGGGCAGATAACCGATATCCATAAATGTCCATAAATGTCCTGGATCAAAACCACTGTCCTTAGACCCTCTTGCATCATTAAGGAACCACTCAAAAAACCCAGAGAGAAAAAGTGAGAAACCTCTTTTCTATGCAGTTCTTCTGTTTTAGTCTAATCTATGCTTTTTGTTTTCCCCCCATCAGGTCAAAACAACATGATAGGTCTTTTTTGAAGTATTACTAACAGTTATAATACATGTTTTGTCTCGCCATTTAACACAGCCTGCCTTTTTGCATCTTAATATCAAAGTATGTTGCGCCGTTTATTGTTTGTTTGTGTTTTTATTTTGATGATTCTCCCACACCAACCGAGCGTGTTTCAAAGAGCCCCAGACGGTGTCCCACTGTTGACCCTTATATCAAACATCTTCACATCAAACATTGCAGCGGCATGTGTTTTCAGGCGGGTCTCGGCCCTCCTCCCAGGGGACTGTCGCAAAAGCACTGTCCCAGTTACAGGTTACATCTAATGGAGAAGACCACAAGCGCTCAAAATCAAACAGCGCACCGAATCTCTCTGCACGAAATAGGTCAGAGCTCCAAATTTCTGCATGTTTCAACTGATTGCACAATTCAAACCCAAGACTTGTTAAACTTTATGTAAGGTAAGGCCAAAAGGAGTGCAGTGTGTGTGTGTTGTTCACTGGGATTAATTATGTTGTGACGGGCCTTGCGTTCGTAAAGTTAGATGTCATGACACTGCTTGAAGCTGCAAAGCTGTTCGTTCTGTCACTTTGTTTCAATGGAACAAAATAAAAAAATAAAAAACATGCTGCAGCTGTTTGGAATAAACTTTTGAGATTGCACACAGGGTAAACTTGAGAGGGTTTTTAAAGAGTGAAGAGGTAGCCTCATTGAAATGACAGCAATTTTCGGGGGGAAAATTGCTGTCTCTTCAGAGGGACAACAATTGAACGGTTCGACAGTGATCATGGTATTTAACATGCTTATGAAATGTGAAGAATACCAACAAATGTATATCCTCAAATAGCAAGAATATGAGGACAATTTAAGATATGTATTTGGTTAAAAAAAATACATTGAATGGACACACTGGGAGGAAGTGTTTGTTTAGTTATGTTTGCGTGAAATGAATTGGTTTCTCATGTACGATTTGGCACAATCCATCAATAGTTTTCAACGCATAGAACTGAAAAAGAATTATATGTTTGAAACAATTATGCTTGTACATGGCATGTCGATGTGGGTTTGGTGCTTTGAACTCAGAAAAATGTCACATAGATCATTGTTTTGGAGGCGGGTGTTGTAGGTAGATCTGGGTGTCGTCAAGAGTTTGCGCCGAATTGGCTGGTTGTGGTTTGTCAATGGCGAAGAACGCGATAGTAAAGTAATCCGCTCTGGTTCTATCAAGAAATTGAAGCCGGAGCAAGAAAGATGTTTAGCAAATGTAATTGCTGGCAAAGATTGTGGCCAGCGGATCCCTTTCTCAAATGGGTCTCCCTGTGGGTTTCCCTAGTTCTCCCCAAGGTTTCTCACTTTTTCCCACTGGGTTTTTTAAGAGTTGTTCCTTGTCGATGCAGGAGGGTCTTGTTGGACAGTTAGTGTCCAACAGAAAGGATTGGTGATGATCAGGACACTTTAGCATTCTACAACATGTATGGACATTTTCTTCTGTGTGTGCTTTATATTTTTCATGTGTTTTAACTGTTGATTCTCTGACCTGTGTTGGTGATTTCAATGGTTTTGTAAACTCCTCTGAGATGACTTCTGTTGTGACCTAGGGCTATACAAGAATAAATTGTATTGTGTATTGTATTGTACTCCCCACAGGCTGTTAGCGGCAAACGAGATGGCTAAAGCTAGGCTACATGCTAAATGCTAGCGACTCACTCGGACACATACAGTAAACTCAGATCCAACCGTTTCAATCTGCAAAAAGAGGTAAACCCCTCCCACCTTTTTAACGGAGCTCAATGGAGCAAAGCTAGACCATAGTATGAAATGTAATTTGTACGATGGTGTGGTACAGCCAGGCTAGGTTAAGGCTGGTTTCACTTCAGAAAATGGATGCTCCTGCTCGGTTAGAATTGAAACCAGCAACTGCACTGGCTCTTTGATGACCAGTTTGCCAACCCTCCTCTCGACCATGGAGGAAGCTTAAGGTAATGTACACACTTCTGTCCCAAATGTGAGTGAACCAATTTAGCGCCAAAAGGACTTAATTTGTGTAGATGAGAAACCACCAAAATGACAACTTGAATGGTGCACACTTGTTTGGTGGAGATGAAACATGTTTGCCGAGCAGTGCCATCGTTAAGGTAGTGATGGGGAAGATTATGGAATGAGCTACAGCCGTTTTTGCAGCAGTTTAAACGCAGAATGATTGTCAGCAGTGAACTCTATAATTGGCAGAAGCACAGGTGTGGAGTGGTAGGAGAGGACCAAAGTGAAGGTGGGTGAAATATTACCCACAGGAGAACGGAGGATACTATCTTCCACTCTGAACTTAAGCTTCATATTTATAGACATAAAAGAAAGGTGAGTGTATTCTAAGCTCCTGGTAGATATAAGAGCTGTCAATCACTGTCAGAAAACATTTTGTGTAGAGTAAAAACTGTTTTTCTGTGTTAAAGCCTGAGTCTCTATATTTCATTCAGGCATAATTGTCCTGTTGTTGTTATTGTAAAGAAAGTTTGTCTTGTTGATACAATAATGTTGCTAAAATTAAAAACATCAGAAATAGTCATTCTTACAATAACTTTCAGACAATAGCTTTCAGACACAGGGGAACACAAAGCGCGTCACAGCAATTTAAAACACAATTCAAAATGACAGGTAATTAAAAACATTAAATTAAACAGGTAATTAAAAACATTAAAACATTTAAATCAGACAATCAAAAAAATTAGAACAATAAAATCACACAGGTACAGTAATTTAAAAACATTAGATCATTAAAATCAGGGATTAAGAAAATAAATAACCACAGTGTAGTAAAACTAGAGATAATCCTTCAGTTGTATGCACAGGCAAACAGATACGTTTTTAGGTTTTTAGTTTTGGAAGCATACTGAGCCAGCTTATGTAAAAAAAAAATGACTAGTTTAAGTATTCTAAATAAGTTAGTAATTTGTATTTATTTTGTTTTCTTTGTCTCTTACTCCACACAGATATGGAAGAGAGGTCGCCATACACGAGACGCATACCAGACCGATTGTCATTTTTTTCAGTGGTAGGGGAAACCGGAGCACGGGGAGAACATGCAAACTCCTTACAGAACTTGCTGTGAAGTACAAGTGCTAACCATACCATACTCCCACGCTGGGAGTCCAAGTGTTAAAGTGTAAAAGTGTAGTGAGACCTTTTATACAAAACCTCTATGGTCAAAAATACAAGATGAAACGACTCTGGCGATTACACTGTTACTAAAGTGCCTCTATGTGTTTCATTCATAGCCCCCATGGCTTCCAAATAACAACACCATCAACATAATACACACTGTTTCTCCATTATCAAATATTCATACCGCCTCACAGTCCTTATGGCCGCCTGAAGCCAAGCAGCCGTATGTCTTCATAGAACACATTCAACGCTTTTTCACATTTACTGTAGCCACATTATAATGGAACAAGCCACCTTTTGCACTGACGGGCCTTGTATATAAGTGTGCTAACAAAGATAAAGGGAAAACGACGAGAAAAGTTTGCATTTTATAGGATTTGTATCTGTGTTTTGTACTTACTTGCGTGTTGGGGCATACACAGGAAATTGCCCTGCCATTTTGATATTTCACATCAACTATACAGTGTCTTTACTAACCCAAGCAGCTTTGTGTGTTATGGCATAATGAAAGGGCAAACAAATAGCATGGAGATACGGGAGACTCAAATCTCAAAGTCCTCTGAGCTAAATCCAGCTGCTCTTTCTCATGGCTTCCATTTGCACGCTCTCATACCCCGCTAGTGTTTTTCAAACCACTCCCACCCCCGTCTCCCTTTTACTACCCCCTTCACCCCCCTGTCTTTCCCTTAATCCCATCCACAGTAGTTGAGTGACAAACCTAATTGGAGCGCACAGAGGGTCCGGTGGGGAAAGCAGACATGAAGGAAGGCGCTGGCTTCTTGAGGAGACGCAGGAGCGGCAGAGACAGTGATGGCCAGTCAAATGGACTTGGGGGAGACATGTGATCGGAGTGAAGGCATGCCGCTGGTGTGTGCGGAGCCAGGGAGGTATTAGGGAGGAGGTGAGTGATACCTTGCTTAGTCAAAATGTCAGGTCTCTAACTCTGTGTGTTTAAGTCTGTCCCTCTGGAAGACACCAGTCAGCCTTCAAATGTGTTGTTAATAAGACTTGTCCTGGTGTTTGCTTTTTGACGGTTCCATAATGAAAGACTCTGATGCACAACAAGGAGGGCCCATGGATTAGAATTCAAGGAAGACACAAGGCCCTGTACAATTAAGATTTCTTTTTTTTTTTCAAATGTTGTCTCTGGGCTTCATTTTCCCCGTATAAAATGTTGCAATTTCGACATGGAACTTCCGAAAAGGAGATTTTGGATCTCATTAGGGGTATTCAGATTAAATAATACATATTTAACCAGTTTGGGCCATGGATTTATTATAATAACTGGATAGGGTATTACTAGCTTGGTGCTGAAGAACTCATGTGCTCGGGGGATTCTTGCGGTACTGCAGACGAAACCAGACTAAATTCAAGTGGGCTACCCAGAAATTTTCCCCATAGAACTCAATGTAAACTAAAACAGCGCGACCTCAGCTGACAGAGAACCTACAGTTTTCATAAATGTAGGATTATGTGGGGATTTTAGTGTCCCTTCTCATCCTGAACTTTTTTTCTCCTGACGTTCTGCGCTCTGATTGGTCAGAGCGCAGCCGAGCCCCTCTGTGCACGTGCATGACAGCCACACGCGTATTTCGCGCAACGCATTATGGGAGTTAATTCCACTGCGCGGAACTGGGAGGACCAGACGATGCCCAAATACAGGCGAGTCTCCCATGGATCTTTGCGAGTTCCAGGCGGAGTTCCACTGATCTTTCAGCACCCATGCCGGCACAAAGCGCCACTGAGCACAAACCATTCATTTGAATACGGCGCCATCTTGGATCGCCGGGGCTTGGTTTGGGCCTCAATGTGGACCTCTCCAAGGAATCTCACTTTTTTCCCCATTGGGTTTTTGTGTCTTTCCTTGCTGATGCAGGAGGGTCTAAGGACAGTTATGATCCGGGACATTTATCAACATTCTTCATCCTGCTCCATATGGACCAATGCCGTATTGCATTTCCTTAGTTTGAACTGTATGATTCTCTGATCTGTTGTTGGCGAATCAACAACTTTGTAAAGTCCTCTGAGACAACTCCTGAAAAATACATTTCTCAGTTGACACAATTTTCAAACAATAATCCTGTATTAGTTGTTGGTGTGATTTTAATGTTTATTTTTTGTTAGGCATTTAGAGTTCCCTTGTGTTTGAACTGTGCTTTACAAATAAACTTGCCTTGCCCTCCCTTCTCCCACAGTGCTCACTGCTTAAAAAAGCCCTTGAGGCGCCATGGTGCTCCATCTTTTTTCCTTTTAGTTATTTCTCTTATTGATTTTAGTAGTTCTCTATCACTAAAAGTTTCAGAATTCCACCATTTTCTGTGGGGTGGCTTCCTAAGCGCTGATTCATAGTGTTTCTTTGTTATATTCAAACTATGAAATAATGATCCACCTGCTTCAAAAATTACAGGTTCAAATTTTTATTGAAAGTTTGTTGACAGTCTAACATTTCTGTGAAAAGCTGTCAATAGCGGTGCATTTCTGAATGTCTCTGGAGTCAGTGGCTGTGCTTAGACTGCAGAGCTTGCCATTAGAAAAATGTGTGAGAATGTTGGATATACTTTCATACTTTGGTTTTCCTAGCCCTTCTCTGCCCTGTGGAGATTATTTCTTTTACCATTTTGTTTAAATATTTCTGCAAAAACAGTCCCTCACAAGCCATATCTGTGAAATAGTTTGAACTTTACTTATAGTTAGTCACTTAATTAGTCATTTAATTTTAGAATGGAGTTATTATTCATGTAACTAGTGTTGTGTGTCAATTCCTACTGTTCTGTAACTGGTGATGCAACACTGAAATATCACCACTCTGAGACGCACAAAGGATCTCTTAAAAAAAAGTGTGTTCAGAGATTACAGAATGGTGACGGTCGTTTAAAAGCTCAGACAAAACAAAGCAGCCTTTATGTGAGGAAGGGTTTAAAAAGTTGAAATCACTGAAAGATAAACATAAATGTGAGAGGAAAATCTTTAATGAAATAATTAGCTGTCAAAAGACCGGCTCAGCAGCTGCCAACAAATCCGTCATGAGGAAGACTGAAATCCCCAGGTTTAAAGTTCTAATCCCAGCTTTCAGGGCCAGTCTGATATGAGCCATACCTTTTTCTACTGCATTTTGCCTGGATTAATTGACAGATTTGACACTGGGCGAAGAAGCTTGAGGTGTGTGGAGAAAAAAAAAACGTTCTGACCTAACCGGAATAAATGGTTGCTTAAGAAAGCGAATGCCCAAACTTCTTCTCTCACGGGTACCGCGGAAAACTGATTCAGTCCACTTTGTCAATCAATGAAAATTGTGTTTATTTTTAAAAATGCATTACAGTAGTTACTGTTGTTTGACCCTTTCACGAAACAAGTAAAAGCTAAAAATCCCACATGTTCACAAAAAAAGCTGCCCAATGTATCAACCCAGGTGGTAAATTGCGTAAAATAGGTAGAGTAAAATAGGTTGGGTTCAAAGTTGGAGGACAGTCAATGAAACTTTTAAAGACAATATCCAAAAATGTTCCCAGATCATGAATTTATAGAGATTAGATCCAGGACAATCAACATTCAACGGCATTTATGGACAGTTATAAACATTTTTAGACATTGGTCATCTGCCCCTTATGGACCAAAGGCTCTGTGTTTTTTGTACCATTGCATTTCTTGTGTTTCAACTGTTTGATTCTCTGATCTGTGTAGGCGAATTCAATGATTGTGTTAAGTACTTTGTGATAAATATGGTTGTGATCAAGAATACATTGACTTGAATTCACAAACCTCCCATTTTATTTTGCCTGAATGTCTCTTTTCTATGACCAACAACATGCATGTGTTTTTTTGAAGTCTAAGTAAAAGGACAGTGGTGATGATCCAGGACACGCAACCTTCAACAACATCCATGGACATCAAGCAGCACTTGGTCATCTGCCCCTTATGGACCAATACCAATGTGTTTCCTGTTTTATTTCTTGTGTTTGAACTGTATGATTCTCTGATCTGTGTTGGCAAATTCCATGTTAAGTAAAGTAAAAAGTTAATAGAATTGAATTGAATTAAATTGAATATTCACAACTTCCAGACAGCTATGATAAACAAATTGCGATTGACCAAATAAGACCATTGAGTGCTTTGCTCAGAAATGATAGAGAACCACAATTTAAATTTAGAATATTGAATGCAACCTGTACCTTGTGTAATTTACCTGGTTTAGTTCCATGGAACATGTGAATGATAAATAATTGTACTCCAATTTTTCTCCAATTATGTCCCAATTTTGAATTAATTGTTTCTACTTTATTTTCTTCAGAGTCTATTTCCAGTCCTAAATTCTCAGTCTTTTATGGCCTGCCTGCACTTGTGAGGCGCTGAGACCACAGTGGGACTGACAGCCGCTCTTCAGCATAACGTCCTTCCTTGAACCTGGTTTTATCGCTGCAATTTTAAGCACTGGTGGTAAATTCAAAGCCCGGGAAAACCTTATTTAGCCGTTTGAAGTTCCCAGACCTGTTTGCGTGAAATCAATCGCAGGCACCTTTTTCCCCACTGCTGACTTCAAAGTACGTCCTGTCCCAGTGCTGCAGTCCTGCTCTCACCCCGACTCACGGTTTCCATCTATGGCTGTGGAAGACTGTGGTCTATACTGAGAGGTTGTATTACCCATTAATATATGGGGTCATTGTTGTTGAGGAATCATTTTGTGAGCTAATCGTACCAAAATAATGTTGATCCAATCGTGTGACAAAGGCCAAAAGTAAATGCATGTGAAAAACAGTTATAGATCCAAAGTGTTTTGAGAGCAAGGAACTCGATACATGGATTTTTTTGCGTAGTCATTGTGTGTGGTCTAAAAGTTAGGTGTTTATGTCCAATGGATATGAATACAATTATCATGTGTGTATGTTGCCATAAGCTAAAATGCTTTGAGAAATGTATAAATAGAAAAAAATATATGCAGTATACTGTATATCCAAATGTGGGCCTCCACTGACACGGCGTTGCAGTATTTTTTCCTCTTCGTTTCTTTTGTCTTAACAATTCAATCCAATTCCTCTCTGCATATGTTTATAAAAGTATTTTCTCTATTTATCTCTCATATCCAAATGGAAAATGTCCTTTGATGGCAAATTTAGATCATCACCAGTAAATGCAAATTGTAAGGTTTTGGCACACATAGAAGAACGGCACGTGCGATAATAATTTGAGTTATACACCATACAACAATCAAAACTTGTCAAATTATAGCCATTTTGTGCATATAAGTGATGTCACCTCATCAGAAACGCATGGATCTGTGCTCCTCTGCCTGTGAGCCCGCCTCCCTCGCCCGCACGGTGATATAGAGTCATGCAAATTTCGTGGTAAACAAAATAACTGTAAAAATGTTGCTGTTACATTGTCATTTCAGGCCTGACAGAGGCTCCTGTTAGCGTCTTTTATGATAGGAATAACACCAGGTTTCCAGATCAGCTTTTGAGTAAGTTCCGTTTCAAGGTCACCGTCACTTGCCAAAAAACATCTGCGAGTTTTGTTGCGGCAGATCCCGGTGAACTTTGGGCCAAATACTGTTGTCACATTTTACACCAAAAACAATTTTTTATCACGGACACAAAAAAAGCAAAAAAAAGCACCATTTGCTGTCAATGGACCACACGCTGGACTCGGAGAGAGGTTGCATGCGCTGACCATCGACGGCACTGATTCCCTGGTTGTTTATCCCCGCTGTCAATCACCTCTTGGAGGCGGGTTTTTGACGTCACCGAAACAAACCATTTCTGAGCCTCTTGAGATTGAAAGATATAGATCGCTCTCTACCTAAAGCTTGAGGTAATCAATTGAAAAACGACTCAGTGCATGTCTATGAAGGCCAAACACCACTGGAATCATGTTTACACCAGAGTAAAGTCAAAAAGCGTTTTAGTCTTCAAAAATAACAAGTGGTAGATATTCAGCGTTTCTTCTTTTATTTTCATCCCGGTGAGAATGACACCTTTTGGCTGTTAAGTGAAATGCTGTTTGTTGATTGCCCTGCTCTAGTAGTTGAGGGACTGTTAATGGAACATAAAAATAACCGACCCTGAAAACAGCGGGTGCATTATTTAACTACTCCTGCCTTGGCCCCGTGGGACTGCATCCTAGCTGCTAAACATTATGAAAAAAGAGGTGATAAAAGAGGACATTTTATAGTTGTAATGAACTCTTGCTTACCCGTTGTAGGAGACAAATATGTCCCTTATATCCTTTAAAGGGCTGTTGTGTTGATCTAATTGGTCTCCTGTGTGCAGATATGTCTTGAATGCCTAAAGGCTCTCAGTATCTATGTTTCTCTTCTAATTCGTGGTTGGACAAACAGGTGCAGTGACAGCAAACCCTGACACGCTGGTAAAAGACTTCCAAAACAAGACAGGGTGGACGTCAGGAGTTCACACACAACTATTCCCTCTATCGGAGCCCTTTCGTGGATGCTTCATAAAATATTAATGGCGGAGCTCTTTTGTGTTCCGCCCCAAAACAAAAACAATGCAGACAAATGAGCGAGGTTGGGAACACAGACTACGGGAGGTTGTTTGTGGCGGCGGAGAGAAACAGGTTCTGAATCTGCTGAAAAGAGAAAAATGACAACAGAGGAGTTATAATGACAAGCAAAGTACTTTTCAAACAGAGATTCATCTTGTCTTAGAATTTGGATCCATTCTATGAACAAGACAATATACTGGAGGTGGAAAAGGACACCGTTATTGTAACACCTTCAAACTAATACACATTGCATACAACATCAAGCATAGATATGAGTCTGTAAATGTGTATACATAATGCAAAAGGTTAATTTCATGTTTTATACAGACCGTAATGGAGTAAATGAACAGTTGCAAAGTAGTTAAGGTGCGAGAACAGATGGTTGTTTTGTTTTCAGTAATGTTGTAGGCGCTTCTAAAATATTTAAACCTTGTAAGAGTTTATGAGCTTCTAAAGGTACTGAACAGAAATGGAAATATACCACTAATGTATCTGGACCATGCAAATATTGCTGTTGGCTGAAGTTAATAGTTGTGTTTATTGAGTGTGTAATATATATGTGTTATATCTGAAACAGTTAATGTAATATTCATTTATTGCAAGGACACTCTCACAACAGAATTTCTTACATTTGTAGTTAGTAGTAGTCTGATCTTTTGGTTCTTATTGGTCATATATAGCGCCAAATCATCATCAAAATATTTGTCAGAAACACCAATGCAGCACTACTCATCATTCATGCTTACACACTAAAGTATGTAGTTAATACACTAAAGTAAATGTAGGTAAATGTAGGTAAAGTCTTTTGCCAAAGGACACAAAAGTTAGGCAGGTGGCAACTGCAGCTGCCCCACTGTGGCACCTCGTATTCCCATCGGTCTCCCATCACAGTAAAGACCTGACATGAGCTGGTTTTCACACAGAACAGATATTGTATTTAATATAAATTTAATAATTTTTATAATTTGCATTATATTTTGTCAAATTGACAAGGTATTTTTTGAGGGGCCCCTCTGGTAATGTGTCTGTTTACATATCTTTGTGTGTAACATTGGTCTTTGTAGCATACCTTGTAGTGTCTGCATATGTTTGAATATCCTCCCTTCATTCCTTCATTCTTTTTGAATGAAGGAAGGATATATATACTTTATCATGTGACGAGTCCTATGGACGTCATTGGTCTTACACTTTATCATGTGACGAGTCCTGTGGACGTCACTGGTCCTATCAAACGCTTACCTTCAATGTCTCATCCAATAGAGGTTGTTCTTGTGTGTCAGGTGACTAGTTCAGTGGATGTCATTTGTCTATTTTAACGCGTTTATTCAATTTGTTTTTTACATTGCCCTGAAGAAGGCCCTGCGTGGCCGAAAGGCGTTGGTCCCTTCTGCATTAAAGGACATTTATCAGAGTGCCTCGGATTTCACCCTGTCTTTATTTTCCATTAGTGATGGCAATAGCGAACTATCTAAATGACGTCACTAAGACACGCCCCCGCCGCCTGTCAACTCCCGCCCACATGTTTCGGACAAACACTGCCGAAATGAATCAAATACCACTTGTCACTTTAGACGAAAATGAAATACCAGGGGCAAAATTCCACCATCAAACCATCAGGGATCATAGTGTAGACCAATTATAACGTTGGCTTGAATGTCTTCCAGTAGAAAGTTTGAGTTGATAAAAAGATAATGGTAAGGATTATGCTAACATTATCTAGTCATTTAAATTGCAATGCTAGCGCCTTCTTTGTTTGTTTTGCTGTGATTAACTTCCATTTATCAAGTTTTTTTTTTTGCACTATCCACTTTGTAATTAGTTTGATCATTAGTTAGCTACAGTCAGCTGATATTATAACAGATCCATGGGGTCACAACGGGTTACGCCACTACTGTCTCTGCAGAGAGAAACTATCAGAGCTAGCCACACTCAGTAAACACAAATGACAATCAATCGACACATTTAAATGTTAATGGGAGAATACATTATACATACATTCATAACACAAGTGCACGGAGGTTTTCAGAATTATCTGTTCAGGTTTTCATGACAAAAATACTTTTTTAATGCAACTAAAGCGATCGCTTTTTTAAAGTAGGTTAACTATCCTCACTGTTACTCGCCTGCCACGGGAAAACCTGTGGGAACTATTTTCTTTGCACTCATTAAATAAACCTTTCGGCATTAATAGTGAATGACGTTTATTTTGCGTGTTGAGTTGGTACAAAGCCGTATAATAAGCGGACCCCGACGCGCTTCGTCTGAACTTATTTTCAGATAGTCACAAAGTTGAAAAAAATCCCTCTCATCTTTCTTCAGGTGTGAGAATTGTAAACTTTCTGGATTAGGACAAACTATACTAATATGGACTGATGGGGTAAATGGTGTAAAGAGAAAGTTTGTGCTAACTACATTCAGAAGAGCTCAGACGGACCAGATACAGCGGTCCAGATCCAGTCCCAGCTAAACGTAGCTAGGACTGGATCTGGATACTCCACAGTTGGTCCAGCGAAGTGTTTTGAAAAAACATGTGTCCTTTTTAACCTTTTCATGAGAGAAATTCTGCCGACCACAAGCACCCACCTCTTGCACTTGTCCTGGTCTGATCTGGTCCTGGTCTGGTCCTGATCTGGTCCGATGTTGTGGTTTAACGAACGGGTTGAATGTTACTTTGATAGTCCTTTTCAGAATATCTGAAATCGCTCCGACAAGCACCATAACTGCAGTGTTTTGTTGTCACCATGATTTAATGATTTAGCCCAAGTAAATACACACGCGTATGTGGAGAACACAGTACTCAACGCGTTGTACACAATGTTTGTCCGAAACATGCGCGCATGCGCAGTCATCTGAGCTATTTTTAGCACATTTCGGAAACCGGACAGTGCCCTATATGAAGCCTTGAGGGATCGCAGCCTATTACTCGGCCCATGAGTCGAAGGCTCGAGGTGAATCATGCTCCACTACGCCATCATGTGGACAAAGAAATACATTACACTCTTAAGTGCTTACAATGAATGGTGAGATCTAATGTTAAAATGTATATTTACAATCTATGGTCTAACGTGTTGTGTTTGAAATGATGCTTCATGAACTATGAACTATTTGAGTCTTTTAGTCAATTGTGTTGATACAACAAACACATCCAAAGTAATACAGTTCTACAGAAAGTGATTAATGGAGGAAAAACTACCAAGAGGTGGATTAATCAAACACAACAAACCATTTATTCCCAATAAGTAAATACATTTACTTTGCAACACAAAATGTATTATGGGTAGACCAGGATTCGAACGCTATACCTTCTACTTCGGAGTCCGTCATATACCGACTGCGCCACACAGCTGTTGTGAAATGTATTATCCAGCGTATTATTACTAATAACTTGAAGCCTTGATATATGAGGTTTTACTAAAGTGAAACGTTTTTAATTGTATTTCATATGAAGTACTTTCTCTATACTTAGTACAGGACTGCTCCACATCACGCACACACACGTACGCACACACACACACGTACGCACACAGAGGCAGACGGGGACAGCCAATACAGTCTATGGTACAGCCGCGGATCACAAAGCACCTGTCAAAGCAATGCACTCTCCGAACTATATGAAGCACTATATGAACCGTCACGTGGTGCGGCCGCTACGCGAGGCTTCGAACGTCACCACATACGTCACCAACACACCAGGGACGTGCGGTGAGGTTTGTGATTGGGGAGGCACTGACTTTAAAAGTCAGATTTACAATCATTATTCAAATAAAATAGCATTTAATCACCAATGCAATGACATCCACAAACTTTATATACTGTAAAGATAAGAGAACCAGCTTCTTTTAATAATCTCACAACAAATCTAGCTGCTGACTCTGCTCCGCATCAAACAACATCTTTAAGAAGCGCAGGTGCGAGAGACGCGAGGAGAGAGAGACGCGAGGAGAGAGGAGCAGAGAGAGACAGAGAGGAGCAGAGAGACGGAGACGCGAGGAGCAGAGAGACGGAGACGCGAGGAGCAGAGAGAGACGGAGACGCGAGGAGAGAGAGACGCGAGGAGAGAGGAGCAGAGAGAGACAGAGAGGAGCAGAGAGACGGAGACGCGAGGAGCAGAGAGAGACGGAGACGCGAGGAGAGAGAGACGCGAGGAGAGAGAGACGCGAGGAACATAAACAATAATTTAAACAAGTTGCAGAACTCTTGAGCAGTGTTTGAATCAGTGTTTTTCGGAAAAGCACTACTTTGCCGGTATCTGTCAATGTTCAACATAAAACACAGATTAACAAACTCCTCCCCCGCAGCCGGACTAACCTCGTAAGTCCAGTGGTGGTCTCCCAGTCTATATTAATTCTTTCTTTGTTTGAAAGTCCAATTGAGAAAAAAAATCTTCATTCAAATCATCCATTTTCCAGCAAAAGAAATAGCATTTTGGGCTGATTGTTTGTTAGCAACTCTGGTATGAACTTTATGCTCACTATCACCCCTAGCGGTGAGGCACAGATACCGCCTGCCTCACGCCAAGCTTTTTCCTTGTGTGTTCATCTACGATCAAAAGACTTAAACTAAATATAAATTGTACACACATACGTGCAATACACTACTAAACACTAAGAGGAGTTTAAAAAATGTTTTTAAAGCAGGATATTTGAAACAAACGGTGATATATCAACTGCACGAGCTGAGTGCACTCAGACACACACACACACACTGTGAGGGAGCGGTCTGAGGTGAGGCACGCAGGAGCGCTGCCTCACCTCGTCTCTTTGAATAGGAATAACGGGATTTCGGCGATTTTGACTTCAGAAATGATCAAAACTGATGGGAACCGTGCCGAATATACATTAAAAGCATAGGACAGTGGATATAAATTATATATTTAAACTAAAATAATTATTAGTTTCCAATAATGGCAGGTGAGGCTCTGCCTCCCCTGCCTCCCCTGACTGCACGTCCCTGCAACACACGCCTCGAACCACGCTTCAAAAAATACGCCCCTTTTTTACTCGGTACACGCTTCGAAGACCCGGCACGCTCAGCACATCACTATTTTCCATGCAAAAGGGTATTTTTTGTTTTTCAATTGTATTTAATATGTTGAGTTTAATACTACACAGGTATGTGAGTGTTTTCAACCAATGTATTTTGTATTTTGCTAGAGCCCCAACTGATGCAATATATATAACTGTCAATCTAACCAATATCAGTTTAACCAATTAAATCAGTTGGCCTAACATCCAACAGATTGGTACATTTCTGACCAATACATTGATTAATATAACTAATATTAGCTCATCCTATTAGATTGGTAGTTTTGCCAACCAATGCGTTTTAATAGTTTATTTCAATCAGGAAAGACAGAAAAAAAGGGTTAATAGTATGATATTTATCGGTTATGTAGTAATCTGATTAGACATTAGACATCTATGTCTATGCAGGAATTGTACGCAATAATTACATTTATTAAATGCTGCACATGAAATGTAGCTTGGAGTTTAGACCACATCAGAGCACTGCATGACGAATGCAGACGGGGAAATCAAACTGGGATTATGAGATGAAAACCCCCAGGGCTTAAACCCTGATAGTTGTAGCTAAGGAGGATGGCCGAAGAGATGTGGGGCTCTTGTGGTGGTGATGGGGAGGAGGAGGGTTGCTCAACGATATGAAAGCTTGATGACTATGTATGGCAGTGTTTGAATGCAGTCAGGTGAGATGGTTGGCAGCAGTGATCTTATGAATGCATAGACTTGTAGTCTTCAAGTCTGAACTTCCGCTTTCATTTCAAATAGTAAACACCAGAGGTGTGGACTCGAGTCATGTGACTTGGACTCGAGTCAGACTCGAGTCATGATTTTGATGAATTTAGACTCGACTTGACCAAATATAAAAAGACTTGCAACTCGACTTGGACTTTAACATCAATGACTCTGACTTTCACTTGGACTTGCGCCAATTGACTTGCAAAGACTTGCGTAACCCGGGCCATTTTTACCTTTCTCCGCATCTCTCTTTCTGCCGTCTCTGAAGAAACAAAGCCTCGCGGTAGTTGTAGCGCTCGCGAGAGAGTTCGAACGTGAGTTCCCCGCACTACGCGCAGCAACACTTCCCTAAACAAGCGCACTGCATTCACCGGTGGGTGTGTTGTCTAGGGGAGCTGGAAATGAGCGAGCTGCAGGTATTTATCGCGACCTAACGTCATATTTTGTTCTACAAACCGTAATTGATATGCTTTCACTACAGGCGCCTCATACAATTGAATCGACGCAGTTGTCACACTGTGTGCCGTGTTTTAAAGAGGAACTGGTGAGTCAAACTAGCGCTAGCCTGCGCTGCTCTGTTGGCTCTTTCTTATATTTTTCTGTGTGGGCGCCGAGGCCTATTATTATGAGTATGTTTTTGCTGTGCTCCTCCTGCTAAAGTTTGCATACATTAGATAGTTGTTTTGATTATGTGCACTAAGCTAGATTAATATTTGCACTATTGTTTATGGTTCATTGATATGAGAATCAGTGCTTTGACTGATTGAATTAATTTATATGAGACATTTTATTATGTAATGATATATTGGTAATTATGAGATATTACTAATGCTGGCCCAGTTCATACAGGCCAGGTTCCTTCCCCTCCATTGGTCCCTTCAGTCCTTTGGAACAATAACCACTATGGACATTAAACTGATTATATAGATACAGGTCCTAGCCCAATACTCATATTCATATATGCTGCACTTGCTACTTCCCATTAAAAACCCCAAAGATAAAAAGTATGTTGACACGGACTGCTCTGATTTTATGTGTGGTCTGTGCATGTGTAACTGAGCCTGCATCTGGCACAACATAGTTTTGATCTACCAGCAGCCAACCACATGGAACAAACTGTTAGTCCATGGGTCAGAGACCAACGAGAATGCACCAGCAAAATGATTCCTAACATTATTTTGTTTGCCTACAAAAGTACGTGGAGACAAACAAGAAACAAATCGCGGTCAAAAAGACTCGAGAGGACTCGAAAGTAAAACCGTAGGACTTGGGACTGACTTGAGATTTGTTGGCCTTTGACTTGGACTCGACTCGGGACTTGCCTGTCTTGACTCGTGACTTGACTCGGGACTTGAGGGCAATGAATTGAGACTGACTTGTGACTTGCTAAACAATGACTTTGTCCCACCTCTGGTAAACACCATGTGTACTTGACTAATTTGACTTCCATGGCCTTGGTTTAGCTAAGGATGGCACCACACCAAGAATTTTTTGTTCTTTTTTTTCTTTAAATACTTTGTGAGGATTGTTTAGTGTGGGTGACATGACATTCAGTATGTACTATGTACTATATTTACGTGTTCTGTGTACGAATGACATGTTTACCATAGAATTGACTATATTTTGCTTATTTCAGATGCAAAGAACAGAAATATTATCCAGTCAAAACAATGCTAGAAACACCTATTGTATTTTGGAGGTGATCCTGATCACTTTCAATTTAAATGTTTTCAGCATGGATTGTAACCCATGTATCTGAAAGAGGTGCAGAGGAGGAGAAGATACAGCCTAAGAACAGAACATTAAGTAGAAATTATTTGAACACTTTCATTGTTTCGGCAGTTGGCCTTCATCACACAAACGGAGTGAATTGCACTGCGGTTGTGATTGACCAGTTAGCGGTTGTGGTGTGCTGAATCCAGCAACAACACGCTGGCAGTGGCGTTGTGTATCACTTGTATCACTTTTATCACAATTTTATACAGAACAAGTGCGTAAATGAAGAGTCTCTATTGTCGCCTCATCAAGCTGAATGTGTGTGATCTGTTGTGTTCCTCATCATCAAAACTCTGTCTATAAAGAGATTCAGTGTAAGTTAGTATTCAATAGTTATTCTAATAGCACTAACAGCACATTCTTTACAATCTACACATAGGTAACAGTGGAAGTATTTCTGAGGGGTACTTGAATATGGCAGGGTAAAGCTGTTTATTGCATGCATTAGTTATAATTTATGATATTTCCAAGCTGAACATGAAGCACACCTAAAACTTAATTCAGTAGTTTACTGTCAAATGAACAATGTATTTTTATTGTATGAAATAAAACAAAAAGGCACTGTTACTAGTGTTATCCGAGTGATTTGCTCCAATTAAATGGTGGTGGTGATTAAATGGTAAAACGTCTCTATTTTTGAAATGTTGAAATATGAAAATACGAGCACTACACACTCCAGAACATCTCAGATTCAGATTTATTTGCCATTTGCAGTAAAAAAAACACATTGGAATACATTAGCAAAAAGTCTCCAGTGTGCACAGACAAATACAGACATAAAACAACATTAAAAGACAAAAATAAGTGCAAATCATTAAAGTGCTCTGTTCACACTGATAACAGCTTGTGGATAAAAACTGTTAGCAGAAAAGATATGGAATACATAGCATAATATAACGTGAACACCATTTTACATATACAAAATGTATATAAATTAACACTCAAGTCAAAATATAAATAACACACGCCCTTGGTCATATTTTTTAAACAGTTGCAGAAACCATATTTTTATTTACCATGTTCATTTTAAGGTTGATTTTTAAATTTGAGACTCCATCTGTTTCTGTTTAACACCATCATTTTTAAGAAAACAATTGTCTGGATTGCTATTCTTTTGGCAGCATCTAAGTGCAGAAAGCGTGTGTACTAAGACAATAGCCCATCTGTTGACTACGAGCAGGTGTTGGAAATTGATTTAGTTGGTAGCTCCTGGTTACATGTTCATAATATTGTAAAGAGACAAAAGGAAATAACAAGTTATGGTCTTCCGTGACATACACCTGAGCGTTATGTCAGCGATATAGTTGGATATATTGTGTGAATTGGTTTTATGATATTTTTGTGGCCAACATTTTTTTTGTGTTTGTACTATTTAATTTGGGCGTTCTGCTCTCCCAAAATTCCATCCGATGGGCGGGGGAGCGACTGAATTTTGCGTTGCATTATGGGCCTTCGCAACTTCCGGTTCTCTCTGCCCGGCGCATTTTCTCTAAATGGTTGAGTGTTTTCGTCATTTTCTGTATGCAAATACATTCCCGTCTCTAACTAGTGGCATATCGCGCAAATCATCCGTCCAATTCACATTCTTCCCTCTTAGCTGAACTTCATTCTCATTGTTACCATCTGTCACTCGCACACACAGCCGTTTTCGTTCACTCTGCTCGCTGTCATCTTCTTCTAAATCTTCATAAACACCATCCGCTCATTGAACTAGCAACAACAATTCCTCCTTTCGTTTTCCCACACTGCAAATACCCTTTCGCTTCAACCTTTCACGCAATTCAGGCACTGTCAATCGCTTGTTGTTTTCGTGAGCCATATTCGCCATTGTATGAAATCAACCGGAAGTGAACTGGACAACAAACGGTGTCATTTTTTGATCACAGCGCCGCTCAGTGGATGGAATTTTGGGAGGGCAGAACGCCCGAATTTCGATAACATCAAACACATTGTCTTAAATCTGCTTTCCAGGGCAACAAAGACATTCACATTATCACCCCGCCCCAGGACCAACCTTTGATCCCTGAAGGTGCATTTGTCAGAGTCAAACTAATATAATAATAACCTATTATATAGTAACATAATAAACAGCTACGATGCATGAGCAGAATACAAACTTTTACATCGTCCATCGTACTAATTGACACCAATCGTTACCACAATAACAATTACAGTTCTTTGTTTAGTTTTTTTTTTTAAGTCAAAACATAAATCAATACATACTCTTGTACAGACAATAACAAGGCAAGGCTTCAAGAAATGATAATAATAATAGTAGAAAAAAAAATACAAATTCACAAAATAGACACACAAACATCATATAAAATAGACACACTGATCAATGTCTTTACACAGGAGTAGAATGACATTTACAGTTGAAATCAGTCATTTTGAAATTAGCCTGTTTTACAATTAGTCAATTCATAACCAATATGAGCATAAACTATACATAAGTAGAGGAAAAAGGCTAACCAACTTTGGCTCACATTCATGTACATTGCAACGTAAACCATTTAGCAACCATTTAGATATAATTAGATATATCCAGGTCACATTATGAGCTGAGTTCAAACAGACATAAAACTGAGATAAACACAATTAAAATAGTTTTTGCTTTAAGACATATCAACATGCTGTGAAGTACAGTATCTATACAATCTTATCATATCGATATTTATATTATGCCATGTGTGTATTGTGACTCATAATAATTGGGTTGGGGTTGCTACTTGCTTTGATAATGATACTATTTGTTCCATCACTCTGAAACCCATAGTCAGGCTTCAATAAATGAGTGGGTCTAATAAGTTGGGCGGCAAACCACAGACCAGCGCAGGGAGAAGTTGGGCTTAAGCTGTAACACCAATGATGAGGTTATGTATTCAATATTACATGAGGAGCTATGAACATGTCAAGACTCGACCTTTCAACAAAGCAGTTAATTAACACAACTTCACTAACCAAATTACCAATCCATGTTATGAGCAAGCCTCAGGCCAGACAGGGGATGCATTTCCCAGTGCTTGAATAGAGTGAGACCACATTATGCCTCCGGTCTCTTTCATTCTACAGCTTTGTTCAAAGTGTGGCCTTAAATAAAAGAAAACACTTGTTCATCAGTTGCATCAGAAACAAATGCTGACTCACATTTAGAGTGCCGCTAATGAAAAGCATAAGCCATTCAGAGTAACCAAATTAATTTCTGTTCGGTTTTCACAGAAGTAGAAGAAAGTGGTATAAAACAGGCTGGTTTTAAAGGAGAATGTTGTGCATGACAGCTGAATAAATACATTCGAATTTGGATGAATGCAAACAATAACCAGGTCCATACAGATTCAGATTCATTTATTTGCCATTTGCAGTAAAACCACATTGGAATACATTTTTAAAAGTCCCCAGTGTGCAGAAGACAAGTACATACATAAAACAACAAAAGTACAGAAATTAAACAAATAAAACAGTAAACAATTGTGAAATTCACACTGTGAAATTGATCGACTAAAACAGTTTCAATACAAGTCCAAGACACACAGTTTTTCTTTAGTTGAACACAATCTCAGTAACTTACAAGCCATGGTCATTGAGGTTATCCCTGCCAGTCTGAGGGGTGGGGACAGAGTAAAAAGACCTGCACAAAGAGAAACGTTCTGGATAGATAAACTTAAAGCTACTGTTTTTCCGGGGCTAAATGACTATGTTGATTTTTAAGTGTTTATAATGTATTTATCTTTAAAAGGTATCTACTGAGGGGCCCCTCCTGTGTAATGTATTTTTTGTATGTGGTATCTATGTCTTGTTAACAAATACTGTGGTGTCTTTATAGAGTATGTTTACTTCAAATCCTCTCCCCATTCAAAAATGTGTTATCCAATAGATGTCGTTCTTTCATGTCATGTGATTAGTCCAGGGGACGTCATGTGTCAATGTGAACACCTGTCAAAGAGTATTTTTTTAACACTGCCCTGAAGGTAGCCTGGTTGTACCACACCTTTGTACAAATTACATTTCTAACTAAGGTCTGGATTTGCTCCATTGATCTCCGTGAACAGGTGGGAGGGGTTAACTCCTTTTGCAGATTGAAACGATTGGATCTGAGTTTACCGTGACGTATGCAATGCGCCCGAGTCTGTTGTTAGCATTTAGCTAAACATTCCTCTTGCTCCTGCTTCAATTTCTTGATAGAACCAGACCGGATTACTTTACTATCGCATTCTTCGCAATTGCCAAACTACAACCTGCCCGTTCGGCGCAAACTCTTGACGTCACCGGCACCGTCCTACAACACCCGCCTTCCACGCTCTCTGAGTAGCCGGTCGAGATACGACAACGAATTTGCTAACCCAGGGACCAGACCCAGACGTTACATGCAGGGAAATTATGATTGAGCGGAGTGTACGGATGGCTTTGACCAGGCTACCCTGAAGGGCCCTTTCTCTCTTTTAAAGGACTTTTTATCAGAATGCCTCGGATTTTACCCTGTCTTTACTTTTCCACAGAAAAGGGTATCTTTGTTTTTCTATACACACAGTTTTGTTTGATCTTCACATGGAATGAAACAAGGAAGGTGTGTTTTGATCCGTGTCAGCTTTAATTTGAGTATTTACAGTACAACCAACTGAGCTGTTTCATGGTGTGTTATGTCCTTTGTTTTCCCCTGCACAAGGACCAGATGAAATATCTAGAGTGGATTAGATCTCACTATCTGTGAAGCAAGCCATCATTAGGCTGAAAAAACAACAAACGCAAAGATAGCAAAGTATTATGTCTGGCCAAATTAACGGTTTGATTCCATCTTGAAAAGAAGGAACTCATCAGTGATCTCAGCTACACTACTAGACCTGAAGAACAAAAAAACCAACAGTGGATGGAGACATTAGAAATTAGTCCCTGGGGATGGACATGTAAATCTAGAGACAGTACACAGGTTATACTCATGATCTACTTTCCATTTACAAATGCAAAACTCCCAGTGTACCAACCCTGGGAGTACCATGTGGAAGTGTCTTGGCTCAAAGTTTGACAATACAGTGCTGCTTTTGGAAACTGATTTGTTATAGATATGGTTCCTCATCCTGCACTAACCTAGATAATGGTCTTATACCAGAAGACCATTAGCTTCTGGTATAATGTCAAAAGTGTAGATTGTGTGTTCCCCTTAAAAACACATGTTTGCCCCTACAGAAAGAGTCATGTAAAAATAAAATGGTACATGTGAAGAAATCAATCTATCTTCATCAATCATCATTAATCAAAAACAAATGAGACCTGGATCGCATGGCCTTCGTCCTCATTTTTACAGACCGAGTCCTGGATCTATAGCCTGTCCATCCGTAGGAGCGGAACCCTCGCTCAAGGTTGGCCTCCCTAAAGGTTCTCATTATCTCCTAATGGGTTTTTTGAGTTTTTCCTTGCCGATGGAGGAGGGTCTAAGGACACTCGACATTTAACGACATTTATGAACTTCATCAGCAGTTGTGTGTGTGTTTGAACTGTTTGATATTCGGATCCGTGTTGGCGAGTAGCCGGGTTGTAGTCCTCTGAGAAAACTGCTATTGAGATTTAGGTCTATACAAAAGCAAATTGAAAGGAATTGGTTCTAACCACAACATGCTGTCTTCATCTTACTAGAAAACCCTGTATATTAAAAAAAAAAAAAAAAAGTGAGGGTGGTCTTCTCTGTTTCCCTTTTCGTCCTGAAATAAATTATTGACACTTTTTGGTGGTTTGAATTTTAGGTAGACCAACATTTACAACAATAACACTAGGAGTTTAAGGAGAGTATGCATCTTTCTTCGAGGAGCTATAATTTACTCAGACCTCACTTAGCTGTTGTATTTAAGCAAAGAAACAAAAAGCACTGGATTTGGGCTAATGACTATGATTGGAAAACAATGCAGCAGCACAATAATTAACTCAAAAGCAGATACTAGGGGGAAACAAACGCACACAAAAACCCTACTGGGATATAATCACTTAATGAACCCGATGTGAGCTGTATGAATCTGACGACCAAATTCATCACCGCGCCCCAGACCCTCTCTCCCTCCCCCCGTGCCCTATCTCTGCTCCTTTATCTCCCTTCGCTGCACACACTTTTTATCTAATCACAATGGCAACTGAAACTTCTGAAAGTTGCTTGTTGGCTCAGACAGCCCCAACCCTGAGTGTCGACGCTGCGGTGTTTTTGCATGGGCATGTGTGAAATCCAGTCCTGCAGTCATGGCCTAATTGGAGTGTGTGAGGCAGGGGGACTGAGAAATGTGAAGTGCTAATTTGATTTGTGTTTGTGGCTCTCCGAGAATGGCTTGATGGAACTGATGCAATTAGTGGTAACGCTATTGTGTTTATCTTTTTATTTATTTTTTGGCATTGTGTGTGTTTATGTGAACGTTCTTTTTTATTTTTGCGTATACTGGTATCTGGGTGCATCTGTTAAGTTTGTTTTTGGTGTGACACGCGTTCAGAAGTGACTGGAGTTAGGGCCGTGGTTGGGGGCGACATGGATAATGGCGGAGAGTTTAAACTAGGAGCGCTAAAAATAAAGTTTGCCTTCAAGTAGTGGAATAAACATAGCTTCTGCCCTGTCTTAATTGATTTGTTTGTGTTGGTTGATTGAGATGAGAGATGCAGCTATGGAGTGTAAATGTTCAAATTATGAAAAGCAGACTGCGTAATTACATCTCTGTGTATTTCCCAATAGTAGCTCCCCTATGGGCACAAGTGCACAGAGGTAGAGGCAGAAGTAGACACGGCTGGATACATGGAACGACAAGTGAAATATTGCTACGGATAAAAGATATGGAGTTATATTTGACATTTTCCGTCATCATCTTTGCTCTGTCAGATTTTCTTTCCCATGAGAGTAGTGGATTAGATCAAAACACTGGTTTAAATTAATCCGCAACCTGGGATTAGGATTACCAGCAAGGGTTTGAAAGATGTATGACTTGCTGCATAATGGATTTACACAAGTTTTTTACTGGGTTAAACCAGCATATTGATATCCCTACAGGAACAGCAGTGTTGCTTCAGAGAGGAATACACAAAACAGTCAAAGTGGATTATTTCTATTAAATCTGTGAAGGGCGCACCTCATGACAGCGATAAGAATATTCTCCCGTGCTCAAATGGGCAACATGTATTTTCTTGGAAATGTAATTTTGTCTGGTCGATGATTAATGTATCATTTCGAACTGAAATGAGAATGCCAGCGAGGTGCCCAAGAGGGACACGCATGTTTTATTGGTTTCAAGCAGTTTTAGTTTTTTTTATGTATAAACAAAAGGGAAAATGAAATACAGACAGCAGATACGGGTATAGAGACTCAATGGAGAGCCATACCATCTGGCGGAAGACCATAAAATCGACATTGACATTATTGTTACTGCACTTTAGGAACATTTGACTGACTGAAATGTGGATTATATGCTACTTTTTCAGGCAGGGGTGGGAAATGTTTTTTCTCTGGGGGTCTCATGGGAATATGGTATATTGTGGAGGGCTGGCTTCTTTTAATTTAATCTGAAACAACGTATTTGAGAGTAAACTGTTACAACACAATAAACAATATTTAAGTGTCTGTTTGATATAATATTATTTATACACATATACAGAAGAGTAGGATATGAAACCTGAAGATATTCATTATCTTTGTGTTTATATATGTACATACAGTATATATAGCATCTGGCTATATTTCTGTTAATATTGATTCTATTTTTTGCTGTCTTAAACCTGCACTAACTCACTTTGAGACATTTTCGAATGTGAGCGCTGGCCTCGCCCTGTCTGCTCCCCTTCCCGCACTCACGGAGCAATCGCCTCCCACTTCTCCCCTCCCCCTCAGCCGCACATGTGCTGTTTACGGAGATTGCGTCTCACAATATGGATCGCACATTTGAACGTGGATGGCGTGACCCTAGAATGATAGAACCGGGAAGCGCGAAGGAGACTTTTTTTGGATGGCTGTTTCGCTGTGTAACCGGTAACAAAGACACGGGAAGTTTCAGGTTTGCCTCCGCCGCTTGTTTACATCAGCTGTCTGTGCTAACGAGAGACCTGTGGCTTTTCACAAGAAAGTGGTCCACAATCTGGTCCCGAAAAACAAATTATCTTCCTTGTTGCACAAAAATGTTATCTAAAATAAAATGACACACCAGCACAAACCAGTGCTACTTATTTCTTCAAAAGGACCTTTTTCCCAATGCATTGCATGGATATGGATTGAATTTTTGTGATGAATACAAAAATCAAGTGAGGTAATGTAGCTTTAAGATTTACATTTCTTGCTTGAACTGAACCAAGGCCGGACTAAAGCATGTTTTGATGAATTATCATGAGACATAAGATTACGTGAGAATGGCAGTAGACAATATACAGAGTGTGGATTGGAAAAAAGTCTGAGGGCCACATGGTTACGTGAATTGGGCCGTGTGTTGTCCCCGGGCCGCATTTTCCCCAAGTCTATTATTATGTATACTTTTTGTCCTACAACGTACAATATACACTTGCTTCATGTTGTTTCTAAATTGACATAAGGAGACGAGTGCCCATTAAGTCCTAGAAAAAGTAAATAAAACATTAATGACTTTAACAGTAGCAGTATGAACTAATGATGTAAACGCCATTGCAAACTCTGGTAAAGAGGGCGTACTAAAAAAACGGCGAGTCTTCTGTGGCCCTTATCTTACAACATTGTTACACATTTTGACCCACATTCGCTTAAATGAAGCAGAAGACTTGAACCAGTCCACAGAGATGTTTAAGTTCCCGGACGTTGCCTGGGCATGCTCTCTGGGTTGGCAGAATGATTACCAATCAACTTTTTGTGATTTCATCATTCTTGCAGCAATCCCTCCGCAACTGCAATGTGGGCTGCTGTCAGATGGCATTCCGTCGAATTTCAGCAGCGACCGGGCCATGATGGAACTCAACGCAAAATGTGATATAGGACATAGAGAACACCACAAACTGCGTGTCGATTCAATATGATTTCTGCAGTCATAGAGCACGTAACTGGGGAGCGAGGGAATAGTTTGTTGGCAAGCCTGTTAGTGAAAGGCGTCCATGCACTTACTGTAAAAGAACATAATCACTGAGAGAGAAAGCAGCACCTGCCAAAACTTGCCTCGTTGGAGTACATTCATAAATACTGACCTGTAAATCACTTGCAATAATACTAGGAGCCAAAATGTCTGCACAAATAATGTAGAACTGTCACCAATAGTATGGGGCCGTATAGAGGACACCGATTGCTGGACAAAACACTTGTTCAGTTGTTTCTCATACCGATAGAGTAAGGACTAAGGTCGGTAGCTTTATCGCTAGTCTTTGAGACATTCTGCCTTGCTCAAATGACAATCTACAGAAAGAATGAAACTCACTTGAAAAGACAATGAAATTATGTCAAGAACGAGGCATCGGGTTATCCTTAGGTTTTGACCTGTTATAAAAAGAATGGAATTAGCAGGTCTAACGGTTTTTTTAATCCAAGAATATTATGAATAAGATTTAAATATTTGGCGTATTTCACAGACTTGTGCAGAGTTTGGAAGGCAAAATGAAAATAATGTACAATTTTGAAAAACCTTCCTCTGAGGTCAACCACATGTAGATGGTTTTATTTGTTTGTTAAAAATGCAGGACATACCATTGACAAAGAGGAAAAAGCCAAATGATTTCTGGTTGAGTTCATGCCACGTTGTTTGGCAGCTCCGGTCCACTACATTTGGTGTTGTTTGTACCACGCACACTATCACATGATTAGTTTTAATTTGGAGGAGGATCACTCACTGTTACAAATTTGACAGATGTCACTTTGCTCAGCTGGCCCCGGGCTGTGGTCATGGGCCTCATGGGAAATCACCCAGCACTGAATATCTGCACACAGTCAATTACAGCACAAGTTTAGTCCTCCTGCTCATACGATTGAAACAGTTCTCTCAGTTGCATAAACATCAGGAAATAACCAAAAAGTTTGGTCTGTATCGTAGTTTGGTTTTATTTTTAGAGTTTGTGCGAGCAAAAAAAATTAACTATAATGGTGTTTTGTTTTTGACAAAACTCATGCATAACTGAATGTTCTAAAATGTGTAGCTGCATTTATTTCATGCAGTGACAGGAATGACATGTACTTCAGTACAGAATAGAATGTTATTTTCTCAAGTTTCCTCTTGTTCCATCATAGTTTTACAAAAGGGAACTCATTCGTTGATAAAGACATTATGTTTATGTTCACAAAAGCCATTTGTATTTGTCTCTCATGCCAAGTTCCTTGGATAGCAATTGCATAGCAATGTATTCAGGTCCTCTTGTTGAAAGAAGGCTTCATTGTTCGAAGCCTTACCAAAGATAAGTTGTTTTTATTATACATCTATTTATTTCAAGGTCAACAAGAAAAGTATGTTTGATGCAACCTATACACTGATGCACAAGATTGCATCAAAATTGCTAATCTCATTTTCAAAATTTGTCTATGTTAAAGACAAAATTTCCAGCAATGATCTTGCAGCATGTTGTTTTGTCAGGACAAGTGGAGCCATTTGGACACTGAACGTGATTAGACGCAGCTGCAATCTTCTGAATGAATGAATGAATGAATGATGCAACCCATACTCTGATGCTTTCTTTTGTCCTGTCAGTTAGACAAAAGATGCCACCTTATTCATTTTAGTATGAATTATGCTTTTATTCTGAAAAGCAATTTTGTCCAGATATTTCTATTGAGGAACATGTATCTATACTCTCAGTTATTGTAAATAAAACAATAAAGAATTGAGTGTATGATAATTGTTGACATATAAATGCTTTCCATTATAAAGGCTGAACTGTAAGACCTCTCTTGCTGTGGGGTTCAAGAAGGCCTAAAGATTAAACGTCGATCAACAGGCCAATGAGAACAACATTTAAACAACAGGAAAAAGTCCACAGCTCAAAGTCAAAGAGTGAAATAAGGAGAGGAAACAACCAGAAAGTCTGAGTATACAACCTCCTGCTGAGACTGCCAAGAGCAACCATTCTGCCTCCCATTCCAAGTGCCTTGAATAGCAGTCGAATAACAATGTACTAAGACCCCATGATGGAAACAAGGTTATTATATTTTATCCAAAAATATGGCAATTGATTATTATTATTCTTGATTGTTTTTCTACGGGAAAGTCTGTATTACTCAAAATCGTTTTTTTGGATGAAATAATTTATTCACAAGTTAATTAAAAAGACAGCTGATGAGTTGTCGTTGTTAGTGGTTGAAATAGCAGCAAATAGAATACCATGTTGTATAGCGGTTTTTATATTTGGGATCATTTGCAACAATTTCTTGACCACATGATTGTCCACTACACCAGCAGGATGGTCCTGGGATTGATTTTGCCGGATGGAGCCCTGTTCTTCATTTGGCAGTATGCATTAAAGCAATGTTGTTGCCAGACCCAGCCGTTCTGACGGATCTGTGCTTCCTCCTGCATGTGCGTATGTGGTCTGTGGAGAAGTGAATCCCAAGTGTGAGCCAAGGTGAAAGCCCCGTCATCTCTGTTGATGGTCCGTGCGCTGAGCTTCCTGATTTCAATAGCTTCTCGTTCACCTTCATGGTGGGAGTCTGGTTTCTCTCATCACCATGACTCGAGTTGAAGTGATAACATTGATACTTGGGAAAAATGATTCTACACATTATGTGTCATTGCTCAAACTGTTGTAAACTATTAATTTGTTTTGGGGCAAAAATGCATGTTTTGCCCCAACCAGGGTCTTTTACCACTTTTGAGTGCTACTGCTCAAGCTTCAAGTCTGTTAGATAATAACTGTCTTCGAATACGTTGGTTATTAATGCACTCCAAGATTGCATCAAAATTGCTATTTAAATTCTCAAAAGGATTATCTATGTTAAAGACACATAACACGCACAAAGCTAATGGTTAATTTCATATTTTTTTGTTATGTGACCTTATTCATAAATTAAGTCAACAGTCAAGTCCGAGTTTTAACTGTTCTGTATTATCTGTCCTATACTGATTTCTGAGAGTCACAATCACAAAAGAAGACAATGTCAACATTTTGGTTTAAAAAAAAAAAAAAAACTTTAGTCGGAGTTGTTAACAAGGGAAACCTGAAAGGCTGGAAAAAGACTGAAATAAAAATGCATCTGTGTGTATTACAGTTGTTCTTTTTGTGCCAACACCAAACTTTCTCAGCACTTTTCTACAGATCTTATCAAGAGGAAGTGGCCGGTGATCGAACAGCGCTGTCAGTGTGAAGGTCGCTTATATTCTGGCGTGACGCACTCTGCCCTCTACCTGAACATCTTTACATCTGCAGCCCTAAACTATTGTCTCACTGCAATGGGCCTGAATTTGTTTCATCTAAACATGTATTCAATCCACAGCAACACTTACTGAACTGGCTAAAATATTTCTCCCTTATTGCATTGTGCATTCAAAATGGCATTGTAGGGCGGTAAAACTCTCTGACGTCGCAAAAATGTCTCAGGCCTGTAATGTCGTTTTATGAATAATGTCTGCCAATATCCGGTAACGAGAAACATATAATAGGATACAGTGCCAGCAGATTTTATGGATATCATTTCAGAGTCCAAATAAGAGTAGTGCTTTAGGAATTTGAGTTACGGCCCGGTATTTGCTGTAGGTACTTCCACAAGGTTATCCAGAACCCATAATTCACAGTGAGGTCATTTGCTATTTAGAAATGAGAACATCATAATCTTGATAGCCGCATACATTATGTTATAAAGTGTAGTATTACAGTAGCAGGGAGCCAAAGAGGCAGAAGCAACGCTTGACACCTTGAGTGCATATAAGGTAATATTATGATTTTTGTTCCCATGCATTCAGTTACAAAAATGCTTTGTTTTTGTCTTTTTGTTTTTTTCAGAGCTGTAAAGTAGCTTGATGTTTCCCAATGTAAACAATCTGAATTTACAATCCCCATGGCAAATTAGAAAAAAATAAATCTTATGACAGATTGAAACCTGATCAGCTCCCTGGTGAGTAATGTCAACAAGAAAACATTAAAAACAGCATCTTACATAGCATCTTAGTGGTATGGTTTCCATTTTCTTCCGCTTAATCCATTTCTGGGTTGGGGGGTGGCATTCAAAGCTGCCCCCAGTACACTTAGCACCAGCCCCTCACTGATCCTCCTGCAGGTGGTGAGTCCACAGGAGCTGAGATCTTTCAGTGGGGGCAGTGTTGTATATTCAAAGTTTCAGTGTTGTATCAGTGTTTTTAAAATGGAAATTGTTGGTAACTCTGAGGAATAGTATGTCAAATATGACCATCAAAAAACTCAACAACGCATGCACTTTTTACATTTAAACAGAGCATGATGGTTGGCTTGAATCGGATGGCGCATGCACATCAGGTCATTTTTCAGGTGATTTAATTGGGTTTATAACTAGATGTAATTCTTGCGAGGTCACTTAGCAGAAACTTTTATAGAACAGGAAAGTTCTCTGGTGCTATATTGTAGTGCTGATAGGGATAATGAAAAAGTTGAAGGAAAAGATGGTGCATTTTCGCTAGACATCGCTCGATGAGTCCACCTTTCTACTAAGACAAAATGACTCTGACCGCGACGATCCAGGATCAGCACACAATCAGGGGAGACCACACGCCAGGTCAAAAACATTAAAAAGAGTGACTTTGATCCTTCGATGTCAGCTCTTCCTATCATTGTGAAGGAGAATTCACCAAGCGTTGGATTGTTCATCTAAGATAAGATAAGAGAACCTTTTTTTCAGATAAATTTCTTTGTTGTAGCGCCCCAAAGGAGAGTAGGCGAGAGCTCACATAATAACTTTGGCTTTCGAGACCGAAGTATGAGCTGTAACCTCAGACTGTTATACAAACTTATCAATCACTAAGTTTATTCTATATTTTAAAATGCATTATAAACAACACTTTTACAGAATTTAGAAGTACTTTTGTTAAAAATGTATTATCTTCAGGCCTGAACCCCGCATTGAGGTAAACTTCTAACCTTTAGCGTATCCACTCAAAGTCTTTTTTCCACTGGGGAGAGTCGAGAGGCCTCAGTGGAGGATGTCTGAAAGTTCTCCACATTGCATACAGATGTGAAAGTGCTACTCTGTACTCTCCTATACTTAGTTTATCTCTGTCCGGGCCCAATCGCTTCCTGCATTTCAACACCAAGTACATTCTGCAACCTTGACAGAAAGAATGTGATGTAAGCTTGCACCTGCATAACAATGTCTACATACTCCAAATACAATAGAAATATAGTGATATACTGACTATCAATATGCACTTTACAAATTCCAATTTGTAAAGCGTGAACAACTAATTGATATAAACAATTAAAACGATTAATATTTCAACCTCTTTACTAATTATGTAGCTAGTAGTCAGCGCTTTGCCGTTAGCAGCTCCTTCCAAAGCCGGGTAAACAGATTCTGCCCTTGTCCTCGGACACAAGAAATACAGACAGCTTCATTTCCTCTGTTTTAACATTATGAAGATGTTTTATTCTTTTTGTATTACTTGTTTTGCTTTTGCACTATGTCTATCTCGCTCTCCCCTCGGCTGCCTCTCAGAGCAGGAGATGTCGTGCCAGAAACACATGATTTAGCAATAAATGTTACCAAACACGTGAGGTTCTGGATCTCTGCCCTAAGCTGCCCATTGCATTAGCTGTGTTTGGGTTTAGTTGATTGGACAGCTAAACGACCAATCAGGGCTCACGCAAAGTGGCTGCAGAAATGGGAAATGGTTTTCTTCACCACATATGTCAACAATAAACAGCAAATGTGCTCACCTGTTTCACAGTTGATTTAATCATGTAATCTGTATCTAAAACTGTCTATTCTGTCGCTATGTGATATTTGCACAAATAGTACGGCTCACGACAAGAGTCCTTTAGCAGGATTTATGATTACAGAATTATTAATGATTATAGGCTATTTTTACTGAAGAACTCTGATGTGTACTATCTGGTGCACTCTGGGGTAGTCTAGCACAGTTTTTTCAATGTGGTTTTACTGCAAATGGCAAATTCTTGTATTTTGTGTACATTATAATTATTGCTTATTAAGTATTATGTTTGTAACTTACGGAGAGCTTTAAATATGCTAGTAAATTCTCAAACCAAGTTGTTTTATTTACAAGTGAACCTGGAGTCAGGCCCCAATGTCTCGTTACACAATGCCTGCGACTGCCTCATATTCCTGATCATTGGCCCTGGTCCTCTGCAGCCCAGTGGGAGGTGTAATCCCTTCAGCTCTGTCCTGGTACAGCTCAGGTCTCTAACAACCCTTCGGGGAGCCACCAACAACCATCTGGATAAGCACCATTTCCCACTTCCTGCTCACTCAGCATTAAGTATAGGTCCATAAGAAGACATGGATCGCAACCTGTTCAGGGACACTTTTCTGTCCATTGTTTAAGCCACTTGTCACTTGTGTTTAAAAGTTATGTAAAATGTGCATTCACCTGTAGTTCTTGCTCACTTGGGACTAAAGCCACATTTTTTATCTGAAAATGTTTGCCTGGTTAGCACGATTAAGTAAGTAAGTAAGTAATCTTTATTTATATACCGCCTTTCACAGACCAGAGTCACAAAGAGGTTTACAATTGTGGGCAGGGTCCCCAGTACAGGAGGCACATGCCAGACCTATTGTACATGTTTTTACTGGTAGGGGAAACCGTAGCACCTGGAGGACACCGGAGCAGATACGGGAAGAACATGCAAACTCCACTCAGAAAGGCCCTGTTTCGACCAGGTTTCGAACCCAGGACCTTCTTGCTGAGAAGCGAGAGTGCAATCCCCCATGCCGCCCATTAGTTTGTTGAGTCCGATTCAACCATGCTCTAGCACAATTTAATGAAATTATGAAAAAAGACAAAACACGCATTTCTTCCTACCTGTCAGCCATGTAGCAGGTTTTATTGTTATCGTCTATATTTGTCTCTATTTTTTAATGCCCCCTCTCACTCATGAGCGGCAGTGGGTCAAAGTGTGGCCTCAGAGTTTAAAGTTGGCATATTGAATCCCTCCCCTGACGTATCATTGGTTGAACTGACATGTCGGTTCCCAGGGGTGTATACTGCCACCGTGTCTTTGAGCAAGACACTTAAATCACTTCTTTGCCTCAGCATCTGCATGTGAATGTGTGCGTGGGTGTTTATGACTGAGTACATGAATGGGTGGCGGTTATTTGATGTAAAGCAAGTTCCTTGAAAAAGCCCTGTACAAATACGATAGTTTACAAATCATCCAATACAGCTTGCTTCTTTATGTTATCTGATTATCACTATGTCCTCTCTACGTCTCTGCTAACCCTCAAACTGCAAATTCAAAGAGTCGGCTCCGTGTCAAGTGCTCCGCGTCCGTGGGTTAAATACTTCACTAAAACACATTAAAGCTGTACACAGCCTTGGATGTGAGAAAAAAACCATGCAGACCTGAGGACCCAACAGGAAAGGAAATAGAGCAGAGAGGCTGAGGCCAAACATCTCTCACTTGGAGCAGCTTCAGAGATCAATAAAAACTGTTGATGTCTTAACACAAGGTTAGCCACATACAGACAGCTCTGCGTCTCACTTTTAGTCCTTATCATTGCTCTTCTCTTTCACCCCAGCACATGCACACACTCACGTACTGCCAAGACGTTGGGCAGAGCTGGTGTAATTGTTATGAAACTGAGCGTGAAGGTCACAAATACTTATTAAGTATACAGTACTCGTACAGAGGTAAAATACAGGTCATGGTTCCTACTGTAGGAATTGTAAAAGGGTTTAAAGAAGATAATAAATATTCTTCATTTCATGTTTTAGCCTGTGAAATAGCATCTTTGGTAAAGCAAAGGTAGGTTTCTCACCCATCATCTGTACTTCTTAGCAGGTTTTCTCGACGTTTCGTCCTTCATCTAAAGGACTTTTCAAGAGAATGAGATCTCAGACCGCGTGTTGGAGATTTATAACCTATGGGTGTGGTTAGCCACACCCTAATCCTGAGGCTAACTCATTAGATAGCATCAGGAAACGTCGGGGAAACCTGCTAAGAAGTACAGATGATGGGTGAGAAACCTACCTTTGCTTTGACTAATCCCTGTTCGAGTGAGACTTTACACAAAAGTATGTTTGGTAGAAAATGTGTAATGATACAAGTGAAGGGTGAAAGATGATTTAGCTTGTAATGCCCTATGCTACCCCCAGAGGGAGAAATTGAATATTTTTATACTTTATATTCACAAATTTGAAAATGACTGACTGTAAACATAGCTATTCAATTAAAAACAACAGCATTTAAATTGAGAAATTGTTGAAACTAATTAAAGGGAAATAGAAAACTGTTCTGAGAATGACAACATACAGGAACGTTTATCCATCCATTTTCTACCCCTTAATCCATTTCTGGGCCGGGGGGGGGGGCACCCAAGTCACATAGCACCAGCCCCTCACTGATCCTCCTGCAGATGAGTCCACAGGAGGACGGCAGTGTTGCCAACTTAGCGACTTTGTCGCTAGATTTAGCGACTTTTCAGACCCCTATAGCAACTTTTTTTCAAAAAAGCGACTAGCGACAAATCTAGCGACTTTTTCTGGTGTTATTGGCGGCTTATCTGGTGTTTTGGCGACTTATCTGGTGTTTTGGAGACTCGTGAAGCACGTATTGTTCTGCTGTCCTCAACGTGAGCCCCTCCCCCGTCCCAAAGCACTTACAGGCGGCCAGTCTCACAGTAGCCTTGCGCAGCAGTCCCAGCTACAGTCTATGGGCGGAGCAGAGAGAGAGAGAGGAGACTCAAAAGCACAGGAAGTTTTCAGGCTGCTGCAGACTGAACTTCAGCTCCACCACCACCACACATCCAAAGCTCCCCGGCCACTCCTACCACCGCCACCCCCCACTACCCCCCACTCCATCCGCGGCAGCTCTGTCCGTGACTCTGTTTTCTCTCAGTAGTGGGTCACATTAAATCATTTGTTATGCCAAACTATGAAAAAAAAAAAAAACTTACAAAAATAAACCTAAGTAACTCTGCCAGAGTGTGTCTTTTGGGTCACTTTGCCGGTCCCAAGCCCGGATAAAGGAGGAGGGTTGGTTGTAGAGCTAGCAATTTCACCCTACATAACAATCTTTTGACTACATTTGCTGTTATAACATTTAACAATACAGGACAAAACTGATGTGTGTAATGTGGATCTAGACAAAGCATTAAAATCATTAAATGTTGTTAATGTTGAAATTATTTTTGTACATTTGTAGTTCTAAACATATTTAGGGTGTTTTTACTCACTTTTGTCTCTCCCACGACCTTATTCCTCTCTCCTACAGCGTCCGTTACAGTTATTTGCAAATGGCAAATTATGCAAATTAGGCGATGACGTCATTTAGCGACTTCTAGCGACTTTTGGGACAGCCAATAGCTACTTTCCTTACTGAGGAGTTGGCAACACTGGAGGACGGCTGCTCTGTTAGTGTGAGCATAGCCTTGATCTTTCAGTGGGGATCTTGGGCAAAGTGGGGTGAAGTGTCTTGCCCAAGGACACAATGGCAGCAGTAGTAGTTGGTGGAGAAGGTGGGAATGGAACGCACGACCTTCAGGCCTAAAGGCCAATGCTCTACCAACTGAGCTACTGTCGTATTATATATAAATTATATATTATAGCTAGCATACGGTTTAGCTAAAAATAATGACAAAAAACGAATTACCAAGTGGCCGTAATCAGATGAAGCTAAATTTTTACTACAAACTTGTGGAGCACCTATTGTCATCTACATATCGAGGGTGCACAGTCTTTTTCTATGCTGAATTGTTGTTTTTAAATGCCTTTTTTGGGCAAAATCTTGAGAAGATACACCAAAAAGCAAAGCCAGCATGATGGATGTTGTTTGAGTTGCTGTAGTTCCCTGTTGTTAAAGCACGCACTGCATCTCGCTCATTGCCGAGACTAATGGTCAGTGAAGAGCCCCGCTGCTCTGTCACTGTCTGTGTGTCTCATTCAGGGCCCTGAGATGACCAAAAAGTCTCCAAATCCACCGCTTTTGTTTTTTCCATGGCGCGTTGCCCGGGTTACTCCAAAACTGTAAAATGTATACGGGGATAATATTTATATATGGGGATAATGAGCTGGAGTTATGTCTCTGTTGGTAACTCTGCAGACGACCAATGACTTTTCACTGGTGCCCTCCGCTTCATTCTCCTCCACGCATGTTGGAATATCAAAGAAAAGTAAGTAAATATGCGTGTGACTTCAATTACACGGATAGGTATCAGTAATATATCAAGATTAAAGATGCAGTCAGTAATTTTTTCCAGATGCATTTTTTTTAAATATTGTGGGAAAACGTCCCTAAACTCTAAAAGTAGTCAAGTTATAATGTGTTTTCAAATAGTAATGGAATTGACCAGATTCCTATAGTCTCCAAAAAATAATACAAAATATTTTGGAGCCGACCGATAAAAATAAATTAATGGGTTCATATGGTTCATCCCCAAAGAACCAATGGGAACCAATGGAGAACCCTTCACCCTCTTCCTGTTTCTCACAAGTGTGCGCACCTGAGTTATCAGATTATCTTCTAAAACCTTAAAGGGCTGAACAGAAAAGGCCAATTTCTATTTCCAATTTCAAATGCTGGATGTTTGGTTTGGTGGAGAGGCGAGGGAAGGGGGGAGTGGTTTCGAGTTGGCGCTACTGCTAAGGTAAATGCATCGCTGACTGCATCTTTAAGAGATCCTTTATTTGTCTCACAGTAGGGAACTTTCAGTGTTGCATCACAAGTTACAGAACAGTAGGAATGAGGAGTAGAAAACACACAATAAGTGAATATCATAGTATAGCCCAACCCTATACTTAAAAATAGATTAAAATCTCTATTTCTAGCTAAAGTATGTGTATGTACATTTTTTTAATACACTCCAGTGCAAAAACATTAAGGTAGTATTTTGCTATTGCACATTTAAACATTGTTTCAAATTACTGCACAGATGCATGACATCAGGTCATTTTACAGTCTGTCAGCAGCAGACATTAGATTAACAATGTTATATATTTTATGACTGAGTTGCCTTCAAAATGACGTTACAGAAGAAACTAGTTCATTCATAATGAGTAACACCAAATGTTTAAATATTTACTAAAGTTTTTTCTCAAAGATCATTAGATATTTGTGCCAGAAACCAAAGCAAATCGCCGACACATTCATCCGTTGTTTTAATATATTTGCTAACCATTTTGAAGTACGCCGTATTCTACAAGAGCTTGTGAGAGCCTTTAGTCAAGACTTAATTATAATCTTTGTGAGGTAAAACAAATTCAATATGCATGAGAGCTTTTTATTCCAGAGAGATTTCCTCAAGATCTATTTTCCATTAAGTTTAGTCCTTGACTTAATATTTGCATTTCCCCATTCCTTTTAGAGTGATAGAGCTTGTTTATATGCATTATGTTTCACGGTCAGTTGAGTCTTAAATGAACTGCACTTTTTATGAAACGTTTCTACCTGACTGGTACCAAAGCTCTTTAGTAATTCAGCTGTTTACACACATCACCAGTTTATTGGTGGCAGCCAAGAGGAATAATGCGTAAGTATTTTACTGATTTATTCAAGGACAATGCAATAGACAGTCCTAAAGTGAAAGAGACTTAAACCTGTGTTTACAGTTCCAGGGGTGCTGCTCTGCTGCTGACATGTAGTCTTCTCCTTTCTCACAGGGTTCTCCTCAGTGTACTTGCAGTTTTTTGCGTTTGTCCTCATGAACACAAGCTGAAATGTAATTACACAACATGATGCAGAAAAAACACACACAATGCTCAATCCTTACGCTTCCAAAAATTATTCTTTATTCCAAAAAACTATCTTGATCATTCACAGGTCTTTCCTTCCTGCTGCTGTCAGACTGTAAAATGATTCAGATTCAGTATATTTGCTATTTGCAGTAAAATCACATTGGAATACATGTTTCAGAGTTCCATGGTGTGAATGCATCTGTGCAATAATATACAAAATGGGATGACATGTGTCCACTGTCACTTTACTTCACTTTTATCCTCATGCTGCTAACATGTAGAGTAGTTTAATCGGAGCTTAGAGCTTACGACCTATCCTTGCACTAGAGTGTGTTACAGATATATCTACATACAGGTATATATTTCTTGCCAGTATACCGTTTGCTATGCTTTACTGTCACACATGGAAACGGTTCTTTGGACCCGGTTTAAAAAGACCACTGATAATAGAATGGCGTGAGATAAGAGCAGGTATAAATTATGTTATAAAATTCCTTAAAAAGTTAATTAAAAGGCAGTAAAAAACCTATGAACCTAGAGCATAACATAGCATGCACTTATGCTATGAAAACTAAGGGTTAAAAACAGGGTTAAATATAGGGGCTAAAATAGGCTAAAATCAGGCACCGCTGCTCAGTCTGCTCTCTCGTTCCCTCTTCGGTTTGGCTCTAGCTCTCAGTCCCGTTCCTTTGACCACAGCCACCGCTCCGGCGCCAGACCATGGGGTTACCGCCTGCCTCTGTCTTGCCTTCTTGATCCCTGGGTTCCTCCTGCCTTCACCTCCCCATCCCTGCCTTTTACACCCAAGTGCTTCGGGAGGTGTAAAGTTAGTAAAATCGTTATAACACACAAAGTGCATGAAAAGTATAAAAAGAAATAAAAGGTTCACTAAAGGCCACTGTGACTTTTGCACCCATCGACATTAAGCAAAAGATAGTATTGAGTTGTTATACTTAATATTCACCTATCTTACAATGTGTGCGCCTCATTCCTACTGTTCTGTAACTTGTGATGCAACACTGAAATTCCACTGTAGGATGAATAAAATATCTCTTCATCTTAATCTTAATAAACCTTACCCTGTATCACTCACTCCAACATGTCACGCTGCCCATCAGCCGATCTGCTGCAAAGGTGTAAACAAGTCTAGTCTTCACCACTGTGTCACGGCTGTGGCTCTGTGGCAACAATAGCAAGAGGTCTATTTTTGACCAAACCACAATGGAAATAAAAATTGTATGAACAAGCCAAACAACACAAGAGCACTTCCCATGTGTACCGTCGCTTTAGTTTATCAAAGCATGTCCTTGTTTCTGGAAGTTCGCGTCCGTCACTAGAACCTAGAACTGATTAAAATGTTCTTGCAGCTGGAGTTGCTTTTCTTCTCTTTCTAATGGACACAGTCAGTTTACTTTATCTTATGAGCGACTACAGAGAGTCATGGCTGCATCTGCATGAAGTCAGGCAGGTGACTACATGTGGCTTGACCGTCACTTGTATGTTGTTCAAGATCTTTTTGTGCAACATTTCAATATCAAATTTCTTGGATAATTGGGAACTGGGATATTTCTCACCTTTAACAAGAAAAGCATGTACAAGATGTGATAACAAATAATAATAGGCACAAAAAAGTAGCCTGTTAGCCTATGGTTTAGAATTATACATTATGTTTACGTACAAGTTGATTTGCTGATTGCTGTTAGAAATAACCGATTTCCCCGATGCTTGGATTACAGAATAAGTAATCCTGGGAAAAATAGAACATCGTTCAAAAGTCCATTTACTTCTGTAATTTGACATACAATGTGAATTACAGAAGTACAGACAAACACGGAAAGTTACTGTAGATATTTAAGTAAGTAAGTAAGTAAGTAAAGTTTACTTGTATAGCGCCTTTCACAGACCAGGATCACAAAGCGCTTCACACATTAAAACACATAAAATACACATACAAGTCAGATAAAAGCAGAACACAGAAAAACACAGTTTACATTCACAGAGGCCTATGAACAGTGAGGCGAGAAAGCCTGTCTAAACAAATACGTCTTTAGTTGGACTTAAAATTATCAACAGTCTCTAAGATACGCAGAGACTGAGGAAGCTCAATTTGTTATTATTGATTTAGCTCACTGCTTGTAAAAACACCACATTTCAAAATATTCTCTTTGTTTTGTTATACACAGAAAAAAATTCATATTTTGAAAATGGATTGTAAGCCATTATTATCACAATTGTGAAAAACAAAGGCTGTCACTTTGTGTGTAATGAGTCAACATATGGCGACAGTGCCTCAGTTGGTAGAGCATTGGCCTTTGAGCCTGAAGGTCGTGGGTTCGAGCCTACTGTGAGACCTACTTTTCAACTCCCACTGATGACTGCTGTCGTTGTGTCCATGGGCAAGACACTTAACCCCACTTTGCCTGAAACACCAGCTGAAAGATCAAGGCTCCTGTGGACTCACCACCTGCAGGAGGATCAGTGAGGGGCTGGTGCTATGTTTACTGGGTGCAGCTCTGACTGCCACCCCCATGACCCAGAAATGGAGTAAGGGGAAAAAAATGGATGGATGGATAAAATATGTTTTCGTGTACTTGGCAGCATAGATTTTATATTATCACTTTTCCAGTTGCACAACAACAAGACCTGTTTTTCACAGAAATGTTCCTTTACTCTGTCTCCCTCCAAACAAAAGTATTAGTTGAACTATTACTATGGAATCCTGCAGGTGGCATGCCACCTCCAGAAAGGTGTTGCTTTTAATCAATAACCATCAAATACGGTTTGAAAACTAATTACGGTCAAGGGCTCAAAGAAATCCGTCATTTTCACACAGCAGAAATACAGAAGAAAGAACGATTTACCCCAATATGCTGTTTAAAGCCTGGCCTCCTCCATCTGGGACTCATATTAACAAAGATGAATAGTTTGATTTGTGCTTGACCTTGTCTTCTTTGGTCAGATCCAAAAGCGACTGGAAATCTGTTTTTCCAAAGAGCTCCCTTGCTTGAGTTTTCTGTTGCTATGGCTTCACTGTTAAGGGAAAGGTTGTATTAACGCTAAAATACAATAACCACCTTGTTGCTATTGGAAACAATGACAAGGTACCAGTCAGAGCCACCTGTGAAATAGAACAAAAAGATAAAATGTATTTTTCTCTTTGCCCACCACTTCTCTTTATTTTCATCTTATTTAACAAATGGCAGCAAGTTTCACCCCAATACGTCATGACCTTCTTCAATGTATCTCTGAGCTGTGACGGCCATCCATGGCTCTAAGAATGATGCAAACTCAGACCACTGCCATCAAATGTTGCTTATAGGAAGCTGAAATCCATGAAATAGAGCTCCAGACTGAACATTAAAAAATATGGGTTAAAGAGAAAGTAGGGTCTGTTGGGCAGTTAGTGTCCAACTAGAAGGACTGTGGTGATGATCCAGGACACTTTAACATTCTTCAACATGTATGGACATTTATCAATATGTGTTCTATATTCTTTTTGAGTTTTAACTGTTGATTCTCTGATCTGTGTTGGTGATTTCAATGGTTTTGTTAAGTCCTCTGAGATGACTACTGTTGTGATTTAGGGCTATACAAGAATACATTGTATTGTATTGCTTTGTACTGTCTGTCAGAAAGCACACAATTAAACATTAATTCAAATAAAATATGTGAGATTTTATTTCATGAAAAATGAATATACATTTTCATGAAGTTTCTTTTTTAAATTTAAAATAAATAAAACAGGTTGGATTGAACTTCTCACAAAACACATCATTGCATTCACAATATTGATAATTTTGCTCCAAATTTCATCTCAGTTTGACAATGATTGAAAATTGCATTTCCTGGTTCTAGAAGAAAAACAACCGTGTTTCAAACTGTTGCAAAACTGCTCCAATTTTCTATATTACTCTTAAATTGAATTATAAGAATATGTTTAAATGTCAATTGTACCAAACTTTAGGATGAGCTATGTCCTTATCATGATAGCAATCCTAGAAACAGCAACTTTATTCCACTGTTTCAATCACATGCCAATCCACCAAACTAAGTGAAAATAACAAAAACCTGCTATACAAAGTGCAGACATTGACAAAAGATGCAGAGCTCTAGGATCTGGTCACAGCAGAAGTGACACCGCCAAGGTTTCACATGGTTTTATAACAGAAAACAGCACAACATCTTCCACGTTGCCAAAAAATTTGCCAATAAGTTGTCAATTAATCTGCCAACCGATCAATTCGCCAACACACATCAGAGAATCAACAGTTCAACACAAGAAATGCAACGATAAAAACACAGAGCCATAAAAACAAGTGCTCTAAAGAACTATAGCACTTTAAAGGCAACTTAGTCGTCTCAACTTGTGAGAGCTTGTGGAATTCGCTCGTACAGTTTAGTACCTTAGTGAGTAGAGCGCTCCGCAGCCTGCTGTGATGTAAACAGAGCTGTCAGTGGTCGGCCTCCAGTTAGTGACAGGGGGTGGAGCCACAGAAGTAGTGAACAGTCTGAAGGGTTTAGCTCCGTGTTAAGAAGGATGCCGGGACCACCGACTGCGACCAGCCTAAGATCCTCCACCCTTCAACATTGCAACTCACTGGAGTGCATATTGTAGAAGTACTGCTAATGTCAGTGACAAACGTAGACACGCCAGTCTGGATTTATGTGGCTTTGAACATGGATTTTGATGGGAATGATTTCTATAGTGTGCCATGATGTGTTTCAACCCAAAGTTTCACTCTAACTCAGATTCAGATTCATTTTATTTGCCATTTGCAGTAAAAAAACCACATTGGAATACATTAGAGAACTTTTGAGAAGAAAGAATGAACATAGCTTGACTGGCTTCACTTCACAATCAGCCATGCATCTAATTAATGCAATTATATGCATGAATAATTTGCTTTCAAGTTGAACAGGTCTGTTTTGCACTCGTTGAAAAGCAGATGTGTTGATCTTGAAACTTCCAAATTATTGTGTGTTGTTCTTGTCGTTTTATAATAACTCAAAAAAGTTCCTATTATGGATCTCAGGTTGTAAGACTATTGAGTTAAAGAATCCACATCATAGTGGCGGTCTCCAAGTCCCACGTGGGTCACACTACTATTTCAGATTTGTATTTTTTATTGCAAACAATACATTTACATTATCCTTAGTATTCCTAAAATAGTCAAAATACACTTGTCCTCCCTCTATTTCTCTCTTTTGAAGCCTAATTCACTATTCCCAAGACGAACATACAGATAGGTTTAAGGTTAAGGTACACTTTTCTATTCCCGTGGGAAATTTGTCCTCTGTATTTGACCCATCCTCCAGGTACCACTGTAGGGCCACTGTCAGGAGCAGTGGTCGCCATAGTACAGCACTCAGGGACCGATGCTTAGTTTTGTCAGGACTTTACCAGAGAGTTTGCCAATTTTACATGTTTTTAGTAGTAAGGAACCCGGAGAACCTGGAGGAAACTGATGCAGACAAGGGAAAACATGAAACTCCACTTGGAAAGACCTTGTTACGACCAGGTTTCATATCCAGGACTCCTACCCTTTCCCTCTTTTAATAAAATAAAGTTGCACAATTATGAGCAAACATGACACACACTCATGGACTATTTATGTCTGTATATCATGTAAAGTGCAAAACAATTGTATTACTTCAGCTGGCGTTAAAAATATATGGAATTGCATACTTAGCAAATGTAGACCATTTCTTATTGAGATAATATAATAATAATGAATCGGTTTCATGTAGCGCTTTTCAGGACACTCAAAGACGCCTCACACATCATCATTCTTACACTCCATTCACGGTGGAGATAAACTACTAGAGTAGCCACAGCTGCCCTGGGGCACACTGACAGAAGCGAGGCAACCAGTATGTGCCATCGACCCCTGTCCAACCCCCGTCTTGCCTAAGGACGCAACAACAGTTTGTCCCTTTACAGCCGCAACTGCCCCACTGTACCACCTGGTGTTCCCAGAGGTCTCCCATCACAGTACTAACCGGGCCCTACCCTGCACCTTTTCAGAGGTCTGACGGGATCTGTCTTTCGCATGCAGGTATGGCCACACACAGATTTCCACAACGATCCCATCCAACAGCCATCCCCCACCTCCCTCCTCTACACAAGCTAGAATCAGAATTGCAGGTATCTAAAAACCACAAAATAAGCATTTAACCGTACATTTAAGCAGTAAACCACACAGAATTGGATTGGGCTTGGAAGCAGCTCTGTTTCCCACCATAAGCGTGCACCAGTGTTCATGCTTGTTTACAGCGCTCCTCACATGCGTTTCATCTCCACTTTTGATCCCCCTCACCGCGGCGCTGCTCTGTGGCTAAGCCAGCGTGATGCCGCCTCACATGGAGCAGGTCTCATCTTTAGCTCTAGAGGTGACTGTTTATGTTGTTTGTGCGTATGGCTCAGGACGAAATTCCACCTACGCCACCGAAATCTGTGCCCCCGTATTTATTCATCCCCTCTTTCTGCCTTTTTTGCATGTTGCGGGTTTGCGCGTCAGTGTTTACCTCCTGCAGTCTGATCCCGGCTTATGCGCTGGTGAGTGGCAGCCGCATCCATTGAGAAAGCTCTTGTTGGGGCACAATGCATAGGAAAAAGCTGGCTTAGGGGCACATCAATTCCACAAGCTTAAGCAGAGGAGATGTGTGTACCACTTTTGCATATTCTCTGTTTCTTGGATGCATTGCTTCAGTCATTTCCACACAGCACACATTAAATGCTATCATAATAGGTGTATTGAAGCAAATGTCAGATCCAAGCATAGGGATTACAGGGATCCTTGCCTTCATTAAACCTTCATATTGTTTCTTCACGTCTGACAAGTAAGACAAAGTGTTAAATACAAATGGATTTTCTTCTTCGGAAAGAATACCACCGCTTCACATGGGAGAAGTAGGATAATGATATCAGATGGAATTGTTTAGCTTGTATTCTGTCTTTGCTTTTGACAGCCATTACAAAAATATAAGCCGGTAGAAATAGGCTGTGATTTCCTTTCATTTCATCTGTTGTAGAATAAAGCATTAATATTTTAGTGTGTCGTGAAAAATGGAGTGACATTTTGAGATGCCTGCATTTTTGTTTGCTAATTTCCACAAAGCAGTTTAAATGTCTTACAAATACAAAAGCTGAAAAAGGCGGAGCAAAGCAAGAAAATGCCAAGACGAAAATTGTAGCCGTGCATGCTCTAAATCAAATAGTAACGCACAAAGAGATTAGTGTGCTAACTCAGTCTTGCTTACCGGATTTGAATCCCAGAAAGCATTTATTCTGAAGAACATCATCATTATTTAATTTCGCCAACAACTGAACAACACTATTTTGTTTGATTACAAGCCGCGCACTCATGAATTATAAATGGCCGGATCATTTCATTACATTTCCACTCAATGCTTGGGAATGGCATGCGATAAATCAGTATGCATGCCGTCCATATTTCTTATTTGATGTTAATTTCTCATTTCAGTAGATTAAACAGCATATTTTGGATAAAACAAGCCGTTACTTCACCTAGGGAAAGGGAGCAGATGCAGGGAAAGATGCTGGTAAGGCCTTGTGCGTTCATTCATTACACTGGACAAAATGTATCATTTATCAAAAATATTCAAAGTGGACACGACAGATTTTTATTATTGCACCATTCTGACTCATTTTGATAGTATGGCACCTGCTTTTCAAATACATTCAACAATAAAGCATAATTCAAACAGTGTAAAACCATGAGTGCTTCACAAGTAATTCAAAACAGACAATAAAATATAAAAACACATAGTGCAAACACATAAAAAATATATTGTAATAAAAGAAAAAAGTAATAAAAGAAAAATAAAAGTACAAACAACAAATTGGTAAAATAATTATGTCTGTTACCACGTCAATAATCACAGCCGAAGAGTAAAATTATAAATCAACAAATATGGTCAAATTAGGATTACATTTGTATATCTAATGTTACCTGTGGGAAAAGTCCAACTGGCCATAAGCATTTTAGATACATGTAACTTTCCTAACAGAGAACCTGGCATCAAGCGGCAATATTACAGGTAGATCAATAACTGCTCCTTAGAGATGAGCCGGTTTAGTTGCTATGGCAATCATAGAGAATGATTTAGATATAATTAATAAAATAAAGCACTTGTATTGACCAATGTGAAGACTATGGTCCACAGCATGTATAGGTCCTAGGTTGGATTCTACCACCACACCTTTCTGTGTGGAGTTTGCATGTTCTCCTTGTGCCTGCTGCAGTTTCCTCCAGTTGCTCCAGTCTCCCAATTCCACTAAAAACATGTACTCCCCCATGACGCCCTCCCCGGCCCCACTCCTGCCTCCTCTCTCTGGGGCCAAGAGATTCCAAAAATCCAAATTTGTAATCATTGATCCTTTATACATTGGAAATCTGGTGAACATGAAAAACATAGTTGTTTTAAACAGACCTATGGATGTGAGGATCCCAACTCCCTAATTATATAGTACATGAATAAACAGTCTTATTTGTCATGAATAATATAAATAAAATATTGAGGAGGAGGACCACAGGGGAGATCCGCAGGCCCCCAGCTCCTGCCTACTAAAGAGCTGCTTCCTATCTGCTGCTCCACCTTGACCTCTATGGTCATGTGGCAGCCACCACACTCTCTGGTTTATGTTACTATTTTTTTGCAATAAATACCCCAACGAGGGTCTTAAATCTCTTGTCTTTATATCGCGGCCTAAGAGCCTAAAGTGTAGAAGCACTAGCTCACAGATGATAGAATATATAAATTCCAAGGTTACCAAATTGAGAGGGGAGCAAAGACCAAGCATTATGTCCTGTCCAAACCCTGTGGAGAGAATTCACATACTATTTAGTGATGAAAGGGGACACTAAAGGCTACTTGGAGATTTCTAAATTAGTCTCTCATTAAATTTGACTTAAGAAAAATGTAATTACACAACCATGAACAAATTAAATGCCTGGGGTTTCTGGGGCAGTAGTGACAAGCCGTCCTCCCCAAGAGCAGAAGACCGCCTCGGGTCGAGAATGGCAAAGGCACGTGCCCGGTTTGGTTGTGAAAGATCAAAGACTCCAGATCCTCTGTGCCTCAACCGCGAAGGGATTTTCTGTCTGTCGCCAAGATCGAATAGAAAGAAACGGGAACCCACAGAATATAAGAATGAAAGGCGAGATGAAGAGGGAGAATAGTTAAGCATGGCTGAAAGGAGAGGGGGAGATGGGGGATTGAGGCAGCGATGGAGATGAAGGAGCATGGGGTGCTATAGGAAAAATGACATTAGGGCGAAAATGAGCTAAGAACTAAGAACCTCTGGGCTGTAAGCTATTGAGAAGATGATTGTAATGATCACATTGGCCATCAACGCCTCTGAAGCGCCTGTCCCGTTTGCACTGACGAGAGAGGAGAGGCTGTGTGGTGGATGGGGGTGGGAAGGTAGAGTAAAGATCCCGAGGCCAGGCTTGTGCCGGTCATTTACCCATCTCTTTGTCACTGTAATCTCAGTGTATCTGACTCTTTGCTTTCTGCACACACTGGGTCTATGAGTAAAAATTCTGATTGTGAGGTAAGCATGGATGTAGATTTGTTGTTTTTCTACAAAATATAAAAAGAAAGAAGCAAAGCCTTTAAACAGTTTTTCATTGTTCAAGACACATTTGTTGCATTGAAAAAAAATACAAATTGGTTTATATTCACTGTTCCTAAAGCACAATATCAACTGGAAATACCTCCTCCTGACCACAGTGTATAGTGAATTGTCCTTGAACCAAGCACAGTTATAGCCCCAGAGTTTGACTTTATTTAATTTAATTTATAATTTTACATCTGTATTTTTTTTTTTTTTTTTTATTATGATTTGAGGTGCTCGTATTTCCTCCTTTCTTATATTCTGCTGCAATGTGTGCAATGCTGACATTGACATTTACCCACTATGGGACAAATAAAGGTCTATCCTGTCTTATCTTATCTCCTATTAGGCGGCACGGTGGCTGAGTGGATAGCACTCTCGCTTCTCAGCAAGAAGGTCCTGGGGTCGAATCCCGGTTGGAACAGGGCCTTTCTGAGTGTCTGCATTGTTTCCTCTGGGTATTCCGGTTTTCCCCTACCACTAAAAACATGTACAATAGGTCTGGCATGTGCCTCCTGTACTGGCAACCCTGCTCCCATCTCTGTGTGGAGTGAGAGACAAATGCCCAAAAATAACAATTGGAAAGTGCTTTGTGACTCTGGTCTGTGAACTCTTTATAAAGAGTACTTACTTACCTATTATTTTTATCTAGTATTATTTGAAATATTTGCAAATTGTAGTCAGTGAGACCTGGGGAATCTGGACTTCAACTTTACAGATCAGCAGGTCTATAGATGCCAGTGGCCGCACACTGTAATAATAATGATCTCATAGACAAGCTCTATTATGTGCATGAAACTCAATTTAATGCGTCTTTGTAGGGAAAAATATATTTACAGATGAAAAATAAATTTTGTCTGTAAATAAATTACAATTGGGAACAACATAGCAGATTTGTATCTTTTGTTTGTCTATTGTTGACTTTGAATCCAGCACAGTAGATCACGTCGTTTGGAGGTGCGCCCTTACTTGAAAGCTTGAAAAACATGTTAATAACAATTCTGATTACTTTTAGCTTTGCCGTGTCTGCTGGACTAATAAAGTAGGTACACTTCTCTTACTTGTGTTTCCATTATTAACACAAAACACACGGGGAAAACATTCTTGGATAAGTGGCAATATGTCTCAAAAGAGTGATACTTATGTTCAGCTGTATGCTAACTTTTCACTTAAAACAAGCCTAACAAACAGGGGAATAAAACTCCAATTCGTAGCAGCTGCCAACAACAAATAAACACCGCTTTTGAAAAATCAATATACTGTAACTTGAAGTGTTGGCTATATTTGAACAATTTTAAAAGCTTTGTCCGCCAGTCCCTTCTGACTGGCCCGGGGAGCTGTGTTGGCCAGCAGACTCCTCAATCTACAGATTCCATTTTTAAGTTCCGATGACGGCACTGAAGTATCTGGAAGCAATTCGGCATTTCAAAGTCTTCTGTTCCAAAGGTAAAAGATCTCTCAGAGGAGGATTTTATATTAAAGATCAGACTGGAATACCCTTACCAGAATATGGAGGGGGTGTGTTGGCATTTTAAGAGCTCATAATCTAATAAAACAATGGACAAGTTCGACTACAGGATTTGTTTATGTGCCTGAGGATGCTGCTTTGTACATTACCACCCCTGTATATGAAGATTTAAAGTATATGTAAACTTAAAGACAACTCCCAATCAACCAATATTTACTGCACAGACAATTCATTTGTCTGTGCAGTAAATATTGTCAGAGCTCTGAAGCTAAGCAGGGGCAGAGACTGTTTAGTGTTGTGATGGGATCCACATTGGGGGGGGGGTGTTGTTGTGTCTTAAGGCAAGACGTTTTAACCTGAACGCCTAAAAAGAGTCTGGTGTGTGCGTGAATGATTGGTGGTCATGGTTGGAGCGGCCGATGGCACAAACTGGTTGCCTTGGTACCAGTCAGTCGCCCCCAGACAGAAGCAACGCAACCAGTTTGTGCAACCAATAAGGCAGCTGCTCCTGGTCCTGGGCCTCCTGCTCCTGGTTCTGGTCGGAGTCTTGTCCACGGTCTACTATCTGTGCGTGTGGAGAGGAGGCATGTTCCACTACGAGAGGCAGAAGGAAGTCTCAGTCTGAGCCTGAATTCACAGATTAAACTGAAACATCTGGATTTGTATTATTATTATTGTGTATATGTGTATTCAAAGCTATGTCGTTCATATGCTAGCCCTTACTTCACCAATTATACGTTCGTTCATTCATTCATTTGAATGAATGAATGAATTATTAGTTGGGGGGGGGGTGACAATGAGAGCTGCCATCCAATGCTCATAGCACCAGTCCAATTGTACGTATATGGTAAATAGTTATATAAACAATTTCTGACATGTTTTTTGGGAAGAATACATTGAATTGTAAGAGACTTGAAATTTGAAATCACACTGCTTGGTTCTTTTAACTGTGAACTTGGATATCAGGTGTTAAACCCATGAAAATTAAATAGTAGTAGTAATCTTTATTTATATACCGCCTTTTCACTGCAGATCTGAGTCTCAAAGCGGTTTACAATTGGTAATTTTGGGCATTTGTCTCTCACTCCACACAGAGATGGGAGCAGAGTCGCCAGTACAGGAGGCGCATGCCAGAACTATTGGACATATTTTTAGTGGTAGGGGAAACCGGAGTACCCGGAGGAAACCTACGCAGACACAGGGAGAAAATGCAAACTCCACTCAGAAAGGCCCTGGTCCGACTGGGATTCGAACCCAGGACCTTTTTGCTGAGAGGCGAGAGTGCTATCCACTCAGCCACCGTGCCACCCAATACAATTTCAATACCATTTGATTAGAAAAAGTACCATAAAGACGATCTTTGCCATGACTTACTCAAGTGCTGACATTTTCACACATTCCACTAATGGGCCAAGTTTAGTTAAAAGACGGTGAGTAAAATTCAGTTAAATGTGTTGATGGAGGATTTTTAATGAGGGCAATGCACCGAGAAATACAACACAGTGAGACTCTTGGAAAGCTCAAAGTTTGTGCTGAGAAATTGGGGAAAGAAATGATCAAGTTTTTGTTTTTGTTTGATTCTGATTAGGATTGTTAGGATTCCGATTAGTTTTATTAAAAGATAAACATAATAACTGGTATGCCATGTGTCTATTTTCTTTTTTTGACGAGAGGCGAAAATACGTTAACAGAAAGAAAAACTAAACTAAAACGGAATAAGTGAATGTACCTTACAATTGGTGTCTGACAATTTGAAAGCATGCATCAATAAGTTATATTGTGATCTTTCAATATTTGGAACAGCCTCAAGCTCTTGTCCAATTCTTTTATATACTGCACATCAAAAAAGATTGGATGTTGAAATGGATTTTTCAGAAGTGTGTGGTGTTTGTGTTGCAATAACTTGATTTGTGCTGCATTATTGACCAGAATGTTGGCACACACTTCTATCAATAATTCTTCTTGTGTGAGTGTTAACATTGAGCGTATGGTATGTCACTTGGGTATTCTACATAAAACGACAGCCATCAATATGCACACCTACGACCACACCAACTTATATCAGCTCAATAACCTTTGTCCTATTCAGTTGTGTATCCTGCAGTCAAAAAAACATCAAACTCCTCGTCCACATCCCCACTGCTATTAAACTCAGTACGGTCTGTGATTCCTGGACCATTTTGCACTTTGAAGCAGTCACAGATGTCTTAGGGGCTTTTTTCAGCTCACTACCACCTCTAGAGGCAACCTGTCACACACAGCATCATAGGCGTAATCACTGGAGCTCTGGGCTTGCATATTGAAAAACAAAACGCCTACATCCCCACACCCACTGCACCTTCTGGCACTGGCAACGTGTGACATGGAAGTGCAAAGGAAAACACTGCCAACTCCAACAGTAAGCATCACAGGCAGAAGCAATGGAGAATGTCAGCTTGTTCCTGAGACTTATCTGTGAAAAGAAAACATCCTAGGATCACATGCGGAGAGAAATCGGCATGGAGCGAGTCGGGTTTGAAATGAAATGAGAAAAACATGTTGATAAATTAGTAGAAATGCATACAAAGGTAAAAACTCCTGCCAATGCACTGAAGGTTAACACGTGCCCAAAGAACTCTCCCAGCTACAAGTCTCCTGACTAAAGTTGTGAAAAAGTTAATATAGAACTGTGGCCAGTGCATTTAACCATTCCTTTAATGCAATTGCAATCTATTACGAACTGCAGTGTAAGAAGGCCACTCAGTTCCCTTTACATACAAATATGCTTCAACTTATGCACGCAAATATGCATACATCCTCATGAAATTATTATTCAAAACACGAAGACTAACACAAGTAAAAATAAATAAATGTAACAGGGAAGACGAAATGTCACCTCACAGTCATTGTCTGTGGTGTATGCTATACCTCCAAGTTTGATCCTCTACCAGAAGCTGGGCAGCTTCAGGGTTCTGTGCAGGATCTTTGCTGTTCCCGTACTTTAATCCAACAAGGTTCATTTGGTCATCTGATATTACTACGCATCCAAAAAAACTCTCTTGAGAATAATAGTTTTGTAGGACTGTGCTTTTTATTATACGATCTGCTGCAGCCACGTCACTGGTTTGAGAGTCTTTGCACCAAGTGTACAGATAACCACAGATAACCACAGATGCCTTCACTCTTCACTGTCCAGCTGGGCCCCTGGTATCTCTAAACTTTCTAATTATCCTTATTCCAGATGTTCCCATCACTTGGTATTGCCACACCCACCACCACCACAGCTTTCCCTTGGTCTTTGTCCACCACCCCAATGTCGGGTCACCATTTTTTCAGTCTGAATCTGGAAGTCCCAAAAGATCTTTGCTCAGTCATTCACACATACTGTACACAGCCTCATAGGGAGATGTTTCCTATTTTTACCAAAGGGTTTGCCATCCCGAACTCTGCAAAGATAGTTCTAGTATACAATACTGGGACCGTGGCTACGCCTCTATGGTGTTGTGACCACAGACAAGGCACAAATATAAATCTAGTGTGTGCCTGAAGGACTATGCCCAGTAAATCAACACAATATGTGGCCAATGATTGAAACCGGATGGTACTTTCTACACAAGAATGTAATACATTTTTAATCAGTTACTGGTTTTGTTTGACCTTGTGCTGCGTAAATGCCTGATTTCCGAAAAACAAAACTGGAACTCTCTCAAATGAATTTGGTTGAACTGCACCTGGCCTTTAGCAAAGGCTTGGAAATACAAAGCATGACTTATTACTTTTCATTTCATAAGATGAAAATGAATCAAAATAATGCTTTTAATGAATACCATTATACAGTAATTCAAAGATTGCAATGTTGATTGAACCTGGCTGTGTTGGTGACAACACCAAATACAAAAAAAACATAAAAAACATGGTTGAACTTTTCAAGTATCATGTAAACATTTTGCATATGTATTTGTAGACCTCGGGTGTATTTTGAGTAATGCTTCCTTTTATTGTCTATATTCTTTTTAAAGTTAAACTAAAGAAGAATGTGTGCCACCATCCTCTTTGATTACAGTTGGAAACCCGCCATCGTACTGCACACAGAACTGCTTTAGTTCTGACTAAATATTTATAAGAAAAGAAGCCGGACCATCTCACATTGAAATAAAGCATTGGGAAGACAGGACGACAAGGAGAAGATGGGGATGCTTATTATTTAATGTCCTAGTTGGCAGAAAGCTGTCAGGACGGAGGAGCTTTGGAGAGACTGACAGTGCAAAATCGCCTCTCTTCTTTCCAGGACACAGACAAGCTTAATAAATTAAACATCTTTACCTGTTTAGCTGTCGAAGTGGCACAAGTGGGCAGCATACATAAAGAGTATCATTCATTCATCCACTGCCTCATTAACTAGACTGATCTCTGTTTCAAGATGAGGTGAACGTCCACTCAACGTTGGCAAAAATTGTGCTGAATTATGCAGGACGTTCATAAATCTACTTCTTAACTCTATTTGCTTGCCATCGCTCCCCTGGTGTACACTACAAAAACACAAAAATGTGACCTTGCGTATACAAATGATATAGATGTTTGAAGAAATCGGCATACAAACTGTGTACAAGCAATGTGGAGGAATTTAAACTGGATACTACCGAGCCATGCAATTCCCTCCTCCATTCAACTGCAAGTGATGAAAACTACAAGTCCAGCTAATGCATCTAAGCCGAGCCACATTCCCGCCTCCGCTCCTTATCTTCTGCTAACACACTATCAGACAAATTAGCAACGAGGTCCATTTAAGACCGTTGTGTGTGTATGTGTGTTTTCCCAGGTCCACTCATTGGCCACACCTCCTCCCCTGGCGTTATTTATGGCTGTTTAAATGATCTCGGACACCTCTCATTTGTTTAGACAGCTCCAATTGGCTTTCTGTCGGAGGGGAGCGGAGAGGAGGTGGGCTCCGGAGCAGGGAAGAGGAGGGAGGGGAGAGCAGACAAACAAGGACACACTTTGAGGAATGGGCCAGGAATGCAAAGCCAGAGAAGAATCTATATGCGATCTGCAAACACCTTTGTCTTCGCTGTGCTGAAGTAGAGCAGCGCTTTGTTCAGATGGATCACAGGATAGAGAGGAGGGGAGCAGGCAGCAGTCCTTCTGGATGTTTATGTTTATAAAAAAAACTATGTTGATGCTTATTTCTGTTGAGAAAGTGAATTGTAATCATGTGAAATCTGTTATTATGCATAAAGTGATATGATGACCTATTCATATACAAGATACAAGAACTTATTTGCCATTTGCAGTAAAACCAAATTGGAAAAACTGTGCAAGACTACCCCAGTGTGCACCAGAGAAGACAGCACACACCAAAGCTCTTCCCATATCGTTTGTTTATATGGTATGTACTAATTCAAAATGTAATGTAGCGTACAGCAAGGCAAGGCAGGTTTATTTGTATAGCAGAATTTCATACACAAGGCAACTCAAAGTGCTGAACAAAATAGAATAAGCATTTAAATCAGAAATAATCACAGTACATAAAAAAGAAAGATACAAATAAAAAAATACCTCAGTTGTATGCAGAACTGTTTTAACCTGGTTTTAAACATTGTAGAGGAGGACTGTCTCACATATTCAGGAAGACTGTTCCAGATTTTAGCAGCATGAATCTGAAAAGCAGCCTCCCCATGTTTAGTTCTGACTCTGGGCACTAACAGGAGTCCAGTCCCTGTGCTCCTCAGAGTCCGGGCTGGTTCATATGGGACTAACATGTCACTAATATATTTTGGTGCGAGGCCATGGAGAGATTTGTACACAAGCAGAGGTGTTTTTTTTGTGTGCACCATGTGCACTTGTATATTGTAAATAGTAACTGTAACTCTATTTTAAATTTAAATTTATTCTTTAGAAGTGTTTTTTATTCTTATTTTTATTATCTCTTTTTGACTGTTGCACTGAGCCAAAGCAATTTCCAAGTCTGTGACCTCCCGTTACTTACGTTGGCAATAAAAATGATTCTGATTCTGATTCTGATTCTGATTTAAAGTCTATTCCTTGAGCCACAGGAAGCCAGTGCAGGGACCTGAGAACTGGACTAATATGGTCGTACTTCCTGGTTCTAGTCAGGACTCGAGCTGCTGCATTTTGAATGTACTGCAGCTGTTTTACAGCCTGTTTGGACAGACCTGTGAGCAGGCCATTGCAGTAGTCTAACCTACTGGAGACAAATGCATGGATAAGAATCTCCTATGTCAATCATTATGCCTTTTTGTATGGAATTAGCATGTTCTCCCTGTGTCTTTGTAGGTATTCCTAGAGGACAGGGATGGAAATTAACCCAAGGCTACAATCTGGTGTATTTACCGCACTTGAATGCACAATGTCTTATCCTAATAAACTGGTACATTTACCAGCAAATTTACCAGCTGACCAGCAAATTGACAGTTTCACTTGCTTGCCATGGTTATAGAAAATGTGGTTGCATAGATGGTTAACCCTTGAGCGAACTAAGTGCACTGTAACAAATTTCTGTAAAATTACAATGAAATTTCAACATTAAACAAACGTTATTTTGAAAAACAATTCAAAAATGCAAATGTAAGTATAAATTGGTTGAAAAACATCCAGTGGCGTTTTATTACCACATTTAGAATGTGATTACAAAAAAACATTACAATACCATAAAATCACATGTGATCAATAATCACATTGTGATTTTATGGTATTATTACCGTAATTTAACATAAACTTGTTGTATTTTTGGAATGCTGGGAAATTTTTGCCAGCTAGCAACCATGAGTGTAAAAGGTACCTCTTACACATGTAAACTCCTGCTTTAGTTAAAAAGATGCCTTTGCATTAAGCATGTTATAGAAGTAAAGAATTCAACTACTTTCTTGTATAAACTGAAGATGATGAAAAATAATTGAGAATTTGTGTTCATTAAAATAAAACAATATAAAACTGTGTAGTTTTTTGTTGAATGAAACTAATTAGAAACAGAAACAGTCATATGGTGTAATAATACAAAATGAACATTATAATGCTGTTGTTGTTGTATGTGAATTAACAGGAACATACAGATTAATCCTGAAATCACAAAGGCATAATGTGATTCAGTGAAACAGTCTTTAACCATTAAAATTAGCAACGGTAAGGCCATGCTGAGAAAACGGTAAATCCCTGGAACCATATTTGCCAGCTTTTTACCGTTTTTCTACACGGAAATGTTTTACAGTGTGTTTATGATATTTCCTAATTTGACCGCCTACTTTTAATCACTGTGGTGGGTAGCACAAGGACTAACCCCAGTGATTAAAAGCAGACTGGTCACCTTGGGAAAAATCATCAAAATTCAGCTGCAAAACATATATTGGGGTCGTTTTAAATCAGTGTGGCGGGTAATTTTAACCCGAGGATAGCACAAGGGTCTGAAAATGGCTTGTTTTGACTCACCATAATGTTGTACTCTAAATTGTTCACCGTCCAAACTTCGGGCCATGTTTCATAATTGTGGATATATGTGAAAAGTCCTTCCTACTGTATATAATAGGAACAAACATTTGTGTGGCGAGGAAGGCTGACTGCAGGAGTTTAGCAAACCGCATTTACAGAAGCTAACAAGACCAAAAGAGGCTAAAGACTGCAAAACTCCAACTCAGAAGGGATTCAATTTATTTTCTCCCTAAAGAAACCCAGACTTACTCCTCAGCATCTTGCGTTCGCTCCTGATGTGAACAGACTAAATCCAAACTAAAGTCACTACTCAAGCATCTCTGTCACATCACTCCCGTCTCTTGCAATAAAACCCGAAAGGCCCCCGCAGTTTACCGTCCAATAACTTCTACACCTGCAGCTCATTACGGACTTTACACACTCACTCTTCACCATCAGCGACGGTGCGACTTGAGCAAATTAATGACGCGCTACCTGGTAAAGCAGCATGGATCATTTTGGTGAGATTACTTTACAGCCAAACACCAATTAGCTTTCCCGCTTGATGGAACATGATAATTGTGACTGTGATCTTAGCCTGCTGCGTATGTTACACCGGTACTGCATCATCCTAATTTAATTTGAGGAAAACTTTTTTTGATATGGAGAGATTGATAGTTTCCTGCGTTTCCATGTGGAGAGATTCACATATACATATTGACTTATCGCTTCTTTGGCCAGAGTGAGAGTTTGTGGACTTTATCAAAATGTATAGACATTGGTCATCGTCTTGTGGACCAACAGCTCTATGTGTTTTGTTTTTTTCTTATTTAATTTCTTGTGTTTGAACTGTTTGATTCTCTGATCCGTGTTGGCAAATCAACGGTTTTGTAAAGTCCTCTGAGATAGCTACTCATGTAGGGCTATACAAAAATGACTTGAATTGAATGTATGATAAAGAAAGCAACTATACACATTGTATTTTGTTGCTTTTTATGTTTTTTTCAATATCAAAATCAATCATAACAATAGTTTGGGTATTTAACCACAGCTTTGTTGGATATGATCACATGAGGGCCTATTAATGACTTTCACTAAGTTTAATAAAAGAGAGATTTTGATGCAGTTCTAATCTGATTCTGATTCTGATTCTGATAGCTATAGCAAGATTTTTGATGCATTCTTAAAAAAAACAATTAACCAGACCTTTTAGAGACCCAGGAGATGTTATTGCATTCGTCATTTGAAACACATTGCAGTTCGAGTTTAGGATTCCATAAGGTCTGAACAGTCGACTTCCATCCATTGTGCATTCATCATATCAGTACAGCCACAACTATCAGCACAACCCGAGTAGAACACTGAGTGAGCAGCGATAATTCACTGTTAAATTACTTATCTCGACAGTTGGGATGAAATTATGTTTGGTGTGACACCTCTGGCCACTCGTAAGTTATGGCCCCAGTTTTAGACGAGATTTATAACCGACAATATTTAGACTCTTGATATTACTGGCTTTGCTTCTTGGGGCAGGAGCTTGAGAGAAGATGTATTTTGTTGCACCAAAGTGAACAGAGGGAACGAGAACAATTCGGACTCTTGGATCGCTTAACAATGAAGAGACGGGACTAAATTCATATTGTACTGTTTATGTAAAACTTTGTCCAAGCTTGCGTTTCTGTTTTGAAGCATTGGTCTAGGCCTGATGTTGACCTGGTGTGACTCTGTGTGGTTTTACATGACTTAAAACGTGTGCAATTAAAAGCATACTCTACAGACAGACTTTATGCACTGTGGTTTATAGCTGCCTTGTTTTTCATTAGACACGAGTGGGGACAACAAAAGCCGGGACAACACATCTGCTGTCATCTCTAAACTTATATCCCAACATTAGAAGTAGTTTGTTTTGGACTGCACCTGTGACATTAACTCAAATAGACCACAATGTTTATTATGTTATTTTTCCTATAATGCATGTGTACTGCTGTCCTTCTCATGTTAATTGGCACAAAGCCTGCGTCTGTTGTCGCTGTAGTTGTTGCTGATGAATGAAGGTTGTTCATTGCACAGAGAGTTCTTGCCTTAAGCCGTACAACATGAAATGACTAGTTACACTGAGAGCAATAAAAACTCGACTTGAGAATGTATGTAAAGTGGTGACTATTGAGTGAATTAAATTGAAAGAACTCATATCCTGCCTTAATAAGCAATAAAAAGACATTCCCACACATGTCGCTCCTTGATGGATAAGGAGTTTCTTAGATTTGGCAATAGATTGGCATTAATGAAAAGCAATTTTATACTGTACATGGGTTTAAATATGCATTGAAAAAGTACAAATAATGCAAAAGGGGAGACATGTGCAAGCATAAACAATGAAGAAAGAGCATTGGCTTTTGGGCTTGAGCTCACCATGAAACCTTCTCTTCACCGACTCTCACTGATGTCTGCTGTTGTTGTGTCCTTGGGCAAAACACTTAACCCCATTTTGCTGGACTCACCAAATGCAGGAGGATCAGTGAGGGGCTGGTTTTCCCCTGACCTAGCAATGGATAAAGGGGATAAGCTGTTGAAATGTAAAACTGTTGAACACATCCCACAGGCACGCCAAAACTCCAGTTCCTACACTAGGTTAAAACAGAAAACATTAAAATCATACAATGCATTAAACTAATACAAAATGAGAGTACATTAACAGTAGTGAAGACACAGTCCTTCAGTTGTATACACAGCTAAACAAAACTGTTCTTAACTGTATTTGAACATTGTCAGAGCTGTCTCACTTTTTCAGGAAGACTGTTCACGAATCTGAAATGCTGCCTCCCATGTTTAGTCCTGACTCTGGGCACCAGCAGGGTCAAGAATAATGGATTAAGCAAGAATAAAAACGTCACAGTCACTGAACAACCACTTGCTGCTGCGTCCCCCTCCCACAAAAGCCAGTGACAGATGTAATATTGAAACTGTATAATATTGTAAATGATCCTTGGCTGTCATTGTTGCAGATCCAGAGCCTTAATGTACTTTTTTGTTATTGCTTCATTCTTCGTACACATGATTGATCTTTTTCATTGGCTCCATTTACAATAGAGGCACTGTTTTAATCACTTGCGCTTGACAATGCATGTAATTACAGCCACATTTCAGAACCTCTGCAGGTTGAAAGCGTTTCTCTCCCCCGACACACCATAAGAACAAATGCAAGGTTGGGCATTCTTGGAAAAAAAAAAAAAAAACACATAATTTGTTTGCTATTCACATTGATCATTTATTAAGATTAAGATAATTGTCAACATTATATCATAAGTTACAAAGCAAACACAAGATAAGTGAACATTGAGTATAGCAAATAGCAAAACTCTATACTCTATATACAAATAAATGTATACTGTATATATCTATATATTTCTGCAGTACACTTTAGTGCAAGAATATTAAGGTAGCTCTGAGGGCTTTATTGTTCACAGTGATGAAATAACTGTATACTGTACGTTAGTAGCATGAGATACTACTGTACATGCTAGTGTCATGTTAGCAGCATGAGATACTACTGTACATGTTAGTGTCATGTTAGCAGCATGAGATACTACTGTACATGTTAGTGTCATGTTAGCAGCATGATATACTACTGTACATGTTAGTGTCATGTTAGCAGCATGATATACTACTGTACATGTTAGTGTCATGTTAGCAGCATGATATACTACTGTACATGTTAGTGTCATGTTAGCAGCATGAGATACTACTGTACATGTTAGTGTCATGTTAGCAGCATGAGATACTACTGTACATGCTAGTGTCATGTTAGCAGCATGAGATACTACTGTACATGTTAGTGTCATGTTAGCAGCATGAGATACTACTGTACATGCTAGTGTCATGTTAGCAGCATGAGATACTACTGTACATGTTAGTGTCATGTTAGCAGCATGAGATACTACTGTACATGCTAGTGTCATGTTAGCAGCATGAGATACTACTGTACATGCTAGTGTCATGTTAGCAGCATGAGATACTACTGTACATGCTAGTGTCATGTTAGCAGCATGAGATACTACTGTACATGCTAGTGTCATGTTAGCAGCATGAGATACTACTGTACATGTTAGTGTCATGTTAGCAGCATGAGATACTACTGTACATGCTAGTGTCATGTTAGCAGCATGAGATACTACTGTACATGTTAGTGTCATGTTAGCAGCATGAGATACTACTGTACATGCTAGTGTCATGTTAGCAGCATGAGATACTACTGTACATGTTAGTGTCATGTTAGCAGCATGATATACTACTGTACATGCTAGTGTCATGTTAGCAGCATGAGATACTACTGTACATGTTAGTGTCATGTTAGCAGCATGAGATACTACTGTACATGCTAGTGTCATGTTAGCAGCATGAGATACTACTGTACATGTTAGTGTCATGTTAGCAGCATGAGATACTACTGTACATGCTAGTGTCATGTTAGCAGCATGAGATACTACTGTACATGTTAGTGTCATGTTAGCAGCATGAGATACTACTGTACATGCTAGTGTCATGTTAGCAGCATGAGATACTACTGTACATGTTAGTGTCATGTTAGCAGCATGAGATACTACTGTACATGCTAGTGTCATGTTAGCAGCATGAGATACTACTGTACATGTTAGTGTCATGTTAGCAGCATGAGATACTACTGTACATGCTAGTGTCATGTTAGCAGCATGAGATACTACTGTACATGTTAGTGTCATGTTAGCAGCATGAGATACTACTGTACATGTTAGTGTCATGTTAGCAGCATGATATACTACTGTACATGCTAGTGTCATGTTAGCAGCATGAGATACTACTGTACATGCTAGTGTCATGTTAGCAGCATGAGATACTACTGTACATGCTAGTGTCATGTTAGCAGCATGAGATACTACTGTACATGTTAGTGTCATGTTAGCAGCATGAGATACTACTGTACATGCTAGTGTCATGTTAGCAGCATGAGATACTACTGTACATGTTAGTGTCATGTTAGCAGCATGAGATACTACTGTACATGTTAGTGTCATGTTAGCAGCATGAGATACTACTGTACATGTTAGTGTCATGTTAGCAGCATGAGATACTACTGTACATGTTAGTGTCATGTTAGCAGCATGAGATACTACTGTACATGTTAGTGTCATGTTAGCAGCATGAGATACTACTGTACATGCTAGTGTCATGTTAGTAGCATGAGATACTACTGTACATGCTAGTGTCATGTTAGTAGCATGAGATACTACTGGGCAAAAATGCTGCCAGGAAGTCACTGGAGCTCTCTCTCACCTGGCAGTAGCAGCATTTTAAATACATATTCTATTTTTTGCACATTTTGATGTGTGAACTCCATTTTTGTCTGAACCTCCAGCCAGTGTGTGACACACTGAAAGATTCAAAATTATAATCCAACTCCACGGATTGATTGATGATGATGATCAGTTGGTCATCCACTAAGTTATGATCACCGCTGTCGTACTCTGCTATTGGCATACTCGTACTCTAGTTCTTTGGGATAATGTGACTTGAATGATAGACTCTTAAAATCTAACAAACTTCCCTGACTGAAACAAAATAAAAAGTGTGTATAGTCCATCTAATATCAACAAACATAATTCTGGAGTGAAAGCAAGGTTAGGTCATGATGCAAGGATGGAGAAGGGACACTTTATTAACCTCAATGCTTCAGTTTTATGCAAAGTACTGTTTTGGACACTCAAAAAACACTTTACATTCCATTATTCATCCACTGGATAAAATCTGGTGGTAAACTTCTACTGTAGCCACAGCTTGCCTTGGGCTGACTGAATTAAATGAGGATGCCAATCTGTGGCATCATCCCCGCAGAGAACCACCAATGATGCAGAGAGAAAACACCATCTGCAAACAACACATCTCACCTTTGCACTAAGACAAGCAGAATCCACCCAACTTACATGACGTTGTGTCTGCAGAGTCCAGCAGGCAACACATACTTTATATCCAATTGCTGCAATAAAAAGTGGTTTTGTTCAGATCCAGTGCTTGTTCCGTCTGATTAATATCACATCCATCCACTCTCCTCCAACAACAGCTTAAAATGATGTGTGTATAGCCTTGTTCTTCAATAGTTCAGTCCCTCAGCATGGCTCACTTAGACTTAGACAATCGTGCCAGGGGTGCCAAACTCATTATATTTGGGGGCCAAGTAATCGTTGGAAAGTTGGATATCCATTCTTAACATCACAACTGTGTTTTGATCAAAGGATTACTTATATGACATTAGTTGGAATATTAATTAATTTGTGTCGACCAGAAACAGTTTGATGTGTTATTGAGTTCATGTTTTCTGGTATTGTTGTTGTAATAATATGAATATAAACTAAATGACATGGATGTTTTCTTGGGAAAATAGCTTTAAAATATTGTCCAATAAGTTTTATTATAGAAATAAAATTAATTAAGGAAGATTTGTCTTGTCTTCTTGGTAGAATTAAAAGTGTTTGGTTCTTCTTTGCCAGACAATAGTAGGTTAGCGATGTAATTACCTTGACATTTTTCGGCGGATACTTGAAGTGCCTTATCAGCTGCTGTTCCCAGGAGAAGCCAAACTACCCAGGTTTATTGCTAACCTACTATTTTCTGGTATAGAAGAACCAAATACTTTTACTAAATTAAATCAGTTCAGGACTACACCACTAGATTTTTTTGTTTGACGTGAGGTGTGAAAGACGCATACCAAAGCATCCCAATTTGTGCATAAATGTGAAAAATCCCTAAAGCACTAATTGCTAAAACAAATAGTTGGAGGATCCCTGTGTATAGGGAGGGTGACCTCTGCCTGCGCCTGGATTTGTCTCGGTGATGTATCTTTGTGACTACTGCGTAGGGAGGCAATAAGCGGCACACTTTAGAAAGTAAGAGGGGATTTATCTACAGCACGGTGACTATACGCTGAGATAAATGGGTTAAAGAGATGCTTCTCGGTATAGGCCAAAGTAGAGGAAGACACAGAGTAAATATATGCATCAAACACATGAGACAATGAAGTCAAAGGGGGAAAACTCAAAATGTCTTTTACATGGAAGTTATGCTTGATGTTACGTTTTATTAAAGGGGACATAACCTGGTTAAATATGATCTCTGTACTATGAACAACCCCATGGCTCTTTATAAAATATGTCGTTCATAAGAAATGTTAAGCTTGAGCTAACACAATGTTTTTAAAGAAAATGTCGTATACCTCCACAGTCCACTTCTGCCCCTTAGAAATGTGCGCACATCGTTGCAATTATCTTCTTTGAGCAAAAATAATTGTGCGAGGCTGTTGAATCATGGAATAAAAGTAAAACCGTGGGAGGGGCTAGGTGTCGGTGTTCATAGGACTGAGGGTAGAGCCACAGCGGCTCGCGTACAGTATTTGGGGGTATAAATAACTCAAACAGACATGAATTGCACCAAGACCAGCTGTGTGTGTGCAAATGCAAAGAGGAAACAACTACGTAGTTATAGGACCTTGTTTGAAACAAATGAAGGACAAAAAGTTAGCGGCTTCCAACCCGTTAGCCTACTGCCCCTGCAATCAATTCTCTTGTAATTACCAACAACGGCATGTGTCAGAGATGTTTATCTTATCTGTCTGGACGCTTTGATAATGGGCCTTTATCAGTGGAAATGACTGGTGAGATCTTTACCATCGCTACAATACACAAGGGTATTCGAGGTCAGCCTCCACGAGAACAGTACTTTATCAGATGGAGAGGATATTGTTGGGCAAAAAGTTTTATAATCGCGAAGGAAAGAATGTTATTATTGTTTTGAGAGGCAGTGTTTATGATTTCAGATTTTGGTAACATTTACAGTTTTATTTTATATGTTACCGCTTTGGGCATTGGGACAGAGTAGTATTGTTTTCTTATGAACAAAGATATTTCATGAAACCGTGACAGTTTTTCTTCTACATTGTTTGTGTGGAGCAGGGAGCGAATCATTCATACATACAATCTATGGTGCCGTTTTGGATATTGATGCTGGCTGGAACTGCAGGGATTTGAACTCCACAAACTCATGTTTATCGATCTACTTTCAATGTTTTTACAAAAGTGTGACTTATGGATTCTTCTGCACAAATCCATCTCACTTATACCTATACAAAATATTATCTACTGCCCATCAAATAGTTTTAGCACAGTCCTGTCTATAGAAAACACACATAGACACACACATGCGCAAACATACACAAAGAGACAATTACAATACCCCACTTTAAAGACTCAAATCAGTGATAGGCTTAAAAAAACGGTTAGGTTAGACTGCCGAGCCTGTACATATGCCACCCATTTTTTATCCATTGCTATAATAATATTTATTATTATTTACCATACATACACACATACACACATACACACATACATACATACATACACACACATATATATATACACATACATACACATATACACATAAATATATATATATATATAGGTCACATTTTCTGCTGCTAAAGTATAATATCGACCATCTGTAAAAGTGAAAGCTCATGACTGCCAACTACAGTGTATACTCCACAAGTGTTGTTATTTCTGACATAAGATCAATTATAGGTTTATTATCTATCATCTTGAATAATAGATCTTGTTTGATGCGTGCATAACCTGAGTGTTCATATTTCTCCTGTAATGTAATCAACAATGACATTTCCCTCCGAGGGACGAATAAAGGTCACCTCAGCTTATCTTTAACCCTGTGTTGATAATGACATGACAGAAGGACACTCACACAAATGGTTGCGTGGAATCTACCAACCAGGACATTATGTAAGACAGGAGAACCATGACTGTCGCTGGTCCCACTCTGAGGCAAATAATATCCCTAAAAGAAAGCTCAAAAAAAGAACAGCAGTGAAATACAGCAAAGCAAATTATGCCCTCCAATTATGCCCTACAGTAGGTGGTCACGATGTTATTCGTGATCTGTGCCGCTAGTTACCAGTAAAAGTGTTAATAGTAATACGACAGAGTAAGTGCAGTTGGAGCTAAAAGTGTTGAAAAGGACAGTCTGAATCACGTCTCTGTGGAAAAGAGCCGTTCTCTGCAGAATGTTCATTTGTCTGTGTCACACTGACATCACGTGTGACATTATTAAAGTTGAGAGAGCGTTTTAAGCATGCAGCTGTGGACTCGCATCCAAACTCCTGTGGCCTCTTTCTTCTCTCCCCTGATATTTCTATTTTCTCTCCTGGCGTCCAGCCACTCATCCCTCTGGGGGTCCTCTCTCCGCTGGTGTCCACATCTCTCTAAAAACACAATGTTTTATTTTAGAGTGCTGACCCATTCAAAAGTCTTATGAATTCAAACAAAGCCCGATCAGAGAAAAGTCTTTGTTTTTGTGTGGAAAAATATCCAGCTGAACCCAACGCTGAACACCATACTGTCTCTGTGGATATCAAAGAAATGTCACCAGTAACATCCAAAGTGCTCAGAAAAGTTTGCAGTTTTATCAAAGACAAATCAAAGCCTTGTTTTGAACCCGGGTCCTTCTTTAATAAACATGAAGAGACAGTGAACAGTACAAGTGAGAAAATAATTAGTCAAACTGACTTACATCAATTTGTGTTCAGTCACCATCCAATCAACTTTCTAATTAAACTTTTCCTTTTTCCTCTGCCTGATGGTTCGTCTTTTTGGTTAGTTACCGAACAGGGGAAGTTGAACAAAATCTCCATTTGCTGCATTCTATTAAATATAACAGATTTGTGTTAAGGCAACAGCATGGAACTTTTTGGCAGGACATTTTATTATGATGTGTAGATAATGATATAGATAGTGGAGATCTGTAGTATTCCATGGAAAACGACTGCCCAAAGGAACAATGAGACCCTTCTCCAGTCTGAGAGCAGTTTCATGGAGATGACATATATGTTTTAACACTTTTTTTCAGTACAATGAAAAGATCAGAAATGAAACAGGGTGAAAAGGTTTTCTAAAATAGCCCTCTGTCAGAGTCCGAACCAGGTTTGGCTAATTTGGTCCTATCCATTTTGTCCATGGTGGATTTAAGCTCAGGAAGGCAGCAGTGTGGCTGCATGCAGTGGAATGCATAGAAGATTTTCTGACACTCACCCATAATGTGACCAGACATGTAATATTAATGTGTCATCTTAAGAGAACCGCTCCGCTTGAATCCCATGCGAGGAGAACTCTTGCTCTCCTAGTGTGACTAAACACACATTTACACAGGGGTGCATAATCACTGATGATGTTTTATTTATGAAGCGGCTGCAGTCATAGTGCTATTTACCACAGTGCCATGTACCTGTAAATGCACTTCACACCTTCATCTCCAAACTGCACCGCTCCTTAACAAAGTGCATACAGCATCAGCAGCCATAGTGCCACTTCTTCCTTCTCTCTGCTTTTGCAAAGCAGGAAAGACACACAGGCAGCTGTCTGTGAAGTGTTATTGATCGGGTCTTGACATAATAGGAGCAACATATTAGCAAGTGGTGCCTCCAAAAAAACAGACACATATGCTTATACCAAACAAAAGGCCACCGACGAGTGGGATGGGAGCCACACCAGCTGCCAAACAGGTGTTAAGTGATGTCTCTGTTGTGCGGTAGAGCTGTCAATAATTATAACAGTGCAAAGTAAACGGGAGCTGTGTGGGATAACATGAATAACTGCATATTTAAAAAGATGCACAAACTCTGGATTTCTGCTCTGAAACTTAAATCAAAGCTATATTCTATAACATATGAAGTGATTATACTATGCCTTTTTAAGAACAAATCTTCAGTTCTTACCATGTGGTATTCAGCATCAGGAGGTTGAGCAGCATAGCGTTTATTTACAACCTGCATACGTTACTGTTGACATGCAAATATACAATACAATACAATTTATTCTTGTATAGCCCTGATCCAGGTTGCTACCACCGGCACGTATCTGCAGTCACCCTATGCACACTGCTGAGGAAAGGAGAAGCAGGTCATTCCGCTTCAAAAGACGCATGTGTGCTTGTAAGAAACAACAGACTTGAGGAAAAAACCGCTGTCGTATACGCCAGTGGCACTCACTGCTGATTACATACTTAATACGTCCATCAGTAATCAAGTCTATCTCCAAGCCACAGTTTTTCCCCCACTGAAAGTTGTCATCAAAAAAAAAAAAAACTATTCACTGACTTAAGGATAGCCACTTGAGAGGACCCATCCCTTTTCTAAGAGGGTCCTGAGACAGCAGCACAAAACATTTTACTGTTTACAGACAATAAAAGAACAAAAAATCCAAACAAATAACATTCACATTCACTCAGACATTCAGCGCTGCACTTTCAGACCCTCACCTTCATTTCCCCACAGCTGACACTGTCCATGGGCTTCAAGGCTAAAATATATTGATGTAGTAAATTGAACCCTTGAATATAATGTTATGACAAAAGAGTTGCCTTTATTAGAAAATTCAAATAATTTCTTCTTGGTTCAATAGTTACAGCAGTAGTCACTAGTAGCCTTTACAGTACTAGACCATCCAAATACTTATTTTTTGGATGGGATTGGATCAATATACGTGTTTTGCTTCGACCAATCCGTTTTCAAATCAAATCAAGGAACATTCAGAATATGAACAAAATGTGATTCATTGCAAATCAAGTGCTGTGCAAATAGATAATTGTGTTGAAGAAGATAATTGAATATAATATCCTGTTGATATGAGTATTTAGCATGTTTACATTTACAATTCCATTACATTTGATAATTAAAATATTTTTAATAACCAGATGCAAAAAAAATTCTAGTGAAAGCGTTCACAACAACCGTATTACCTAACATATCTTCTTTCATGTTCTGCCTACACACAAAATCATTTATTGATACGGATACTTCAGTAAACAGTATTATGTTTGGATGTGAGCCTCACGGTGTCGGCTGGTTATTAATATTATCCTTCACACCACCTTCAACAAAGCTTTGTCGATGTAAATCCAATAAAAGTCGCTCCTTTATTTTTTGACCGTCTGACTTTGAAGGAAAAAAGTGGACAGGAACAAGTTTATAAGTGGTTAGGAGACAAATATTATGGTCTAGTTACACCAATATTCAGGATACATTCAGACTGCAAGCAAAAGCCACCCAATTCAGATTAATAGATTGATCAATCAAAATGTAACATTAATAATAATGCATCAATTTTCTATAGCGCTTTTAAGGACACTCAAAGAAGCTTCAAATGTCATTATTAATTCACTCCATACACATGGTGATAAACTACTAATGTAGCCACACCTGCCCTGGGGCACACTGACAGAAGCGAGGGCGCCGTTTTTACCATTGGCCCCTCCAACCACCACCAACCATTCAAACACACATCAGTCTCCTTCTAGCAATGTGGGTGAAGTGTTAACCTGGCAAGAGCCAGATTGATGATTGTGTAGAACTCTAATGCGTTCTCTACAATATCAATCTGGGACTTCTGCAGGAAAATCCTTTCGGGGAAAGTAGGGATAAGCAGCAGAATACTTCAAGCTGATTGGGTGAAGTGACGCTGTGTGCCCGCCTACCAAGGTTTGACTTAAACCAATCCCGGTAACATTATGTCGTCATCGGCGTGCACAAAACGCCTCTAGCTGTTCATCTTTCAAAAAAGAAATTGGAGATTCTGCTAAAACTGACTTGATAGCCTCAGCTACGCGTCCGTCCTCCTGCGTAGCCATGTTTGTTTTGCTTCGGCCCGGCACTTCTTGCTTTCGTCAAACCCGGATATCCCGCCCTAAACCCCCAGACTGGCGCGTGATTGGCTTGAACACCTAGATGTTCTACTCGAAAAGGGTTGGCGGGAGCGGGACAAGATGTATTCTCGAGTGTTTGTGAACTCACAAATACAGCGAGAATTCAGCTTGCAGGCAAGGTTAGTGAAGTGTAGGGACCATAGACTATATTTATAAACCTACGTAGTCTAACTAATGGGCCAAAAATTGGGCTTTCATGGAGTGATTTAAAATGGCCGTGTGAGCTGGAAAATGTAAAAAAGCTGGCACGAGCCCCATTCATTTAAACGAGTGACTTCAAAAATTCACAGCGAGTAAAATAGACTGGTCCAAAGAAATTCACCCCCCTCAGCATTGACACACATTGAGCTTTGGGCCTAGAGCCAACTTTTAGACCATCCTGTAAAGGTAAGAAGATTCTATACGTTCGCATTGGCTAATTCTTATACCGGGTCCACCCCCATTGGCCCTGGGTGGTACTTTTGAGCCGGGACCCGCACCCACTGGTGGGGACACAACGACAGTTTGGCACTTTACACCCGCAGCTGCCCCACTGTGACACCTGGTGGTCCCAGAGGTCTCCCATCACAGTACTGACCAAGCCTTGCCTTGCACAGCTTTAGAGGTCTGATGGGATCTGGCTTTTCGCAAATGTGCATTTATAAAGCACTTTGATACAAATTATATACGTGCTAAACAAGTTTGATTTAAAAACAATCCCACTGGCCCATCGACCGGTCATCCCAATAGACCCACCCGAAACCACAGTCTAGTCCACCAGAAACCTGTGCACACGGACACACAAACACACACATGGTGCCGGTGGTGCCAGCTGACAAATGATCATCCGAAGAGCTGTTTGCACCAAAAGCAGAGAGTCGCTTGCAGACACGGGGGACGACACAGGTGACCCAGAGATGAAGCTGAGGCTCCAAATCTCCACCAAGTCCAAGACACAAGACCCCCACAGCAATCCACAACTGCTTCCTGTGCAGAGGAAACCCTGGGGATACAAAGACAATAAAAGTTAAATATTGAAACGATAACGTAACAGAGACTATAGTATTATAAATAATACAACTAAATGTGTCTAATAAAGGATAATCCAATGCTTTCAAGCCGGATATAAGCAGGCTAAAAACTCAAACAATCATTTTTACTGAGAGTGTGAATTATCCCAGACGTAATACAAAAGAGACTTCGACTCCGTAGTTCAATAGTTTTATTGTCAGAAGGTTTGAGCGTATTCTGATCAAGTACAACGCAGCTTCCCGTCTGGCTCTAGCAGAAGTCTGTCGTAAAATCACAGGGTAGCTCCTTATATACATCAGAAAATGTTTAGGTAAGCATAGATTTTGGGAAGCATGACTATGTGAGAAGCAAGCGTATGGTTTCAAAGTTGCGTAACGGACCAAACTCCAATGTACATGAGATAGCATTATCTCATGTTCTGTACATCAACACCTTATCTGCTCCATGCTTCTGTAAGCAGTCCAAAGTACAGGTGTTATGTCTCTACTGAACTATTTAACATGATATTTTAAACAGCAAATAATTATTAAATATTCACAGTCCCTCTCTTGATCACATCCACATGTGATCACAAATCAATATTTAATGTAGAGGCGCAAGTCGCTACCTCTCTGTTGATTATATTAGTTTGTAATCATCAGATTTATATGACTGTTGAAAAATACAATATAATTTTTTAAAACAAGTTTTCTAAACCTGGTGTTAAACTTTTCTATAATTCTTGCTAATTTTTTAGACTTTCTTCACACATACTCAACTCGTTCTTGTAAAATCTCTTCCCAATGTATTTTTTCCCTCTTATTCAACTTTCTCTTCCCCAGCTGAAAAACTAACTCCTATCTCTCTCTTTCTCTCTAAATTTTGTTCTAGTTAGTGAGTTAACATTAATTTTGGTCTAGCTGTTTGACATATTATGCAGTCTGTTTGGTTTGCTTGTTCAGCTTGTTGCCTAACATTTTCTAACAAAGTAAATAAATAAAAAAACAAAAAACAAATCAAAACAAATCAAAAATAAAAACAAACAAAAACAAACTCTATTGGACACACAAGAACTCAGCAGATTCAGTCAAAACACAGACAAAAACGAGCTGAGTCTCAAATTTGAAGCTAATTTCACTTTTCTTACTCTATACTTTTATTCTAATGCTAATTATTTACACTTCACTTATTTCACTGTATTATTTTCACTATTCAATCTTACACTGTGTACTTTACTTTTACTATTCACTATAGTTTAAAACTATTCCAATCCACCTACAAATATGTTTGCATATTTGCTTCCATTGAGCCACATTCTTAAACATACATTTTAATCTAATAAATCTCTCTATTCTGTGGTTTACTTTCCTTATCAGTGGCACATTATTATGGCAGTCAGTTTTCCAAATACATTTGTTGAACCAGGAAGTGCTGGCAGTTTGGGATGAATGTAAATCATTAATCAAATTAGTATTATCCTTACAAGAGCTAATCTATTTTAGCAGGTTTGGGGTTGGGGTCAGTTATTATTCTACAATGGTGTTTGATTCTCTAATCTGTGCTGGAAACTTTTCAATATCTAAATGTCTACTTTTTGTTTTTGTGCTATACCCAAATGCATCAAAATGCTTTTAAATGCTTTTGAATCTCTGTTGGTTCTAATCTATCTCATTGATCTAGGCATTAATCTAGACTACACTCATATGAACTTTTTGTATTGTCAACATTCACAGATGTTTGAACACAAGTGAATTTGGCAAGTATCTAATAAAACTGTACATAAAACTGTAAGTAACTTTATCTACTTTTGAAGCAAAGGTTTGTGGAATGGTCCCTTTACCATTTGATATTACCAATGGCGAGAAATATTCCCTATTTTTGAAAGCATCTATGGTTGATGCATTTATCTATTCCTATTTTTACTCTATTGTGACTCTAAAGCTCGGTTGCAGCTTGAGCAAAGGCATATTCCTAGTTTGTAACTTCTGTCACTTTTAATATCTCTAAAATAACTCTGATTCTAAATTATATCTGCTCTATCAGAGATAACATTGTGTAGGGTAATATTTATATATGTAGTAGGGTAATAATACTCCAGATTATGTTATGAGAAGAATAGTGCGGCTAGTCTTCAAATCAGAGTCTGGCCGTCCTATTCGAGTGGGGGATCTGCTTTATATTTATTTAGGCACCAGCAGTGTATGACACACTGCGCAGATCCAAACCAACTTTGCCTCGAGTCAGTCTTATAAATCTAATAGGTAGTGAGTACTTTTATCGGCCAGTGATATTCCGAGATCTAACAACGCGACTCTGAAGGGGTTGAGTTAAAGAAAAGTATTTTATTGATTACAAAAATGAGGGTAAAAATATAACGAAAAGGGATTTCTGGTCACATTAAAAGCAGGAGTTGTACACATATCATTCAAATCATACATTTAACAGAGGAACAGTCTTACTTTGAAGGAGCGTAGAGGATGGAGAAAGGATTTGGGTTGGGATCAGTCCACGTGGTTCCTTTGTCTGGGCAGGCGGGAGGTACAAAGCCAGCGAGTTGGTCCAGCTGCTGGTCCACGCGTATGCAGCTCAGTCCGGAATGGGCTGCACGCGTATAGTCCAGAGCCAAGGAAAGAGGCTGGTGATGAAATGGTTCGTAAGGTCCCGAGCCAGAGGAGAGTATGTTTGGCGGAGTAGAAGGCCCGATGCGTGCTGGCGCGACCGTAGTAGGAGACACGTGCCGCGGGACGCCGATGGCCAGGGAGGTTGCGATAGTGATTTCAGGAGAAGGCAAGAGAAAGAACAATGGCGTGTGGGTGCTCATATAGGCTTCCCAGGGGGCGTGTCCATGCCGCCCCTGCCCTCTGTGGACAGACCCCTTTTACAACAGACAGTTTGTAAAGGAAACACACAGGATTGATGCTAATAATCATAAGACATGTACAAACACACACCGTATTTCATTACTTTGACATTGATACACACATATGGGGCACAATGCAGATTATTGGAGTACTGGACCCAGGGGTACCGGTTCGCAATTGTCCGTCCCGGGTGTGATAGTGTCCATTGTTCACAAGGGGGCGTCAGAGCGCCGCGGGAGAGTCTTTGATTGTCCGGTGGCAGGAGTCTGTGAGCGAGGGCAGGGTTGTGATCTTTGATCTCTACAGGCAGGCAGAGACAGAGGTGCTTATCCCCGTGGTGACTTTATTACTCTTTTTGGCATCTGTAATCCTCATGATTGATGGCGGCTTGTGGCTGACCCCATGGCTCCTTTGAAGCTGTATCTCTCCATTTGGTCAATGGTAAACAGAGTGGACAGGCTTGGTCCTGCCCTCAGTTTAACCTTACATACCCCCCCCACGGCAGAGATGCACCTTCCGACAAGGTGCATGTCATGTCGGATATGCTGTGGGGTTGTCTTCAGTCGGTCTTCTCGCCTGTTCGGGTGTTAGTGTACAATTTGTAGTGACATGTTACAACATTCCCGTCTCAATGTGACTCAGTAGCTCGCAAGCGCCTAACTGGGGCAGGCTCGTAGCGGTTGGGTCTCGGGCCTCTGGCTTGGTTTGTCGAGGCCGGGTTTTCTCTAAGGCGAGTCCTGGCCCTGCAGGCTAGTTCTAACCGGAATCAGGGGTTTTAGGGAGTGAGCTCCGGCCGTGAACTCTAAGGTTTGGGCCGGTGCGCCTGACCTGGGTCTCTTGGTCTGGAAGACTCAAAGTTCCAAGCCAAGAGAGTAGCAGGAGTTTCTACTTTAGGGGACTAGGATACAAAATAGGAAACTTCAAAAATCAAAAAAAAAGGTGGCTGCCTTGGCAGCGGGTAGGAGCGTCGTTAAGGCACTCGATGGTGAGGGGTTCCCATCTTGCTCGTTCTAAAAGGGGAGTGTGAGGGTTACACGAATATATGACGTAGCAAGTGGGGCTTTAATTACGAGGGACATTTCCTGCATATAAATGGGGATGACAGGCATGATTGTCTAGGAGACTGATTAGGTATCGAGGTAGGTTGGTTGGGTCTGAGCTGGTGACTCTTAGTGGTGTTTTAGGCCCTTGGTTCACCTTCCGTGATAGAAAGGGTGACCGCCTCGAGTGGGTGACTTTGGAGGTCCTCGTACTCTGACTCATTGACCTGGGGACGCCGACTCAAATTGCCACGCTCGACGGCGCTGTCGCCCCGGTTTGGTCGTCTACGGATCTGTCTCGTCATTGCCTCCGTGCACCTGTTAAAGCTATCGCGGAGTCGTCTAACCCGTCTATTTAGGACGAAGGCCATGACTACGACCAGGCCGTACCCGAGTCCTACCGCGATGGCCATGACTGTATCGGGGGCGGCCCAGGAGTAGGCTACTGGTTGGTGGTGGATGGTCGGTCGCTTGGCAATCTCTTGAAGGAGATTGTCTACGACCGTAACGTCAACGGTTTGTGCCCCCTCGTAGGTGGCTTGGACTAGGGTAGAGGGTTGAAGTTCCAAGGCCCTTTCCTCAAAGAACTCTGGTATCTCGACCTCTGCCTCGTACTGGTTCGGATACAGGTGGTATAATGCCAGGTCGCCTACGTGCAGGATAGCGTCGGCTGGGACGTCGACCCAAAAGGTTTCGTCCGGGAGGCTTACTCGGGACGAGGTGTCGTGTTTGTCATAGGTCAGGGTCGCCGTTCTAAGGGGAGTGTTCACTAGCCAGCGTGCCCCTACAATCTCTGCTCTAGTTTCGGTTATTTGTTTCCGAGAGGTGACCGTCGCGGGGCATCGACTCCCTGGAGTCATGGGCCTCAGGCCGCAGATGCCATCGGTGCTGTCCCTGACGAAAGGTTTGCTGGGGCAGAGGTAATGGATGTCCTTGGTGAGGGTACACATCCTTAGGTTTGGCGTTAGGTATAAATTGGGGTTACTGTCGTGGTAGGCTACTATGTCTGGGGTCTGGACTCTGACGTGGGCATTGTCCCTCCAAGTCCCTAGGTTAGTGATCCCTTTTAGTCGGTAGATTTTGTCACCGGGAACTATCGGTAGGGTGACTAGAAAGGCTACCTCGCGGTCCAGAGGATTAACATAGATGGGGACTGCAGCGCCCAGCGTGTACGCTAAGTGGGCTTGCATGGGGGTTACGGCGTCCCGTGTGGCTACGGCTAGAATGTTCTCAACTAACGATAGCGGCACGAGGTATGGCGGGATACGGCCCATGGCTAGGTTTTCGATCGAGGAACTGAGGTGACGTAGCATGTCCTCCATCAGTTGGGTGGTCAGCTGAGTATGGGCGTAGTCTAGTTGGAGGACGTCTAAGAGTTGGTTGACCGCAGCGGAGGTGCGTTTAATCGCAACCTCGTGTGTGTTAAGTACTAGCATGGTTCCTTTTAGGGATTTTCCCAAGGTTACCACGTCGTTCTGTTGTTGGTCAAGTCTGGTTTTGACATCCTCGAGCTCAGAGGCCATTTCTTGTTGGTGGCGTCTGAGGGAGGATAGGCTGATGGCGTTTACCGTGGACATCCCTAAACTAAAGAGGGTGCCCAGGGCGGACGCCGCGCCGAGGAGAGCCCCAATAAATCGTTTGGGTCTGGGGCGGGGGTCACTGAGCTCTGTCCTAGTGATCGTGAACTTCTCTAGTTGCGTCAGCATGTGTTGTATGTCTGCCTCAGCATGCTCCACGACCGTCTGGGTCCAGCGTGCACCTGCCCAATCTTTGAGTGTGACCTTCAAGGGCAGGTTCTTGCGGCAGACTTCACTAGGATTGAGTCTGACAAAGATTCGCTGTGTGTGGAGTCGGACGTCCGTGATGAGGAGCCCGGGTTGTTCCTTTAAAACGATCCCGGAGGCTGGTCCGGTCTCAATAATTTCTGGGGTGCCGAGGCCCAGTATGCAGGTCAGCACGAGAAGGAAAGTGGACCACATGTTCTGCAAGGCGTGAAACAACTGTTAGGGGTTAGACAGGGACAGAGAAAGAGAGAGTCGATTAGTGCAGCCGAGAAGAGTGTTAGTGGGTGCTGGACTAATCGTGTTTGAGGTCACGTGGTGTGTTCCTAACTGGGTTTTGAAGTGTGCCCTGCTTGTCCCATGGGGCTTTGTTTGTGTGGTTTGGTTTGGCTGTAACAGGCCCATCTGAGGGTGGGCTCTCTACCTTTTGTGACCTCGATTTGGTGCACTGCGGTTGAGAGTTTGTTTCCCACCCTGTATGGTCTTGACCAGCGGGGTCGCGGTTTCCGGCGTAGTCTGGTGGGGCCGGTTCCCACGTGTCCTGGGGAATGTGCCAAGGTGTAATACCATACCTGGTTTTTGACCTGGAGGTGGTCCTGCGGGTCGGTCCTGTATTGGTTTGTCCTCAGGAGCCGGGGGAGTTTCACATTCTCGTCACTCCGGTTTGGGGATACGTACCTTGGTGTTTCGGTCACCGTCCGGTCCGTCGTTTCTACCTGTTGTAGTGCCTGACGTGTGTTGTTTATACCTGTTTGTTTCGCGGTAGGTGCGTCATGGGCGTGTGCCAACATTACCCCCCTCATGCTTCGAGGCACCACGAGTACCAACGAAGTGAGTGTATCGGAAGCAGAATCTAACAGCCCATGGCGTATCGGCATTATTTCTTCATCACGGCCGGGGTTTCCGAGCGTCGTGTCGATCGTGACGTCGAAGGGGCGTTCTAGTGTGGGGTTGTCGTGTCGGAGGGAGGCTAAGTCCGACCTGTCGAGGTCGGGGGCCGTCCCCCCCCAGTCCGGGTAGTCCCGTTGGCCTAGGGTTAAGTCCTGGCGTGCGTCAGGGGGGTCGCCGTGGGGTTGTCCTCCATGTTTGGGGAGGTCCCCGGCGTTCCCATCGCGGGTCACTGGCCATTGTGTCGCAGCATATGCGGACGGCCCAGACTTGGGGCACCGTGAGTCGTGTGGTCCATGTAGCATGTTCAGATGTGGGCCAGGGGGGTCGTTGTAGGTTTGTCCGCTATGTTGAGGGCGGGCCCTTTCGTCCCAATGGCTGCAGTCTGAAACATGTCTCGTATGGACGTCAGGTGGGCCAGGGTCATGGGTCGGATAGTCATGTTGTCTGCGTCGCATGTCCATGTGTGTTCCCGGAGGGGCGTCGTGGGGGTCGCAGTGGTCGACGTGTCCAATGTTGGGTTGTGTATTGTTCCTATGACCTTGATTTTGGTCCTTTCCCGTCATGATACTTACCAGTTCGGCCACGCTCCTGCGTTCACAGTTGGACGATGGTTCGCCGCGGTCGGAGCGAGGGGAGTGTGGGCCGGAGGTAATGTCACGGCTGGTTCCGTTCGAAATAGCGGTCCTGATTTCCGCTGCGCGATCAAGATCCATGGTCGCGCTTGGAGTCATGCTCAGTCCCTGTTGGTGGTCCCTACTTACCTGTGGGATTTGTTGTAAGCGGGTCGCGGCGGATTTCCTAGTTTCCGCCAGTTGTCGTTCCAGGTCACTCACTGTGTTTTGGAGCCTTGCTTTCTGGGCTTCGGAGTCGCGCAAGGTTATCCTGGAGATTATGGCCAGTCGTCCTAGCCACTGGGTTAGGGTCTTACCTTGGAGTTTTGTCGTAGTAGCTTCGGATGCTAATCTGGAGGTAGCATCTTGTAAGTCAGAGAGTGAGCTGTGCTCAAGCGTGTCGTAGCCCCCTGGGAATAACTTCTCTGTGAGGTCTCGCAGAAAGTTATCCACTATGCCGTGTCCTTCTGAGACACCGTCGTGCCTGCTTGGTCGTGGCGAGTTTCCGCCATCGATTTCCATATTTGTGTGGGTGAGTGTATGCGAGTATGACTTGGAACGTGTGTGTACGACACGGTGGGAGGAGGGAAAGGAGGAAAGCAGTGCTATAGAGAGGGTAGTTTAGCTGTTGGTCGTGTGGTGGTGTAGACCTTGGTGTGTGTCAAAACCGTGACTACAGCGTCCTCTCCGTGTGGCGGTGTATGCGAGTAGGCGGCCTAGGGCAGGGGCCGGGCGTTAGTACTTCTTCACCTGTGTGTCAGCGGAGAGCGTTGGGGTTAGTGGCGTCGGCGCACGTAGGGGGACGCGGCGTTAGAGACGCAGCGTGACGGACGCGGCGTAAGACGCAGCGTGACGGACGCGGCTTAAGACGCAGCGTGACGGACGCGGCTTAAGACGCAGCGTGACGGGCGCGGCTTAAGACGCAGCGTGATGGGCGCGGCTTAAGACGCAGCGCGATGGGCGCGGCTTAAGACGCGGCTTAAGACGCAGCGTTAGAGACGCAGCGTGACGGACGCGGCGTAAGACGCAGCGCGATGGGCGCGGCTTAAGACGCAGCGCGAAGGGCGCGGCTTAAGACGCAGCGTGATGGGCGCGGCTTAAGACGCAGCGCGATGGGCGCGGCTTAAGACGCAGCGCGATGGGCGCGGCTTAAGACGCAGCGTTAGAGGCGCAGCGTGACGGACGCGGCGTAAGACGCAACGTGACGGACGCGGCTTAAGACGCAGCGCGATGGGCGCGGCTTAAGACGCAGCGCGATGGGCGCGGCTTAAGACGCAGCGCGATGGGCTGGCGGGCTTAAGACGCAGCGTTAGAGACGCAGCGTGACGGACGCGGCGTAAGACGCAACGTGACGGACGCGGCTTAAGACGCAGCGTGACGGGCGCGGCTTAAGACGCAGCGCGATGGGCGCGGCTTAAGACGCAGCGTGATGGGCGCGGCTTTAAGACGCAGCGCGATGGGCGCGGCTTAAGACGCAGCGTGATGGGCGCGGCTTAAGACGCAGCGCGATGGGCGCGGCTTAAGACGCGGCTTGAGCGCAGCGTTAGAGACGCAGCGTGACGGGCGCGGCGTAAGACGCAACGTGACAGCGACGCGCGCGTAAGACGCAGCGTGATGGGCGCGGCTTAAGACGCAGCGCGATGGGCGCGGCTTAAGACGCAGCGCGATGGGCGCGGCTTAAGATGCAGCGCGATGGGCGCGGCTTAAGACGCGGCTTAAGACGCAGCGTTAGAGACGCAGCGTTAGAGACGCAGCGTGACGGACGCGGCGTAAGACGCAACGTGACGGACGCGGCGTAAGACGCAGCGTGATGGGCGCGGCTTAAGACGCAGCGCGATGGGCGCGGCTTAAGACGCAGCTTGAGACGCAGCGTTAGAGACGCAGCGTGACGGGCGCGGCGTAAGACGCAACGTGACGGACGCGGCGTAAGACGCAGCGTGACGGACGCGGCGTAAGACGCAACGTGACGGACGCGGCTTAAGACGCAGCGTGATGGGCGCGGCGTAAGACGCAACGTGACGGACGCGGCTTAAGACGCAGCGTGACGGGCGCGGCTTAAGACGCAGCGCGATGGGCGCGGCTTAAGACGCAGCGTGATGGGCGCGGCTTTAAGACGCAGCGCGATGGGCGCGGCTTAAGACGCAGCGTGATGGGCGCGGCTTAAGACGCAGCGCGATGGGCGCGGCTTAAGACGCGGCTTGAGACGCAGCGTTAGAGACGCAGCGTGACGGGCGCGGCGTAAGACGCAACGTGACAGACGCGGCGTAAGACGCAGCGTGATGGGCGCGGCTTAAGACGCAGCGCGATGGGCGCGGCTTAAGACGCAGCGCGATGGGCGCGGCTTAAGATGCAGCGCGATGGGCGCGGCTTAAGACGCGGCTTAAGACGCAGCGTTAGAGACGCAGCGTGACGGACGCGGCGTAAGACGCAACGTGACGGACGCGGCGTAAGACGCAGCGTGATGGCGCGGCTTAAGACGCAGCGCGATGGGCGCGGCTTAAGACGCAGCTTGAGACGCAGCGTTAGAGACGCAGCGTGACGGGCGCGGCGTAAGACGCAACGTGACGGACGCGGCGTAAGACGCAGCGTGATGGGCGCGGCTTAAGACGCAGCGCGATGGGCGCGGCTTAAGACGCAGCGTGATGGGCGCGGCTTAAGACGCAGCGCAATGGGCGCGGCTTAAGACGCAGCGCGATGGGCGCGGCTTAAGACGCAGCGCGATGGGCGCGGCTTAAGACGCAGCGTTAGAGACGCAGCGTTAGAGGCGCGTTTGTGACGCACCTGCGTTTGTGACGCACCTGCGTTTGTGACGCACCTGCGTTCGTGGCGCGGCGTAGCTTTAGACGCAGCTCCAGTAAGCAGTAGCAAAAAGGCAGCAGGCTGAGGCAAGGTAATGCAGTTTTAGCGACAGTGAGGGTTAGAAATAGAGTATTAGTTTTGATGTAGTACAATCAAACATAGAGTTTGGCATAGTAGAGTGTTAGTTTCACCACTAGGTGGGAGTGCAGTATCTGTCAGATCACACGCCGATGTGGTTCAACAATAACGCGCATCATGCAGGAGCAGGAGTACAGAATAGGATTAGTTACCACAGCAATGTGTTATTATCAGTGGCAAGGAGGGGGCGGGGGTGTGTGGGAGTGCAGTGTTTGTTAAATCACCACACAGATGTGTTACTGTAAACTAGCAGTAGTGAGTGAGCAGGAATAAAGCATAGAATGCGTATCACCAGCGACATGCAGCAGAAGGAGAGCAGAGTTTACAGCATTAACCTTGGCTAATGCAGCAATGTAGCTTAACAATTATGTTTAAGAGGAGAAGCAGAAACAGAGCGTTAGCTTTTGTTATGTATAGCAGTAATGTGTTCTAATAAAACAATATGACATGCAGAAGGGGGCGGAATTAAAATTATTAGTTTTAGTTTAGTGCAAGGAGGGGCGGAATTAGCGTATTAGTTTAGTACAATCAAACATCAAGTTTGGCAAAGTAGAGATTTTAGTTGGAACAGAAACAGCAAGGGACAACAGCCAAAACAGTGTTAATGTTACAACCACAGCCAATCACTTGATCATGAGACGTAGTGCAGGGTAAAAGTCAAGACAGCAGCAATGTGGTCCCGGAAGTAGTGCCGGGACCGGAAAGCAATTTTGTGTTTAGACAATAAGAGGTGCGGCCCGTTTAGCAGTATGCCGAGACGGCTGGCGCCTTATGATCGTCAGAACACAGAATCAGAGTGGGATAGGATAGTACGAAGTATAGTAAGTAGTGTTATTGTTAGACAGCAGGTAGGCAGTGCAGCAGAATGGTATTAGCAGTGGGGATGCGGCTCTGGCTTTTAGCGCGCCAGGGCCGGAAGTTAGCCGTATGCTAAAACAAAGGAGCGTAGCTAGCATTTAGCTTGCCGGCAACGGTACATTGTAGCAGTAGTTTAGGCAATAAACAATGAGTTTTGGTGACCGAACGCAGTTCGGTTAAACAGAGTGGCACTAGTTTTAACGGTAGAGAAGCAGCGTATAGTGGGAGCAGTAGTAGGAGCAACGGCGTTGTCAGAGTTAGCTTTGAGGCTAGCGGGGCCCGGGCGGAAGTTTAGCCGTATGCTAAAAACAAAGGAGCGTAGCTAGCATTTAGCTTGCCGGCAACGGTACATTGTAGCAGCAGTTTATACACGAAAGTCTGGAGCGAGTTATACAGTTCGCACAAGCACGTATTTGCAGTGGTGGAATGGGGTTTGTATGTATGTACTGTAGGGTGCTGGTGTGTGTATACAACAGCAGGTTAGCGGGCAGAGAGAGTGGTGAGACAGAGTTAGCGTTAGCCGCCTTTAGCAAAACGATAGCATCACATTCAAACAGCTGCCATTTACAGCCTTTTACACAGATATACTCGGTTAAAATCCTGTGTGACTTGGGTCACAAAGGGACACAATAGATCCGTACGCCCGTGTTCTGGACACGGTGTACAGTGGAGTTATAAGAATAAGTTTGTGCGCTTTCTCTTCAGAGGGAAGCGACTTCACATTCCACGCTGCCCGCTGGCCAAGCGGGCGACACGTTGCAGGAGATGCGTAGTACCTGCGCCAAAGCCAGGATTTTTGAGACTAAATTAATAGTCTGGTGCATGCACGAGACGCTTTTATCGCAAGCGTGGGGCGTAGGGGGGCTCGATTGCCGTTGAAGTCACTCTAGCAACGGGGGTAGCAGGGACAGAGGGGGTGCGGGAGTGGGGGGAAGCGCTGTGAGCGGAGCAGCAGTCTAAGTTAGCGTATATTAACCGGTCAATTCACAGAGTACGAGTCGATAAATCTGGTCTATATTCGCGGATCTCACAAACAGGGTACCAATACTGTAGGGTAACTATTTATATAGTAGGGTAATAATACTCCAGATTATGTTATGAGAAGAATAGTGCGGCTAGTCTTCAAATCAGAGTCCGAGCCGTCCTATTCGAGTGGGGATCTGCTTGTATATTTATTTAGGCACCAGCAGTGTAGAAACTGCGCAGATCCAAACCAACTTTGCCTCGAGTCAGTCTTATAAATCTAATAGGTAGTGAGTACTTTTATCGGCCAGTGATATTCCGAGATCTAACAACGCGACTCTGAAGGGGTTGAGTTAAAGAAAAGTATTTTATTGATTACAAAAATGAGGGTAAAAATATAACGAAAAGGGATTTCTGGTCACATTAAAAGCAGGAGTTGTACACATATCATTCAAATCATACATTTAACAGAGGAACAGTCTTACTTTGAAGGAGCGTAGAGGATGGAGAAAGGATTTGGGTTGGGGATCAGTCCACGTGGTTCCTTTGTCTGGGCAGGCGGGAGGTACAAAGCCAGCGAGTTGGTCCAGCTGCTGGTCCACGCGTATGCAGCTCAGTCCGGAATGGGTTGCACGCGTATAGTCCAGAGCCAAGGAAAGAGGCTGGTGATGAAATGGTTCGTAAGGTCCCGAGCCAGAGGAGAGTATGTTTGGCGGAGTAGAAGGCCCGATGCGTGCTGGCGCGACCGTAGTAGGAGACACGTGCCGCGGGACGCCGATGGCCAGGGAGGTTGCGATAGTGATTTCAGGAGAAGGCAAGAGAAAGAACAATGGCGTGTGGGTGCTCATATAGGCTTCCCAGGGGGCGTGTCCATGCCGCCCCTGCCCTCTGTGGACAGACCCCTTTTACAACAGACAGTTTGTAAAGGAAACACACAGGATTGATGCTAATAATCATAAGACATGTACAAACACACACCGTATTTCATTACTTTGAAATTGATACACACATATGGGGCACAATGCAGATTATTGGAGTACTGGACCCAGGGGTACCGGTTCGCAATTGTCCGTCCCGGGTGTGATAGTGTCCATTGTTCACAAGGGGGCGTCAGAGCGCCGCGGGAGAGTCTTTGATTGTCCGGTGGCAGGAGTCTGTGAGCGAGGGCAGGGTTGTGATCTTTGATCTCTACAGGCAGGCAGAGACAGAGGTGCTTATCCCCGTGGTGACTTTATTACTCTTTTTGGCATCTGTAATCCTCATGATTGATGGCGGCTTGTGGCTGACCCCATGGCTCCTTTGAAGCTGTATCTCTCCATTTGGTCAATGGTAAACAGAGTGGACAGGCTTGGTCCTGCCCTCAGTTTAACCTTACAATTGTATGGTACTATTTTAACTCTTATGTGGAAATGAGTTTATGAACAGCAAAGGAAGGACAATTCTACTTTTTTACTATTAAAACGCTACAATACTCATACTTTATCATTTTAAAACATTTTAACTGTTGCTCAGTCTCCCAGACTAAAAAGTCAAAGTTTTTGTCTGTCAGATGTCTGAATACTTTACATGTATTGCATTTCGTCACAGTTGTGGTTCTGGTTGTAGCAAAAGCATCGGCAATAGATGGTTTTTCATTGGCTGGTTCTTGTTCTGCAAATGGCTGTGTCCAATAGATCATCAGATGTCCAGAAGCTAGGGACAAACAAAAACAAAAGAAAGAATCATGAGTATCTCTCTCATTTAGCACTCATCAATGTATGATTTTAAAAATATAAACATCACTCCCCAGTTTTCTCTCTCAGATCCTCAGGTCCTCAGGGTCCCCTGAGGGTGAGTCTCAGTCGTCATCAGGTCAGGTCATAGAGAGATGTCATCTTGGACATCAGTAGGGTCCAAGCCATGGTTTTGGTCTCTCCAGATGCACATCAGGATCTCCAGATACAGTCTTTTCACTTGAAGCACATCAGGTCATTTGCGATGCACTTCTGGTCAATGGTGCAGTGTCACAGTTCCTGTACACAGCTTGTTATGCAATAGTTACTCTCTATGGTTAAGTCACTTTGATTCTAATCCTCCATCCATCCATTTTCTACCCTTTAATCCATTTCTGGGTCAGGGGGGTGGCAGTCAGAGATGCCACCCAAGTCTCATAGCACCAGCCCCTCACTGACCCTCTGCAGGTGGTGAGTCCACAGGAGGACGGCTGCTCTCTGAGTGAGAGCAAAGCCTTGATCTTTCAGCGGGGGCTTTTGGGCAAAGTGGGGTTAAGTGTCTTGCCCAAGGACACAACGACAGCAGTCATCAGTGGGAGTCGGTGGAGAAGGTGCAGAGGTGGGAATTGAACCCACAACCTTCTGGCCTTAAGGCCAATGCTCTACCAACTGAGCTACTGTCGCCCTAATTCTAATCCTAATCAATGTAATTACTTCACACAGTACAAAATCAAAACATAAAAAGTGTCAGGACAGACGTCAATTAAGTCCATGACAATATAGAATTCAAATGAACATTTCTGGTCTCAAAAAATACTGATTCAACTAAAGATTCAAGTGATAGACAATTAACAATATGTGTTTACATTGGAGTAAACTTTTAAAATGCTTTTTTTCTCATGTTCTGCTTTTTCATGTATCTATATGTAAATGTGAATGTGTGTGTGTGTAGATGTATGTGTGTATGTAGGGTGTGAATTTTGGGGTTGTCTCCAGACTCCTTGAACCACCTGTAGGTCTCAAAGGTCACACTGGCTCGATGTAAACAAGCAAAGTGGGCACACTTCCAGATTGCAAAACAACTCACCCACCACTGCCTACAGAAAACCCCACTTTGTGGCCCCGGTCTCACTGCCACCTACGACCATCGGTCTGTAGTGGGGGAGGGGCACACGGAGGTAGCTATGTCGCTTTTACGATCTGCGGCTGGTTGGATGGTGTCTACTCTGGGCCACTGTTCTGATCCCTCTGTGTCCACTCCAGCAGTCCAGTGACCCTGTACAGTGTGTGTCCTTGGTTCTGGAAAACAGCCTTATAGTCAAATTAAAACAGTATCAGTATGTGAATGAGACTGTTTTTCTCTCTAAGTCTAAACAATTTTGGAGCGCTCTGGGTTTTCCAAGCGCTATGTAAATATAGATAACTTATTATCTTACTACTGATGACATTTTTAAGACCAGAAACTAAAGAAGTTATAAAAACAACAATTATACTCAAAACAAACAACCTTTTAAACTTTAAAATATGTAATATGTACTTTTGTACTGTGTGTTTTAATTATCTATGCGTTCTTGGGTTTCACTTTATGGACTTTCCCTTTTACACTTGAACATTTATCTCAGCATATATTCTACTAATTTAAAATAATTGCAGCATTTTCAAATTAAGTCAATATGAATTGGAGCACATTTTAGAGCCAGTCTCCTCTGCTGTGTGCATCAGCAGCAAGAACAAGGTCAGGTGTGTAGTCAAAACAAAAACAAAAGTCACCACTTGAATGTGAATTGGGTACAGTTCAACTTAATAATACTAATTCCCTCTTTCTTTTTTAGACGAAGTCTATAATCAATAATTATTTTTTATAACAGATTCTAATTTAAATGTTTGAAAAGCGGCTTTTGTAACTAAAATAAAAACATAAAAACAAACACAACTCACAAAAAGTTAAGAAATAAGCAGCAGATTTAAAAAGAATGGAATCTAGAAATATGTTAGATCTAAAAAGAATTGCACAGCTTTAGCACTAATCTTTGGGTTTCAAAAACATACTAATTCAAAACTTCTTTTTGCTAAATGGTGTTTAAAAACGTTTAACTGTGTCATAACACAATGTTCAATGGCAAATTTCGCAAATTGCAAATTTAGTGTTATAATTTCCCTTACGCTTCGAATTTATCGACGCGTAGCCAACTACTTTTACACTCAAAATCTCTTTCTAAAAAACAAACACCACTGTTGGATACACCAACCCTCTCATCTCAAGCTCAACGTAGATAAATACCGCTGCATTCTCCGGTGAACTCTGTTCAGCCAACATCTGCCACTATACAAACTCAAAACACAAGAATCTCCTTTAATCTCTCCTGTCATTTAAAACCGTGATCACTGCAGCTTAGTGTTGCTCTCTTGATCTTTACTTTTGTCATGTTCTCTATCAGCCTGAAATTCGTCAATTTCATCAGCTTTAGTAACCAACAGGCCTCTTTTTCGACACTTTCCCTTTTTTATTACCATTGCTTTTAGCTTTTATACCATAGGATTTCACTTAGGCTCCCTACACCTTTATCTTTTCCTCACAGGGATTTCTAACCACCGCGATACTTCTCAAATACAATTTAGAGCAATGCAAGTTGAACTGTTGTATCCAAAAAAGGAAAACTGAGAACATTTCTTAACTCCTCCCCGCCGACAAAGCAATATAACATCCCACCCCCCCCCCCCCCATTTGTAAATAGTTATGAAAAGGTCTCGATTGAACGGACTGCATGTCCCGCTTCAAGTTGAACTCCCGTCCATCTATATGTACTTTACAGACCTTCCTCTACAAACCACAAAGTAGAGTATTTGTTTTGTGCATTCTCTGATTCATGTCCTTCTCACCCCAACGTTATGTGGGTGTTCAGATATCATCAACACTGTGCTTATGCAGCCCACCGGTCACCATAGTGTTGTAGGTCCGTGACTCTTATAAAATCACCTCAACCCTGATTTTTACCATAGTATCCAATTTTAATGAGTGTTTTTTTATTGGGGTGTTTATGTGTGGTGTGTTGTGTTGTGTGTATGAAATGGGGGGAGTTTGCTCTGTTTCTTTTCCTCTGCGTGAGAGATCGGCATGCTGTGTCTGGGAGCGGAGATTCCAGCAGGCTGGAAGAGCTGTTCCTGGATGCTTCTTGTCGCTTCTGTCACTTTTGTTTTTTAAATTGAATATTCCGACGCGGAAAAGAGGTTGGCAGACCTCTCGGACAGTCCTTGGAACCGGTTTGACAAGAATAAGGTAAGCAGACACCTTTTTATATGTAAAGTCTGCATAATTGGATATTAGCTAAATTTTGGTCTGTTTTTGGGGTCTGTCAAACTCTCTAAATTGTATTTGAGAAGAAGTCTCGGGGTTAGAGTCCCTTTGAGAAGAAGCTTCAGGGTTCGAGTCCCTTTGAGAAAACATTTTCGGGGTTAAAGTCCCTTTGAGAAAGTCTCGGGGTTAAAGTCCCTTTGAGAAAAGCCTCGGGGTTAAAGTCCCTTTGAGAAGAAGCTTCAGGGTTAAAGTCCCTTTGAGAGAAACCATGGTGTAAAAATAAAAAATAAATAAAAAGGGAGGAAAAACGAGTGCAGAGACCTTTGTTGCAAAAGTCTTGAAATTGGCTAATTTCAAGTTTAATGAGTGACAAAAGTTGAAGCAATAACATCTGTTATATTTCAGTGATCACGGTTTAAATTACATACAGAAAAAGGGAGTTTTTGTTTTTGGAGTGAACAGAGTTCACCGGAGAATGCAGAGTTTTATCTAAAGTTGAGCTATGAGAGCTTTCGTGAGTTATTTACATTTTTTGCCGAGTTATATCTACAGTTAAGCTATGAGAGGGTTGTATCCAACAGTTGTTTTTGTTTTTTAGAAAGAGATTTTGAGTTTAAACTAGTTTGCTACCTCGATAAAATAGAAGCGTACGTTAAAGTAAGAGTGCCTTTTGTTACTAGTGTGGAAAGTGATCACTTCTAGACTTGGATGACAAAAGTTTAAAGAACAACATCAGTTATATTTGCTTAACAAAGTAATCTTGAAAGTTATTCTTCTTTCTGTTTTGGCATTTTTGCTAAAACACTACTTTCTGCTTGTGTGTGTGCGCCGCTCTATCTTGCTGCCGTTGTCAGGGAAACGGCCCCCTCCTTCGCTGCTCTGGCTCTGAATCAGAGCTACTGCTTTAGGATTTTTGGCTTTTCATAGTTTTTATTCCGTTAAATTTGCGAAATTTGCAATTGAACATTGTGTTAGACACAGTTAAACGTTTTTAAACACCATTAGTGAATACGTTTTGAATATTATATGTTTTTTGAAACCCAAATATTAGTGCTAAAAGCTGTGCAATTCTTTTTAGACCTAACATATTTCTAGATTCCATTCTTTTAAGTCTGCTGCTTATTTCTTAACTGTTTGTGAGTGGTGTTTGTTTTTATGTTTTTATTTTAGTTACAAAAGCCGTTTTTCAAACATTTAAATTAGAATCTGTTAAAAGTGATTATTGATTATAGACTTCGTCTAAAAAGAAAGAGGGAATTAGGCTGTAAAGTATTATTAAGTTAAACTACCCAATCCACATGCAAGTGGTGACTTTTGTTTTTGTTTTGACTACACGCCTGACCTTACTGCTGCTGATGCCACAGCAGAGGAGCCTGGTCTAAAATGTGCTCCAATTCATACTGACTTCATTTGAAAAATGCTGCAATTATTTTAAATTAGTAAAATATATGCTGAGATAAATGCATAGATAATTAACACAGTACAAAAGTACATAATACATATTTTAAAGTTTGAAGGTTCAAGAGATTTGAGTCTTGTTTTTTATTAAGAGAGTTTCTGGTCTTAAAAATGTCATCATTAGTAAGATAATAAGTAATCTTTTATTTACATAGCGCTTGGGAAAACCCAGAGCGCTCCAAAATTGTTTTGACTTTAGGGAGAAAAACAATCTCATTCGCATACTGATATCTATTGTTTTTTAAATTGGCCGTCTCAAGGATTGTTTTTCAGACTCTGCCACACTGTACGAGAGGTCACTGCTGGACACTGGACAGCGCAACACCCACCCAGCCACAGGCCACAGAGCTAAGAGCAAAGGGCAACAATGCCACCTCTACGCCCCTCCCCCCACTACAGAAGTAAGTGGGAGTGAGACCGGGGCCACAAAGTGGAGGTTTCTGGAGGCAGTGATGGGTGGAGCGTCAGGTAGAGACCTAGAGGCAGTTGAAAGTGTGTCCAGTTGGTTTGCATCACCACAGTGTGACCTTTGAGACCTACAGGTGGTTCGAGGAGTCTGGAGACACAACCCCAAAATTTACATACACACACACACACACACATACACACACATTCACATTTACATATAGATACATGAAAAAGCAGAACATGAGAAAAAAGCATTTTAAAAGTTTACTCCAATGTAAACACATTTTTAATTGTCTATCACTTGAATCTTTAGTTGAATCAGTATTTTTTGAGACCAGAAATGTTCATTTGAATTCTATATTGTCATGGAGATAATTGATCTCTGTCCTGACACTTTTGATTTGTTGATTTTGTACTGTGTGAAGTAATTACATTGATTAGAATTAGATCTGATAAAAACACAAATTAGAGAAGTAAACTGAATCATTGCGCTTGCTTTTTGTCTGAGGGACATTAGCAACAGCATGAATAGAAATTGTGTTAAAGTAGAATCAAAGTGATTTAACCATAGAGAGTAACTATTGCATAACAAGCTGTGTACAGGAACTGAGACACTGCACCATTGACCAGAAGTGCATCGCAAATGACCTGATGTGCTTCAACTGAAAAGACTGTATCTGGAGATCCTGATGTGCATCTGGAGAGACCAAAACCATGGCTTGGACCCTACTGATGTCCAAGATGACATCTCTCGAAATATGACCTGACCTGATGACGACTGAGACCTAACCTCACCCTCAGAGGACCCTGAGGATCTGAGGACCTGAGAGAGAAAACTGGGGAGTGATGTTTATATTTTTTAAATCATACAGTGATGAGTGCTAAATGAGAGAGATACTCATGATTCTTTCTTTTGTTTTTGTTTGTCCCTAGCTTCTGGACATCTGATGATCTATTGGACACAGACATTTGCAGAACAAGAACCAGCCAATGAAAAACGTCTATTGCCGATGCTATTGCTACAACCAGAACCTGTGACAAATGCAATATACATGTTAAGTATTCAGACATCTGACAGACAAAAACTTTGAAAATGATAAAGTATAAGTATTGTAGCGTTTTAGTAGATGTTAAATAGTAGAATTTGACTTCCTTTGTTGTTCATAAACACATTTCCACATAAGAGTTAAAATAGTACCCTACAATGTTATCCTTTTGATAGATCAGCTATAATATTAGAATCAGAGTTATGTTACAGCCATTGAAAGTGACAGAAGTCACAGATTAGGAATATGCCTTTGCTCAAGCTGCAGCCGAGCTTTGGAGTCACAATAGTGTAAAAATAGAGATAGATAAATGCATCAACCATAGATGCTTTCAAAAATAGAGATTATTTAGTGCTAATATTTGAATGGTAAAGGGACCATTTCACAAACATTTACTTCAAAAGTAGATAAAGTTAATTACAGTTTTATGTACAGTTTTATTAGATACTTGCCAAATTCACTTGTGTTCACACATGAGTGAATGTTGACTATGCAAAAAGCTCATATGAGTGTAGCCTAGATTAATGCCTAGATTAATGAGATAGATTACAACCAACAGAGATTCAAAAGCATTTAAAAGCATTTTGATGTATTTGTGTATAGCACAAAAACACAATAGTAGATATTTAGATATTGAGAAGTTTCCAGCACAAACACCATTGTGGAATAACTGACCCCAACCCCAAACCTGCTAAAATAGATTAGCTCTTGTAAGGATAATACTAATTTGATTAATGATTTACATTCATCCCAAACTGCCGAGAGGAGGAAGTGACAGCACTTCCTGGTTCAACAAATATTTGGAAAACTGACCGCCATAATAATGTTAATATTAACCATTTGTCTTACTGTGTTCACAGTTTTATTCCTGAGAATGTAGAATAGAGATAGAACAAAATCCCACTGATAATAAGCCACATAGTTCCCACATGACGTCACTACATACGGGGATTTGCCGACCCGGCGACATTTGTCTTGGCATGCCGTGGGCAAAACAATAGAAAAAGAAGCTGAAACGTGTTAATGTCGTGATAAAGTTGAAAATGGTCATCTCCTGCTGGGTCAATGGATGTTCAAATCGTGCCGGAGGTTCCGTTAAACTTGGATTTTACAGTATACCCATCATTAGACTTCATGAATGTGAGAAGACTAAGCTTTTGTCAGAACAACCACGGAGGTTATGGCTTGCGAAGATAAACAGGCAAGAAACTCCCTCAAAACACGCAAGAATATGCTCGGAGCACTTTGTGTCAGGTGCGTATCGTATCTTATAATGTGTTGACAGACGTAATTTACTCAGTACTAACTTGTGTATGCTGATATCTGGTAACTTGAGAGTTTCATTATTTAGCGTTAGATTACTTTATTATGAGGAGGATCGGTGTCGCGTCCGAGGCTCTCGAGGGCAACGTAAATGTATTAAATAGATAATAATAGTTCTATGGTGGGCTAAAACAATGTTCACAAACAGCATTGCTTCTGTAAAAAGATCTGTGTCATAAAATAAACTGCTCTTTATGCCTGGAAAAATCAGTTGCCCACCATTCACCAAAACATACGGTCAAAAACGCGGAAATAAACAATAACAGCAATCCAGAGTGTCCGTGTGGCATTAGCATTAATTAAATTAATTGTTAATATAATTAAAATAATTAAATGGAGCTCCAACTGGTATTAAATCTAAAGTTTTTGAGAAATGTTTGCATTGCTTGTTAATTTTTGCTGCATAATTTGATCAAATATGTAAAACATGTCCGTAGCACGTTAAACTATGGTGCCATTGTATTAATATACAATTATTTGCTCAAAAGTTGCCCTTTTTTTTCCAATTTGCGTTTGAATATCTACATTTATTCTCATTCTTCTGTTTAATGGAATGCACAAACACAGCAGCGTGCCATCAAAGATGGCGTCTCCGAGGAGGTCATGTGACATTCATTGGTCTGTGGGAACTATGTATACCACAGAGAGATTTATTAGAATAAAATGTATGTTTAAGAATATGGCTCAATAAAAGCAAATATGCAAACATATTTGTAAATAGATTAGAATAGTTTTAAACTATAGTGAATAGTAAAAGTAAAGTACACAGTCTAAGATTAAATAGTGAAAATAATACAGTGGAGTGTAGTGTAAACAATTAGCATTAGAATAAAAGTATAGAGTAATAAAAGTGAAATTAGCTTCTAATTTGAGACTAAGCTCGTTTTTGTCTGTGTTTTGACTGAATCTGCTGAGTTCTTGTGTGTCCAATAGTTTTTGTTTGTTTTTATTTTTGTTTGTTTTTACTTTTTATTTGTTTTGTTTTTTGTTTATTTATTTACTTTGTTTGTTTGTTTGTTTTCCCAGGATAGAGGATAAAATCCACTGATATTGATTTTGATGATTATGAGTTTAATGCATACATTTTCTTTGTTTTTTAATAATTTTTAAAACTCTACAAGGACTCCATGTTATGACTATGATGTGACTGTCTCTTTGTGACACGTATGTCTTTCGATGTGTGACGTGACAATGACTATATAAACTGTGTACTGCCTTTATTCTGTCTGAGAGAAAGAAACAGAGTAAACCAGTGGAACTTGAGAGAAACTTAAATAAACTTCCAGAGTTTGGCACACCACGATCCGTCTCTGTCTGCTAAATCCTAACATTCTGTGTGTAAGACCAACACAACATGAATAAGACAGCAAAATGATGCATGGCTTTATTTATTTACCGATGAACATGAATGGCATATAAAGTATACAGCTGCCTAGGAAAAAAATCTATTTCCCTTTAGAACTTGCCTTAATATTGGTGCATAGTTAAATGTTGATGTCATTAAGTAGTCCACCAGAATCAAATCGATCAAAAATATTTACAGTTTTTTTGTGATGGCCTCAGTGTGTGTCAAGAGATTATTGGTCATTAGCTTCAAAAAGTCCAAGAAACTCACCTGAAAGAGCGGGTGAAGTTGGATAAAAGCTTTAAAACATGGATAGGTTATACACAGATTCTTATCAACCTGGCCCTCCACCACATCATACAGCACCTGGACTCCCCGGGGACCTACGCCAGGGTCCTGTTCGTGGACTTCAGCTCTGCCTTCAACACAATCCTGCCATCCCTGCTCCAGGACAAGCTCTCCCAGCTCAACGTGCCCGATTCCACCTGCAGGTGGATCACTGACTTCCTGACAGACAGGAAGCAGCGAGTGCGTCTGGGGAAGAATGTCTCGGACTCTCGGATTATAAATACAGGAGCCCCACAGGGCTGTGTTCTTTCTCTTCTCCCTGTACACCAACCACTCCAAGCACCTCCAGCCACGACTCCGTGAAGCTGATCAAGTTTGCGGACAACACCACCCTCATTGGACTCATCTCCAACAACGATGAGTCCGCCTACAGGAGGGAGGTGGACCGGCTGGTGTCCTGGTGCAGTGGTAACAACCTGGAGCTGAACGCCCAGAAGACAGTGGAGATGATTGTGGACTTCAGGAAGAGCACTGTCCCCCCACCCCCACCCTCCGTGATGGACTCCCCCATCACTTTTGTGGAATCATTCCGTTTCCTGGGTACCACCAACAATTAGCTCCCTCATCAAGAAGGCCCAGCAGAGGATGTACTTCCTGCGGCAGCTCAGGAAAGCCAAGCTGCCTGCACAGATGTTGGTGCAGTTCTACACGGCCATCATACAATACAATACAATACAATACAATTTATTCTTGTATAGCCCTAGGTCACAACAGAAGTCATCTCAGAGGACTTAACAAAACCATTGAAATCACCAACACAGGTCAGAGAATCAACAGTTAAAACACATGAACAATACAGTATAAAGCACACACAGAAGAAAATGTCCATACATGTTGTAGAATGCTAAAGTGTCCTGATCATCACCAATCCTTTCTGTTGGACACTAACTGTCCAACAAGACCCTCCTGCATCGACAAGGAAAAACTCTTAAAAAACCCAGTGGGAAAAAGTGAGAAACCTTGGAGGAGAACTAGGGAAACCCACAGGGAGGGAGACCCATATGAGAAAGGGATCCGCTCCTCCGGACGGACAGGCTAATGATCTAGGACCTAAGCTAGCTACAGAACGTGGACCAGTGGACGCTGAACGTGGACAGGTCCGGTGCAGGACTGAAGCACTCCCAGGCGGGTCGGGCGGGGCAGTCCGCAGGTGTAGATGGAAGAGGCCAGGCTCAGAGATCCCGTCATCGTACCATGAAACAGACAATGGGACAACGGGTGAATAGCAATGAACAAACTACAGTCAGAATCCTAAAAATGCTAAACAGATAAAGTAGGAAGGAGGAGAGGATAGTGCTCAAGTTACCATACTTCTCCCAGCAAACTGACTCCCTATGCAGCTTGACTAACACTCTGAGGAGTTTAACCTTCTCCGAGTCTTACCTTCCTAGCCATATGCTAAACTAAAGAGGACTGTTTTAAACCTAGCCTTGAATAAAGAATAACATACAGCATAATATATAACATAATATACAACATAACACAATACATTATTGAATAATATATAACATAATATATAACATAATTCCATTATGACTCATGTCATAATTATAACATGAGTCCATCCTCACCTCCTCCATCACCGTGTGGTTCGCTGGAGCCACAGTCAGGGACAAACAGAGACTACAGCGCATCGTGAGTTCTGCAGAGGAGGTGATAGGCCTCCCATCGCTGCAGGACCTGTACGTCGCCCGAGCTCGAGGCCGGGCTGGTCGTATCACAGCCGACCCCTCTCACCCTGTACACGGACGATTCCAACCACTCCCCTCAGGCAGGAGACTGCGGTCCATCAGGACTAGAACCTCCCGCCACAAGAACAGTGGCGGGATACGTCACTTAACTTCACTGTACTGCTGTCACCTTACATTGTGTGCACCATGTGCACTTGTATATTGTAAATAGTATCTGTAACTCTATTTTAAATTTAAATGTATTCCTTAGAAGTGCTTTTTATTTTTATTTTTTATTATACTTCTCTACCTTTACCTCTATTTCTGACTGTTGCACTGAGCCAAAGCAAAGTCAGTGACTTCCTGTTACTTACGTGGCAATAAAAATGATTCTGATTCTAATTCTGAGCTAAGTTTAATCCATTATCCTGAAATGGATGGCACAACTGAAAACATACCAAGACACAGCTGTCTTCCTGAAGTAACTTGAACAGGGGCAAAACTGATTGTAGATGCGTTCAGATCCATTTTAACACTGGAGGAGCAGGGGATTCTGCTCATGGTACAACTATGAGTCACTGTGAGACACAAAAATGGCCTTTATGGATGAGTGGGAACTGTTGCGGGGATCAGTGTAGTGTGCACCCGTCGGGAGCGTGCATTGAGGGAGCGTGCGCGTCATCGTAGCTCATACACGCTCCAACGGCTAATCTCAGGATTGTCAGTTAATAAAAATTAAACAGGAATTATGTTTTATCTATCTATTTCCTTTTATTATTTATTATTTTATTGTGTCATTTCTTTTGTGGTTGAATTCACTATTACCATCTGCTTATTGTTTTATTTCTTGTTTTAATCTAGTTCATGCTGTTTTTTTTCTAATATCTCATACAAGAAACTACAAATCACTCTTTGGATTGAGCGTGCTTAAGTATATTTGCAGTCAATTTAATATGTATAATTTATGTATCTTTAAATAGAGCATTGGGATTTGTTTTTCATCAACATGAGTCACATAAATATTATATCAAGTTCAGAGCATACAGTACTTCTTATAAGAACAATCATCACATTTAAACAGTAGTTTCAGCAGAAAAAAGTTGACAAAGCCCTGAAGCCGTAAAAGGCCACATTCAAACTATAATATTCTTGTGAGATGACCTTTTGTAGTTTGAGTTACTGTATTGAACCAAAATGAACATTCAAATCGTCGAGCATTTTTTATAATGTTTTGTTATGCTTGTTCATCTTTGACCTTGTGAATACAATTTGTTAAGGCGCCCGGACGGAAAACAAATTGGAAACATGAAAGACACAAATATGAGGAAACCAACCCTTAGGTGGACGAGACCCACGGCTCCAAATAAGTTGTGTTGATAAGATATTTACTCTGAGCTGGCAGTACTCAGCTTTTGTACTGACATGAAGAAACTAATTAAACAACACTGTTTATTTGCAGCCCCAAACAGGTCCAGCGTGAGCCATGCTGAATGAAAACTTCTCAGTGTTCAGCAAGCAGGTTGATTAAAATAATATTTTATTTGATTGAAGTCAACATCAGTGATGTATTCAGCCATGTTTGAGCTGCAATTGCTGCAGTTATGGCAGTCTAGACGCACATTACAGGACATCAGTGCAACGTGTGGGCGCCAGTTTGTTTGGTGATTTAAATGGTGGGTGGTTGTGCATTTTAATTGTTTACCTTAGCGGCCAGCAGCATTTGTGCTCGTACTGGTAATGTCATAATCCTAGCTTATTAGCGATAATGTTTTAGTTGCAGGTTTTAAAGCCATAAAAGAGTAAACAGCTGGATGGTAAGCTCTGTCACCTCGCAGCAAAGACGTAGCAAACGTTGCTTATACTATCCAAATTATAAAAGGATGTTGAACTACTGTTATATGCGTTAAAGTCATGTTTGTTTTGTTAATGACATATCAATCTGATTTAAGAAAAAACTATTTTCAGAGAATCAAAAGATCACAGCACGCTGAAAGAACAGGAGTGCTTTTACTCTTTCTACAGCCTGTGTACTTGTTCTGGGATGATATGAGGACACCAGAATCTGTGTGCCTGGCGAGTCTGGGTTTGTGAAATGTCAGAGTGCACAGGTTAAGGAACAGGTGGATGAATGTCGGCTCCAAAATACAGATCTCACATCCATCGAGCATACAAAGTGAAGACGGAAAAAGAGCAGCTTTACCAACACATTTACGGCATGAAAACATATTGTAAAGCGCTTTTTGTCCATGAAAGGTACAGTGTATTTTCATTTTACTGCCATGTTTTTCTGCACCATTCCCATTTGGCAGAATCATAATTACTTCACAGTTTCCTTAATTAAGTCTGCTGCACCCAAAGTGAGGTTGATGATTTGGATTTAAAATTGATCTAAGGCTCAACATAGCTTTATTTTTGTTTTTCAAACATTAATTTCTTTATTTTTTTTTCCTGCCAAGACTTGATGAAGCCATCTGTTACAAATTCGGATGTGCCAGAGACACCTGACGTAGTGCTGCTCTTGCACTTGAGGAGAATTTGAGCAATGTACCACTTTAATTACACTTTATGGTAATCTATGCTACACAGTATAATTTACTGTATAGACTGAATACAGATGTACAATGCTAACCCGCTAGCATGATGGAGCCTAATAGGCACTTTGCTCTCCTCAACGCTTCAGCTCCCATTCAGTTGAATGAATTGAAAGGTTGGAGGAACAGGAGGCGCATTGTGCTTATTGTACTGTATTTGGTGGTAGAGGAAATCAGAGCGAACCCAGAGGAAACCTACATAGACTTGTCGCAAAGGATGACTAATATGTGTAAAACATAATAAAAAAGGTTGATTGACAGTGGCCCTTATATCTGATTTCAGAGGCGCATGTTGTGTAGTTCATTAAAGAAGAAAGGATTGTGTAGAACTATTGGCCGCACAACACAGCAAATACACATGGCCAATGCCAAATATCCATTACATAAGCATAGTAACACACTTGCTGTATGTGCAGTACTAAAAATACAGCCATCACCTGCACCTGCCTATTACTGCTACATGTGAGAGCACAGCTCAGAGCTAAGTGCTTTGTATAATCCCATATTATACACACACATACACACAAACACACACACACACACACACACACACACACACACACACACACACGCGGGTAAAGCGATTGGGCTGCTGAGCTCTGGCTTGGGTCCAGTGTTGAGAGGTTCTACTCTGGAGCCCTATCTGTGGCATCAATCACAGCCTCTCTCTCCTCTCTGCTTCACACAAATCCACTGCTCTTCATTCTCATGCACCACATCACCTTTGTTAATCTTTCCCTTTTTTCCCTTTGAATCCTAAACCACCAATCTCTCTGCTCCGATCTATCCACGGCTGCTGCTCTGCATATTTACACATGGCTTTGGCCAACGGAAGCAATGTAAAAAAAGAAGAAAAAAAAAGCTGTAAAAAAAGGAAACAATCTGGAAAAGTCTTCCCGTAAATGTGAAACAGGCTTCTTCTTTGACAATGTTCAAATCAGGTAAAATCGTTCTATTTAGCTGTGCATATAACTGTATCTTTTGAATTTACTGCGATTCTAAAATCTTGTTGGATTATTTTTCTCCTTTTGTTTTACTAAGCACTTGAAGGTGTCTTGCAATCTGTGTTATATGAACAAACTTTCCTTGGTCCACTCTACAGTAACATCACACGCAAACACGAACAGCAGCACGTAAAGGGAATATTGGAATATCTACAAGGGACAAAACTCTGCTCCGTTATTCTACTTTCTACATGATTCTATTTTAAATGTATTCCTCAGAAGAGCTTTTTATTATTTATTTTTTATTATGCCTTCTCCACCCTTTACCTCTCTTTCTGGCTGTTGCACTGAGCCAAAGCAATTTCCAAGTCTGTGATTTCTTACTTATGTGGCAATAAAAATGATTCTGATTCTGATTCTCTTAGTATCAACTTCACCTCTATTTACAGTAATTAGTTTTTCTCCACTATCTCATCCTCATTTGGATGTTAGTGGTTCTGTCGGTTCGCCGTGCTTTCTTGGTTTTGCTTTCTTAGAGTCACTCTGGATATGCTAAAACTAAATTACATCGTCCAAAATAGAAGCACTCACTTTCTTGCATTTGTACATAAAGTCAGGTCGTGATCTTGTATCTTTAAGTAATTTAATGGTAATGGATTATCTTTACAATGTGACATCAGCGGCTCCTGAGCTGCTTTGGAATGCTGTTTCAGAAAGTTACATCAACATCTATTTTTGTTAACCATAGAACATGCTATTCCAGCAAAACGACTCGGTTAGCGCCACCTCATTTCTGACAATTTCCATAAGAAATTGTAATTATGATTGAATTAAACAAAGTGAGATTCTGATGTTGGGTAACTGCTGACAAATTGCTTAAATTTGGTAAAATGTGTCTTAATTGGAGCACATTTTGACTGCCTTAAAACAAGATTTTCTAGTGGGACAAAGCAAAATGATCTTGTTTTTGAAAATGTACAAGAAATGTCTCTCTTGGAATGAGAAAATAAAGCAAACGTTCTTGAAATAAGACTGAATATCATACCATTGGCAAATTTTGTTTTAAGACAGTCAGAATGTGATAAAATTAAAATAAAAATCACTTGATGCAATTACTCATCATGTCTTATCATTTCAAATCCACTGATCAAGAAAATGTGGCTCAAATATCTTTGGAATGGTATGGTATTTTTTTTTTTTTTTATTATTTATCAATGAATGTATTTATTTATTTAGACGGTGATAGAACAAATAAAATAAAGGCAACTTTATAAAAGAAAAAACAAAGTACATAAAACAAACAACAAACATTTACGGTATGCAAGATACTTGTTCTTTTTCCAAATTAAAAAACTGCTATTTTTTTCCCCAAGACACATTTCTGTTGACCACCAGGCAAGCTATGAGTGTCACAGACCTCAGCAGTGACATCACGAAAATGTGCCAGACAAGGTTAAGCAAGCGTTGATTGGATATCATTCCATTAGGCTAATATAACGTGACCAGTTAGTAAAATTATAGTTTTTCGGCCTACCTCTCTATTTCTCTTTTCACAATGCCTTTGAGCATACTGTAAAATTCTTTCATCATTTTTTTAGACTTTCACACAAAATTCAAGACTGGTCTGGAAAACAGTTGTTACGGACCGGCTCGTGAGACCATAACATGAGAGGGAGGACACGACAAACTGAGAACTTTAAACCCTCTGTGGGGCATTTATTTAAACAATAATAAAGGAATCTGTATGAAATCAGTGTAAGTGAATGGTATGCTGTGGGGTGCAAGGTGTTGTATATGAAAGTCAGTAGGACAACCGTTGTAGTGCAAATATTGTGTTGTAGTGCGTGTAAATGAAAGGACAAACAAGCGTGGCGTGGCGGCTGGTCCAACAGGGCCCAGAATGGTAGCGGCAGTCCGGGCACGCCGGCAGGTGCCCAGAAGCCAGGTGAGAGAGCGAGAGAGAGAGAGGGGAAGCCGCTTTTTGAAGCATCCGGGAGGTCACATGACTTCCCAGCTGCCTCCCATCATCTCAGAATGTCATGAACACTGCCACCACAGGCCCAGCAGAGGGGGCCGTCACACAGTGTATCAAGATTCCCTTCTTATTAAGACTTTCAAAACTTACGCAAGCACCCTGTGTATGATCTCACTTGCCTAGAATGAGGCAACTAAGTCCGTCTGAAAAGGAGTGGGGTAATTAGGTATTCATTTTTTAATACAATTTACAATACAATACAATTTATTCTTGTATAGCCCTAAATCACAACAGAAGTCATCTCAGAGGACTGAACAAAACCATTGAAATCACCAACACAGATCAGAGAATCAACAGTTAAGACACATAAAGAATATAGAACACACGTTGAAAAATGTCAGGGGCTGCCTTATTAAACAACTTTAGTCAATTTATGATTAAATAACCTTTTTAAATAAACACATTTTCACTGCAGAACATTCATTCACCTCATTGCTGCTCTGTCTGTTTCTCCCACTCGCCCTATAGGCCTTTCTTTCTTTACAGTCCCCCGCAGCCTCCTCCCCTTCCCCTCTTTTGATTGATGTGAGCAGACGGGCTCTATCAGTGTTTTATACATAATCCAAATAAGATATGCTTGGGCCTGCATTTCTGAAAGTCCTAGGCAGCCCCTGACACGATGTGCTGACTGAGAATTCACACATACATATACACACACAACGTGAAAAAAACAAAAAAAACACACACTCCCAAACCCACAGGGCGTCAAAGGATTAATTCTAAAAGTTATGGCAGACAAGACAAAACGCTGCTGTGGAAATACATTATAGGTTTGTGTGTGTGGTTCTTATGCACGTATTTATGGGACATTGTGCATTTAAATGGCTGTGTTAAGTAATGCTGACCCAACGTTTCCAGCTTTCTTCATGTTCTTCAGCAAACGCGAGATGCATGTTAAGCTTTATGGAGGCACAGTCGTCCCTCCTCTGCAGGTCATAAAAGCACAATGGAATTAGAAGGAAGGAGGTTTTCAGGCATTCATAATTAAGACTAACAAGTGTTTTCAGTCCATTGATTTAACCGCAATGGGCCACTACACTAATCTTTGTGCTCATTATTACCTTATTTCTCATGATTATGCAGCCTGTAATTAATTTCACTGTATAGCAACATAGCAAGTACCACTAAGTGATGCATTTTATGTCCGACGGGCTCAGAGCCAACTTTAAGGCAACTTGAAATAACTGCAAATCTGTTTAACTCGTTCAAGGATACACACCCAGCATGGCATTTTGTGTGGCCTATAATGTAAAGAGTTCTGCAACAACAGCCATGCACTGTGAATAAGGTACGGCGAAAAGGTTACGATAATGAATAAAAGGTTATTTGTGGTCAGGACTTATTCATTAAGGTTTAATGTACCCGGTAAATAGACGGCATTGTGGCACAGTGGGTGGTGCAAGTGCCTCTCAGCAAGAAGGTTATTGGTTGAATTCCCTGGGCTTTTCAGCATGGATTTTGTGTAGGTTCGTGGGTTGTGTATAGGTTGTGTAGTGCGACTGTGGGACAATGGATATAAATAAATCCAAGGGTACGATCTTAATACATACAACCCCAAACAATTAACATCATTTTGAAAATATCCGGCCTACAGTGAAATAAGAGCACCTTTATTCATCCCACTGAGGGGAATTTTAACTTATACTTCATGTTATCTCTTGTTTTTTACCTGTATTTATACCCATTTCATTTAATTAGTTCCTTTATTTTATTTATTGGTAACAATTGGTTGTTAATTTTTAGATGATTATTTGTTCATATAAATAGGAGGGGCTGGTGCTATGAGATTTGGGTGGCATCTCTGATTGCCACCCCCTGACCCAGAAATGGATTAAAGGGTAGAAAATGGATGGATGGATGGATAAATAGGACATTTGTTAATGTTTTATTACTTAGTAGTCAATGATTACTTAACACTTATAAATGATTTACAAGCAAATAGTATTTTAAAGTGTTACCTATTTGTTTATTTTAAAACCAGCATTAACATAATTTGATAAAACAGATTGATAGCACAAATAACTGACATTTTAGAGTGCTCCCGTCTTTTAAAGGCACAGCACTCAAGTGGTTCCACTCGTACCTGTCCGATCGGGTGTTTTCTGTAAATCTGGCCTACAGATTTACACAAATAACTGACATTTTAGAGTGCTCCCGCCTTTTAAAGGCACAGCACTCAAGTGGTTCCACTCGTACCTGTCCGATCGGGTGTTTTCTGTAAATCTCGGCTCTTGCAGCTCAAAGAAAGCCTCCCTTGACAGTGGCGTACCGCAGGGTTCCATTTTAGGACCAGTTTTATTTTCACTGTACATGTTGCCCTTAGGCTCGATATTCAAAAAGCATAACATTTCATTGCGCTGCTTTGCTGATGATGTTCAAATCTATTTGCCTTTGAATGTGAATTCCAATTCCGTCCAAGCACTGCAGAAATGTCTTGACAATGTAAAAGACTGGATGTCAATCAATTGTTTAAACCTGAATGACACAAAAACAGAAATTGTACTGTTTGGTGAACCTGATCCGTCTGTTTTCAACGGTGTATCTAGCCTGTCTTCCTACTGCCGCCCACTTGCAAAAAACCTTGGTGTGTATTTTGATGGTGCTTTTAAAATGGACAAACAAATAAGTTCAGTTGTCAAGGCCAGCTTCTTCCAGCTGAGACTGTTGACCAAAGTTAAAGGCTATCTTCCACCAAATGACCTTGAGAAGGTTGTCCACGCCCTCATATCCACACGGCTGGACTATTGTAACTCTTTATACTATGGCCTTGACCAGTCCTCAGTCCACAGACTGCAGCTGGTACAGAATGCAGCAGCTCGGATGCTGACTGGCACGACACGAGCACATCACTCCTGTGCTGTCGTCTCTACATTGGCTTCCTGTCGCTTTTAGAATTAAGCTTAAAATGTTATTGTTAGTATTTAAATCTCTGCATGACCTGGCTCCGTCATATCTCACTGACTTGCTTACTTTGCACACCCCGGGAAAAGCACTGAGGTCCTCTGACCAGATTCTTCTGCACTGTCCCAGGTCTAGACTAAAAACCAGAGGAGACCGAGCCTTTGCTGTGGCAGGGCCTAAACTCTGGAACGCTCTCCCTTATTCCATCAGAGCTGCCCCCTCTGTGGAGAGTTTTAAATCGCAGCTAAAGACACATTTCTTTGCTTTGGCTTTTTAACACAAGCAATGTTGAAACATTTATGATAGTGTCCTGCATTTTATTTTATGCTGAATTTTATTTGTGTGTTGTATTTTTACAATGTCTGGTAAGCACTTTGTGACAGTCCTGTCTGTTTTTAAATGTGCTATATAAATAAACTTGACCTTGACCTTGACCTAGAGTTATTATTGAATACATAATTACAATAATTGACCAAAGAACAGTAAAAAAAAATAATGATATGTGAGGATTTGTAAAGCGCTTTGGGTGAGCTTGGTCTGTAAAAATGCCCTCTATAAATAAACATTACTTACTTATAATATGCAAGGTTTGATAAAGGGGTTGGCTGACGCATACGCTTATATATTTCCTTCCCCCCTCCCATACACTCCACTAATCAAGTCTGCACTAATCGTAAATCCCAGATAATATATTTTTTTAACATAAGTATATCCTGTTATTTCCCCACTTCTGAGTGTGCAATCACGGAAACAATTGGTGATAATTGGCCTGGTATAGAAAATAAACTGGAGAAGAAATTAGCTGAAAAAATACATAACAATTCACAGTGAATGATTAAAGATTTTGAAAACATACTGACAAATATCAAACAAAATCATGACATTTGCATTGTTGTTTGTTTAGCTACAAGGCAAATCACACAAGCCACATTTGTATTTGACTGTCTAGCCTTACACGCTCTCTACCGAACAATTATAAACAAGTACATGCCTGAAGTATTCTCATACCTGATCCTGCTTTGCTCTGGGTTAAACTCTCATTTAGTCGACAAGTGAAAGGTTTCGTTTAGCAGCAAAGAACAAGAAAAAATACTTAATTACAATTGAAGTTTAATTACAACGTTGTTTTTCAGGACTGCACTTCATTGCGGAGAAAAACATTTGCCAGTTCTAACTTTATAAACACTGTGTCTGTGAACAGGTTAATTACACAAATTATCAGACCTCTTTAGCTCCATACACTGCCGAGCAATTAACGGGAACGTGGCAAAGTGTCTGAGCTAAAGCCAATTTTGAAAAAAAGAGAGAAATTCATTAAAAAAATAAAAAAAGTTTTGGTTCAGTTCCGGCGACTGGAATACGGTGCTATGACTGAGGACGTGGAACTTGCCAGAAGAATCTACTCCCATCTTGCTGTGCGGCGTCTGTGATATAAAATGATTAAAGGGATTTTATAGCTCAAAGGCATTTCATTGGCAAATACTTATTACCTGAACATTACTGTCCAGGAGAGTGATACTGAGCAAACGATAAAAGGAACAGTCAGAGACTGGATTAGATCCAGACACGCTGCTTACACTAATGAATGACTGGGTATCATGAAAGCCTTTCTTGGGAGGCTCCACAAAGGTGTAATTGAGAAGTCTGGAGGCAAAGCTATAGCACACATAACTAGAGATGTGACAGTTTGGAGTTAGTTATTTTGGAAATATTACACCACAATTTAACACATATTTGTGATTATTTATCAAAGAAAGGTACACTGCAAAAAATGATGAATTCTATAATCAAGTATTTTTTTGTATCTTAATTGGAACACATTCTGATTGTCTTAAAACAATATTTGCCATTAAGTCTTAATTGAAGAACTGTTGCATTCATGTGTCATTCCATGGGAGACTTTTTGTGTATCTTTTTTAAACAAGATCATTTTCCTTGTCCCCATGGAAAACTTGTTTTAAGGCAGTCAAAATGTGATCATATTAAGATGCATTTTGCCAAATTTCAGTCCATTTTGGACTTATTTCTCATCACTTTTTGTCTGTGTAAATACACCAGTGTTTTAGAATTGTCTTTGCCTAGAAGATAGATAGATAGATAGATAGATAATTTATTGATCCCCGTAGGAGAAATTCAAGTGTCGAGTAGCAGCAAAGACACAGAGGTGGACTATCCAATAGCACTGTCATATCTCTGTAAAGCCCTGGGTTTGATTCTGGGTTGGTTTGCATTCCCTCACCATGTATGGGTTGGTTTCCTCTGGGTGCTTCGGTTTCCTGTCCCCAGGAGCTGTACTAGCCTGGTCGTACCACACCATAGTACAAATTACATTTTGTACTAAGGTCTGGAGGTGCTCAATTGAGCTCCGTTTACAGGTGGGAGGGGTTAACTCCTTTTGCAGATTGAAACGATTGGATCTGAGTTTACTGTGACGTATGCAATGCGCCCGAGTCTGTTGTTAGCATTTAGCATTTAGCCTAGCCATCTCCTTTGCCGCTAACGGAGCCCGTGGGGAGTAGTACCACAATTTTTTAGAGCGATTACATTTGCTAAACATTACCCTTGCTCCGGCTTCGATATCTTGATAGAACCAGACCGGATTAATTTACTATTGTATTTTTCGCCATTGCCAAACTACGACCTCCCGTTCGGCACAAACTCTTGAGGTCACCTACAAATAACTACAACACCTGCCTCCCGCGCTCTCTGAATGGTCGGTCGAAATTCAACCGATTGTAATCGCAAACATAGGGAATAGACCCAGACGTTACACGCAGTGAAATGATGATTGAACGGAGTGTACGGATGGCTAAAGCCAGGCTAGAGCTGTACTACAGCGACTACTGCACGCGACAGAGGCCCCTAGCGGCATGGGAAGGAAGAAAAAATGAAAAAGACATAGATCCTCACGAGGACAATAAAGCAGATTACCATCTCAATAATGAGCTAAAAGGTTGCTAACCCAACCAATGCCTTACAAGCATTGGTTGTAATGTTTTGTTGCAGCAGTATATTAGGGCTACATTCACTTTTTTTGATCAAACTTGCAAATTTTTTGTTGTTGTTGCTACAATACTATTGTTTCTGTTTTCCTGTATATGATTGGTTCATTTGTACAGAGGTAACATGATGCACATGTACTGCAAAAAATTCTACAAACTGTTACATAACGAAAAAAAAAAAGAAAAACACGCAGTTTTAGAAGCAAAATAGGGTAAGTCTTCTTGACGTACAACAAACATGTAAAAACAAAACAATGTTTTTCTATCGCTAAATAGAACTGCACACTGATTGTCAGTGAGACCTAAAATCCGCAGTTTTTTAAAGACATGAATTATGAGCGTATGTGAAACTAATAGGAGCGCACATCATTTACATTTTTATTACATTGTGCTTACACAATTAAAAGCTCCCTTGGGAAACCAGAGGGCCTCTTTGCAACAATCCAGAGCAAGTTTATGAGCTTGTTTTTTTATTTTATAGTTTTAACAAAAGCTAATCTTATTTTATGTTTTCTGATGAAAAAATGTCAGTGTCCGTTTAGAACCGGGGTGGCTAACCTGTCTTCAAAGAGGCGTGTGGCTGCATTCCAATTAAACACATTTCTTCTTGTTAAAATGGAACATTAAGGCGTCTGTCTTTACATTCTGACAGGAGAGCTGCAAACACTTTACAAATCAAAAATACTCCAAACAAATCCCAATGGGTTTGGTTTGGATTGGTGTCCACGGAGTCAAAACATAAAAGCAAAAAAAAAAAATTCAATTCGTTTTCACCTGCTGATGCATGGAGTAAAAGAGACATTACAGATTTTGTCATGCTGATTGAAATACAGTTTGAGACGGAGAAGGGGACACATCAAAAGATTGTTTGAAATAACCCAGGTGATGCTGTTCAGGCTCTGCCAAAAGTTTGCGTTGAGTTTTTGGAGAACCGGGGGTAGTTTCATAACCTGCTCAGCTAGCGGATCTAGGAGAAATAACATAAGTAATTTACAAAGTCATTTGCAATTTTGTTCCTGAGTAGAATAGTGGTCAGGAAATGAAGTCTTGGTGCTTGTACTGTAACTGCTGATTACTCTCTCTGCACATGGGATCGAAGGACACACTGACTGTGACTGACTGTAAAAGGTGCGGATCATTCTGCATAAAAGACACAAAAAACAACATACTGCAGTTTAATGAATGATTTATGATCTCTGAATGCTAAAACTAGAGACTCAATAACAGTCTTCATTGTTAGTTTATTTTCAACTACAACTTGAGCCACTGAAAAAAAACTGCATGTTTACTTTTAAGGCTATGGGCTCTTAAAATGAAATGTATGCTCAAATATAAATTATTCAGTCTTACTCTCTAACCCTGGCTTTACTAAACTAAAGTTTTTTCCCTCTTCAAAACATTATGTTCGAATGTAGTTTTGATTAAAGGTGAGTTAAGGACTTGAAGGTGTAGGTCAGTGTTTGTACTGAAGAATCACTCATCTGTCGCACAAACACTTTCCTGAGATTTTCCAATAATGTCTCTGTTGCCTCAATGCCTTCAAACGGACAGCTAATACACCCCAATTTCAATATAGACAATGACTTCCCATGTATAATGCAAGCATAATGTAAATACACCAGATATACATTATTGCACAATAATGCTGCCATTGCACAGTTTCTAAGCTTTGAGGCAACTCTTAACATTATGAATTCAGGCGAGGTCTGTGAATTATCAAGTATACCACAGTTTGCCAAAGACCATAGCTTTTTACTGTATTTTCTAAAAAAATACATGTTGACAAGGGCAATACATTACTGCAAATGATGTGTCTGATAGAACATATACAGATAGATAGAATATGCTAATTCACAGCGCCTGTGTCTGTGGTTGAGCTCCTCCTTATATAAACATACTTTTTTTTTTACAAAAGTCATAAACACATATATACAAAAGTTCTCCGACATGTATACTTTCCCACATTTAAATACACATACAGACATGCACACTTTCTCACATATCCACCATGGTGCATTCTCATCAGAAAACATTATTTACAAATGGAACATGTTTAGTTTGTTTTACAGGTTTGTCACAGTTTGAGGGAATAGATAAATGCAGTGAGTTCCACAGTTTGGTGGCTGTGATAGAGAAAGCAGACTGACCAAACGTGGTGGGAACTGCACAGTCCTTGTGGGAGGAGCTTCTGCTGATTCTGTTGATCTTTTGTTTCTGTACGAAATAAGTTAGTGTTTCTGGTGTGATGTTCATGAATCATTTCGGTGTCAGTTTAAGAGAATATTGCAGCGGTAACTTTGTTTTTGTCCATATTTTGTATTGCTTGGTTGTATAATGAACCAATGCACTTTGCCGCTGAGGGAGCATCCTGGACCCACGATGTTGTGTAGTAATATGTGGGAGAATATCATCCCATGCCGCTGTAGTGTCTTGTTAATGTGAAACAATTTAGATTTCTCTGGATTGTTTTAGATATTTACCAAATATGTTTGTACCCCTGGGTCTTTGAATTTTGCTCCAGATACAATTTGCCCATTTTTAATTATGATTTGGAAGTTTGAATTTGTTTTTTGATTGAAAAATGCATATATGTAATTTCAGCACCCGATGATTTTGATTGAGCTACTGGTTCATCGCAGACATACATGCAGAAAGAGTGTCTGGCGCCCGCTCTGGTCTCTTTGGGGTGAATAGAAAACACCATTGTTCACATAAAGCTGGCATTGGACTCCTGGAAAGAGCAATGGTCAGTCGTTTATAAAGAGACAAAACAGCATTGGTCCAATTATAGAGCCCTGAAGAATTGCCTTGTAATTTAGAATGAAGGCACGATGTACAGACAAGCATTGTACCCGGTGAATTGTGAAAAAATTACATTTTAGACAAGAGCAGATTGTGATCTATGATTGAAAAGATCTGAAAAGACTGCATCCACCACATCCCCTTACCGTTTGTTCCCCCCAATTATTTTAGACAATATAGGGTAAAATTAATATGGTTCTGCAAAACTTAATATTGACACATTAGCAGCTTTTATCAGGTATCGGGGGAATGTGTCAGAGGTTGATTTAATGCACTTCAGATAACTTCAGAAATCAAGTGTTTGTTATAAATGTCATTTGACTTTTGAGTTAGTCAAATTTGCAGCTGGTTTTTTTCAGCTGTAATGATAAACATTATTGGAATGTGGAAGAAATCATTAAAACAGGCGCAAAATCTTCTTTCTTTCACTGATTGCTCAAAGTGACAGTTACAAATCATCGGCGATGTTGGTGTTGTTTACAATATTGATGACATTTATAATGCTTTCCCTATTTACATTTATTTTATTTTTTGTCATTAGTCATATTGTTTAAATGTTTCCAGAGGGAACTATTCCCCCTGGCATTGCCAATGAGGTCGGTGTAGAATAATGGTTGTGGTTTACAGGCTTTTTTCGCTTTGCCTTTGTCAAAATAATATGACCCTTTATGATTTTGAATGTTTCTCATCTTGTTTTGTTCAGCACTTTGAGTACCCTGTTTATGAATTTTCTATTTCATTGATTGATTTAATGATTGATTTATTTCAAGCAAATAGTGTTGTTCCAAGACCACAAAAGAGAGAAAAAAAAAACAATACAAAAAGGAAGACATACAAAAACGTACACGCTGATGCTTGAAAGGGAGGTATTATCTAAACAAATAAAATCGTTTTTTGTCATAATTAAGATTAAAAGATCCTCCAACAAATCAAATCAAATCACATATTAGCCTGTTACATGTGATTTTGCATGTTCTCTCCTCTCTCCCGGTGCTCCAGTTTCCCTAACCACTGCATAAGCCTACAATTGGACTGGTCAGAGAGCAGTGCTGCTTCTGTCATCACCGTGTGGGGAGTGAATGGAAAATTACCGCTATGGATGAAGTACTCCGTGTGACCTTGCACCGTGAAATGCGCTTTATAAAGAAAGATTATTCACTTACACTTTACTCGGAGCCTTGATTGGTGAAAAAGGGAAGTCGAACACGCTTAGCAACTTTGTCTGTCCCAGGTAGCAATTTATATATATGTGCTTCTTTCTGTCCGCAGAATAGATTAAATGTCCTTTTGTACAGACTTACAATATATGAGCATTCTAGATCTCCTATGGCTTTTACACATCCAGGCTGAACGGCCCATTAACCCGGTGACGACAGCGCTGTGGCCTGCAGCTGAGGACGGCGCGCTCTGAGATATGCAGCAGTCTCTGAACAGGAAAGACCTTGTCCACCTCCTCTGACATACTGCTTATCCCGGGCCCATGATTCAAGCAGAGGAAGTTGTGAAAATACTGTACCTGCTAATATCGAGGAAATGCAATATTCTTTTCTCTATATACAGTACATACAGGAGATAATGATGAAGAGAAAGATTATTGGGCTGTGTAAACAGATTTAAATGTAAAACAAACAAGACAGCTTCAGCGGCGCAGGACCAGTGAAACTGTTAGGTTTTATGTGACCACACTTCACTGGTTTCCTCTCTATGGGTACTGCATCCCATTTAAATTCAAGGTTCTGTTGATCACGTGTGCTGGCGGTTCTGCCTGAGGAGGCCCTTTGTGCGAGAGAAAAGGCGTTTATGACAATGTTTTGATTCATATCATCACGGCCGGGAATAGAGTAGGTCTGAGTTGTATCGATGCAACAAAACCCAATGAAGGGGTCTGTATTTGGAAAACATTTGATGGCAGTACTTGTACTATGTATTGCAGTATTAACTGTATTGTATATATTGTGTCTGTTTGTGGTTGAGGGTGTTACGTTTTACCTGTATTTCAGATGATATTTATTAATTCCTTGCACACTGTAAACCGGCTGTCACTTTGCCCCTGGCCAGAGACTACAGTTGAAAATTAGCTCGTTGTTATGTCCAGTTTGAACAATATATTGCAATACAAAACAATATAATACAAGTTATTCTTGTATAGCCCAAAATCCCCAGACCGAACAAAAAATACACATGGTATTAGTCCATAGGGAGGGATCAATGTCCAATAATTAACAATACATATCTAATTATGTTTTATTCCTGTCAAATGAATGAATGAAGGAATGAATAAGTAAGTAAAATAGTATTTCTTTTGTCAGAGTATACATAGGGTAAAATCCAAATTCACACCTATATAGAAGTTAAATAAGTTAGTATCCATGCATTTCCTTCCCCTTAGTCCTTCTCTGGGTTTGGGGCATGGCAGTCAGAGAGATAAGTAAGTAAGTAATGTTTATTTATATAGAGCCCTTGACAGACCAGAGCCACAAAGCGCTTTACTAGTGTTGTGGCCATTTGTCCTCTCGCTGCTCACAGTGATGGAAGTGGGGTCGCCATGTACAAGGCACATAGGCCAGACCTATTGTACATGTTTTATAGTGTGAAGCACAAGCATTAACCACTGCCACCTTGCCGCCCGATCTTACTCAGGCATCAATCTCCACAGAGTTTAGGCACATTCTTTATATGTTTTCAAAGAACACCAGTTTCAACCTTTACCACTGGATGTAATTTGTGTTTATGACTATAGTCTTTCATTCATGGATCACACATTTCTGCCGGCTTCAAATTAAATTGCCAATCATTCAGATTCCACAACAGGCCTCCTCCCAATTTCCAGCAGGTCAATGGCTCCAATCATGCACAAACCACTGGGACATGTTCCATTTTTAGGGTCAATTGTAGCAATCTTCTTGGTTCTTGTCAGTCAATCCATGTGTCCAATTAACCAGCAGCTGATTTGAACATTCAAGATCCAGCCAGACTTTGACTCTTGAACATATTGACGGCCGGAGTCTTCGATTGTGCCTCTGACCCAGTGCAAGACTAAGGGTCTTCTCGCCACATCATTAGGACCAGATTATCTGTAACGCAAGCTATTAGCGCCGTTAGCACAAGGAAATGGCCCTGACCCGATCATTGTTTTTACCCAGAAAGAAATAGATAAAAATCAGCTTGAATTACAGCGCACTCAGCTTTAATAGAATGGGGGTTTAGAGAACACACTTTAGCATGAGGTACTTAATCGTTTTGAGGTAACAACAACTGCATTACATTTTTCTCTGTACCGCTTGTCAACAAACAACCACATCCTCTCCTTCCTCTGGGGGTAAGTGCGGTGCCATAAATCCAGAGTCTAAATAGATAGCGACGCTGCATGTGTGGCTTTCCAGATCAGCTCTGATATGATTATGCAGGCTCAGGACTGGAGATGTGTGCTGTAGATTGTTCATGCTGTAAATAAATACAAGGCAGTGAAGCCGCGCATATGTGTGTGTGTGCGTACGTGTGTGTACGTGCGTGTGTGTGTGTGTGTATGTGTGTGTGTGAGTGCCACAGCTCTCACTGTGCTGACATAAGCACTTTGGATGGTCCATTAAGAAACTGCTGTGTCCTTAGATGACCCGTGCACTCAAATATTCCCCCAAGACAAAAAACAGATATCCAGATGGAAGATCGTCCATACAGCAAACATGCGTCTTGTTTTATAAGGGTTTGCTTCATCCGACTCCTTTTCAAAACCCTGCTATCCATGTCATTTTTTTGTTAATAATGACATAGTGGGGTGGTCCTCTCTAGAAGTCTTTTAGAGGATTATTTATTTTGGACAAACATCAGGGATTATTTACAAAACCAAAAACAATTTTCAAAACCATGTTATTCTATTTTTCTTTTTAAATAAACATATCGATTGAACTTTCCCTGAAGCCCCCACTAAAATATCAAGGTTATGCTCTCATCGACAGAGCAGCCGTCCTCCTGTGCCGCTCTGACTGCCACCCCCACGACCCAGACATGGAAAAAGGGGAAGAAAATGGATGGATGTATATTAATTGATTTATTGTCATTGCATGGTGATATCACATTCCCCATAGAGTGATCAATACCTCCACGTCCTGTCTGCCCGCAACAAGAACCAGTGCCCTGTTGGCCAGACAACTCAGCTCAATACAATTTGCTGATTGTATAAATGTTTTTGTTTTTCAATGAGATCTATGTAGTATTATTAAACAAACAAAAGCCCAGCATCAGACTGAATATGAAATTAGCTTGAATGATGAGGTGCCACACAACTTGGCGTATCGACAGCAGGGAATTTCCCCTTTGCTAAAAATGTGCTCGAACAAGTAGATTCTCATTAACTATGAAACAATTCTTTTAACAAGTACAAATCGGTTATCTTTTCCAAGTCTAATTCTTCCTTTTAGTATAAAGCATTGATGAATGAGCAAACAGAGAGAGATTTCCCTTTCATTATCACCCTGTTAATCATAATTAAGCTAACCTTGCCATTACTCAACAGCTCAATTAACATGCACCATCGGCTCTGCAAATTATTACTTTTAATTTACCTAATACTTAAAGTATTATTCCAGATCGTTTCAGAAAGTTTCATTAGAAAATTTAGAAGTAACATTTTGTTCAAACGTGATTATCTCTTAGTCTCCTCTAATAGACTCTAAGCGCTCTATCTTCTTACTGATGATAATCAAAGCGTAAATCAGTATGTTGTGGGGAACTCTAGTATATGTAGCACTTTGCAATCAAAGTGCTATACACGCTCAAGGTGTGGAGTTTCTCACTCAGGTATGAAACACTATCATGGGCATATGTGTTTTACTATGAATTCAGGCTCATTATATGTCTCTTTGTAGTGAATAATGTATGTCACGTCGCAGATGTGTTAGATGTTGGTGAATGAATGTATCACAGGGAAAGTTGTCAACCAACCCTTTTTCAAACCATATGAAAGATCAAACTCACTAGTCACTTTACCTGTTGATATGATTACTACATTGTTACATATCCTGCCATCTGAGAGTCATTCACTAGTCACTATTGTTTATTCTGCTAAATGAAAATATACACATCTGTGAATACTTCTGAACCAAGTACAATTATAGCTCCAGAGTTTATTTTTATTTTATTTTACCATCTTATTATTTTAATTCTACTGTCTATTATCTTAAATAATACTCTGTTTGATGTGTGCAATCTCTTATTCCCTTCTTTCTCTGCTGTAATGTGCGCAACGATGATGCTGAAATTTCCCCACTGTGGGATAAATAAAGTCATATCTTGTCTTAAAAGGGGTAATACAATCTTTCTAACTATGTCCTTGCAGTCCAATCATACAATACCTTTATCGCGCAAAATATACTACTAACATGTTTGCACATTCCTTGTCTTTTTGTGCACTCTAAGTGATCCTATTTATGCCAAATATGTCATGTTGATTTGTCCATTGTGATTAAATTTGGTTCTACCACTAGTTTTCACATGCATGTATGGATTGGGCTCCCTCATATATTTAGATACGTTATTTTCCCGGACAGAAAAGTACCCCAAAGTGTCAAATAGTCAAATAGTGACTTACAATTGTGCAAAAGAAAGCGTGTTTTCTAATAAATTGAGGACAGGATGTTGTGGTCTGGTCCATACACAACATTTTACCATCAGAAGATTATTCATTTTGGACAAACATCAGGGATTATTTATATAAACCAAAGCAGTTCCCTAGCTTTATGTAGTTATAAAGGCCTAATCTTAGACAATCTGGGTGCCATACACGGCAGAAGAGAGAGATCTGCTGCTCAGTGTGTCTCATAAGACCGGGATTTATAATTATATTCTTACTCATCCATAGATTCACGTAATTACTTTCCTGTCGATACATTTATTCACCAAAGTCTCTTTAGACACAGCTGCTACACGACCTTCATTACAGACGTTCATGTGACTGGCGTTTTTCATCTGTGACCTCCAATGATTGCTGATTCCAAGAAATACCAATACAACTGTTTTAAGGTATGTCTAAAACTGAAGCATAGGTATTGACAAAAGCACTGGATCTGCGTATTTGTTCACGCCCCAGCTTACAGAAAGACAAATAAATACTCCACGGGGCAGCCCACCTCATTACAAATAGACAAACATTCAATTAGTCAGTGTAATAGGGAACATAAAGCATGTCTGTGTGCTGCAGCTTCTTCCCAGTCAGCAGCGCTAAAACTACCAGACGATTTATAATCCGACTGCTGAAGGATAATGCCTCTCGCTCTGTCTCTGTGTCACCACCAGTGTGTTTGTCTTGTCTTAGCGTTTGAAATTAGTGTTAATTTCCAGAACAAATGGCTCCCTGCTGTAAGAAAACACACCAAGCTTCCGTGTGTGCAAATGTTTGTCCAGGGGAGATACACAACGTCAATGACAAAGCGATTTGGCACTTCTGTCGTGGTTTAAACGTTTGTCATGTGGAAATCTCTTATTGGTTTTAAAACACACTATAGGGTCCGTAGTGCAGGCACAACTACTGAGAGGAAAACAACAAGTCTACTGATGCTGGTTTAACTGAGTCAGAGGATGTAAATGTAAACATTGCCATAGTCCAATATTCGTACAATATTGACTGAAGCCAGGTTCCTAAGCAACAGCGTGCTTGTTCTATTGGCTAAAGGAGGAAGCCTACCTGATGAAAGAACTCAATTTATACAAGAAAATAATAAGCATAATACGATACTATATGTTAAATACAATAAAAACTAATTAAATTCAATTAAAAACAATTTAAAGTCTTCTAAAAATAAATCAGAGAATATACATTCTGGTAATTACTGATAATTAGTTAGTTTAATTGCAATTTTCATAGTTAACCAGTTCCTGTTTCCTGTTTTTGTTGGTTTTTTCTAACGCTAGTAACGGTGACCACTGCTAAAAAAAACTCAAAGTAAAAAAGTAGGTCATACAAATTGGTCATTCGATAAAAAAATTACGCTGCTGATAGTGATTTGCGTTAACCATTAAAAACTTATTTTGGACAGCACGACTGAAAATACGATGATGAAAACGGTTCAGCCAATGGGTATGAGAAAATCCAATTTACAAACAAATTTGCATTCAATACTTATGTACTTTATAATGAAACATCTAATAATATCCATTATTACAAGAGGCCTTTAGGATTCAAATGCAATAATGAAGCCAGTTATGTTTCTCAAGGTACACATTAGTTAGCTTCATGGTTGCGTAGAGCGATATCTTGCTGATTAAAACTGTGTTGTGTGAATATGGGGGTGTCTTGAAGCAATAATCTTTTATGCATGGGCTGCATGCAGACTGCTTTAATCTAGCAGAGTTTCTGGTGTCTTTATCTTCACTGATTCCCCCTGCATATAAACTTGACCCTTGCATCAAAACCAGCTTGAGTAATTGTGTCTGTCAAACAGAGATTTCAAAGAGTGTTGCGCGAGTGGCAATTAAGGCTAATGTGGTGTAAATAAGTAAGTAATGTATTTACATAATGCCGTTCACAGACTCGTCACAAAGCGCTTCACAATAGTTTTGAGCATTTTTACTCATTCACTTCACAGTAAACCACAGATATTCAGTAAAAATGGTGATTGTGACACAAATGGTTACAAAGTAAGTTGAGTTAATAGAGCATGCATTAGTTTTGTCCCCCAAAATGTAGTCCAGCTCTTGTGAATATTTAATCATTATTTGCTGTTTAAAATATCATGTTAAATAGTTCAGTAGAGACATAACACCTGTACTTTGGACTGCTTACAGAAGCATGGAGCAGATAAGGTGTTGATGTACAGAACATGAGATAATGCTATCTCATGTACATTGGAGTTTGGTCCGTTACGCAACTTTGAAACCATACGCTTGCTTCTCACATAGTCATGCTTCCCAAAATCTATGCTTACCTAAACATTTTCTGATGTATATAAGGAGCTACCCTGTGATTTTACGACAGACTTCTGCTAGAGCCAGACGGGAAGCTGCGTTGTACTTGATCAGAATACGCTCAAACCTTCTGACAATAAAACTATTGAACTACGCAGTCGAAGTCTCTTTTGTCTTACCTCTGGGAGCATTCACAATTTGGTGACACCCCGACGTGATACAAAAAGCCCAAGACAAAGACAATTTATATTATTTTTATTTTTTCAAACACATTTTTTGCTCCAGACAGCGCTTCATCTTCTCTGGCTTTGCAGAAGTCTCCGTAAAAGAGACAACTCGACCACAAAGGTAGATCTACACAAAAAGGAAACTACAGATGCCTCTTCAAAAAATCTGTTAAATTGGTCTTACATCAAAAAGTTTCAATGTGGTTGGCTGCTGGCTCTTTTATGATTCCTGTTTATATTGTAAATATATATGCGCATTTTTTATAAAACGATCACCGCCGTTTTCAGGCTTTTTCGGCGTGAGAAGAATGTAAAAGGTCGATAGAAGCCGTTTTTCGAGGTTTTTTTGGCAGAAGAATTTATAAACGATTGTAGTATGCGCTGTTTTTAGAGATTTTTTCAGCGTCAGAAGAAACAAAAAACGTGTTAATTCAAAGAACTGGTTATTTTTGATAAGTAGTCAAAGTAATTAGCGTAAGAAATTCAATAATTACATTTATATGTATGTACATAAAAAGTGGTTAGTAGTAGTAGTGACCTGGTAGTAGTAGTAGTGACCTGGTGGTAGTAGGAGTAGTAGGTTTAAGTGGTAAAATGTTTGTATACTGTACTTATTCCTTTGTATAATATTTGTAAATTTTTCAAGTTCAGAATCATGTAAGTCCAAGCGGTGCCTTCTGCCCTAGTTTCAGATAAGCAGGGAGCTGCGATAAAAGTTAACCATTAACCATTAACCAAATAAGTCCTGTGTGTTGCGGAAAAGAGGTTGGCAGACCTCTCGGACAGTCCTTGGGACCGGTTTGACAAGAATAAGGTAAGCAGACACCTTTTTATATGTAAAGTCTGTATAATTGGATACTAGCTAAATTTTGGTCTGTTTTTGGGGTCTGTCAAACTCTCTAAATTGTATTTGAGAAGTCTCGGGGTTAGAATCCCTTTGAGAAAAGATAAAGTGTAGGATCCTTAGTGAAACCATGGTATAAAAGTAAAAGCAATTTAATAAAAAGGGAAATGTGAAAAAGAGGCCTTTGTTACAAAAGCTTTGAAATTGACGAATTTCAGGCTGATAAATGACAAAAGTAAAGAAGCAACAATATTTTCAGTGATCACGGTTTAAATTACAGAGAGATAAAGGGAGTTTTTTGTTTTTTAGTTTGTTTATTGGCGTGAACAGAGTTCACCGGAGAATGCAGAGTTTTATCTACAGTTGAGCTATGAGAGGGTTGTGTATCCAACAGTTGTTTTTGTTTTTTAGAAAGAGATTTTGAGTTTAAATTAGTTTGCTACCTCGATAAAATAGAAGCGTAAGGGAAATTAAACACTAAGAGTGCCTTTTGTTACAAGTGTGGAAATTGATCACTTCTAGACTTGGATGACAAAAGTATAAACTACAACATCAGTTATATTTGCTTAAAAAAGTAATCTTGAAAGTTCTTCTTCTTTCTGTTTTTGCATTTTTTCTAAAACACTACTTTCTGCCTGTGTGTGCGCGTCTGTGTGAAAGGAACCCCCCCCCCCGCCCTCGCTGCTGCTGAGCTGCTGCTCTGATTTAAAGGGGACCTACTGCGTTTAGGATTTTGGCTTTTCATAGTTGTTATTCAGTTAAATTTGCGAAATTTGCCATTGAACATTGTGTTATGACACAGTTAAACGTTTTTAAACACCATTTAGCAAAAAGAAGTTTTGAATTAGTATGTTTTTGAAACCCAAAGATTAGTGCTAAAGCTGTGCAATTCTTTTTAGATCTAACATATTTCTAGATTCCATTCTTTTTAAATCTGCTGCTTATTTCTTAACTTTTTGTGAGTTGTGTTTGTTTTTATGTTTTTATTTTAGTTACAAAAGCCGCTTTTCAAACATTTAAATTAGAATCTGTTATAAAAAATAATTATTGATTATAGACTTCGTCTAAAAAGAAAGAGGGAATTAGTATTATTAAGTTGAACTGTACCCAATTCACATTCAAGTGGTGACTTTTGTTTTTGTTTTGACTACACACCTGACCTTGTTCTTGCTGCTGATGCACACAGCAGAGGAGACTGGCTCTAAAATGTGCTCCAATTCATATTGACTTAATTTGAAAATGCTGCAATTATTTTAAATTAGTAGAATATATGCTGAGATAAATGTTCAAGTGTAAAAGGGAAAGTCCATAAAGTGAAACCCAAGAACGCATAGATAATTAAAACACACAGTACAAAAGTACATATTACATATTTTAAAGTTTAAAAGGTTGTTTGTTTTGAGTATAATTGTTGTTTTTATAACTTCTTTAGTTTCTGGTCTTAAAAATGTCATCAGTAGTAAGATAATAAGTTATCTATATTTACATAGCGCTTGGAAAACCCAGAGCGCTCCAAAATTGTTTAGACTTAGAGAGAAAAACAGTCTCATTCACATACTGATACTGTTTTAATTTGACTATAAGGCTGTTTTCCAGAACCAAGGACACACACTGTACAGGGTCACTGGACTGCTGGAGTGGACACAGAGGGATCAGAACAGTGGCCCAGAGTAGACACCATCCAACCAGCCGCAGATCGTAAAAGCGACATAGCTACCTCCGTGTGCCCCTCCCCCACTACAGACCGATGGTCGTAGGTGGCAGTGAGACCGGGGCCACAAAGTGGGGTTTTCTGTAGGCAGTGGTGGGTGAGTTGTTTTGCAATCTGGAAGTGTGCCCACTTTGCTTGTTTACATCGAGCCAGTGTGACCTTTGAGACCTACAGGTGGTTCAAGGAGTCTGGAGACAACCCCAAAATTCACACCCTACATACACACATACATCTACACACACACACATTCACATTTACATATAGATACATGAAAAAGCAGAACATGAGAAAAAAAGCATTTTAAAAGTTTACTCCAATGTAAACACATATTGTTAATTGTCTATCACTTGAATCTTTAGTTGAATCAGTATTTTTTGAGACCAGAAATGTTCATTTGAATTCTATATTGTCATGGACTTAATTGACGTCTGTCCTGACACTTTTTATGTTTTGATTTTGTACTGTGTGAAGTAATTACATTGATTAGGATTAGAATTAGGGCGACAGTAGCTCAGTTGGTAGAGCATTGGCCTTAAGGCCAGAAGGTTGTGGGTTCAATTCCCACCTCTGCACCTTCTCCACCGACTCCCACTGATGACTGCTGTCGTTGTGTCCTTGGGCAAGACACTTAACCCCACTTTGCCCAAAAGCCCCCGCTGAAAGATCAAGGCTTTGCTCTCACTCAGAGAGCAGCCGTCCTCCTGTGGACTCACCACCTGCAGAGGGTCAGTGAGGGGCTGGTGCTATGAGACTTGGGTGGCATCTCTGACTGCCACCCCCCTGACCCAGAAATGGATTAAAGGGTAGAAAATGGATGGATGGAGGATTAGAATCAAAGTGACTTAACCATAGAGAGTAACTATTGCATAACAAGCTGTGTACAGGAACTGTGACACTGCACCATTGACCAGAAGTGCATCGCAAATGACCTGATGTGCTTCAAGTGAAAAGACTGTATCTGGAGATCCTGATGTGCATCTGGAGAGACCAAAACCATGGCTTGGACCCTACTGATGTCCAAGATGACATCTCTCTATGACCTGACCTGATGACGACTGAGACTCACCCTCAGGGGACCCTGAGGACCTGAGGATCTGAGAGAGAAAACTGGGGAGTGATGTTTATATTTTTAAAATCATACATTGATGAGTGCTAAATGAGAGAGATACTCATGATTCTTTCTTTTGTTTTTGTTTGTCCCTAGCTTCTGGACATCTGATGATCTATTGGACACAGCCATTTGCAGAACAAGAACCAGCCAATGAAAAACCATCTATTGCCGATGCTTTTGCTACAACCAGAACCACAACTGTGACGAAATGCAATACATGTAAAGTATTCAGACATCTGACAGACAAAAACTTTGACTTTTTAGTCTGGGAGACTGAGCAACAGTTAAAATGTTTTAAAATGATAAAGTATGAGTATTGTAGCGTTTTAATAGTAAAAAAGTAGAATTGTCCTTCCTTTGCTGTTCATAAACTCATTTCCACATAAGAGTTAAAATAGTACCATACAATTGTAAGGTTAAACTGAGGGCAGGACCAAGCCTGTCCACTCTGTTTACCATTGACCAAATGGAGAGATACAGCTTCAAAGGAGCCATGGGGTCAGCCACAAGCCGCCATCAATCATGAGGATTACAGATGCCAAAAAGAGTAATAAAGTCACCACGGGGATAAGCACCTCTGTCTCTGCCTGCCTGTAGAGATCAAAGATCACAACCCTGCCCTCGCTCACAGACTCCTGCCACCGGACAATCAAAGACTCTCCCGCGGCGCTCTGACGCCCCCTTGTGAACAATGGACACTATCACACCCGGGACGGACAATTGCGAACCGGTACCCCTGGGTCCAGTACTCCAATAATCTGCATTGTGCCCCATATGTGTGTATCAATTTCAAAGTAATGAAATACGGTGTGTGTTTGTACATGTCTTATGATTATTAGCATCAATCCTGTGTGTTTCCTTTACAAACTGTCTGTTGTAAAAGGGGTCTGTCCACAGAGGGCAGGGGCGGCATGGACACGCCCCCTGGGAAGCCTATATGAGCACCCACACGCCATTGTTCTTTCTCTTGCCTTCTCCTGAAATCACTATCGCAACCTCCCTGGCCATCGGCGTCCCGCGGCACGTGTCTCCTACTACGGTCGCGCCAGCACGCATCGGGCCTTCTACTCCGCCAAACATACTCTCCTCTGGCTCGGGACCTTACGAACCATTTCATCACCAGCCTCTTTCCTTGGCTCTGGACTATACGCGTGCAGCCCATTCCGGACTGAGCTGCATACGCGTGGACCAGCAGCTGGACCAACTCGCTGGCTTTGTACCTCCCGCCTGCCCAGACAAAGGAACCACGTGGACTGATCCCCAACCCAAATCCTTTCTCCATCCTCTACGCTCCTTCAAAGTAAGACTGTTCCTCTGTTAAATGTATGATTTGAATGATATGTGTACAACTCCTGCTTTTAATGTGACCAGAAATCCCTTTTCGTTATATTTTTACCCTCATTTTTGTAATCAATAAAATACTTTTCTTTAACTCAACCCCTTCAGAGTCGCGTTGTTAGATCTCGGAATATCACTGGCCGATAAAAGTACTCACTACCTATTAGATTTATAAGACTGACTCGAGGCAAAGTTGGTTTGGATCTGCGCAGTGTGTCATACACTGCTGGTGCCTAAATAAATATAAAGCAGATCCCCACTCGAATAGGACGGCCAGACTCTGATTTGAAGACTAGCCGCACTATTCTTCTCATAACATAATCTGGAGTATTATTACCCTACTATATAAATAGTTACCCTACAGTATTGGTACCCTGTTTGTGAGATCCGCGAATATAGACCAGATTTATCGACTCGTACTCTGTGAATTGACCGGTTAATATACGCTAACTTAGACTGCTGCTCCGCTCACAGCGCTTCCCCCCACTCCCGCACCCCCTCTGTCCCTGCTACCCCCGTTGCTAGAGTGACTTCAACGGCAATCGAGCCCCCCTACGCCCCACGCTTGCGATAAAAGCGTCTCGTGCATGCACCAGACTATTAATTTAGTCTCAAAAATCCTGGCTTTGGCGCAGGTACTACGCATCTCCTGCAACGTGTCGCCCGCTTGGCCAGCGGGCAGCGTGGAATGTGAAGTCGCTTCCCTCTGAAGAGAAAGCGCACAAACTTATTCTTATAACTCCACTGTACATCGTGTCCAGAACACGGGCGTACGGATCTATTGTGTCCCTTTGTGACCCAAGTCACACAGGATTTTAACCGAGTATATCTGTGTAAAAGGCTGTAAATGGCAGCTGTTTGAATGTGATGCTATCGTTTTGCTAAAGGCGGCTAACGCTAACTCTGTCTCACCACTCTCTCTGCCCGCTAACCTGCTGTTGTATACACACACCAGCACCCTACAGTACATACATACAAACCCCATTCCACCACTGCAAATACGTGCTTGTGCGAACTGTATAACTCGCTCCAGACTTTCGTGTATAAACTGCTGCTACAATGTACCGTTGCCGGCAAGCTAAATGCTAGCTACGCTCCTTTGTTTTTAGCATACGGCTAAACTTCCGCCCGGGCCCCGCTAGCCTCAAAGCTAACTCTGACAACGCCGTTGCTCCTACTACTGCTCCCACTATACGCTGCTTCTCTACCGTTAAAACTAGTGCCACTCTGTTTAACCGAACTGCGTTCGGTCACCAAAACTCATTGTTTATTGCCTAAACTACTGCTACAATGTACCGTTGCCGGCAAGCTAAATGCTAGCTACGCTCCTTTGTTTTAGCATACGGCTAACTTCCGGCCCTGGCGCGCTAAAAGCCAGAGCCGCATCCCCACTGCTAATACCATTCTGCTGCACTGCCTACCTGCTGTCTAACAATAACACTACTTACTATACTTCGTACTATCCTATCCCACTCTGATTCTGTGTTCTGACGATCATAAGGCGCCAGCCGTCTCGGCATACTGCTAAACGGGCCGCACCTCTTATTGTCTAAACACAAAATTGCTTTCCGGTCCCGGCACTACTTCCGGGACCACATTGCTGCTGTCTTGACTTTTACCCTGCACTACGTCTCATGATCAAGTGATTGGCTGTGGTTGTAACATTAACACTGTTTTGGCTGTTGTCCCTTGCTGTTTCTGTTCCAACTAAAATCTCTACTTTGCCAAACTTGATGTTTGATTGTACTAAACTAATACGCTAATTCCGCCCCTCCTTGCACTAAACTAAAACTAATAATTTTAATTCCGCCCCCTTCTGCATGTCATATTGTTTTATTAGAACACATTACTGCTATACATAACAAAAGCTAACGCTCTGTTTCTGCTTCTCCTCTTAAACATAATTGTTAAGCTACATTGCTGCATTAGCCAAGGTTAATGCTGTAAACTCTGCTCTCCTTCTGCTGCATGTCGCTGGTGATACGCATTCTATGCTTTATTCCTGCTCACTCACTACTGCTAGTTTACAGTAACACATCTGTGTGGTGATTTAACAAACACTGCACTCCCACACACCCCCGCCCCCTCCTTGCCACTGATAATAACACATTGCTGTGGTAACTAATCCTATTCTGTACTCCTGCTCCTGCATGATGCGCGTTATTGTTGAACCACATCGGCGTGTGATCTGACAGATACTGCACTCCCACCTAGTGGTGAAACTAACACTCTACTATGCCAAACTCTATGTTTGATTGTACTACATCAAAACTAATACTCTATTTCTAACCCTCACTGTCGCTAAAACTGCATTACCTTGCCTCAGCCTGCTGCCTTTTTGCTACTGCTTACTGGAGCTGCGTCTAAAGCTACGCCGCGCCACGAACGCAGGTGCGTCACAAACGCAGGTGCGTCACAAACGCAGGTGCGTCACAAACGCGCCTCTAACGCTGCGTCTCTAACGCTGCGTCTTAAGCCGCGCCCATCGCGCTGCGTCTTAAGCCGCGCCCATCGCGCTGCGTCTTAAGCCGCGCCCATTGCGCTGCGTCTTAAGCCGCGCCCATCACGCTGCGTCTTAAGCCGCGCCCATCGCGCTGCGTCTTAAGCCGCGCCCATCACGCTGCGTCTTACGCCGCGTCCGTCACGTTGCGTCTTACGCCGCGCCCGTCACGCTGCGTCTCTAACGCTGCGTCTCAAGCTGCGTCTTAAGCCGCGCCCATCGCGCTGCGTCTTAAGCCGCGCCCATCACGCTGCGTCTTACGCCGCGTCCGTCACGTTGCGTCTTACGCCGCGTCCGTCACGCTGCGTCTCTAACGCTGCGTCTTAAGCCGCGTCTTAAGCCGCGCCCATCGCGCTGCATCTTAAGCCGCGCCCATCGCGCTGCGTCTTAAGCCGCGCCCATCGCGCTGCGTCTTAAGCCGCGCCCATCACGCTGCGTCTTACGCCGCGTCTGTCACGTTGCGTCTTACGCCGCGCCCGTCACGCTGCGTCTCTAACGCTGCGTCTCAAGCCGCGTCTTAAGCCGCGCCCATCGCGCTGCGTCTTAAGCCGCGCCCATCACGCTGCGTCTTAAGCCGCGCCCATCGCGCTGCGTCTTAAAGCCGCGCCCATCACGCTGCGTCTTAAGCCGCGCCCATCGCGCTGCGTCTTAAGCCGCGCCCGTCACGCTGCGTCTTAAGCCGCGTCCGTCACGTTGCGTCTTACGCCGCGCCCATCACGCTGCGTCTTAAGCCGCGTCCGTCACGTTGCGTCTTACGCCGCGTCCGTCACGCTGCGTCTTACGCCGCGTCCGTCACGTTGCGTCTTACGCCGCGCCCGTCACGCTGCGTCTCTAACGCTGCGTCTCAAGCTGCGTCTTAAGCCGCGCCCATCGCGCTGCGTCTTAAGCCGCGCCCATCACGCTGCGTCTTACGCCGCGTCCGTCACGTTGCGTCTTACGCCGCGTCCGTCACGCTGCGTCTCTAACGCTGCGTCTCTAACGCTGCGTCTTAAGCCGCGTCTTAAGCCGCGCCCATCGCGCTGCATCTTAAGCCGCGCCCATCGCGCTGCGTCTTAAGCCGCGCCCATCGCGCTGCGTCTTAAGCCGCGCCCATCACGCTGCGTCTTACGCCGCGTCGTCACGTTGCGTCTTACGCCGCGCCCGTCACGCTGCGTCTCTAACGCTGCGTCTCAAGCCGCGTCTTAAGCCGCGCCCATCGCGCTGCGTCTTAAGCCGCGCCCATCACGCTGCGTCTTAAGCCGCGCCCATCGCGCTGCGTCTTAAAGCCGCGCCCATCACGCTGCGTCTTAAGCCGCGCCCATCGCGCTGCGTCTTAAGCCGCGCCCTCACGCTGCGTCTTAGCCGCGTCCGTCACGCTCTTACGCCGCGTCCGTCACGCTGCGTCTCTAAGCTGCGTCGCCGCGCCATCGCGCTGCGGCCCATCGCGCTGCGTCTTAAGCCGCGCCCATCACGCTGCGTCTTAAGCCGCGCCCATCCGTGCGTCTTAAGCGCGCCTCACGTTGCGTCTTACGCCGCGTCCGTCACGCTGCGCTCTAACGCTGGTCTTAGCCGCGCCCTCGCTGCGTCTTAAGCCGCGCCCATCTGCGTCTTAAGCCGCGCCCATCCGCTGCGTCTTAACGCCCATCCTTAAGCCTCGCGCGCTCTTAAGCCGCGCCCATCGCGCTGCGTCTTACGCCGCGTCCGTCACGCTGCGTCTCTAACGCTGCGTCTTAAGCCGCGTCTTAAGCCGCGCCCATCGCGCTGCGTCTTAAGCCGCGCCCATCACGCTGCGTCTTAAGCCGCGCCCGTCACGCTGCGTCTTAAGCCGCGTCCGTCACGCTGCGTCTTAAGCCGCGTCCGTCACGTTGCGTCTTACGCCGCGTCCGTCACGCTGCGTCTCTAACGCCGCGTCCCCCTACGTGCGCCGACGCCACTAACCCCAACGCTCTCCGCTGACACACAGGTGAAGAAGTACTAACGCCCGGCCCCTGCCCTAGGCCGCCTACTCGCATACACCGCCACACGGAGAGGACGCTGTAGTCACGACTTTGACACACACCAAGGTCTACACCACCACACGACCAACAGCTAAACCACCCTCTCTATAGCACTGCTTTCCTCCTTTCCCTCCTCCCACCGTGTCGTACACACACGTTCCAAGTCATACTCGCATACACTCACCCACACAAATATGGAAATCGATGGCGGAAACTCGCCACGACCGAGCAGGCACGACGGTGTCTCAGAAGGACACGGCATAGTGGATAACTTTCTGCGAGACCTCACAGAGAAGTTATTCCCAGGGGGCTACGACACGCTTGAGCACAGCTCACTCTCTGACTTACAAGATGCTACCTCCAGATTAGCATCCGAAGCTACTACGACAAAACTCCAAGGTAAGACCCTAACCCAGTGGCTAGGACGACTGGCCATAATCTCCAGGATAACCTTGCGCGACTCCGAAGCCCAGAAAGCAAGGCTCCAAAACACAGTGAGTGACCTGGAACGACAACTGGCGGAAACTAGGAAATCCGCCGCGACCCGCTTACAACAAATCCCACAGGTAAGTAGGGACCACCAACAGGGACTGAGCATGACTCCAAGCGCGACCATGGATCTTGATCGCGCAGCGGAAATCAGGACCGCTATTTCGAACGGAACCAGCCGTGACATTACCTCCGGCCCACACTCCCCTCGCTCCGACCGCGGCGAACCATCGTCCAACTGTGAACGCAGGAGCGTGGCCGAACTGGTAAGTATCATGACGGGAAAGGACCAAAATCAAGGTCATAGGAACAATACACAACCCAACATTGGACACGTCGACCACTGCGACCCCCACGACGCCCCTCCGGGAACACACATGGACATGCGACACAGACAACATGACTATCCGACCCATGACCCTGGCCCACCTGACGTCCATACGAGACATGTTTCAGACTGCAGCCATTGGGACGAAAGGGCCCGCCCTCAACATAGCGGACAAACCTACAACGACCCCCCTGGCCCACACCTGAACATGCTACATGGACCACACGACTTACGGTGCCCCAAGTCTGGGCCGTCCGCATATGCTGCGACACAATGGCCAGTGACCCGCGATGGGAACGCCGGGGACCTCCCCAAACATGGAGGACAACCCCACGGCGACCCCCCTGACGCACGCCAGGACTTAACCCTAGGCCAACGGGACTACCCGGACTGGGGGGGGACGGCCCCCGACCTCGACAGGTCGGACTTAGCCTCCCTCCGACACGACAACCCCACACTAGAACGCCCCTTCGACGTCACGATCGACACGACGCTCGGAACCCCCGGCCGTGATGAAGAAATAATGCCGATACGCCATGGGCTGTTAGATTCTGCTTCCGATACACTCACTTCGTCGGTACTCGTGGTGCCTCGAAGCATGAGGGGGGTAATGTTGGCACACGCCCATGACGCACCTACCGCGAAACAAACAGGTATAAACAACACACGTCAGGCACTACAACAGGTAGAAACGACGGACCGACGGCGACCGAAACACTAAGGTACGTATCCCCAAACCGGAGTGACGAGAACGTGAAACTCCCCCGGCGCCCTGAGGACAAACCAATACAGGACCGACCCGCAGGACCACCCCAGGTCAAAAACCAGGTATGGTATTACACCTTGGCACACTCCCCAGGACACGCGGGAACCGGCCCCACCAGACTACGCCGGAAATCGCGACCCCGCTGGTCAAGACCATACAGGGTGGGAAACAAACTCTCAACCGCAGTGCACCAAATCGAGGTCACAAAAGGTAGAGAGCCCACCCTCAGATGGGCCCGTTACAGCCAAACCAAACCACACAAACAAAGCCCCATGGGACAAGCAGGGCACACTTCAAAACCCAGTTAGGAACACACCACGTGACCTCAAACACGATTAGCCCAGCACTCACCAACACTCTTCTCGGCTGCACTAATCGACTTTCTCTTTCTCTGTCTTTGTCTAACCCCTAACAGTTGTTTCACGCCTTGCAGAACATGTGGCCCACTTTCCTTCTCGTGCTGACCTGCATACTGGGTCTCGGCACCCCAGAAATTATTGAGACCGGACCAGCCTCCGGGATCGTTTTAAAGGAACAACCCGGGCTCCTCATCACGGACGTCCGACTCCACACACAGCGAATCTTTGTCAGACTCAATCCTAGTGAAGTCTGCCGCAAGAACCTGCCCTTGAAGGTCACACTCAAAGATTGGGCAGGTGCACGCTGGACCCAGACGGTCGTGGAGCATGCTGAGGCAGACATACAACACATGCTGACGCAACTAGAGAAGTTCACGATCACTAGGACAGAGCTCAGTGACCCTCGCCCCAGACCCAAACGATTTATTGGGGCTCTCCTCGGCGCGGCGTCCGCCCTGGGCACCCTCTTTAGTTTAGGGATGTCCACGGTAAACGCCATCAGCCTATCCTCCCTCAGACGCCACCAACAAGAAATGGCCTCTGAGCTCGAGGATGTCAAAACCAGACTTGACCAACAACAGAACGACGTGGTAACCTTGGGAAAATCCCTAAAAGGAACCATGCTAGTACTTAACACACACACGAGGTTGCGATTAAACGCACCTCCGCTGCGGTCAACCAACTCTTAGACGTCCTCCAACTAGACTACGCCCATACTCAGCTGACCACCCAACTGATGGAGGACATGCTACGTCACCTCAGTTCCTCGATCGAAAACCTAGCCATGGGCCGTATCCCGCCATACCTCGTGCCGCTATCGTTAGTTGAGAACATTCTAGCCGTAGCCACACGGGACGCCGTAACCCCCATGCAAGCCCACTTAGCGTACACGCTGGGCGCTGCAGTCCCCATCTATGTTAATCCTCTGGACCGCGAGGTAGCCTTTCTAGTCACCCTACCGATAGTTCCCGGCGACAAAATCTACCGACTAAAAGGGATCACTAACCTAGGGACTTGGAGGGACAATGCCCACGTCAGAGTCCAGACCCCAGACATAGTAGCCTACCACGACAGTAACCCCAATTTATACCTAACGCCAAACCTAAGGATGTGTACCCTCACCAAGGACATCCATTACCTCTGCCCCAGCAAACCTTTCGTCAGGGACAGCACCGATGGCATCTGCGGCCTGAGGCCCATGACTCCAGGGAGTCGATGCCCCGCGACGGTCACCTCTCGGAAACAAATAACCGAAACTAGAGCAGAGATTGTAGGGGCACGCTGGCTAGTGAACACTCCCCTTAGAACGGCGACCCTGACCTATGACAAACACGACACCTCGTCCCGAGTAAGCCTCCCGGACGAAACCTTTTGGGTCGACGTCCCAGCCGACGCTATCCTGCACGTAGGCGACCTGGCATTATACCACCTGTATCCGAACCAGTACGAGGCAGAGGTCGAGATACCAGAGTTCTTTGAGGAAAGGGCCTTGGAACTTCAACCCTCTACCCTAGTCCAAGCCACCTACGAGGGGGCACAAACCGTTGACGTTACGGTCGTAGACAACCTCCTTCAAGAGATTGCCAAGCGACCGACCATCCACCACCAACCAGTAGCCTACTCCTGGGCCGCCCCCGATACAGTCATGGCCATCGCGGTAGGACTCGGGTACGGCCTGGTCGTAGCCATGGCCTTCGTCCTAAATAGACGGGTTAGACGACTCCGCGATAGCTTTAACAGGTGCACGGAGGCAATGACGAGACAGATCCGTAGACGACCAAACCGGGGCGACAGCGCCGTCGAGCGTGGCAATTTGAGTCGGCGTCCCCAGGTCAATGAGTCAGAGTACGAGGACCTCCAAAGTCACCCACTCGAGGCGGTCACCCTTTCTATCACGGAAGGTGAACCAAGGGCCTAAAACACCACTAAGAGTCACCAGCTCAGACCCAACCAACCTACCTCGATACCTAATCAGTCTCCTAGACAATCATGCCTGTCATCCCCATTTATATGCAGGAAATGTCCCTCGTAATTAAAGCCCCACTTGCTACGTCATATATTCGTGTAACCCTCACACTCCCCTTTTAGAACGAGCAAGATGGGAACCCCTCACCATTGAGTGCCTTAACGACGCTCCTACCCGCTGCCAAGGCAGCCACCCTTTTTTTTATTTTTGAAGTTTCCTATTTTGTATCCTAGTCCCCTAAAGTAGAAACTCCTGCTACTCTCTTGGCTTGGAACTTTGAGTCTTCCAGACCAAGAGACCCAGGAGTCAGGCGCACCGGCCCAAACCTTAGAGTTCACGGCCGGAGCTCACTCCCTAAAACCCCTGATCCCGGTTAGAACTAGCCTGCAGGGCCAGGACTCGCCTTAGAGAAAACCCGGCCTCGACAAACCAAGCCAGAGGCCCGAGACCCAACCGCCACGAGCCTGGCCCCAGTTAGGCGCTTGCGAATTGCTGAGTCACATTGAAGCGAGAATGTTGTAACATGTCACCACAAATCACGCACTAACACCCGAACAGGCGAGACGACCGACCGGGGACACCCGCCCGGCATATCCGACATGACATGCACCTTGTCGGAAGGTGCATCTCTGCCGTGGGGGGGGGTATGTAAGGTTAAATAAGGGACAGGGCCGTAAAACAGAGCGAGGCCCTGTTGTGTACACATTCGACCAAAAGGAGGAAGACGCCCCACTGCAGCTTCAAAGGAACAGCGAGGTCGGCCGGAGGACTATCATTGATCATGGGGATTACAGATGCCAAAAAGAGCAATAAAGTCACCACGGGGATAAGCACCTCTGTCTCTGCCTGCCTGTAGAGATCAAAGATCACAACCCTGCTCTCGCTCACAGACTCCTGCCACCGGACAATCAAAGACTCCCCCGCGGCGCTCTGACGCCCCCTTGTGAACAATGGACACTATCACACCCGGGACGGACAATTGCGAACCGGTACCCCTGGGTCCAGTACTCCAATAATCTGCATTGTGCCCCATATGTGTGTATCAATGTCAAAGTAATGAAATACGGTGTGTGTTTGTACATGTCTTATGATTATTAGCATCAATCCTGTGTGTTTCCTTTACAAACTGTCTGTTGTAAAAGGGGTCTGTCCACAGAGGGCAGGGGCGGCATGGACACGCCCCCTGGGAAGTCAATATAAACACGAACAATGCCATAGAACGATCTCTTGCCTTCTCCTGAAATCACTATTCCAACCTCCCTGGCCATCGGCGTCCCGCGGCACGTGTCTCCTACTGCGGTCGCGCCAGCACGCATCGGGCCTTCTACTCCGCCAAACATACTCTCCTCTGGCTCGGGACCTTACGAACCATTTCATCACCAGCCTCTTTCCTTGGCTCTGGACTATACGCGTGCAGCCCATTCCGGACTGAGCTGCATACGCGTGGACCAGCAGCTGGACCAACTCGCTGGCTTTATACCTCCCGCCTGCCAGACAAAGAAACCACGTGGGCTGATCCCCAACCCAAATCCTTTCTCCATCCTCTACGCTCCTCCAAAGTAAGACTGTTCTTGTTAAATGTATGATTTGAATGATATGTGTACAACTCCTGCTTTTAATGTGACCAGAAATCCCTTTTCGTTATATTTTTACCCTCATTTTTGTAATCAATAAACTACTTTTCTTTAACTCAACCCCTTCAGAGTCGCGTTGTTAGATCTCGGAATATCACTGGCCGATAAAAGTACTCACTACCTATTAGATTCATAAGACTGATCGAGGCAAAGATTTGGTGTGTCTGTGCGCAGATTTCTAACTCTGCTGGTGCCCAAAATAAATAACACAGACCTGTTGGTGGAACGGCGAGCTTCCGCTCCGGAGACTAGCCGCTCCACGCTACCAAATTCATACTAAATTTATAACATAATCTGTAGTATTATTACCCTAATACATATAACTAGTTACCCTACAGATGCTTTCAAAAATAGAGAATATTTCTAGCCATTGGTAATATCAAATGGTAAAGGGACCATTCCACAAACCTTTGCTTCAAAAGTAGATAAAGTTACTTACAGTTTTATGTACAGTTTTATTAGATACTTGCCAAATTCACTTGTGTTCAAACATCTGTGAATGTTGACAATACAAAAAGTTCGGTAACACTTTACATTACGGGCCGGTAAGTCCATGGTACTTACAGTGGTACTTCTAGGTACTTATTGTGGTACTTACAGTGGTACTTCTAGGTACTTATTGTGGTACTTACAGTGGTACTTACAGTGGTACTTACAGTGGTACTTACAGTGGTACTTACAGTGGTACTTACAGTGGTACTTACAGAGGTACTTACAGTGGTACTTCTAGGTACTTATTGTGGTACTTACAGAGGTACTTACAGTGGTACTTCTAGGTACTTATTGTGGTACTTACAGAGGTACTTACAGTGGTACTTCTAGGTACTTATTGTGGTACTTACAGTGGTACTTACAGTGGTACTTACAGTGGTACTTACAGTGGTACTTACAGTGGTACTTACAGTGGTACTTACAGTGGTACTTACAGAGGTACTTACAGTGGTACTTCTAGGTACTTATTGTGGTACTTACAGAGGTACTTACAGTGGTACTTACAGAGGTACTTACAGTGGTACTTCTAGGTACTTATTGTGGTACTTACAGTGGTACTTACAGTGGTACTTACAGTGGTACTTACAGTGGTACTTACAGAGGTACTTACAGTGGTACTTCTAGGTACTTACAGTGGTACTTATTGTGGTACTTACAGTGGTACTTAGAGGTACTTATTGTGGTACTTACAGTGGTACTTCTAGGTACTTATTGTGATAATTCTAGATACAGCTGTAACTTAGTAATTCAAGGACACTACAGTATTATTCCTATGTAGTAAATGTGGTACTTCTACATACATACATACAGAGTTCATTTGTAGGATTGTTTGACTATAAAACATAAAACAACATTATGTAAAACAAACGTATTTATTAATATGGAATAAGTAGCACAGAAAGGACAGTATAAATACATTTAATGCATATTTCAAAACAAGTTTCAAGGACAAGGGAAACACTGCAAGAACTAGGTACCCAACCCAAGTAACAAGAATTACACATTACCAGGTACTTGGCAGCCAAGTACCAGGTACTTACCAGCCAAGTACCAGGTACTTACCAGCCAAGTACCAGGTACTTACCAGCAAGTACCAGGTACTTACCAGCAAGTACCAGGTACTTACCAGCAAGTACCAGGTACTTACCAGCAAGTACCAGGTACTTACCAGCAAGTACCAGGTACTTACCAGCAAGTACCAGGTACTTACCATAGGAACTGGCCCATAATAAGACAAAGGACTTAACCATAAGTACCAGTGATAACACCAGTAATTATACAGTAAGTACCAGGTAATTACCATAGGGACTGGCCCATAATAAGACAAAGGACTTTAACATAAGTACCAGTGATAACACCAGTAATTATATAGTAAGTACCAGGTACTTACCATAGGAACTGGCCCATAATAAGACAAAGGACTTTAACATAAGTACCAGTGATAACACCAGTAATTATACAGTAAGTACCAGGTAATTACCATAGGGACTGGCCCATAATAAGACAAAGGACTTTAACATAAGTACCAGTGATAACACCAGTAATTATATAGTAAGTACCAGGTACTTACCATAGGAACTGGCCCATAATAAGACAAAGGACTTACCCATAAGTACTAGTGATAATACCAGTAATTATATAGTATACCATGTACTTACCAGCAAGTACCAGGTACTTACCAGCAAGTACCAGGTACTTACCAGCAAGTACCAGGTACTTACCAGCAAGTACCAGGTACTTACCAGCAAGTACCAGGTACTTACCATAGGGACTGGCCCATAATAAGACAAAGGACTTTAACATAAGTACCAGTGATAACACCAGTAATTATACAGTAAGTACCAGGTAGTACCTGGTACTAGCCACAGACAAAGGACTTGGCCACATACAAATGACTTAGTAATATGTCAAAGACTTAACCATAAGTACCAGTGATAACACCAGTAATTATACAGCAAGTACCAGGTACTTACCATAGTACTGGCCCATATTAAGACAAAGGACTTTAACAAATTTGACCAGCATCTAGTGTGTGTATCCATTATTTTAAACCGACATGCAAACACAAACATGGTGTAAAAGGATAGTTGAATAGTTGTGAGCCCACAACGGTGTAGACTTTGTTTCAGTTTTCTCTGATGAGCATAAATCACATCAAAAGCACACAATGACCACACGCCTCGCTGACCGCGATTGCTCATAAAAGCGAGCGCAGAGCACGCACGGGGACATGAGCACCTACCTGGTCAGTTAAGCCTCCACCAAACGGTAAATTATAGCTATCCGTTACCTTTATAGGTTGGCTTGCACTCACATTTCATGCCGCTATTGTCCAATACTAATTATCATTGGAAAACCTACATTAGATTCGGTGCTCATGTCTCATGCACAGGTGCGCTGCGTCAATGCAACTTTGTAGCGTAGGCTGATGCATTAGCCCGCTGCCCATCACTACTTCATGAATCCAAGCGGCAATAAAGGTAAACATGCAATTTAGTGTATTGGCCTACTGTCCGTGGCTCAACCAGTGCAGTTTATGCCCTCCTGTTTTTATATTGCAGATTTAGATGAGTCATGTGAATTATATTTTCCCACGTCAAAATGGTGAATTTCCATGAAAGGCGACAGATTTGCATGCATGTTTGATGCATGCTCTGTCTGATTCTTCTGCTTTTGATGACTGTTGTCAGCCAGGGGAAAAGAGCACTGGCTTGTGGACTTTAGAAAACCATTCAGTCATCATTCTTCACTCCACCGCCATGGCATTGTTCAAAGTTTGCCTCTGCAAGAAAAAGGTAAAAATGGGGCGACAGTAGCTCAGTTGGTAGAGCATTGGCCTTAAGCCCAGAAGGTCGTGGGTTCAATTCCCACCTCTGCACCTTCTCCACCGACTCCCACTAATGACTGCTGTCGTTGTGTCCTTGGGCAAGACACTTAACCCCACTTTGCCCAAAGCCCCCACTGAAAGATCAAGGCTATGCTCACACTCAGAGAGCAGCCGTCCTCCTGTGGACTCACCACCTGCAGAGGGTCAGTGAGGGGCTGGTGCTATGAGACTTGGGTGGCATCTCTGATTGCCACCCCCCTGACCCAGAAATGGATTAAAGGGTAGAAAATGGATGGATGGATGGAGAAAAAGGTAAAATACATGTTGAAAAATTATTAGCCAGGACTGTAGCCAAGATTTTACAAATACTAAGGTTCAGTTCCTGTGCTCATTAAACATTTACCTTTACCTACAATAAATAAATCCATGGCTACAACCATGCATTTATTAACAGCATGTGGACATCATTATTACTTACTTTTTTTTGTGCTCATTGTTGTTGTTCTGTCGACCTGATAATTAAAAGCAGAACATGTGTTAACAACCTCGACTTTATTAGCATATTAATATTTAATATTGTTAATCTGATCAAGTTTTTTAGAAAGTTTGCATTAGCGACAATGACAGAACGCGCTGAGCATTCTGAGGCCTACTTTTGTAAAGTGTCCTGACTGGTTCATTGGCCCACATTCACACGCGGTCTTTCAAACACAGACTGAAGCCAGTTGGGTAACACTACTACTATAGTAATATTATGTGCGTTGCTACATAGACAATTCGTTTATGCTCTCATATCATTGTGCTTTTGGTACAATCATAGTTACTGTCTGGTGTGTAGAGACATGGTCTCCGTTGTTTGTGTTTTTTATGCCTTACTTGCTGTGGCAGGGTGCAGCTGACATGTCGGCTCCAGTGCTGTGAGCTCACAGTACTATTGCATGAAAGGTGGCACACGGTTGGTCCTCCCTCTGTCTCTATGTCCAAGTACATATGCCATCCTTTGGCCGCCGTCCTCCTCTACAATCTGCGCCACCTCCCATGATGCACATTGATGTCAAGAGAAGAACAATGTAATATTAATATACACATATGTATGGATTATTCAATACAATTTGAAACGGCATACATTTGTAAATTACGGTCAAGAAACAAAGTAAGTCACGTAAAAGATCAAATCAAAACACTACTTTTATTCAATGGTATTTGTGTTGATATTATCTACATTTCTAATTATCAGAGTGGGGGTATTACATGGCAATACTTTTGGTCGTGGTCTTCAAACACCACTCATTTTCAACTCAACAGAGTCACACACCATATCTCTTCATTTGTGTTCTCTTTAATCCGTGTTACTCCGACTATCTGTGAATAAATGACTAATTTGCGCACTTTCAACAACTCTTGTCTCCCCGTTTTGTTCCAAAAATACATTTCTGCACACTACATTTTAGATAATACCAGCACGATGGATAGATGCATTAACGCACATGCGCGTTAGCCTCCCGCGTAAAATTTGAATTACTATACTACAAGCAGTATGCAACGATTACAATTGAACATAAATCTAACCCTTCCGTTATATTCGGACGCAAACATTTTCATTTATGACAGTCCTTCGGCATTTACAGTAGTAAACATACCACTAACGCTTCGCTTGCTGAACTCGTACCATATTATTGCACGCATGGCTAAACTGCCACCTACAAATCACTGTAACTACTTACGAATCACAACTTGACAAACTGCCTGCATCGTAGCAAGCATAAACATGTGGCTTTTACATTCATATCTATTCGACACCGGTGTATCCACCGGAGAATCAGCAGCATGATAATCGCGTCTGGTAGCTAAACGGCTAACGCTACATAGCCATGGGCCACTTAAAAGTTATCACACACCTTTGACACAGGCGAAGGTCATTATAGTTTAGACTTACAAGTGAAATTACAACATCGCATGGCCTATGTCTGTTTTGCACCTTTACCTTTCTTTAAGCTCTCTCCATTCGCCAATACCTTCCCCAGATGGACTCGTGGGAGCCCGCTCCCTCACGGTCCGAATCTCAGACAAGGGTCTTCTCTGCTTTTTCCGCTGGCACTGACATGTAATTAACCTTACAAATGTCTGTGTAGGTTTCTGAACACGACCGTGCGCACCTACAGCACTCACGATGATCGGACATTAGTCTCGTCTTGGATGTCTGTACAGCAGGTTGTCACCGCGAGAACGAGAACTGCTACATGTATCCGGCTCGGGGGGCATGTCGTGAAACCATCTGAAATTATCTTGTGGCCCCCAGTAATAACTTACCCCATTAAATTTGTATACATTTTTCATTTGCCTTAGTATTTGTTTCTTTTCTTTTAAGTTGAACCCATTTTGGTAAACACTATTACAAACTGAGGTAAGCAAACTTGCAAGTGCTGTATTCCGAACAGACAGCAGGGGGAGATGACACACCCTTTAATGATCCGATAAACACCTGTTCGGCCCTCACACGGACTTGGAATACAATACATTGTGATAATGTTACTTAGTTATGCAAGACGCATAATCAGTCAAAGTAGTTTAACAATATTTTATTTTCATGAAATACAGAACCAAAAAAACATAACATGCCAGGAAACTTGGAACAAAATGACACAAGACTGTCTTCCACTGACATACAAATTAAGGCCTAAGTTTGTATGCCAGTGGAAGAAGTTTTCCTTTTTGTTTCATTTTCTCAACTTTCACTCTGAGATCACCATTGTCATCTAGAAATTTCTTCAGGACCCAGGAGAACCTTTGCAGGGTCATGCCAGCCTGAAATTCTGGGGGAGTCATCCCCATTTCCTTGGACACCATAAGGACCTGCGGAAACACACACTTTTTGGTACAACATGGTTTTTTACAGGCAGCGAATGCATGTCACTTGTAATGCTTAAAAAAATAAAAATCGGTTGTTACAGAGGAGCATAAAAACCTGCTACACTGACTGAACCTAGCTCTGGGCAATTAAATAATACATTTTAATGAAATGTAAACTTTGGTCAATGTCACTCATGTGACTTTAACACCTTCATGTTCACAATTACTTTGTAGTGACATATCCTTTTTTTGGAGTTTGTAGGATACAATGCAAGATTATTGTTATTGTGTATCAAACCATGTACTAAACTAGGTCTAAACCAAGATGCCTTTTCGGGTATATGCATAACTAGTTGACAAAAAATGTATCTAAAATATTGCACAAATGTAAGATCTTATGAATACATGTGTTGGATTCACGTGGTAAATTATTTTTAAAAGAGTAATGGAAAGACAATTCAAAATAACATAATAATCACAAAAAAAAGACAATGAAACCAACAAACCTCAGCAATTATGTTAGTTAGCTTAAAGGAGGCAGGGTCGACCGAGTGCCTCCTTAAGGCCTGCGATGAGGACTTGACTTTTTTAAAACTTTTAAGGATCCGCTTATAGCGAGACACCACCTGCGACGGGGTCGCCACTGTAAAAAAGTAGTTTAACAATATTTTATATAATGAAATACAGAACCAAAAAAACATTACATGCCAGGAAACTACAAAATATACAAAAATAATTATATATACATATACACACAAATATATATTTATATAATATTGTATATATATATATATATATATTATAGGATATATAAAATAACAGTATAATGGTGTGGTTATAATCTATTACAGGTTTAAGACATTTCACTTTGGAACATAGTTTTTTATAGCAGTACTTTGTATGTATCCTTGAGAATCTTTACTCTTACTTGAGTTTTTTTAGTAAGTAAATAATTCCACTGAGTAAATCTTAATTGTAAATCTTAACACGTACAAAAGTAGGCTATGTGGTTTAGGTCAACTGATATATATGTATATGTCATGTTTTTATTAGGGGTGCTACTAACAATCATTGATTAATCTACAAATTACTTTTACAATAATAAATCAATTGCTTGGCTGTACACGGTGTATGAGCATTGTATTAGAATAAAATAAAATGAGGGTCTAAATGCTAATTCTGCGTTATAACTGGAAGACACACAGACGGATATTCATGAAATTTACAATGTACTTAACAGTAATACAGGTATTATCGCATAATGGGGATAGGCAAAGGCAAAAATTATACTTAAATGGGTGTGTTTATATGTTGTATATAGGGAGAGAGGTGGGTAGAGTACACAAGTAAGAGTAACAGCACTTTTGATACATTTTACTCAAGTAGACGTTGAAGGCAGTGGCATAACTCAGTGTTTTTCAACCTTTTTTGAGCCAAGGCACACTTTTTTCACTGAAAAAATCTTGCGGCACACCTCCAGGAGAAAATGTAAAAATGTATACAGTACTAATGTAAAAAAATATATACTGTACATACTCTGTGTGATATATAAAGTATATCTTATCTTATAATGTATACAGTATACTCTGTAGCCTATATTCACAATATACAGTTATTCTCATCAAAATGCTTAAGTCCAGGCCTTGAAATTAAGCTTTATTTAATATTTCTCGATACAATTAACAAGAGTTTGGGAATAAAGTGGCACTAACTGTGTGGAAAAAAACTAAGAAAATCCACTCTCTGCCCAAATAGTCAAATAATAACTCACACAAAGAACATGCATTGTTAGTGCATGGGAAACATTTTGGTATCCGAGCTTTAAATTCAGGAGTTTTGGATGAGGGACACGGGAGGTCCTGAACGCGAGTCCATGGTTCTGTCCGGTCCGCATGTCTGTGGTTCTGTCCACTCGACTACGGTCTGCGCTCGGTACCCAGTTCAGAAGTGCGTTCGCGAGAGCTGTTGTACAAAAATCGTACATTTCATAGTTAAACCACTACAACGCGGCCACAGCTTCCCCGGGGCAGAGCGGAGGATGTTAATCCTGTTCAGAAACGGCATAATTCATTTTCAAAAACGTCTCTATCACTTTCACTTCTCACTCGCCACAAAGCTCTTGTCTCGCTCCCTCACACATTTGTTGGTCGCATCCAATTTTACCTTTCTCGCCACAATGCTGACCTGTTACAGCCAGTGGTCGCATCCAATTTTTCAGTTTCAAAGTACTTAGCTATCTGCTGCCATCTACTGATTTGAAAAAGTATTACATGGTTACTCACAGTTCAAAACAAGTCACCGCTCGTCAACAGCGAATGCAGCTATTTTTAGACAAAGTAGACGAATTTCTCACGGCACACCAGACAATATCATACGGCACACTAGTGTGCCGCGGCACAGTGGTTGAAAAACACTGGCATAACTAATATCACTTGGATAAAATTTTACTTGAGTAGAGTCACTACGAGTTACTGTTTGAACATACAATATAGGAATGAAAACAACATATAATGTGAACATTTTTACATTTTAAAAGAAAAATACAATAACAACTAGGGCTGACACAACTAATCGATTAATCTACAAATAATCTATTATTGCAATAGTTTCCAACTATTTTAGTAATAAATTAATAATTTTCTGGTTCACACTGACTTAAATAGAGCTAAACTGATATTAAAATTGTGTATTTTTTAATTAAAACAACTTTGTTTTTATAGTCTGGTACGTAGTGTTACACAGGATACATTTTGTGGATGTCATGGAATAGCCGGCCTACTATTCCATGGCGGTGCTCTTTTCCAAGCCAGTGTGTCCATTCAATAAGACGAAGCGCATTTTTTAAACTACTTTCAGACAAATTGCCTCTACACCTATAAACCTGCTCTTTGTATGTCCTCCAAGCCCTTTCAATATGCTGGGTGTGCGCTCCTGTTATAGGGTGAACAAAAAATCTCTCGTGATTAACCTGATAATGAATGTAACCATCATCGGTCAAAGTGTTATATGCCCTCCACGAATCACTCAAAATTGTCCCACCCGGAATGACATATTTTTGGATTATAGGCAGCAACTGTGCCCTTGACCTTCTGCTGACAAGCTTTAGTACAGGCCGGCGCCGGTGTCGGTCCACCTCTAACATCCCAAACACCCAGGCATTTCGTCTCCTCCAGGTCCTGCCAATTCTTCCTCTGTTATACTGAAAACACAAGCATAAACATAAGGTATTGACTCACATCACAGTCCTGCATGTACAGGCATGGATAAGGGTAAAATGTAAATACCTAAACATAAATAATACCAACATTTATGGTTTTGTGACAAAGTAACCCCCTGTTTGGACATGACAGTGTTATCGGTCCACTGTCCTCCTACTGTGGCCTTTATGTGAAGAACCTTGGGTTGATGATTGATCTTTTGTTTAAGTGTGTAAAAACATTTAAAGTATGTGATCAAGTCCAGCATATTTCAACTGAAGGCTTTGACCAAAATAAAACCCAATCTTCCTTGAGATTGAGAGCAGAGGCTACCACAGAGTCATAAAAAGCCCTGAGCAGAGGCCTGCTCACTACGAAGTACCAATTTAAGGTGTAGTTGGTTGTTTTTAAATGTTAGTACTTTCTGAGCCCAGCTTATCTGAGTGAGCTGTTGTGATCTAACACTCCATCCAGAGCCTTATTGAGGTCTGCTGACCAGCTCCTTTTGGAGTATCCTAAAAATTAGCCAAAAATGAGAAGTGATCGAGCCTTCTCTGTGGGATCACCACAACTATGGAACATTCTTCCTCTCTCTGTCATGTCCTCTCAGTCTTTGTGACAGTTCTACACTGTCAGCCCTACACTGAAAACACACTTGTTGTCCCTGGCTTTCAATACTTGATTACCCATTTGATTTTATATTGGCCTTTTAGTTTTTATTTATATGTGACATATTTTTTTACTTTAAAGCCCTTTGTACTGCACATTTAAAACAAATTCAGTTGAACAAATACACTACAATTTAAATTGAATACAATAGTGCAATGTTTACAATGCAAAGTCAGAAATACCTTTCTTTTATGGCGGAACATACTTTCGTCGATCACCACAAAAGCTCTTCTTCCACCAATCTTCATCTGACGTCGACGTTCAAGGCGTTCCATAGCCTTTACACAGCATAAGTTTGTGTAAGCCCTCAGTCGTACAGGGATTAGTCAAAGCAAAGGAAGGTTTCTCACCCATCATCTGTACTTCTTAGCAAGTTTTCCCGACGTTTATGGCGTCGGGAAAACGTTTAAACGTCGGGAAAACTTGCTAAGAAGTACAGATGATGGGTGAGAAACCTTCCTTTGCTTTGACTAATCCCTGTACAACTGAGGGCTTACACAAATTTATCGTTGCCAACTTTGGGAGAGACGCCCTGGTCTTGGCACGCGGGTTGGAGAAAATCAAAAGAAAACTAGCAGACGCCAGAAATCATCTTAGGTTTAATCTTAGGTGTAGCCAGAGTAAACTTATCCCAAAATGTTTAAAGCAAAAAGCATTAGAAACAGGCCAGTTGGCAAGGAAAATACAACAAAAAACTGTATGAAGATTCTCAATTTAAGAATTCGACGACTTAACATAGAGATTATAAACCTAAAGGACGAGATAGAGGGCCTTAAGCACAAACTGGAATTGGCAGTCTCACCAGAGTTTTTTCAGAGGATTTGGACGTTTACGGAAACTGCCCAACTGAACCATCACAAGAAGGCCAAAGAACGTCAGATAGGCAAATTTCTAAAACTCCAAAACCATAATTCTTTTCAACATTCTAAAAGTGAAATTGGACAAGGTTTGGACAGGGAGAATTGGGTCAAAAATCTGTCTGATCGGCATTTATCACAAGCGGAAAAAGATGTTCTTACCAAAGGCCTAAATTTTGCAATAACCCCAAAAGATATTCCTACAATTGAATACATCACAGCAGCAGAAGCAGCCATTAGAAACAACAAACTAACTGAGAGTGAGGCAGGGGCCCTCAGACTGAGAGTCTCTGCCACACTCAAAAGTGCGAAGCCCCCACAATCCAATGTCTCATTAGATGAGCAAAAAGCATTATTGGCATTACAAAAGGATGAGAATATAACTATTTTACCAGCTGACAAAGGCAGATGCACAGTTATCCTCAACAGCTCAGACTATGAGGCCAAAGTTAATCAGTTACTCTTGGACACCAACACGTACCAGCCATTGAAGAGGGACCCTACCAGTGGGTTTAGGAAAAAGATTATAGACTTCCTTCAGAACTTAATGAAAGAGGGCATTATTGAAAAACCACTATATTACAAACTTTACCCAGGAGACACCATCCCCAGTATTTATGGCCTCCCAAAAATACACAAACAAAACTTTCCACTTCGGCCTATTGTATGTAGCATAGACTCTATCACCTACAACCTGGCTAAACACCTCAAAACCATTCTGGCTCCTTTGGTGGGTAACACCCACCATCACATAGAAAACACAAAAGAATTTGTAAATAAAATCAAACACCTCCAGTTTGACACAGATGAGACAATGGTCTCGTTTGATGTGACATCACTTTTTACGTCGGTCCCTATTACAGAGGCTGTGGAGGCTGTAAGAGAAAGCCTACAGAAAGACGCCACACTAGGGGAGAGAACGAAACTAACAGCTGACCACATCTGTGAAATACTTGAAATGTGTCTTAACACCACGTATTTCCAATTTAGAGGCACCTTCTTTAGACAGATTCATGGCTGTGCGATGGGCTCCCCAGTCTCTCCGATAGTGGCCAATCTGTATATGGAGAAACTGGAGGAACAAGCCCTGGGCTCTTACCAAGGGACAGCGCCAAGCCATTGGTTTCGATATGTAGACGATACATGGGTTAAGTTAAAGAAACAGGAAGTGGAACCATTTTCAGCACACATTAACTCGGTGGACCCTTTTATAAATTTCCCTCGCGAGGATGCTAAGGAGAGTGAACTCGCCTTTCTAGATTGTAAGGTCATCATACTGGAGAACGGACAATTAGAGACTGAGGTCTTCAGAAAGTCCACTCACACTGACCAGTACCTGGCCTTTGATTCAAATCATCTGCTACAACACAAACTCGGGGTCATTAGAACGCTTCAACACCGAGCCCACCAGGTCCCCACTAGCTCGGAGGGAAAGAACAGAGAAACCAAACATGTTCAGAGAGCACTTTCCAGATGTGGCTACCCCAAGTGGTCTTTTACTAAAGCCCAAAGGACGAGAAAGGCCAGAGATACAGTCCAACAGACAGAAGAAAGTAGGAGGAGAGGGGTGTCCTTACCGTATGTGGTGGGAGTTTCAGAGAAACTACAAAGAATCTTTAGGCAACACAAAATCCCTGTGTATTTCAAACCTTTCAACACGTTAAGACAGAAATTAGTGCATCCCAAAGACAAAACACCCAGACACAAACAGAGCAATGTGGTGTATTCAATTAAATGTAGTGAAGAGGAGTGCACTGACCACTATATTGGAGAAACCAAACAAACTCTACAGAAACGACTTTACCAACATCGTAGAGAAAACTCTAGTGGGCCACAGTCGGCTGTTCATCTCCACCTCAAGGCCTCCAACCACACGGTGGATGACACAGAGGTTAAAATTCTGGCTCGGGAGAAGAATTGGTTTGAGAGAGGGGTGAAAGAAGCCATTTTTGTGAGGAAACAAAAACCTTCTCTTAACAGAGGAGGAGGGTTAAGATTTGTTTTGCCTCGCATCTATGACGACATCCTAAAAACAACGCCCTAACTTGGGACAAGGTCAGTGACATGCTAATGAGTTAGGAGGGGTGAAACCTGCACTCCACTTGAGCATCCCAGCAGACAATAGGTCTGTGACATGCTAAGGAGTTAGGGTCGTTAGCCTCAGCAGGGTCGTTAGACCTGCTCCCTTCTACATCAAGCAGACCTGAGATTGTTTACGAGTTAGTATCAGGATTAGGGTGTGGCTTACCACACCCATAAGTTATAAATCTCCAACGCGCGGTCCGAGAATTCATTCCCTGAAGAAGTCCCCAAGTTGAGGACGAAACGTCGGGAAAACTTGCTAAGAAGTACAGATGATGGGTGAGAAACCTTCCTTTGCTTTTACACAGCATGTTCGGAGACGGTCATAAACTTTGGAGATGGACCGACTGCTTCGTACTGTGTCCTCCTCTATCAGGTCAACATGGCAACGTCTCATTCCTTGACAAAAACTGTAATAAAGACAATTACATTAAAAAGACACCGTTAACACTTATTCAGAGCAATGGTCTATGTCAGACACTTGTAAACAAGACACATGATTAAGCTCATGCAACAATTTCTTAGACCAAATGACATAATATTCATCATAAAGCCTATTATCACAAATGATTTCTTATTACAAAATGTACATATAGATCTTAAAATAATTAAAATGAAAACCTGTGGATTATTTTCATCCAAGTTTTGAGACTCATGTGAGATTTCTCGAACATGGATCCCTTGCGAATTGATCTGGAAATATTGCCATGTCTCCCATTTCTGCATCTCCTACAGAAAAGTAGAATTTAAATGAATAAGCATAAAAATAACATAACAAATACTATTAATAACTCTACAGCAGTGTCTCCCAAAGTGGGGTCCGCGGCCCCCTGGTGGGCCGCGAGGGTACTGCAGGGGGGCCGCGGGAGGTCATAAAAAAAAATAAAAAAATTATATAATTATTTCATTTTTTTTTTTCATTTTCAACCCCTTATTAGTCCATTTCTGGGTCGGGGGGGTGGCAATGAGAGCTGCCACCCAATGCTCATAGCACCAGTCCCTCGCTGATCTTCTGCAGGGGGTGAGTCCACAGGAAGATGGCTGCTCCATCAGTTGAGAAACTGCCTTGATCTTTCAGCGGGGAGCTTCAGGCAACGTGGGGTTAAGTGTCTTGCCCAAGGACACAACGACAGCAGTCATCAGTGGGAGCAGTTGGAGTAGGTCCCATGGTGGGAATCGAACTCACGACCTCCAGGCCCAAAGGCCAATGCTCTACCAACTGAGCTACTGTCGCCCCCATTAACATTTAATGTTAAATTTATAATGTTTTATTTGTAATATTCAAATATTTGTGTTCATTATTTGACTTGAATAATCCACTGTAATCATTTTTGTATTACAATGTTTGTAGCAGAGGCTATTTCCCCAAAATAAAATAACCAGAAGAGCCTATTCTTAATGTTGTCTTCTTGGTTATTATTTTGGGGGGCCACGCAGACCCGTCAGATTTTTAAGGGGGCCTCGGTGTTACTGAGTTTGGTAATGGCTGCTCTACAGTAACTAATATCACATAACCGTGGTGGTAAATTACTGTTATATCTCCTTTTTCATTATTTTCTTGTTTGCTAGAAAGCTATAACAAAACATAAACGATTTATATGGTTTTTCAGTCCCTTACTCTGGTTGGTTGTTTCATTAATAATATGTCTATGGTGGTTTCATTTTATCATGGCTGCGCCCTCCACAATACCTTCAGCAGTGGCACGTTATCAATGGAAATGTAAAATGTGTAGGCCACGCACATTGTATTTTCAACATATTAATAACACATAAAAAAATAAAAATATATATGCCTACTTCTGGAGTACTTATTCTTACCATTTGTAGCCATCTATACTGGGCGCATATTTAGATATTTTCATGCGTCTTCTGCATTTGTGGCATCGAAACCTTTTTGCCAGAAGCCCGTATTTTTGCAAGAGGCGTATCAGTCTCTTCCGACTCCTACCCAGCACTCGAGTGATCTCGGCGAGGCGTCGTGCCATATTTACTTCAATGGTTGTGCCATTAAAACTTAGTGCCAGTCGCGCGAGGTGAGACGTGTTTACGTCTTGCTGAAAAATCTAATGCCATGGCAAGAGGATTGCCATAGTGGAACTATAAAACTGATCCGGGGACAGTATCTCCTTCTGACATCAGATATTACGCCGACGTGAATACGGAGGCCAAGTCTGACTCCAGATCAGAGCGAAAGAAAAGTGCTGCTGAGAGGAGACAGTGCATTTAATCCGACTTTATTTGGTGCTCTGAAATGATCATACATGTAGGGCCTTTTTTAAATATTGATTGTACATCTATATATTCTAGAGTCTAAAGGTGCCTTAAAACTATGAGAAATTGTCTGTATATATGAGCTGATGCCCTTTGCTATTGTAATTCAAATCTTTAATTTGTTTCTTTATTATTTTACTATTTTTTTCCATGCTGCTTAGATTTTCTTGACAGCAGTCAGGTGTATTGCCTTAAGACACATTGTCAATTCGATATGCAATAAAAAAAATAACAAAAAGAAAAAAAATTCGTCACCGTCCATCAAGAGGCGCGATTCTATCCAGAAAAAAAATCTAACAACACCGAGAAAGAAAACGACAAATCAGTAAGTATTTTTGGTTTGTTTCATTTTTTTAACCTAACACGACTGGAATCGCGTTTCTTATGTATGTATGCGTGTTAACAATTGTCCAAATCACTTTTAGAGATATTACTGTTTACGGACGATACCACGTGAATATACGGTATGTAGTGTACACTTGTTGGATATGGATTGTGAGCCTAAGTCTTATGATTGTTAATTAAATTTTCAGCTAAAAATGAAGAAGGGCAAAAAGCTGCAGCCTGCAGGTAATAAGCAGCCATACATTTCTTTATTTGGTTCTACTAATTACCCCAATACACACACACCGTATTACACAAGTGACATCGCCATTAAACCTACGTCTATTTCAGACCTAAGTGTGAAACATCTTATTATAATGCAAATATACTAATGTTTTCATATTTACTCTATTTTAGCTGCAATATCAAATCTTCAGGTGGAGATTTCCCACCTCACAGATGAGGTGAAATTCCTTCAACACTGCATTGAAATTATGCAGCCTAATGATGACCCAGGTAACTAAAAACAAATTGCTTACACAGTTTTGTCTGTAGCTGTTGAAAGCTATTTTCCTGCATGTTGTATACACGTATAAAAAGCCTGTGGTACTTTAGTAATTTGCATATAAACCTTGAGTGCTTAGAAAGGTGCCACCCAAATACAATCTAACATTATCATTATTACAGTTACAATTACATGTCTTGTCACTGACAACATGCCCATGGTTACAAAGCAAATATGAATTCATTCCTTCAGCTCTTGGTGTAAGAACAAAGTTAATTTATTTTATGAAGCATGGATGAGCCTTTAGGCAATTAGTCTTCTGTTTAAGTAAAAACTACACATACAGGGACAACAAGAAACGGAGTAAAACAGATTCAGAATTTTGATTGTACTGTCTTTACTATTGGAAGAAATCACAATAGGTGCAATCAAGATGCATGAAAACTTTAAAAACATACCAGCATTCATAATTATACACAATGAAAAGATACATTACTACACACGTCAGTGCCACCGCCACAGGCTGTAATCATTAAGTTCCATGATTATGTGCTTCTTGGGGGACAGGGTCATGTTGTTAATGTTTGTTTTATCTTTATTGTGAACAATAACTATTTTAAATTATTTTCCTAATAAGCAGACCCACAAAATGTTGCAAAAGTGAGGGATGACAAAAAAAGCGAGTGATACATTTGGACTCAACTGATGAAGAGGAAAAACCCAAAGCAAAAAAGAAGAAGTCAGATAAAAAGAAAATAAGAAAAAACCATAAGAAACACAAGAGAAATAAGTAATTCAGTATATTTAATCTTTGAGCTGCATGTTATTGTTCTGAGCCCGGCCCTTTTCAGCTCCTCTGCGAGCCCTTGTATAATTTTTATTTTTTAATGTTTTGGGTATTTCAAATAAATGTTCTTCAAAGTTTCTCTGTTGTTTAAATTTTATGTATATATATTTATATTTATTTTTTTGGGTATTATTCTTTGGATGAATACTGAAAAACGATTTAGTGATAGCAAGTGATAGAAAAAAATATCACTTGTTACTTTATTATTATTATTTTAAAGGCAGACCTTTAGAGTGGCAGGGTGGCACTAAACGCCTGAACACAAGCACAGTTGTATGGTAATATCTGCATTGTGTGGCTGAGTGGAGTTACTCTACAAACAGGTCACACAGTGCTACTAGAGCATACACAGAGCCGTAGATGACAATACTGTATCATTCTTCTGTTGGACAGGATGAGAGCCAGATGATTTTTTGACTTCAGTCGAGGCCTTGGTACTTCTCCTGCAGAGACACATAAAAGGTTTATAATACTGAAGAAGATGACAGTCTGGGATTGCGTCTTAAATTCAGACAGAAGACATGTTTTATTGTCGATGGTAGAGACAGCACAAACAAAGCACACGATCACAGAAACAACAGAATGCAAGTGTATTATACAGAGCGGAGGCATGGAGACCTCCAATCAGCAGCTTCCACGGTGCCATGTAGCTTGGCCTTCAGATAGACAAAACATGAAGTGGAAAAGTACAGGCTTCTGCACATTGATAGAATGATGAGTTTAACTTTAACAAAAGTTGCTTCAAAGTGTTATGAAATCTCACATTCCCCCCTCTGGTCACACATTCACGTGTGACCATCAGGATCGATAAACAGCAACATAACATCATAACTCAATACTTCAAAACTCATACTTCAGTCGGTACTTCAAAAAACTCAGAACTCGGAATACTTCAAAAACTCAGAAAACTCATAAAACATGTTCAGATCTTTCATAAAACTTGTCAACAATCTTCAGTAAAATACCAAACTTCATCAGTCGATGGTTCCAGATATTGCTTTGAAAACAGTCTCTCCCACTTCTGTTGATTTCTTCAGGCTGCATTTGTTGTGTCAAGCCATGAATTCTTCTGTGACGTGTCTTTCAATCACACGTTTCAGCTTTAGTGTCCAGATTCAGCAATTCAATTCAGTCCAAATTATGTCCAAATTCAGAAATCCAGATTGTTCCAAATTATGTCCTTGCAAAAGAGGACGCTGGTGTTGTCCATGTCTCAGCAGCTCACAGCCTGACTGGAATCAGCAGGGGCTGTGCAGATTGTCCATGTGCTGATCCAGATGCATGGTTTCTCTTGAGGTTTCTCAGTTTTGGCTTTAAAAAAAACACTTTTTGTGTAAAAAAAAAAGTAGTCTTCTGTTCTCTAGATGTTACAGACAATGCCCGCATCCTCCACCACCTGAAGAAGATGACATAGTCTGGGATCGCGTCTTACATTCAGACAGAAGACATGTTTTATTGTCAATGGTAGAGACAGCACGAACAAAGCACACGATCACAGAAACAACAGAATGCAAGTGTATTATACAGAGCGGAGGCATGGAGACCTCCAATCAGCAGCTTCCACGGTGCCATGTAGCTTGGCCTTCAGATAGACAAAACATGAAGTGGAAAAGTACAGGCTTCTGCACATTGATAGAATGATGAGTTTAACTTTAACAAAAGTTGCTTCAAAGTGTTATGAAATCTCACTTTCCCCCCTCTGGTCACACATTCACGTGTGACCATCAGGATCGATAAACAGCAACATAACATCATAACTCAATACTTCAAAACTCATACTTCAGTCGGTACTTCAAAAAACTCAGAACTCGGAATACTTCAAAAACTCAGAAAACTCATAAAACATGTTCAGATCTTTCATAAAACTTGTCAACAATCTTCAGTAAAATACCAAACTTCATCAGTCGATGGTTCCAGATATTGCTTTGAAAACAGTCTCTCCCACTTCTGTTGATTTCTTCAGGCTGCATTTGTTGTGTCAAGCCATGAATTCTTCTGTGACGTGTCTTTCAATCACACGTTTCAGCTTTAGTGTCCAGTTCAGCAATTCAATTCAGTCCAAATTATGTCCAAATTCAGAAATCCAGATTGTTCCAAATTATGTCCTTGCAAAAGAGGACGCTGGTGTTGTCCATGTCTCAGCAGCTCACAGCCTGACTGGAATCAGCAGGGGCTGTGCAGATTGTCCATGTGCTGATCCAGATGCATGGTTTCTCTTGAGGTTTCTCAGTTTTGGCTTTAAAAAAAACACTTTTTGTGTAAAAAAAAAAGTAGTCTTCTGTTCTCTAGATGTTACAGACAATGCCCGCATCCTCCACCACCTGAAGAAGATGACATAGTCTGGGATCGCGTCTTACATTCAGACAGAAGACATGTTTTATTGTCAATGGTAGAGACAGCACGAACAAAGCACACGATCACAGAAACAACAGAATGCAAGTGTATTATACAGAGCGGAGGCATGGAGACCTCCAATCAGCAGCTTCCACGGTGCCATGTAGCTTGGCCTTCAGATAGACAAAACATGAAGTGGAAAAGTACAGGCTTCTGCACATTGATAGAATGATGAGTTTAACTTTAACAAAAGTTGCTTCAAAGTGTTATGAAATCTCACAATACCATGGTGCGTTCATGTTTCCCCTGCCACAGTACATCACTGTGACACACTCAACGTTGATCAACTGCTATAGTCACAAATGAGCCTTAAGGATCCTCAGTATTTCCTCAGGACACATAACTCACTGTCAACATGCAACAGAATGTTATACCTGTAAAAACACACACAATCATAATTAAAAATAAAGAAGTTCTGTATTTGATACAAACCAACAAACAATTTTGGGGATAGCGTATTACAAAAGTTACAAGTTACCAAAATATTGAATTGTTTTTAGGTAACTAAGGAACATAACATATTACTTAATACAAAATACATGGATATATTTGTCATTAAGTTACTTGAGTAAAAAAGCGCATTTACGTAAATGGTTTGTATAATAAAGTTCTACACTGGTGATTAATATAGCTAATGTCATCAAAACAAAACATGGATGTTTGAGAATGTGAAAATCAAAGGAAAGGAACATTTTTGACTGCACTTTTGCTTGGTGGCATTGATAATATTTTTGGGTTCTAGTGTCTGTGTACGTTGCTATATGCATGGGGGCGTGGATCCTGTAAAGCGCTTAGAGTGCCTATTAGTATAAATGCGCTATATAAGTTGATACCATTTACCATTCTATTTTCCCAAAAGTCACTCAAGGTAGTGTAACTCAGCAACTTTTTTGTAAACATAAATATGTAATACAAACATATATATATATATATATATATAAAAAGGAAAATACTAATATATAAATAATAATACATTTTAAGTAACTTGCCCATCACTGACAACAAAACAATTAACAAAAGGCACAAAGACCAATGACCAGGTCGGGACACACTGCGCACGTCTTTTTATTTTTATTGTAAATAACAAACTTAGCTTAATTATATTTTTCACTATATTTATCTAGTCTGGCCTTAGCCTTCCGTAAACTCCAGTCAATTATATTTTCCCTGCATGTACGAAACAAGTACGAGGGTATGGAAAAACCAGGCTAATATTTTTCCCTTCTTTGGGCAAAATCTAAAACATGTAATTATTATTAGATTTTTTCTACATATCTTTAAATCATCCCTGTTAAATTTGTATAGAAGCAGTAGTATTTCTGGCTTGTATGGATGGTGGACTAGTACTTTCAATTTGCTTTTATGAACTTGTGTTTATTTTGCACTGACCTGTCTAACGAACACTACAAGTATTTCTTATAAATGGCTACAAATTAAAGTTTTAACAACCACATTATTTAAAAATACAGCCAGCGAAGCCCATAGCAGTGCTGTTCAATTTGTTGTGTAATGGAAAGTCAGTGTCACGGTTTCTTAGACTAGCTCACTTTACTTACTTTACAGTAGCCTACTTTTAAATTATTTTACACCAAATGCATCTCTACTACAGAACAGAGTGGTAGAAGATCCTCTTGAACCAATGAGGTGGAGACGCACTACAGCAGCTGCCGGGGATGACAGAACAGTCCCTTCTGAAACAATAATCCTCATCTCGTAGAACACATCTATTGTGCAAACACAGAAAATAAATCACATAAAATACATACTACCACAACACTACATTAGAATATCATGACAAAGTAATTTTCTTTCTGTTATTCAACTTACAATGTCAAAATGAATATATTACATACTCATTACATACAAAGTGACATAATGTCAATACCTTATTTGTCATCATTTGGATGATTATGGCTTACAGTCCATTATTTTTTTTTTTATAATTTTACGATATCTATAATTTGGGTATTTGAAAAGCTGAGCCATAATCATTTAAATTATAATAAATAAACGCTGTACATATCTCACTTTGCATGTAATGAGTATATCATATATTAGCTTCACAAAAACTGCAAAGGAGCTGTTATGCTTTACAAAGTGCATTGAATTGGTAATAATAAACACACAACATACTCACTCAACTTGCTTTAGATTGTACAGCTTTCCTCAACCACATGACCAGCTGCGAGTTTGTTGTTTACGTTGGAATGGCCGATGCTGCTAAAAGCTACGCGTTGTTGTTGGGAGGCGAGGGTTGAGCAAATTACTTTTTTATTTATTTACCTGTGTTCTTGGTCTGTGCCATCTTTGTAGATCACTCGTACATGCCAGGGCAGGAGGAACAGCTGGTAGCTGGAGCTGGGAGTAGTGTGCAGTCTGATAAAGAAGTGCAACTACATGGTTGCAAAAACCTTTACCTGCTGCACAACTACAAGAATGAGCCAACAGCTCAGCCTTTTCAGCACCCAGTGAGATCTAAAGCAGAGAAGTAGTTTTAGAACGGACATAGTTATTACTTGTTATAACTTATCTTATAAAGACAAGAGATTGTAGTTTAGATTTGCTGCAACAGCAGCAGTACATAGAAAAGCCTATGCTGCAACAGCAGCAGAAGATAAATAGTAAGCACCAAACAGAAAGATGCGAGTATAGGCTCTCAGTTTTACTGGAACTGTCCATCCTATGTGAACGTTCTTCAGCTGTCATCTATCAGCGACTCAAGAACTCAAAGCTGAACAAGCCAACCGGCTTTCTGACTTTCAAACCTGCAGTCTGTGCGGCTCCTCATTTCTCCTCATGGACCTGAAGCATTTAGCTCTGACCACTACCTTTCCCTCGAGAATATTTGATACTATACGTATGCAGAAACAAAGCACAATTTAATGGTTAAGGTACATCTAGCATCATCATGTAAAAACTAACATTTAGCATGTTTGCTTTTATAAATAAGACATGAAAAACACATATCATAATGTTCTAATATAATTGGAAATTCTATACCATGTCTCCATTCAAATTTCGAATAATTTAGCACACAAATTAGCACATATTTATGTGCTTCAAGTGTCGTAGCTAGCGTAGCTGTAAGTTGATAAGTCTTACCTTGATAGTCGTGTAAATATTCTTCATGAAAGAATTTATACCCCTTATCCCGTTTATCTGTTTTTGAATTCGCTGCTGCAATTGCTTCCGCAGCAGCGAATGAAAAAGCTGGCAAACAGAGTAGTGTTGGTGAAAATATTAGAGCCATTTTCTCTCTATCATAGACTGTGCAAACCGGAAGTGACTCAGCGCTGCGAGGCGGCGGCTCCCTCCACACCCCACGTCCCCTCCCCCGCCCCCGCCCCTCGCCCCCAACCGCACTCCCCCACCCCCCCCCCGCCCCCCGCCTGTCTACTAGCATCCGCCTCCCTTCTGCCCGCCTCCGGCCTCCCCCCCCGCTCCCCGCTCCTCCCCCCCGCCCCCTCCCGGCCACTCCCTCCTCCCCGACCCCCTCCCCCCTCCCCGGCCCGCACCCCCTCCTCCGACCCCCCCTCCGGACGCGGGCCCCCCACGCACACACACAACCACAACTACTGCCCTCCCCCACCCCCCCGCCTCTCCGCCACCCCGCCCCCAACCCCCCCTCCATTCCCCCTCCTCAGCCCCACCCCCCCTCCCCCCCCGTCCTCCCCCCAACGGCCCCCCCCGCCCTCGCTCCTCCATCTCTTCCCCCCGTCCCCGACCCAGCCGGACGACCCCACAGCGGGCCCACCCCCCCCCCGCCCCGATCCACGCAGCCCTCGCACAACACCGCCTCGACCCCCCCGACCCTCCCCCCCCTCTTCCCCGCTAACGACCGGCCCCGCCACCCGACCCTACACTCACCCTCGTTCACTTCCCCCATACGTTGGGCTGCTCCCACCGTCCCCCCCCGACTCCTACTCCACGTCCCCGCCCAACATTCCCCCCGCCACCGCAACTCCCACCCCCACTGCGAACACCACCCCGCTCCCAATCCAGCTCCTCCCTTTGGCGCCTCCCCTCCCCCCCACCCCTCAGCCCCCCCCCCCGCCGCCCCCACCGCCCCCCGCCCCCCCCCCACGCTCCTCACCCCCGCCCCGCCTTCACCGCCCCCCCTCGCTCCCTCCTCCCCCCACCCGCACCCCCGTCCGCACCCCCCCCCCGGCCCACCCCCCCCGCTCCCCCCCCGCTTACCCCCCCGCGCCCACACCTCCCCCCTCCCACTGCCCCCCGCCCGCCCGCCCCTCGCCCACCCCATCACCCGCCACCCGTGCGACCCCCCTCCCCCCCACTCTCCCTACGCATCCACCCCTCAGGCCTACTCGCTCGACGCACCACGTCGCGCCCCCCCTAACCCCCCCCGGCCCCCCATCCCCCCCCCCCACACCCCCCACCTCCCCGATCCCCGTACCCCCGCCCCCCACCCCTCACCTCGCCACCCCCACGCCCCCCCCCCCTCTGCCGCCCCCAACCCCCTCCCCCGCCGCCCCCGCCCTCCTCACGCCACCCCCTGCCCGCCCCCCCCCACCCCGCACCCCCGCCGCCCCCCGCCCTTACTCCCCCCCTCCCCCGCACCCCACCTCCCCCTTCCCCACGACCCTCCCCCCCCCTGCCACCACCACCACTCCAGCCACACCAACCTTCGGTGTAGCGACGCATTCCGCCCCCCCCCTTCCCTCCTCAGCGTCCCCCAGCCACCCCTCCCTCCCCCCGCCTCCCCCCCACCCTACGCCCCCTCCCCCCCCCGCACACCCCACGGCACCCTTCCCCCCTCCCCCCCCCACCCGCCCCCCCCCCCCCCCACCCGTTCCCCCTCACCCCACCCCTCACCCTCGCCTCCCACCCGCCCCCCCCTACCCCGCCGTCCCTCGGGCCCCCACCTCGCACCCGCCTCCCCCACCCCCCCCCCCAACCCTTTACTCCCCGCGCCCCTCCCCACCCCGGCCCCTCCCCCCACCCATCCAGCCCGCCCCTCCCTCCACGCCCCCCCCCCCAGCCCACCCACCCAACACCCCCGCGCACGGCCCCACCCCCCGTCACCCCACTTCCCCCTCCCCCCCAACCGCACCCACTCCCATCCCTCCCCCCCCCCGCCCCCTCCCCCCCCCCGCCGCCGCCCCCCCTCGCCCGCCCACCCCACCCCCCCCCCCCCTCCTTCCCCGCCCCGGCCTCCCCCTCAATTGAGCGCCCCCGCCACGCTGAGGACTACCGCGCCTGCCCATCAGCCTCCCCTGGCCCCACCACGCCCCCCCGGACCTCCCCCCCCCCAGGCGCCCGCCTGCCGCACCCCCCCCCATCCCGCCCCCCATCTCCGCACCCACCCCCTCCCCCCCCGACCTGCCCCCACCTCTCCCCACCCACCCTACAGCACACCCCACACCCCCCCCCACCCCACCCCCCACCTCCCCACCAACCACCACGCCGCCCCCACCCTTGCCGCCCTGCCCCGCCCCCCCTGCCACCTCCACCCCTCCGCCAGTCCCCCCCACTCCGCCCGCCCCCCCCCCCCCCCGTCCTCCCCCCCCCCCTCCCCTCCCTCGCCCCTCCACCCCGCCCCCAACCCCGTTGGGGCCCTCCCCCACCCCCCCCACACCCAGCACCCCAACCCCCCCCCCCACGCGCCGCCCGCCCTCCCCTCGCCGCCCGCTGCCGCCCCCCCCCACCCCCCCACGTTTACCCCCCCCCCCCCCCCGCGCGCTTGCCCCCCCCCCGCCCGCTCTTCCTCCCCCACCACGCGCCCCCACTCCCGCCCCCTCCCCCACCCCTACGCCACCCTACCCCCGCCCGCCCCATCCCCCACCCCCACTACTGCCCCCACCCCCACCCCCCCCCCCCCCCCTCCGCACCCCCACCCCCCTGCCCCGCCTCCCCTCCCCCGCCCCCCCCCCCTCCGCCGCTCCCCCCCCCTCCCCCCCCCCCACGCGTGTGCCCGTCATGCTCCCCCCCCCCCGCCGCGCCCCCCCCCCCCCCGCGCCCCCCCCCCCCACCCACCCCCCCCCTACCCCCGCCCTCCCTCCACGCACCCCCCCCCGCCGAAACCCCCGACTTCCCCTCCCTCCACGCCCCCCCCCACCACCCCCCCCCCCTCCCCCGCCTAACCCCCCTCTCCTCTCCGCCCCCCCCTCCCCCCACGACCCCCTTCTCCCGCTCCACGCCACTCTCACCCGACCTCCCGCCTACCGACCCGTACATCACCCCCCTCGCACGTCCGCTACCCCACCTCCCCCCCTCCCCCCCCCTTCCCCCCACCAACCCCCGGCCCGCACCCCCCCTCGTCGCCCCTCGCTGCCACCCCGCCCGCATCCCGCCGCGCGCCCCTCCGCGCCCCCTCCCCCGGTTCCCGCCCCCCCCCCACCCCCCCCCCCCCCCCCCCCTCCCCACCCCCTCCCCGGCCCCCCTCCGCACCCACGCCTTCCCCACTCATACCCTCCCCCCACCCTCCACACCTAGCCTCCCCCGCCCGCCGCCCCTCCCGCACCCCCCCACCCGTCCACCCCCCCGCCCCCCCCACCCCGCCCACCCGTCTCCCCCCGCCCCCGCGCTACGACCTTCTGTTGCCCCCACCCGCGCCGCCCCACCACCACCCTCCCGACCCTGCCCCGTCTTCTCCACTCCGCACCCCTCCGCCTCCCCCACCCCCCCGCCCCCCCCCGCCCACCCCCCCCCCTCCTCCCCCCCTTTCCCCCCCACCGCCCCCCCCCAGCCCCCCCCTTCCCCCCCCCCCCCCGCCCGCCCCCCCCTCCTCGCCCCCGCACGAGGCCCGCCCGACCCGCCCCCCCCCCCCCCCCCTCCCCTCCCCCCCCCCCCCCTCGGCCAACCCCCTCCCCCCACCCCCGTCCGTCCTCCCCCCCATGCGCCTCCACGACCCCCGCGCCGCCACTCCCACCCCGCTCCCCCCCCCCACCACGACCCACAACCACCCCGCCCCCTCCTACCCGTCTCCCCCCCCCCCCGAAAAACCCCCCCAGCTTCTCCCCCCGCCACCCGCCCCCTTCCCCCCTCCTCCCCCCTCACCACCGTCCTCGCCCCCCCTCCCCCGACCCCCTGCCGCCCCCACCCCCCCTCTCCCCTCACCCGCGCAGCCCCCCCCCTCCACCGCCTCCGCCCACCCCCCCCTTCCCCCCCCCTCCTCCCCTTCACGCCCTGCCCCCATGTGCCGCCCCACCCCGCCTCTCTTCCTCCCGAGACGCCCCTCCGCCCCCCACCCCCCCCCCCCACCACCCCACCCCCCTCCCCCCACCCCCCCCACATTCCCCCCCCCTAACCCCCTCCCCCGCTTACCCCCACAGGCCCCAACCCATCCCGCGTCCCATCTCCCCGCCCCCCCCAACCCCCCCCCCCATCACGACATCCCCGCCACACCACTCTCTCCCACGCCCCCTACCCCATCTGCCCCCCTCGCCCACCTCCCCCACCCCCCCCAACCCGTCCCGCCCCACCCCCCCCCCTACGCCCCGCCCCACATCCCCCGCCTAGCCCCCCCCTGGCGCCCCCTAGCTTGCTCCCCCCCCCACCCCCCGGCCGCCGCTCACCCCGCCCCCCCCTCCTCCATACCCCACACACCTACCACCCATCGCCCACCCTACCCCCCCGCCCCGCCTACCGGCCCCCCCCTCACCCGCCGCCGCGCCCTCTACCCCCATTCCGACCCTCACCCTCCCCCCACCCCCCATCCTCCCTCTGCCCGCCCCCCGCCCCCCCCCCCCCCCTTCCCCCACCCCCCCCCGCCCCCCCTCCTCCCCCCCCACCCCCCGCCCCCCTCCCCACCCCCCCCGCCTCCCCCCCCCTCCTGGCACCCCTCCCCATCCCCACCCCCCCCCTCCCCCCCCAGCCCCCAGCCCCCCCCCCCCCCGCCCCCCCCCCCACCCCCCCCCTCCGCCCCGCACCCCCCCCCCCCTGCCCCCCTCCCCCCCCCACCATCTCCCACCCCCCCCTCCCCCCCCCCCCCACCGTCCTCCACTCACGCCCTCCCCCCCGCCACCCCCCCCCCCCTCTCTGACCTCCCCCCCAACACCCCATCACCCCCCCCCCCCCCCCGCTCCCCACCTCCCCCCCCCAGCCCCGACCCCCCGCCCCCACCCCTAACCCGCCCAACCACACACCTACCCCGCCCCCCAATCCCCCCACACCCCGTCTCCCCCCCCCCCCCCCCCTCCCCTCTCTCCTTCCCCCCGTCCCTCCCTCCCCCCCACGCCCCGACCGCCCCCCCCCTGCCCCCCACTCCCAGCCCCCCCCCTCACCCCCCGCCTCCCCCTCCCTTCCGACTCCCCCGCCCCCCCCCGGCCCCCCCTGCAGCCGCCCCTCCCCCCCCCCCCCCCCCCCCCCCTACTTCCCTCACCCCCCCCACTAGCCCCCACCCCCCCCCGCCCCCCCCCCCCCCCCTCTCCACCCGCCCAACCCCCTCCCCCCCCAGCGCTCCCCCCTCGCCCCCCCCCCCCCACCCCAGCCCGAACCCAACCCCCCCCCCCCCCACACCCCCATCCCCCGCTGCCCACCCACACCCTCCCTCGCTCGCCCCGGTGTTCCCCCCCCCTCACTTCTTCTGCAGACCCCCCCTAAGCCCGCCCACGCCCCCCCTCCCCAACCCCACCCCTGTTACCCCTCGACGCCTCTCGTCCCCCCCCCCCCCCTAAACACCACGACTTCTGCCTCCATACAGCAGTCTCAAGTTGCCCGGAACCCCCACTCCTGCAACCCCCAGACTGACGAGGGCCGTCCGCTCACCTCACCCTCCACCCCCGCTCAACCCCTCCACTCTCGTGAACATGCACCTCTGACTCCTGCCGCCGGCAAGTTGCTTGGCCCGCCCGGAACTATCTATCCACTCCGCGGTTATCCGCTCGAGGTTCCCCCGTACCCAATTGCGCTACGAGACCGCATCCCCCCTCGCTAACCGCCCCCCGCCGGCCCCTGGTCATAATAAAACCCCCCTCCCCCCCCCCCCCCCCCCACACGCGCCCCCATCCCCCCCCACCCCGCCCTCACCCCCCCCCCCGACCCCCCATCCCCCCCTCATCCGCCCACCTGCGTCACCCACCCGCCCCTCCCCCCGACGCCCCCCCCACATCCCACCCCCCGCCTCCTCACCCCCCCCCCCTGCCCCCCCACTCCCCCCCCCCCCACCCCCCCATCCCCCCCCCCCCTCCCCCCCCCCCCCCCCCCCCTCCCCGCCTCCTCCCCCCCTCGCCAGTCCGCCACCGCCCCCCCCCCCCCGCCCCCACCACACCCGACTCCCCGCCCCCCTCCCACAACCAACCCCCCCCCCTGCCCCTCAATCCCCCCCCACTCCCCCACCCACCCCCCCTCCCCCCTACACTCACACGCCACAGCCCCATCACCCGTCCCCCTCCCCCTTGCGGTCCCCACCCCCCCACCCCGCCCCCCACCTCCCCCGCTCGCCCCCCCCCCCCCCACGCGCCCAGTCGCCCACCCCCACACCCACCCCCCCGCACCCCCCCCTCACACCCCCCGCCACCCCCCGTCATTCCCACCTCTCCGCCACCCACCCCCCCCCCCCCCCCGCCTTGCCCCCCCCCCCCAACCCCCCCCCTGTCCCCCCCCCCTCCCGTCGTTCGCTTCCCAACCCCCACCCCCCCGCCGCCCCCCCCCCACCCCTCACCGGACCCCCCCTCCTGCTGCCCGCCCACCTCCCTCCCTCCACCCGCCCGCCCCCTCCCCACGCGCCCACCCCCACCCCCCCCCCCCTCCCCCTTGCCCTCTGCCCCCTCCCCCCACCCTCCCCCCCCCCCCCACCACCCGTCCGCCCCCTATTCCCGTCACCCCCCCTCCCCTCCCCCCGCCCTTACCGCCCCCCCCATCCCACCCCCCCCTCCCCCGCCCCCTCCCTCCACCGCCCGCATACCCCGTTCCCCCCCCCACCCCCCTCCCCCCCCACGCCCCCCCCCACCCACCCACCCCACCTCCCCCCCCATGACCCCGCGCCTCCCTCTCCCCCCCCCCCCCGCCCATAGCCACCGACTTCCCCCACCACGCCCGCCCACTCAGCCCTTCCTTCCTCGGCCCCCCCCCCCCCCCGCCCCCTCCCGCCCCCCCCACCCCCCCCCTCCCCCCACCTCCCCCCTCCGCTCCCCCCCCTCGACCCCCCCGGCCCCCCCCCCCAACCCCCACCCCACCACCCCCTCCGTCCGCCCCCCCCCCCCCCCCGCCCGCCCCCACCCCGCCCCAACCGCCCCCCCCACCCCCCATCCGCCCCCCCCAACACCACCGCCCCCCCCCCAAACCCCACCCCCCCCCCCCCCCCCTACCCCCCCGCCGCCCCCCCACCCCCCAACCCCCCCCTCTACCGCCCTCCCCCCCCCCCCACCCCCCCCCTACCCCCCTCGCCCCCCCTACATCCCTCCCCCCCCCCCGCCCCTCCCCCCCCCCACCGCCCCCCCCCCCGATCCGTGCGTCGCCTTCCCCTCAACGCCCCCGTTCCCCCCCCCCCCCCCCCACCCACCCCGCTCCCCCCCACCCTCCCCCCCCCCCCCCGCCGTCCCCCTAGCCCGCCCCTACCTCCTCCCCCCCAGCCCCCCCCTCACCACCCCCCCCCCTCCACCGCTCCCCCCCCCCGCTCCCCCTCTCACCCCCCCCCACCCCACCCCTCCCCCCTCCCTCCCGCGTCCACCCACACCCCCTCCACACCCCCCCCCACCCCCCTACCCCACCTCCTCCCCGCCCCGACCTCCCCACCCCAACTCCTCCGCCCCCCCCGCCCCCCACCCGCCCCCCCCCACCCCCCCCCCCCCCCCCACTACTCCCCCCTCCCCTCCCGCCCCCTCATCGCCCAAACCCACCCCACCCCACCCTGCCTCACCCGCGCCCCCCGCCCCGCCAGCCCCCCCCCCGCCCCCCTCCCTCCCGCGTGCCCAACCCCTGGCCCCCCTACCCCTTCCAAACCCCCCCACACACGACACCTCACCCACCGACCCCCCCCGGATCCCCGCCTTCCTTCTCCCCTTCCCCTCCCGCTCCCCGCGCTCCCCTCCCCCCCCCGCCGGCCCCCCCGCCGCTGCACCCTCCCACGCCCCCCCGCGCGGCTCTACTCCCACCACCCCCGTCCCCCCCACCCCCCGCCCCCCCCCAAGCGCACCCAACCCCCCCCCTCCCCCCCCCCCCCCCCCCCGCCCGGGCCGCCCACGCCCCCCCGCCCCCCCCTCTTCCCCCCCTCCACCGCCGCCCCTTCCACTAACCCCCACCTCCGCCCCCGCCCTCGCCCCCTCCCCGCTCGCCGTCCGCCTCCTCAACCCCCCGCAGCCCCCCTCCCCGCTTGCCCTCGGCCCCCCCCCCCACCCCGGACCCGCGCCCCCCACCCCCCGCCTACCCACCGCACCACTCCGACTCCGCACCCCGCCACACCCCGCCCCGCTCGCCAGCCCTCGACCCCATCCCCCGCCCACGCTTCCCAACCCCCCCCCCCTCGGCACCTACCCCCCCGCCCCCCCCCCCTCTACCCCCTCTTGTCCCCCCCGCTCCGCCCCCCCCGATCAACCACTATCCCCCGACCCGCTCGCCTCAACCCCCCCCTCTCCGTCCCCCCCGTCCCCGCACCCCCCCCCACCACCCCCTCCACCCCCACACTCCCCCGCCCGCACCCACCTCCCCCGCCCGCCCCCGCCCCCCCGGCGTCCCGCCCTTCACCCCCCTCCCCCCTGCCCCCCCTCCTACGGTGCGCCCCAGCTCCCCCGCGCCCGCGCGTCACCGCCGGCCGCCCCCCCCCGCCACCGCCCCCCCCCCCCCCCCCCGCCCCATCTCACCCTCCCCCCGACAGCCCTCCTCCCCCCCGCGTCCCCTTCCCCCCCGACTCCCTCCACACACCGCACCCGCGACCCTCCCCTGAGTGGTTATGCACCCCCCGCCCCCTCCACTCTCGCCCCCCCCCCACCCCTCACCCTCTCTCCCCCACACGCCTGACCACCTCCCCCCCCCGACACCCCCCCCCGCCCCACGCGCACCCACGTACTCCGCCGCCCCCCCCTGACCCCCTACCCCCCCACCCCCCCCGCGCCCCCCCCGCCTCTGGCCCCCCCCCCCCCCCCCACCCACCCCCCTCCCCCATCCCCCCTCCACCCGCCACGCCCCCCCCCCCCTTCCCCCCGCGCCCACTCCTGCCCCCTCCCCCCCCCCCCCTCCGCCCCCCCCCGCCCCCCCCGCCCCCCCCCCCCCACCCCCCCCCCCCCCGCGCTGCCCCCCTCCACTTGCCGCCCCACCACCCCCCTCCCCCGCGACCGCTACCCCTCTCGCTCCCCCCCCCGCCCTGCGCCCCCGGTCCCCCCCCTTACCACCCTCGCAGCACCCATTCCCCAGCGCCTCCTGGGCTCCACCACCCACTCCCCCACCCCTCCCACTCACCACCCCCGCCCCCCCCTCCCCCACGCCCCCACCCCACCCCCTCCTCGCTCCCCTCCCTTCGCCTCATTCCTCCCACCCCCCCGCGTCCGTCCCCCACGCCTCCCCCGCACGCCACCCCCCCCGGCCACTCCCCCCCTGCCCCGCAGGTTGAGGGGTGGGGGGGGGTTGGGTGTTGGGGGTGGTGGGGGGGGGGTTGTTGGGGTGGGAGGGGGGACACCCCCCCCCCCCCACCCCTCCCCCCCCCACCGCCCCGCCCCCCTCCCACCCCAACCCCACTCCCACGCCCCTCACCCCCCCCCCCCCCTCCCCATAGCACACCTCCCCCCACCCCGCCCCTGACACCCCCCGCTAGCCCACCGCACCCTCCCCCCCCCTCCCCCCCCCTGCCCCCCACCCTCGGCGCTCCCCCAACCGCCCCCCCCACGCTCCCGCCCCCCCCCACTCCTCCACCCCCCACCACCCCCCCCCCCCCCCCCGCCCCCCTCCCCCCGCCATTACCCCCCTCCCTTCCCCACCCCCGGCCCCCCCGGACCTCCCCAACTTCGACGTCCGCGAAATCCCTTTCTCCCCCCCTACCCCCCTCCTCCCCTTACTCCCCCCCTCTTGCCCCCCCCTCCCCGCCCTGCCACCCGTTATCCTCCCCTTCCTCCCCCCCTACCCTCCCCCCACCGCCAACCCCCCACTCTTGCAACCCCACCGCCCCTACCCCCCACCCCCCAGCCCGCCCCCCCCAACCTCTCCTGCTTCCCTCCCGCCCACCTCCCCCAACCGTCACCCTGCTCCCCCCCCGCAGCCCCCCTTCTCCCTCGGCCCCACCCCCCCCGCCCCCTATTCCCTACCCCACCCTTCTCGCGCCCCACCCCCCCACCCCCCTCACCACCCCCTTCTCACCCTCCTGCCCCCCCCCCCCACCACCACATCCCCATCCCCTGCCCCCCCTCCCCCCCCCTCCCTCCCCCCCCAACCGAGCCCCACCCCCCCCGCTCCCCCCCCCCCCACAGCACTCCGCACCCTCGGCCTCGTCTCCCCCCTGCCTACCCCCCCACCATCCCACCCCCCCCACCCACCCCCCCCTCTCTCGCCCCCCCGGCCCTCCACCAAACTGTCCCCTCCCCCCGTCCACCCGCCTCCCCCGCATCACATCCCTGCCGCAACCTCAACCCCCCTCCCTCCCCCCCCCCCCCCCCCCCCCCCCAACCCCCTCCCCCACATCCCCCACCCTCCCCCGTCCTAACCCCACCCCCCTCACCCCTACCCCACCCTCCCCCACCTGCTCTCCCTCCCCGCCCCCTCGCCCCGCCCCCAACGCGCCACCCCACCCCCTTTAACCAGCCCCCTCCTCGTCTCGCCGCCCCCCCCTCCCCCCCCCCCCCCACCCCCACATCCCACCCCCCCACCCTTCGGCTAGGTAAGTGTGACGACCGGGCCCCCCTCCCCTCACCCCCCCCTTCCCCCCCCCCCCTCACCCCCCCCACCGCCCCCCCCCCACCCCCCGTTCCCCCCTCCCCGCCCCCCCTCCCACCCTCCACGGCCCTATCTCCCCGCGCACCCTCCGATGGCCCCCACCCCCCCCCTCCCCCCGCCAACCCACGCCCCCACGCCCCCTCCCGCCCACCACTGTCCCCCCCCCCCCCCCCCCCGAACCCCGTCGCACTCCCCCGCTCCCTCCCCCCCCCTCTCCCCCTATCTCCCCCCCACCCATCCCCCCCCCCAACCAACCCCCCCCACCCCCCTCCAACACCCTTCCTTCCCTCCCTCCCCCCCCCCCCCCTCCTCCCCCACACTACCCCCCACCGCCCTCCACTCCACTGCCCCACCCACCCTCTCCCCCACCCCCCCACCCCCCAGCACCACCCACCCGCCCAGCCACCCCGCCCCTCGCCCCCCCCGACCCCCGCCCACCCCTCCCGCCCGCCGCGCCGCGTCCAGCTCCCCACCCCCTCCCCCTCTCCCCGCCCTCCCCCCCTCCCCCCCCCCACCCGCATCCCCTCTCGCCCCCTCCCACCTTCGCCCCCCCCCCCTCTCCCGAACTTCCCGCCCCGCCCCCTCCCCCACATTTACGCCTCCCCCCCCCTCCCCCCACCCCCGCTCACTCCACGCCTCACCCCGCACAACCCCCCCTCCTGCCACCCCTACCCCCCCCCCACCCGCCCCCCCACCCCCCCGCCCCCGCTCCCCTCCTCCCCTCCACCTACCCCCACTCCCCCCCCCCTCCCCCCTCTCCCGCGCCCCCCCATCCCCGCCCGCCCCCTCCCCGCCCCCCTCCCCCCCCGCCACACTTCCTCCCCCGCCGTCTCCTTCCTCCTCCCCTCCCGCGCCCACCACCGACCAACCCTCCTCGACGCTCCCTCCCGTCCCACCACTCCACCCCGTCAACCGCACATCGTCCTCCACCCCCCCCTCGCCTGGACACCCCGAACCTCCCTCACCCTCCCCCCCCCCCCCCTCCCCCCACGCCACCCCCCCCCCCTCCCACCCAACCCACCACGCGGCCACCCCCCCCCCCCCCCCGCCCGCCCCAGGGCCCCCCCCCCCCCCCCCCCACCACCCCCCCACCCCCCCCCCCCCGCCTCCCCTCCCCCCCCACCTCCCCGCCCGCCCCCCCCCCCACGCCCGCCCCCCCCCCCCCCCCCCCCCACCCCCCCGCCCCCCCCCCTCCCACCTCCCTACCGCCCCCCCCCCCCCCCCGACCCACCCACGCCCCAACCGCCACCCCGTGGGGGGGGGGAGGGGGGGGGGTGATTGGGGGGGGGGGTGGGAGGGGGGGGGGGGTGTGGTGGTGGGGTGGGAGGGAGGTTGGGGGATTTGGGGGGGGGGTGTGTGGGTGGGTGGGTGGGTGGGGGGGGGGTGGGGGGTTGGGGGGTGGGGGGGGGGGGGAGGAAGGGGGGGGGGGGGGGGGGGTTTTGTGTGGGGGTGGGGGGGAGGGGGGGTGGGGGTGGCGGTGGGGGGGGGGGAGGGGGGTGGGGGGGGGGGGTGAAATAAATAAAAAAAAAAAAATAAAAAAACAAAATAAAAAATAAAAAAATAAAAAAAAAAAAAAACAAAAAAATAAAAAAAAAAAAAAAAAAATAAAAAAAAAAAACAAAAAAAAAAAATAAAAAAAAAACAAAAAAAAAAAAAAAAAAATAAAAAAAAAAAAAAAAAAAACAAAAAAAAAAAATAAAAAAAAACATAAAAAAAACAAAAAAAAACAAAAAAAAGAAAAGAAAAAAAACAAAACAAAAACAAAAAAAAAAAAAAAAAAAAAAAATAACAAAAAAAATTAAAAAAAAAAAAATAAACAAAAAAACAAATAAAAAAAACAAAAACAAAATAACTATAAAAAAAAAAAAACAACAAAAAACGAATAAAAACTTAAATAACAAAACATAAAAAAAATAATAAACAAAAACATCACATAAAAATAAAAACAAACACGAAAAAAAAAAAACAAAACCCAAAAAAAAAAAACACAAAACAGCAAAACAAAAAAACAAAACACAAAAACAAACAAAAACCACAAAACAACAAAAAACACAACAACATCAAAACCCCCATACAACCGCTCGAAAAACGCAGACCAAAACAAAACAATCCAACCCCCCCACACTCAATCCCCCCCCGGCCACTCCCCTCTCCCACCGCCCCCCCCCCATCCCCCCGCCCCTCAATGGCGACCCACCCCCTCCCACACCGCCCCCCCGCCCACCAACCACCCCCCCACCCCCCCCCCCCCCCTAAGTCGCTCCGCCAACCCCCCCCCCCCCTTCATCCCACGTCCCCCCCCCACGACCACCACCCCACCCCCCCCCCCCCCCCCCCCCCCGCCGCCCGACACACACCTCCCCCCCCCGACCGCCCCCCCAACTAGCACAGCCCCTCGGCATCTTCTCCCCCCCCACTCTCTCCCCCCCGTCCCTACCCCCCCACCCACGCCCTCGCCAGCCCCACACCCACCCCCCACCCCCCCACCCCGCCCCCCCCCCCCCCCCACCCCCTCCCCTCCCCCGCCACCGACCCCCCTCCCCACCCCCCCCCGCCCCCGCGCCCCCCCCCCCCCCACACCCGCACTCCCCCCACCTCCACCCCCCCCACTCCCACCCCCACCCCGGGCCCCCCCCAAGCTCGCGCCCCACTCCCCCCCTCCCCCACCCCTCCGCCTCCCACCCCACATGCCCTAAGAACACCCCCAACCCCGCACCGGATGCCACACCGCGCGACTTAACCATAGCTACCCGCCTAGCAGCCCACCACCTTCCCCACGCCCGACTCGCTCCCCCCAACCGCGCCGTCTTCCGCCACCCCCTCCCGTCCTCCGCCCGCTCCCTGCAACCCCCTCTTCCTCGCGTTCACTGTAACTCCAAATGCCACAGCGCAGTACCACACTGACCGACTACGCCGCCCTGCACCCCACCGGTCCCTGACCGCGTCCCCTCCCACTGTCCCGCTCCCGAAGGTCCACGCCCCTCCCCGCGCGCCCCACTCGACGCCCAACTCTCGCAACGCACGCCCTCCCCTCCCCCCCTCTTTACGCCCACCACTCTCCAGCACCGCTAGGCCCCCCCCAGATCCCAACCCTCGCCCAACCACTCACACTCCTCCTCAATCTCCACTACATGCTCTCGCCCTGACGCGCCCCCCTCTGCCCACCACCCCCCCCACTCCCCCCTCCCCGCACACCGCCCCCCCCCCTCCCCCCCTCGCTCCTCCGCCGCGACCTCCCCCCACCCCCTCGCCTCCCCCCCCCCCAACCCACCCCCGCCCGCTACTCCTCACCCGGCCCACCCCCCTCGGCCCCCCCCCGCCCCCGCCCACTACCCCTCACCCCCGCCCCCTCCCCCCTCCTCGCCCCCCCCCCCCCCCCACGCCCCCCCCCCCCCCCCCTCCTCCGCTCTCTGCCGCCCCCCACCGCCCCCCCCCGAACACCCCCCAGACCCCCCGCTTCCCTCGCCCCCCCCCCCCCTATCCACCCCCCCCCCCGACCCGCCGCCCTCCCTCCCCCCAACCCCCCACCCACCCTCCCCCCCTACCTCCACCCCTCCACCCCCACTCCCCGCCCCCCCCCACCCCGCACTCCCCCCCCCCGTGCTACCACCTCTGACCACCAAGCCGCCTGCCACCCCGCCCGCCCCCCCCACCCCCGCTTCCCCGCGTCCCCCCCGCCCCCGCACCCTCCTCTCCGCTCATGTACCCGACCCTTCCGTAACCACGCCCCGCCCCACACCGCCCCCCCCCTCCTCCCCCCTCACACACCCCAACCCCACGTCCATCCCTCCGCCCCGCCCCTCCCCACTCCCCACGCCTCCCCCCCACCGCCCCCCCACCTTCCCCCCCCCCGCGCTCCTCCCCCCCCCATCGCCATCCCCGCGTGCCGCGCCTCGGTGGCTCCCCGACTGGCGTTTCCGACCCGCCCATGCGGAACTATCGTGCTCGCCCCCCCTTCCCACGCGCCCCGCCGAATGGTATTACGCTTAGTAAAACGTCGCCTCTCAACCTTACCGTCCCCGCGCTCTGGCGAGCCCCCCCCCTCCTCACGTACCCCCTTCCAGCCCGCGCCACCCCTCCCTCGACCCCGTCCCCATTGCCGCCTACTGCTCATACGACCACCCACTCTGCGGCCCCGTCCACTGCCCATCTACGTCCCTAGCTCACCTACCCCCCCCTCCCCTCCCCCTCCCCGCCCCCCAGCCCCCCGCCTCCGCCCGCCTGCCCCCTCCCCCGCCCGCCCCCCCCCCCGCCTCCGCCTGCCCCCACCCCCCACGCCCCCCCCCCACCTCCGACCCCCCCAGTGCCCATTCCCCCCACACCTCCCACCTCCCTCCCCCCCCCCACACCCCTCCCGGCCACCGCCCCCACCGCCCCTCCTGACCCCCTCCCCCTGCCGCAGCCGTCTCACGGCCCCACACCCCCGCCAAGACACGCTCCCAACGCCCCGCACGCCCCTTCCCTCCCCTCTATCCCCCCCGCACCCCCCCCACCCAACACCCCCGCCACCCCCCCCCCTTTCCTCCCGCCCCCCCACCTAGCCCCCCCCCCTCCCTCCTACACTCCACCCTGTCTACACCCCCGTCCCCCTCCCCCCCCCGCCCCCCCCCCCCACCCCTCGCAACCGCGCCCCCCCCTCCCGCCGCCTCCACCCAACCCCCCCCCCCGCTCGCTCCCACTCCTCGCCTACGCCACGCGCCCCCCCCCTCAACCGCCCCTACTTCTCTTCCCCCGCCCCCACTCCCCGCCCCACCCACCCCCCCGCCCACCCCCGCCCGCCCCCCCCCTCTCCCCCCCCCCCCCCCCCCCTCCCCCCCAGCTACAGGACCGCCACCTTTCAGCACTCCCGGCCTCCCCGACCCCGTCCCTAACAGCCTCCCCCCCCCCCCCCCACCTCCCCGCACTACCGCCCCCCCCGCCCGACCCCCCACCGCAACCCCACCACCGGCACCCCCCCCCTCCCCCCCCCCAACCCCCTCTATCCCCCCCCCTCCCCTCACACATGCCCCCTACACCTCCACTCCGCCCCCACCACCCGTAGCACCCGCAACCCACCCTCCCCCCACCTCCCCTCTCCCCCCCCCTATCAACGAACCCAGCCCAAACCCCCCGTCCCTGCTACCACCCCCCCCACGCCCCCCCCTCTCCCCCCGCCCACCCTCCAATTCCCCCACCCCCACCTCACCGCGCCCTACGCCCCCCCCCCCCCCCCCCGCCGCCCACCCGCCCCGCCCCGAACCCACCCCCCCAGCCCGCCCTCCCCCGCCCGCCCACTCACCTCTCCTCCCCTCCACACTCACTCCACCCGCCCCTGACCCCACCTCCATCTTCCAGCCCGCCCCTCCTCCTCCCCGTTACCACCCCGCCCCCCCCACCCCCCCCGCCCCACCCCCCCCCCCCCCCCGCCCCCCTCCCCCGCCCTCCCCCGACTACGCCCGCCCCCCCCCACCCCCTCCCCCCCCCCCTCCCCTCCCCCCCCCCCGCTCGCCCTGACGCCCCACTCCCCTCCACCTCCTTCCACCCCTCGCCCCCCCCTCCCCACTGGTCACACCCCTCACCCCCCAACACCCCCTACCCCCTCCGTGTCACGGGTGGGCCCATACCCCCACTCGCCCACCTCCTCCCAGGTCGCCCCTCCCCCACTCCCCCCCCCTACCTTCCCCGCCCCCTCGTTCCCCCCCCTCGTTCGCCCCCCCTCCCTGTCCCCCCGCCCCCCACACCCCCCCCACCCCCGCCCGCCCGGCCCCCGGACCCCCTCTCCCCTGCTCGGAGCGGTGCCCACCCCCCCGCTTCCATGGGCGGCCGTACCTTCCCCCCCCACCCGGGCTGTTCCCGCCCTCCACCACGCGGCGGCCCACCCCCGCCCCCGTCTCCTCCTCGCCCCTAGCCGTCGCCGACATTTCCTGTGCGCCCCCGGTGGTTTTTTGATCCCTCTGCTGCCTCCGCACACCTTCCGACACCCCACGCCCCACCGTGCGGCGTCCCCCCGGACCCTGGCCGCTCGCCCCCCCCCCCCACCCCCCCTCCCACCCGCCCCCGCCCCCCCTCGCCCCTCCCGCCGCTCTCCACTCACCCCCTCCCCTTACTCCGCCCCCATCCACGCCCAGCCCGTCCACACCCCCTCCACCCCCGGTCCCCCGCCCACCCCCTTCCGTACCCACTACCCCCTACTGCCCTTCCCCCCCATATTCCCTCCCCCCCACCCCCCCAACCCCCCGTCCTCATCTCCCATCCCCCCCCCGTCTCCACCCGCCGCTTCCCCCGCTGTGCACCCCTCCGTCCACCCCCACCCCCCCCCCCCCACTCCCCACCCCCCTCCCGACACCCCTCCGCCCGCCCCCCCCCCCGCCCCACGTCCCCCCCGGACGTCCGCCCCACCGCCAGCCCACCACGACGACGCTCCCCACGCCCCGCCTCGCCCCACCCCCCTTCCGCCACCCCCCCCCTCACCCCCCAACCCCCCCCCTTTTCCCCATCCACCTCCCCCCCCCTCACTACCCCTCCCGCCCCACCCCCCTGCCCCCCACGCCCCCCCCCCCTGTGGTGTGTTTTACCCCCCCCCTCCCCCTGCACATCACGCCCTGTCCGCGCGAGTACCCGCCCCCGGCGGGCCGCTTACCCGCTCTCCCACCCGCCTTCACCCACCCACCTACCACCCCCCGACGGCCCGTCCTCCCACCCCCCTCTCCACCGCCCCACCCCGACCTCACACCCCAACTCCCCTCCGCCCCCCTAACCCCCCCCACGGTGCCCCCCCGCAGGCCCCCCCTCGCCCCAACCCTCCTCACCCCCATTCCACCCCCTCCACACCTCCTCTCTCTCCCCCCCCCGCCCCGCCCCTCCCCTCCCCCCCCACCGACCTACCCGTACCACCACCGCGCCCGCCCCTCCGCTCCTCCGCCCTCCCCCCCCGCCCCGCCCACCCCCACCCCCCCCCCCACCTCCCTCCCGCCCCGTCCCCCGCCCCCCTCACGCGCCAACCCTCTCCTCGCCCCCCCCCCCGCCCCGCCCCCGGCCACCCCCCCCTCTGCGCGCCCCCCCCGCCCCTCCTCCAGCCCCCGCCCCCCCTCCCCCCCCCCCCATCCCCAACCCCCCCCCCCCCCCCCCCCCCTCCGTCACCCCCCCCCCCCCCGCCCCCCCCCACATCTCCCCCCCACCAGAGCTAACCCCCCCCCCCCACGACCGAACCGACCATACCCGCATCAACCCCCTCCCCCTCCTTCGCCTGGCCCCCCCCTCCCCGCCCCCGCCCCCACCTCCACCCCCTCCCCATCCCACCCCCCACCCCCTCCCCTTCCCCCCACCCCCCCGCCCACCCCCGCCCCCCCCACACCACCCTCAACCACTCACCCCCCCCCCCCCCCCACCCACCCCTCCCCCCCACACCCCGCCCCACCCTGGGCCCCTCCCCCACCCACCCCCCCCCCACATCCCCCCCCCCACGCCCCACCCCGACCCCGTCCCCCCCCCCCCCCCCCCACCTCCCCCCCTTCCCGCCCCGCTCCTCCCCCACCCCCCCCCACCCCGTAACCCCCCCACCCACCCCCCTCCCCCCCCCGCCACCCCCCCCCCCCGGCCCCGCACCCCCCACCGCCACGTCCCCCCCCCCCACCTTTCCTCGCCCCCACACCCCTATACCCGCCCCCACGTCCCCCCCCCCCAGCCCCCTCGCCGCCCTCCCCCCCTCCTCCTTCCCCCCCCCCGCCGCCCCCCCCCCCGTTAACCCCGCACCCCCCCCCCGCTCATCTTCCCCCCACTCCACCACCCCCTCCCCCCCTCGCCCCCCTCCCCCCCCGACTCCCCTACCCACCCTCCCCTTCTCCCACTCCCCTCCCCTCCCCCCCACCCCGCACCGCCCCACCCTCGGCTCCTTCGCCCCCCCACCCCCACACCAAACACCCACCCCCCCACCCACCTCCGGTCTCACCCCCCGCCCCCCGTCCCCCTTGACCCCCCGCCCGCTCACCCCGCCCCCCCCCTCATCCCCGCCCCCCCTCCTCCCCCTCTCCTCCCCGCCGCCCCACCCCACACCCCCCCTCCCACCCCCACGGCTCCCTGACACGAACGACCTCCCACGCCCCCGCACTTCCACCCACCACCCCCTTCCCCCCCGACCCCCCCGCCCCCCACCCCCACACCCCCTCCCCCACCCCCGACCTACCCCCCAAGCCCCCACCCCACCTCCCCACCCCCCTGCCCCCCTCCCCCCCCCCCCCCTCTCAGCCACCCGCCCCCCGCCCCCCCCTCGCATCCCCCCCCGCCCCCCACTCCCCCCCCCCCCTGCTCCATCACCCCGTCCCTCGACCCGCCCTCCGGCACCACCCCGCCCCCCCCCGCTCCCCCGCCGCCACTCCCGCGAATTTGCCCCCGCACCCCCCCCTTCCTTTCCCTCCTCCCCCCCCCCTCCCCCCCGTGACCCCCCCCCCCCGTACACCCTACCCTTCTCCAACCCCCCCCTTCCCACTCCACCCGCCCCAGCCCTACTCCCGCACTTCACCCCCCCGCCCCCCACCTCCCCCACCCACCCCACTCTCTCTCCCCCCCTCTCCCTCCCCCCTCCCCCATCCCACCGGCCCCGGCCTCCCCCGACCCCGCTCCTGCCGCCTTGCCCTTCCCCCCCACGTCCCTCACCACCCACTCCTCTCCCCCCCTGCATCTGCCCTCGCCCACTCCGCACATCCCCCCCCCCCCCCACCCGCCCCACCTCATCTCCAGGCAAATCCCCACCCCTCCCCCCCCGCTCCACCCCCAAATCGCCCACCCGCTCACCTCCCCTCCCATCCATCCCCCGTCCCCGGCCCCCCCCCCCCTCCCGGCTCCCCCCCCCCCCCCTCTCCCCCAAACCCCTACCCCTCCCCCCCACCCCTCTCCCCCCCCCATCTCCCCCCACGCCCCCCTACCGTCGCCACCCCGCCCCCTCACCCCACCCCCCGCCCACACCACCGTCCACCCCCTCTGCCCCTCCCCCACACCTCCTCCCCCCCCCAGCCCCCCAACCCCCCGCCACGCCTGTCCACCCCCCCCCCCCCCTTCAGCCCTCCCCCGCTCTACCCCACCCTCCCTCCCCCCCCCGCCATCCCCCCCCCGCCCCCCGCCTCCCACCCGGCACCCCCCCCTCCCGATCCCCCCCCCCCAAAAACACGCACCCCCCCCCCACCCCCCACCCCGCCCCCATCTCCTCCCCCCCGCCCCCCAACCCCGCCCCCACCCTGTGCCCTCACCTCTCGCCCACTCCTGATCAATTACCCCCCCTCCCTCCCCGCCCCCCCTCCCGACTCACCCTCCTCGCCTCCACCCCCACGCCCCGCCGCCCCCCCCCCCCCTCCCCCAACCCGTCCCCCCCCCCAGCACACGTCCCCAGCCCCCGCTCCACCACACCTCACTCAACCACGCACGCTCAGCCACCCCCCGCCGCCCCCCCCCCCGCTCACCCCTCCCCCCCCCCCCTTCCCCCTCACCCACCCCCCCCCCCCGGCCTCCCCACCCCCCCCCACCCCCTCCACCGCACCCCGTCCCCCCTCGACCTAACTTCCCCCCCCTCCTCCCCGCCTGCCACCCCTCCCCCCCCCCCTGCTACCCCCCCCCACCCCCCCCCCCTCACCCCCCCTCCACCGCCCACTCCTCCTCCGCTCTCGCCCCCTAACCCTTACCCACCCTCACCGCCCTCCCGCCCCCCCATCCACCCCACCCCCCCCCCGTCCCCCCCATCGCCCCCCCTGCCATCCCTCCCCTGCTCCCACCCGGCTCCCCTCTCCGAACCAACGCGACCTCGCCACCCCCAAACCCCCTCCCCCACGACCCCCTCTCCCCCCGCCCTCGCCGCCGCCCCCCCCCCCCCCCCCGCCCCCCCGTCGCAACCCCCCCCCCACACCCCACCACGTCCCTCCCCCCGCCTCCCACCCCCCCCCCCCCCCCCCCTCTCTCACCCCCACCCTCACGCCAACACCCCTTCCCGCCCTCCGCCCGGTCTCCCCCACCCGCCCCACCCCCCCACCCCCTTCCACCCGCCACACTCCCCCTATCCCCCCCCCGACAAACCCCCCTCCGCCCCCTTCCCTACCCACCTTCCCTTCCCCCCAAGGCGCCCACTCCTCCCGCCCCCTCCAACGCCCCCCCCTCTCCCCGCCCTCTCTCCCCCCCACTCCCCCTCTGACCCCCCCCTCACCCACACCCCCACTGCCCACCTCCCCCTCCCCCCCACCCATCCACCCGTCCCCCCCCCCCCGGCCCCCGTCAATTCGACCCCCCCCCTCGTGTCACCTCCACGCCCCCACGCGCCCCCCAAATGCCATACCACCCTCCCTACCATCGCCACACTCGCCCGACCACAGTTCCCCGCCGCCCCCCCGCTCCCACTCCACTTCCCCTCCCTCGCGTCTGCTCCACCCTCCCCTCGCCCACGTCTCAACCACCCCCCCTCCCCGCTCCCCATCCCCACGCGCCCCCCCCCACTCCCCCCGCCCCCGCCTGCCCCCGCCGGGCCCCCCCCCCTCCCCCCCCCCCCCCCCCCCGCCCCACACCACGCCCCCACCCCCCCACGACCCGGCCCTTCCCACGCTCCCCCTCGCCCGCCACCCCGCCCCCATACACCTCCCACTCCTGCTACCCGCCCCTCCTCACCCGACCTCCCACCCCTCCCCCATCCCGCCCCCCTGGCCCCACAACCGCCATCCCGCCCCCCCCTCCGATCCGCCTCCCCCACCCACACTCCACCCCCCCCCGCCCCCCCCCACCCCCCCCCCCCACACGGCCGCCCCCGCCCCCCCATCCCCTTCCCCCCCCTCCCTCCACCCCCACTCACCCCCGCCCCTCCCCCCACTCCCCCTTCCCCAGTCCCTTGCCTAACCACCACCCCCACCCCCGCCACCTCTGGTCCCGCTCCCCCCCCGCCCCCCCCCCCACCCCCCCCCCCCCGCCCGCCCCCTCCTTTCCGCCCACCCCTCCCCCCATGTTCCATACCCAGCCCCACCCGACCCCCCCCCACTACCACCACCGCGCCCCGGGCCCCCGCCCAACTCTTACCCCTGTCTGTTCGGCCCCACCTCCCCTCCCCCCCCCGCGACGCCCGCCCCCCTCCCCCCCACACCCCTCCCCCGCCCGCTCTTCCCCCCCACCCCACCCCCCACCCCCTCCCCTACCCCCCCCGCCCCTTTCCCCCCCACCCCTTCCCCCTCACCCACCCATCCCCCCCCCCCCCCACAAGGCCGCCCCCCCGTTCTCCCGCCCGGCCCCCCCCCCGTGTAGGAGGGGTTGTATTCACCCACCCCCCACCCCCCTCCCCCGCCCCTCGCCTCGCCCCCCGCCCCACCCCCACCACCCCCCCCCCCACCCGACCCCCTCCCCCCGCAATCAGCCACGTGCCCCCTGCCCCCGCCTCCTCCATTCCGCTCGCCTCCCTCCCCCCCCTCCCCCCCCCCCGCCCCCCCCGCTCTCCCCACCCCCCCCCCGCCCAACCCTCCCCCGGCCCTCCCGCTCCTCCCTTCTACCACCAGCACCAGCACCCCCTCCCGCGCTTCGCCCCAGCACCGCCCCCCCTCCACCGCTTCCCCACCCGACCCCAGCCCCCCCCACCCCCCTTCCCACCGCCCCTCGCCACATCCCACCCCTTCTCCACCCCCGCCCCCCCCCTACTCCCCCCCACCCCCCAACCCCACCGCCCCCCTGCCCACCCTCGCCACCCATCCCACATGCCACCCTCCCCCCCCCCACCCCTCCCGGCCCCAACCCCGACCCACTCCACTCCCCCCCCCCCCGCTCCCTCCCCCCCCCCCCCCTTTTCCCTGCCCCTGTAGCCCCCCACCCCTCCGATCCGCCGGACCCCTCCCCCCCGCCCCCATCCCACCCCGACCCTTCACCCCCCCCACCCCACCCACCATCCCTAGCCCCCCACCCCCCACCCACACCCCCCCCCGCAGCCAACTCACCCCCCCGCGCCCCTTTCCCCCCCCCCCGGCCCCCCCCCACCCCACCCTCCTCCCCTCCTCCCCCAGTCGCCCCCCCCCAACCCCCCCCCACCCCCTTCCCCCCCCCCCCCCCCCCGCAGTCCCCTCCCCCCCCGACCCGACCCCCCACCACCCCCGACCGCCCCCCCCCCCCCTCCCATCCTCCCCCACACCACCCTCACCCCCTCCGCTCGCTCCCCGCCCCCACCCCACCCCCCCGCGCTCCCCCCCGTCCCCTCAGACCCCCCACACCCCCCCCCCCCTTCTCCTCCCCGCGCCCCCTGCGGCGTACCCCACGGCTTCACACCCCCCCCCCCGACACCCCACTCACCAACGCCCGTGCCGGCCCACCCCACCCTCACTGATCCGGGCCCACCCTCCAATCCCCTGTCCCACCGGTCGCACATGCCCCGACCTCTTATCCTAGGCAGCATGAGTCCAAGGCCCCCCCCCCGACCCCCCACTCCCCCCACCACCGACCACTCCCCCCCCCCCCCCCCGTACCCCCCCCCCCCCCCACTTATCACGCCCCCCACCCCGCCGCCCCGCACCACCACCTAAACGCCTCCCATCTCCGGGACCCCCCCCTCTCCCCCCCCCCCCTTTCCTTTCGCCCCCCTCACCCCCCCCTCCCCGCGCTCCTCCCCCTCCCCCCCCAACCCTTCCCCCCTCTCCTCTTTCCCAACCCCTCCCCACCCCGTCCACCCCCCCCCGCCCCCCCCCCCTCCGACCCGTCCCCCCCACCCCCTCGAACCCTCCGCCCCCTCCCCCCCTCCGCCCACACCCTACCCCCACACCCCCCGCCCCCCTCCCCCTCCGCCCCCCCCCTCTACCCCCCCCCCCTCCCCCCTCACCCCCACCCCCCCCCCCCGACTCGCATTCCGCGCCGCCCCACCCCCCCGCTCCCCCTCATCCCTGCCCACCCCGCCCCCCGCGCCCGCACGGCCCCCCACCCCACCCGCTATCCCCCCCCCCCCTCCGACCCCCCCACCCCCCGCCCTTCCACCCTTCCCCCCCGCTCCTCCCCCCCTCCGGCTGCCAGTTCCCCACCCCCTCCGGCCCACGCCCCCCGCCCCCCTCGCCCCACCGTCACCCCTCACCCCCCCCACCCCTCCCCCTTCGACGCCCACCCCCACCCCCACCCACTCTTCCCTCCCCACCCCTCCCGCCTCCCGGCCCCCCCCTCCCCCCCCAACCAACCGCAACCCCCCACCCACCCTCGCCCACCCTCTTACCCGCGCCCCCCCCCTCCCCCCCTCCCCCTGCTCCACACACCGACCCCCCCCCGTTAACACGGCCCCCGGTACCCCGCTCCCCCCCCCCCTCCCCCCCTCCCCCCCCTACCTCCCCCCCACCCCCCCCACCCCCTCCACGCCCCCACACTCCCCCCCCCCCCAGCCACCCCCCCCCTCCCCCTCCCCCCCCACCCGCCCCTGCCCCACGCACCCCCCCCCCCCCCCCCGCTCCCCACCCCCCCGCCCCTCCCCCCCCCCCCGCCGACCGCCCTCCCCCCCCCCTCCTCCGCCGCCCCGCCCCCCACCCCCCCCGCGCCCCTTTCTCCGCCCCTCCCCCCTCCTCCGGCCGCCCCTCGCACCCCCCCCCCCGCCCATCCCTCCCCGCCCCCCAACACCCCCGCACCCTCCCCCCGCCCCCCACCCCCCTCCCCCCGCTTCCCCCCCACCGCCCCCCCCCCTCCGCACCCACAATCCCCCCCTCCCCCCCCCTATACTCCCCCACCCTTCCCCCCCCCCTCCCCCCCCCCCCCCCGCGCCCCGCTTCCTCATTCCGGCCCCAGGCCCCCATCCTCACACACCCGCCCCCCTCCACCCCGCGACCCCCTCACCCCCCCGCACCTCCCCCTCCCCCCCGCCCACCCCCACCGCCACCCGACACGGACCTAGCCCCCTTCCCCGCCCCCCCCCTCCCCCCACCCGCCCCCCTACAACGCACTCCACCGCAGCCCCCCCGACCCCCCCTCGTATCCCCCCCCCCTCCCTTCCCTTCAGCCCCACCCCCCCTCCCCCCCCCACCACACTCACCCCCACCGCCCCGCCCCCCCCCCACCCCCCTCGCCCCCCCACGCCCCCCCGCACCCCCCCCGCCCCGCGCCCCCCCTTCCCCCCCCCACCACCCACCCCTACCACCCCCCCCCCCCCCAGCACCTCCCCCCCCTCCCGCGCCCTGACCCTCCTCCCCCCCCCAACCCCCCACCCACCCCACCCCCCCACTCCGTCCCCCCCACCCACAACCCCCCCCCACCCCCCCCGCCCCTCCCCACACCGCCCTCCCCCCTCCACGCCCCCCCCACCTTCCCCCCCCCGTCCCCGCCCCCCCTGCCCCCCCGCCCCGCCCCGCGCCCCCCCATCCCCCCCCTCCAGCCCCGTCCCCCCCCCCCCTCTCCCCGACCCCCCGACCCTGCCCCCCCCCCCCCCTCCCTCCGCAACCATGCCCCCTCTCCCTCCGCCGCCCCCCCCCCCCCCGCCCTTGCCCGCGTCCGCGAACCCTCCCCAACACCACCCCCCCCCAACCCATCTCCCCCACCCCCCCCGGCCAGCCCCCCCCGCCCCCCGCCCCCGGACCCCCCCCCACCCGCTGTTTCGGATTTTATGTCGGTTATTTGATTGTTCACCCCCGCGTCCTCTCGCCCGTCCAACCCCCCAACGCCCCCCCCACCCCCCCCCGCCCCCCACCCCCCCCCCCGCCCCCCCCCCCGCCCCCCCCCGCCCACACCACGCCCCCCCCCCCCGCCCGCGCCCCCCCCCCCCCCCCACCCCCCACCCCCACCCCCCTCAAGCCACCCCCCCGGCCCCCCCACCACCCCCTCCACCCTCCCCCTCCTCCCCCCCCGCCCACCCGCCCATTTTCCCCTCCCCACCCCCCTCGCCGTCCTGCCCAACCCCCCCCCTTACTCCCACCCACCGCCCCGCCCCCCCGCACCCACCCGCGCCCCCCCCCCCCTATCCCCCCCCCCCCCCCCGGTCCCCCCCCAGCCCCCACCCCTCCACCCTCCGCACCTCCTCACGCCCTCCCCCCCCCCCCCCTCCACCACCCCCCCACCCCCCCCCACTCCACTACCCCCCTCCCTCGAGCCCGCCCCCACCCCCCTCCCCCCCCCCCCCCTCCCCCCCCACCCCCCGCCCCCCCCCCCCCCCCCGCCCCACCCCACCCCCGCCCCCCCCTCACTCCCCCACCTCCTCGCCGCCCCCCCAGCCCCCGCCCCCACCCCGGCTACACCCCTCCCCCCGCCCCGCCCACCCCCGTCTCCGCCTGCCCCCGCCCCACCGCACCCCCCCCCCCCCCCCGCCCCCCCCCCCCCCATCCCCCCACGCACTCCGAACCCCCTAACTCGGCCCTCCCCCCCCCCCCCCCCCCACCCCCCACCCCCCTCCCCCCACCCCCTTCCCCTACGCAACCCCCCCCCCCCCCCCCCTCTCCCCCCCCATTGCTCCCCCCCCCCCCAACCCCACACTGCCCCCCCCCCCGCACCCCCCTCCCACCCCCTCCCCCCCTCCCCCAACCCCACCCCCTACCCCCCCCCCCGACTCTCCCCAGCCCACCCCCCCCCCCACCCCCCCCCCCCCCCCCCGCACCCCTCCCCCTCACCCTCCCACCCCCCCCCCCTCACCCACCCCCCCACCCGCCCCCACGCCACCCTCCGCGCTACCCCCCCCCGCCCCGCACCCCCCCCCTCCGCCCCCCCATCGCGCCCCGCGCCCCCTCCACCCGACCCCCACATCCCCCCGACGCCCCCCCCCCCCCCTCCCCCCACCCCCACCCCCCCCCCCCCCGACCCCCCCCCCCCCTCCCCCTCCGACCCCCCCACCCCCCTCCCACCCCCCCCCCCCCCATCGCCCCCCCCCTCCATACACCTCCCCCCCCTGCCCCCCCCCGCGCTCGCACTCCCGCCCCGCCCCCCACCCAACCACCCGCCCCTCCCCCCGCCACCCCTCGCTCTCCCCCCCCCTACCCCCTCCCCCCCCCCCCTCCCCCTCTACCCCCACACCCCCCGAACCGCTCCACCCCCGGCCGCCACCCCCCCGCTCCCCCCGCACCCGCCACACCCCCCCCCCCCACCCCCCCCCACCTTCCCCCCACCCACGCGCCCCCACCCCCCCGAACCCCCCCCCCCCCCCTGATCCCCCACCACCCCCCCTCACCCAAACCCCCTCCGCCCAAAGCCCCCCCTCGCCCCCACCCCGTCCCCCCCCCCCACACCGACCCCCCCCGCCCCCCCCCCCCCCCCCCCCCCACCCCCCTCCCTCACCCCCCCCTTCCCCCCCTCCCCACCCGCCCGGCACCCCCCCCCCCCCCTCCACTCTCGCCCACCCCCGCCCCAACTCCCACGCCGCCCCCCCCCCCCCCCCCCCCCCCATGCCCCCTCCCCTCCCCCCCCCATCTCTCCGGCCACCGCCCTCCCCCCACCCCCCCCCACCCCCCCCTCCCGCCCCCCTCCCCCCCTGCCATCCCCCCCCCCCGCCCCCCCCCCCCTGCCAGACTTCTCCCGCCCACCCCCCCCCCCTCCACCCCCCCCCTGCCCCCTCCCCCCCACTGGCTATCTCCCCCCCCCCACCCAACCCACCCCACCCCCATACCCCCATGCCCCCCCCCACCTTCTCACTCCCGCCCTTCTGCCCCCCCACCCCTCCCCCGACCCCCCCGCCCGCCCCTCCCCCACCCCCCCCGCCTCCCACGCCCCTCCCCCCCCGGCCCTCCCCCCCCCCCCACCCCCCCCCCCCCCCCCCCCCCCCCCGCCCCACACCCGGCCTCCCCACGCCCCCACCCGCACGCTCCATCACCCGAGCCCCCCACCCAGCCCGCTCCCCACCCCCAGCCCCCCAACCTCCCCCCCCCCCCCATCCCCACCCCACGCCTCCCCCGCCTCTTCTCCCCTCCCCCGCCCCCCCCCCACTCAAGCCATGAGTCCACCCCCCCCCACGCTCCCCCCCCCCAACCCCCCCCCCCGCCCCCCCCCGCCCTACGCCCTCCCGGCCCCCCCACATCCCCCCCCTGCCCCCCCGCCCCAATCCCCCCGCCCCCCGCCCCCCCCCCCCCCCTCCCGCCCGCCACCCCCCTCCACCCCCCACCACCCCCCTACCCCGCCCTACCCCCAACCCCTTCGCCCCAACTCCGGCCGCCCGCCACGCCCCCCCGCTCGCCCCCCGGCCCCTCGCCCCCCCCCCCGGTCCACCCCCCCCTCTCCCCCGATCCCCCCCCGTCCACCACCCTCCTTCCCTACCCCCCCGCGGCGTCCCCCCTCCGCCCCTCTCCCCCCACCCGCTCCCGCCGTTCCGCGCCCCGCACCCCCCCCCCCCCCCGCCACGGCCCCCCCCCCCCTCACCCATCCCCACCCCCCCCCCCATCCCCACTCCCCCCCCGCTGCCGCCTTCCACGCCCCCCCACCGGGGGTTGTGGGGCCCTGCCCCCCCCCGCCCCCCCCGCCCACCCACCCCCCTCCCCACCCACGCGCCCGCCTCCCCCCCCTCTCCCCCCACCGCCACCCCCCACAGACCCCACCCCCCCCCCTCCCCACCCAACCGCCCTCCGTCCCCCCCCCTCTCCACACACCCCCGCCTCCTACCTCCCCCGCCCTCCTGTGCCTCACCCACCCCCTCCACCACCCCGTCTCTTGCCCCTCCTCCCCCCTCCGCTCCCCTCACCCTCCCCCCTTTGCCACCTCGCTCCCTCCCCCCCCCCACCCCGCGCCACGCCCGCCCCCCCCCTCCCCCCCCCGATTTGCCAGTCCCCCCACCCCCCCCCACCCTCCCCCCCCCCCCCTCCCCCCACCCTCCCCACCCTTCCCCCCCAGCCTCCCCCGCTACTCCCCCCCACCCGCACCCCCCTCACCCCAATCCCCCCTTCTCTCCCCTCCTCTCCCACCCCACCCCCCGACCCCGCCCCCCCCCCCCTCCCTACGCCGCCCCCCCCCCCCCCTCCTCTCCATCCCGCCGGCCCCCTCCCTCCCCCCCTCCTCCCAGCACCCCACGCCACGCCCGGCCTCCTCCCCTTCACCCCCACCCCCCCCCCTCCCCACCCTCCCCCCCCCCCCACCCCCCCCTCCCCCCCCCTTCCCCCGCCCCCTTCCCCCCCCCCCCGCGCCCACCCCCCCCGCCCTTCCCCTCGCGCTCCTCCCCTCTCCAGCCCCCTCCCACCTCCCACGCCCCCCCCCCCTCCACCGCTTCCCCCCTTCCTCCACCCTCTGTACTCCCCCTACCCTGCCCCCTCCCGATGGTCCTCCCCCTACCCCACCCGACGGCAGTTCACCCCCCTAATCGCACACTCCCGCCCACCCGCACCCCAACATCGCCCCTCCCCCCCCACCCACCTCCAACCGTGCCCACCTCCCCTAACCTCCGCCCCCCCGCCTCCTCCCCCCGCCACCCATACCCCTCCTCCTCCTCCCCCCCCCACCCACCACGGGCCCGCCCACGCCCTCACCCCCCCCCCCCCCCCCCCACCCGACCCTACCCACCGCCCCCCGCGCCCAGCCCCCCTCCCCCCCCCGCCCCCCCCCCCCCGCTCGCCTCTCCCCGCTACCACAACCCCCCCGACCACCCCCCCCCACACTCCTGCCCCCCTCGCCTATCTACTCCCCCCCCGCCCCCCCCCACCCCCGCTCCCATCCCACCCCCCCCGCCCACCTCGCCCCACTCCCCCGTCCCGCCCCCCTCCCCCGTCCCCCCCACCCTCCCACCTCCCCCCCCCGCACCACCCCTCCCTACCCCCCCTCTCACCACCCTCCCACCCGCCTCCCCCCCCCCCCCAGCCTCACCCCCGCCCCCCGCCCACCCCGCCATCCCCGCTCCCCCCCCCCCCCAACCCACCGCTCACCGCCACCCCCAGCCCCCCCTCCCCCACCCCGCACCCTCCCTCCGCCACCCGCCCTCCACCCCCCATCACCCCCCTTCCCTCCCCCCCTCCCCTCCCCTCCTCTCGCCCCCCTCCCTCCCGCCACCTCTATGCCCGCCCCCCCGCTCCTCCGCCTCCCCCGCCCTGCCTGCGACCCCCTCCCCCCCCACCGCCCTTCATCAGCTCCCAGCCCCCCCCCCGCCCTCCCCCCCTCCCCACCCCCGATCCCCCATTGCAGCCGCCCGCCCCACCCACACCCTTTGCCCCCACCCCCCCCGCTCCACCCCCCCCCTCCCCCACCTCACCAACACCTCACCTCCCCGTTCATCGCCCGCCACCCCCCAACCCTCCCCACCCCCCGCCCCCACCCCCCCCCCCTCCCTCGCCCCCCCCCCCGTACTCCCACCCGCCTCCACCCCCCCCGCCACTGGACCCCCCCCTCTCCACGCTCAGCCACGCCCGCCCCCTACCACCCCCCCCCTCCACCCGCCCCTTCGCCCAGCCCCCCTACCCCCCACCCCCCCCACCACCTTCCCCAGCCCCCCCACCCCGCTCCGTCCAGTACCCCTCATCCCCAACCCCCCCCAACCCGCGCCCCCTCCCCCCCCACCCCCTTCCTCCCCACCCCGCCATCCACACACCGCCCACCCCCTCCTCCCCAGGCCACCCCCTCCATGCCCCCCCCACCGGACTCTTCCCACGCCCCCCCCCCCTACCCAGCCCCGCACTGCTCCTCCTCCCTCACTCTCCCCCCTCGCCCCCCCCCCCACTCCCCCCCCCCGCCACCCCCCCCCCCCTCCCCCCCGCTGCCCCCTGCCACCGTCCCCCCACACCCCCTCCCCAACCTCCACGCCCCCCCCCCCCTCACCACACCCTCCCCCTCTTCGCCCCCCCACCTCCCCTCCCATCCCCCCCCCCCCCGCTCCTCCCGCCCCCCCTCCTCCCGCCCACCCGGCGCCCCCACCCCTCGCTCCCCCACCTGCGCTCCCGCCCCCGCCGCCCCCTCGCCCCACCCCTCCCCCCCCCCCCCCCAGCCCCTCCCCACCCCCCACCCCCCCTCCACACCTCCCTCCTCCCCCCCACGAGCCGGCCCCTCCCACCCCCCCCCCCCCCCCCCGACCCCCCCCCCCCCCTCCGAGACCCCCTCGCCACCGCCCCCCCCCCCCCGGTGGTGTTAGGATGTTTTTGTATATTTCACACCAAACCACAAACTAACGCCGAAAGCACACGACACACCCCACCCCCGCATCCAGACCCCCCCCCACATCTCCCCCCGTACGCCCCGCCCGCCAACCACCCACACCACCCCGTAACCCCTCCACCTGCCCCCCCCCTCACTCCACCACCCGGCCCACCGACGACCCACTCCTTACACCCCCGACTCCCGCCCCTCTCCACGCCTCCCCCCCGGCACAAACGGCCAACACCTCCGCACCAGCCTCACCCCCCCCCTTCCGCCCCCACAATAGCCACTCCCCCATTCAACCAACAACCCCCACCCACCCCCCGCCCCACCCACCCTCCCTCACCAACCCCCCCCCCCACCCCCCCCCCACCCCCCCGCCGCGCCACGCGCCCCGCCCCACCTCCCCACGCCTCGCCACCCACCCCGCCACCCCTCGCCTCCCTCCCCCAACCCCGCCCTCTACCTCACCCTCCACCCACCTACCCCCGCGCCCCCAATACCAACCTACCCCCCCGCCTGGCCCCCGCACGCCACCACCCCCCACCCCACCGCCCCCTCCCGCCCCCTCTCCCCCCCCACCGCGCCTGCCCCCCACTCCCCTTCCAGCTCGCACTGCCCCCCTGCGCCCCCGCCTCGCCCCCCTCCCGCCTCCCCCCTTCCCTCCAACGCTCCAGCCCCCCCTCCCTCCCCCCCCCCAGCGCATCTCCCCCCCCCCTAGCCCCCGTGCCCCCAAACCCCCCTCCCCCCCCACCTCCCTCCGCCCCCCCCCGCCCCGCCCCACCCCCCCAATCCCTGCCCCCCCCCGCCCCCCCCCGCCCCCCCCTCACTACCCGGCCGCGCTCCCCCGTCCAACCTCCCCACGCCCCCCCCCCCGCCCCTCCTTACGCGGCATCCGCCGCCACCCACCCCACCCGCCCCCTCTCGCCCCCCCCCGCACCGGCACGCCCCGCCCGCCACGAAACATCCCCCCGCCCCCTCTCCCCCTGCCCCACCCCACCCCAACCACCCAACCCCACGCCCCCCCCACACTCCCACCCCCCGCTCCGTCGCCCCCTCCCCCTTAACCGCTCCACCCCCCAATACCCCACCCTCCCCCCCCACGCCCAACCCCGCCCCCCCCACACCACCTCCCCCCCGCCCCCCACCTCCGCCCTCCCTCTTCCAACTGCCCCATCCTCGCGACCCCCCCCCTCGTCCGAGGCGCCCTCCCCCCCCTCGCCCCCCGCCCCCCTCCCCCTTCCGCTCCCTCCCCCCGCCCCCCCCCCTCTCGCCCCCCCGCCCCCTACCCCCCCCCCCCCCCCCACAACCACCCCCCCCCCACCCCCCCCTCCGCCCCGCCCCGACCTACCCCCCCGCTCCACTCCCCACCCCCCCGGACGGAACACACTGTGTCTCGCTCACCCCCCCGGCGCCGTCCCCGCCCCCCCCCCCCCACTCTACCTCAGTCACCGTGCTCACCGCGCTCACCCGCTAGCATTCCTCCCTTGCTCCCCCCCCCCCACCCCCCTCATCCCGCCTCCCACGTCACCCTCCCCCCACCCACCCCCCCCCCCACCGCCCCTCCTCACCCTCCCCCCCCCCAATCCCCCCCCCACCCGCCTTCCCCCGTCACCACCCCGCCCACCCGCCCCGGCGCCCTCCACCCCCTTCCACACCACTCCTCCTCCGCACCTTCCCTCCACCACTCCCCCCCGCTCCCCTAACCCCCCCCCCCCACTCGGCCCCCCCACTCCACCCCCGCCCCCGCTCCCGCGCCGCTCCCCCCCAGCGTACCGTACCCCGCTCCCCCATTCACCCCGCACACTTCTCTCCGCACTCCCTACCCTTTCCGCAACGCCCTCCGCTCTCCGCCCTCGCGCTCCCCCCTAGCCCACTCCCCTCCCACCTCCCTCGCCCCCCATCACCCCCCGTACCCCCCCCCTGCCCCGCCGCCCCCCTCCCCCCACCCGCTCGTCCCCTCCCGCCCCCTCCCCCCGCGCCACACCTCGCCCATCCCCAACCCACCAACCCCGCCCCGACTCGCCCCAACCCCTCCTCCTCCCCCTTCCCCCGCCCCCCCGCCCCTCCCCACCCCCCCCCACCCCCAGCACCCGTCCAGCCCCCCCTGCCTCTCCCCACCCTACACTCTCTCCTGCCCCCCTACTCGTCACCACCCCCCCCCCCGCCCACACCCGCCCCCACCTCCCCCCCCGCCCTACCCCCCTCCCCCCCCCCGCCGCCCCCCGTCCCCCTCCACCCTCCCCCCCCTGCCTGCCACGCCACCCCCCCTCCCCCCCCCCCTCTCCCCCCCTCCTCCCCCCACCCCCGCCGCCCCCCCCCCGCCCCGGCCGTGCGCCCGCTCCCTGCGACCTCCGCCCCGCTCCCCCCCCCCCCCCTCACCCCCCCCCCGCCCCACACACCCGTCCCGCCCCCCCTTCCCCCCCCCCCCCCCCCCCCCACCGCGCGCCCGCTCCCCACGCTCCGCCGCTTCCCCCCCACGCCCCGCCTTGCCCCCCACCCTGCCACCTCCCCCCCGGTTTTCCCCCCCCCCCCACGAACCACCCGTCACCCGCGCGCCGCCCCTTCCCTGTCTGCACCGCCCCCCCCTCCCCCCAACGACCGCATGCATCGCGCCCCGACCCCCCCCCTCCCACTCCACCACCTCCCCCCTCCCTCCCCCACCCTCGCCACGCCCATCCCGCCCCCTCCCCGCAACCACTCCCCCCCCCGGCCCCCCTCGCACCCTCTCCCTCCCCCCCTGCACCCCCCACCGTAGCCCCCCCTCGCTCCCCCCCCCCCCCCTTCCCCCCCCCCTTCCCCCCTCCGCCCCTTCCGTCCCCCGCCCACCATTCCCCGCACCGCCCTCCCCCCCCCCCCCCCGTCCCTTCTCACCCCCCCCCGCCCCTCCGCCACACCTCCCCCGACCGGCTCCCCACGCACCGCACCCTCACGCCCCCTCCCCCCGCCCGTCTCCCCCGACCCCCCCCTCTCCCTCCCCCACCCACACCCAGCCGCCCCACCCCCCACGCCTCCCCCCCCCCTCCCACCCCCTTCCCGCGCACCCCCCCCCTCCCCCCCCCCCTGCACCCCCGCCCCCACCCCGCCTCCACGCCCCCCCCCCCCCCCCCGTCCCCCTCTTCCCCCGACCCGTACACGCCGACCCCTTACCGCCCTCTCCCCTTCCACCACCCCCCCCCGACCGGGCCACCCCCCTCAGGCCCCCCCTCACCCACACCGGCTCCCCCCCGCCCGACACCATAGCTCCACCCCCTCCCCCCCCGACTCCCCCCCTTCCCTCCCCCACCTGCCCACACCCCCCCCCCGTCCCGCCCCGCACTCCACCCCCCACCGCCCCCCCACCGCCCCTCTCCCCCCCCAACCCCCCAACCCCACCCCCCCCGCGCCCACGCGCCCCGCCCCCCCCCCCCGGCCCCCGTCGCCCCTTCCGCCCCCCCCCCCCCCACACCACCCTCCCATCACCCGGGCCCCCCCCCCCCCTGCCCACCGCGGCCCCCCCGCCTCCCCACCCCCAGTCCCCCACTCGACCACCCGCGGTCACCTCACCCCCCCCCCTCACCCCCCCCTCCACAGCCTCACAAACTTAAATTCACTTTAGCATTCATAACAGTGGTGCAGCACTAACATGTAAACATGCATGGTATTGCAGCTAAAGTTAAGACCTGTAATAAATATTGTATCAATGCGATCTTATTACCTTTTTTTATTTTTTCACAGGTTTTTTTTGTGGTCATGTTTACATCATTGGTATATAATGTAAAATTTAGAATAATATGTTATAAATATTTGTTTTTATTTAAGGGAATTAAATGGGACATTTATATACTGTGCCAATGGCTAATAATTATCTTGTTTCATGTCTTATTTCTTTTACACAGGCTTTAACCAGACGTGCTGCTGCATTCACCGTTGATGTTCGCGAAAGATGCTGCATTTCTAGGGTAAAGTATCTATCTCTTTTTATATTATTCTTTGTCTGAGGCACATCCTCATGAAGAGGTACAGAGCTTTGAATGTTGGCGGGGAATTTGCATAGAGTGCACCATAAACACCATGTTTTATGGCAACAAAATTAATATAGAGCACCAGTGTCTGCGTACATTGGTGTATGAATGAGAGCGTGAATGGGTGACTGGTTCTTTACTGTAAAAGCGCTTTGTGCCTGATAAAGGTAGAAAAGCGCTATACAAGTTGAGTCCAACTACCATGGGGCTATTTCCATTTATTTTTCATAGATAACATTTTTTTTTTATCGTGTTGCTTTTCCGGCACGTTTTTGTCATGTCATCATCCTTGATTTTACGCTTTTTTTCAAGAAGCTTTTAGATATGGATAATGCCAAATTGGACAAAATAAGGTCTGTTCAGTTTGTGGTTAAGAGATAAAAAATTATAGCCTATTTTGGAGCCATTTTTTTTATGTTTTTGGTCAATTGCTAAAGGGGGTTGTGCCAGAAAAATAGAAATACTTTTATAGTGGTACAAATTGTATTTAATTTTGAATAAAACTGTATATGTAATTGTGAAATACTAATACTACTACTACTACTAATACTAATACTAATAATAATAATATTTTTTTTTGTTTCTTATTCCAGGGGAATGTCAACAACATAGTGGCTGAAGTGCAACAGTTTCAATTTGCCCTTTTGGAAAACCTGCGAGAGAGAGTGAGGAATGTTTTTGAAAGACATGGACATATGGACAACATAGAGCAGCTTCGTGATGAGACAATGGCAACAATTGTTGACTTCCCAGATCCTTTCGCCTCCTTGACCACGAGTTACATGCAGGACCAAACTATTAAAGAACTCTTTCATCCAGTTGAACCTGAAGAGGTCATCATCTCACAAAAGCTCTGTAGAGTTAAGAGAGGTGGAACAAGGGTACTTAAAACTAGGAACATTTCTTTTTATTATGTGCCTCTCATCAAAAGTTTGGAACAATTTCTGTGTAACCCGAGAATATTCAATATGATTCATCACCCAACAAATTGTAGCAAAGATGGCTTTCTTAAAGACATTGTTAATGGGAGCCTTTTCAAAACTCATCCTTTATTTTCTGTTAAGCGCACAGCATTACAATTAATTTTATATTCAGATGAAATTGAAATCTGCAATCCTCTTGGTGCACATGCTTCTGTTAACAAACTACTGATGTTCTATTACTCATTAGGAAACATTGAGCCTAAATTTAGGTCAAAGCTTCCAGCCATAAGACTTCTCGCAATTGCGAAAGCTAAGGATATTTCAGAGGCTGGTGTTGATGTTATTTTGGAGCGAATTGAAAAGGATTTAAAGAAGCTTTACAGTGGTACAAAAGTCAAAACTGGAAGCACGGAAACAAATATCTTTGGTGCTGTAATATCAGTATGTGGGGATACCCTTGCTCAGCATGATCTAGCTGGGTTTAAGTCTGGGGTTGGTTTTGCTTTTAGCAAGTGCAGGCATTGTGAGTGTGACTTTAACAGCATGCAAAGCAACTTTGATGAGAATTATTTTACCCCAAGATCATTACGAAATCATATCAGACAGTGTGAAGAAATGGAGAGGGCCAGTACAGAATTTCTTAAAAAATCCCTTATGACTACTTATGGCCTTAATAGAAGGAGCAAACTTGTCGATTTCCCAGCTTTTGATTTAATCCGGCAAACCCCACAGGATATAATGCATGTGTTACTTGAGGGTGTGGTGCCCTATGAAATGAAATGCGTGTTAAAGGCTCTCATTTTGTCTGGAGACACTGAATTGGACTCTATAAACGCAGGTATACAAGGCTTTTCTTATTCACCGGTTGATGTACGCGACAAACCATGCCCAATCACTGTAAATACTTTATCCTCAAATGATAACAAACTTAAACAGTCTTCAGGGCAGATGTTGGTGTTCATGAAAATATTTCCATTTATTGTAAACGGCATCAGTACTAATGTATATGTCCAGTTTATAATAGGATTACTTGAAATATCTCAAATCATATTTTCCCCAGTTATAGCCATTGAAACATTGGAAAAACTCAGGAGGATGATTGAACAGCACCTAAAAGAGTTTACTAATCTTTTCCCTGCCAACAACATAACTCCCAAACAGCATTATATGATACATTTTCCTTCACAAATAGAGGCCCTGGGTCCCCTGAGAAGGCATATGTGTATGAGGTTTGAATCCAAACACAGATTTTTTAAAAAGTGGTCTTCAAAATTGAACTATAAAAATATTTGCAAATCTCTTGTCCAGCACAATCAAATTGTTGAAAGCACGCAAAATGAAAAAAATAATATTTTTGCCCATGAGAAAGATCTAGGCCCTGTGGGAGAAGTGTCAAATATCCAATATGTTGAGTCAAAGCTCAGAGAGTTTCTAAATATTGTCGATGTCCAGCATGTAATTTCTGTCAAGTGGGTTACGTTAAATGGTAACACTTACACAACTGGAAAAAGCTTGATTATTACAGACACTGATAATGGATTGCCTATTTTTGGACTGATTAATAATATTTTTATTGTTGATTCGGTTTTATTTTGTTGTGAATATCAAGTTCATGAAACACTAGATTTTAATAGAAATTTGCTATCATATGAAATTACTGTACCAAATGTTGCCATAGCCACAGAATTTATTAATTTGGAGAAACTGAGGGATTACACTGCATATCAAGCTGTTATGCTCAATACCAAGACTTATGTTCCAAGGAAATATGATCTTACTGATGTATTGTTGGAAAATTAAAATGTTTAATAAACATACTGTAAAAATTGAGTTATTGACCCTTGTTTAAATGTATATTGCTATTCTGTGCAGGTTTTTATTTATTTTTGGTAATAGCATTGAAGGCTTGCTTGGGTCTAGAGTAGACGCAACACTGGGTAGCTCGGTTGGCCTATTCATTGCGTAAATACAAATGCCCATTATAATGACAACAAATGTGCATGTGATGTCATATCAACAGCATGGCAGATTGCATTCTATTACTGCAACAGCATAACAACCAAATGGTAAATCTGCAATGTTACGAAAGTAATAGGCTGACTTGCTGCTAATTTGGCTCCTGTTGGCGCAATGGAATGCTATCTGCAATGCTGTTGCTAGAAAATCACACAAAATCTTAAAACAAGAAAAAATCTCTTACTGTTCACTGGTTTTGGCATCTGCATGCATGATATAACTTGATTTTGTATAAAATCTACTTAAAATAAGATATAATATCTATGAAAGATTGCTCTGGAAAGAATAACTTAAAACAAGTCAAACTATCTTAATAAGAACGGGTCTTAATAAGTGAAAACATCTAGAATCTAAACTTCTAAGATTAATATTCGTAATTTAAGTCAGTTTCACTTGGTTAGGAAATTCATTTTTGTAGTGTATGCTGTATGTGTGTAAATACGTTTTGCTATGTTACTTGGAAAGAAGCATACATGTCTGATGAAGAATTACGGACAATGGGCCTCATGTATGAAACTTGCGTACGGCCAAATCAGGGTGTAAATGATGCGTACCCAAAATATTTACACTTTTCCACATTTATCAATCTGGACGTGAGCGTATCATACGCACAGAATTTACACCAAGTCAATAGGTGGTGTAAATGTGTACGCTCATTTCAACCTTCATTACAACACGTCTACAATCAGTGCGTAATGGCTTTGGTTGGCGTCCAAGCAAAGACGCGCACCACCGTGGAGCGCTGCGCGGGTCTGATCAGGCTCTGGGACATGTAGGGGTTTCGCTCTGGTACCTCCCGGTACAAGTGTGCCACATGGTCCTGGCTCGGTTCTCCACAACAGGCACAGGACCACAGTGTGCCACTGGTGGAGCAGCCCATGGATGAGAGACCATGGCCAGCACCGCCTTCGGCCTGTACAGCTCATACAGGCTCTCATTCAACCATTTTAAAAAAATAATCACATACATAATTTGAAGATAATTTTTTCTTAATATTTTATTTTGGATGCTTTGGTCTGGCGGTCCTCCCCCTGGGCTTCTAAGCACTTCTTCTAGGGCTGCGCTAAACGCCTTTTGTTATTTTAAGGTCGCTCCCTTTTTTTTCACTTGTAGCATAAATTAATGAATTCTTACTATTGGACCAATACATCAACTGTTTGATATAATATAGCGTATTTTTCTTCGAACATGAATAAACTCACCTCTTCAGAAGTGCGTGTTGCAGGCCCTACTGTTTACAGATGCTGTCATTTCTTTTCACATATAGTTTTTTGAGCCCCTTGATGCCACTTTTGAGAATTCCAAATAGTAAGACTTTATTCTTTTTCCCACTTCGTTCATAATGGTCTCAATCTCCTGCTCCGTGAAGTTATTTTTCCTTAGCCGTTCACTAACCAGACCCTGCGCAGTATACGTAATTACTCATATGTTTTGCCTCATTCACCTCTGGCAAAGCAATGTGGGTTTTCCTTAGTTTTGTGCATAAAGCCCCATAAATGCAATTGATCTTGCTCAAAACTGCTCATCCACTGCCCTGTTCTCCGCATATAGCAGAGATAGGATGCAACGCGCATGTGGGAACTGGCTCATTCATTCATTCATTTATTATTTATTTATTTACTTCTAAATTTCAGGAGAGATGAGTGCTGCAGTGGGTCTAGACCAGGGGTGCTCCCACTTTTTCAGCATGCGAGCTACTTATAAAATGATCAAGTCAAAATGATCTACCTACTCTAAAAATGCAAAACATATATATATTTCTTAATATATTGAGGATTCTTTATATCTACAATGTATGTTGATGTACATGCAAAACCGCATGATTTATGAAATAATTTGCATTTAAGCACCGCCTCTGGCGGTCATCCAGGATTCATAGAACCAAAGTTACATTCGTAACTTTCGTTCTGTAGCGGCACTGTCATAGTAGAAACTCAGGGTGAAGACGTGTTATTATAGATCCATGGTGAAGACATATGTTTACAAGCATTGACCCCAGTCCTCAGCCCTGGTTTGATCCTGGTTTAGCTCCTGTTTTGGTTGTTTTCGAGCGTGTGTGATCACTTTGCTGCTCTCTGATGTGGAGCGAGGATCGCTGCTGTGAACCGCTGTTAAGGCAGTATGATCCATGCTTTAGTGATCAGAGGTCGCACGTTTTGTTTGTTGTTGTTGTTGTTTCGGGGGCAAACTGTGCCGTGCAAAAACGCAAAACTCCGGTTATCTCTGTCCACACGCAAATGCATAAACGGATTAAAAAAATATATATATGTAATGCGATCTTCCAATACTACCTTTGCGATCGACTGGTAGATCGCGATCGACGTATTGAGCACCCCTGGTCTAGACACTATGGGAAAAACGCGTATATATAATACAGCGTATATATGTATATTTTTTAAATTTGAATAATCTCAGAAGTGTGTGT